>CM019708.1:34254-1234254 GCA_009760885.1 Achatina immaculata | reverse complement strand
TGAAGAAATTGCAGTCAAAATTTACTGAACATGCCATGTGACAGGCCTACACGAGTGCTGTTTGGGAGGCAAAGTTCCGCAAGGGACATGCAAATGAATGAATGAATGTCATGTGACAGAACATTGAAGGAATGCAGAACTTTGCATTTATAAATCAAATGTGCTCTGATTTGGCTCTGATATGAAGATGAATGCAAGACGTGACAGGAGGCTGTGAGGTGCTATATTTTAGAAGAAGCCTCCAAAGCTGATGACAGCGGACAGCAACAAACAGCAATGTTTCAAAAACAAAAATGACAATCAAAATGAAATCTGATGCTGACTGAAACAGTGAAACACAAGATTAAGATACAGGAAAAAAAAACTCCTGTGATGCTATAATATAGAAATCTTCAAGTCGGACGAGAGGGAAGACTCAAAACTTGGAGAAATTGATTGTAGAAAAAAAGATGAGGAAAAAATGAATAAATGAGAGGTCCTAGGACAATCCAAAAAATATATGATTAGCTAAAATAACTGAAGGATCCTAGGACAGTCAAGAAAGACAAAGTATGCTTAACTGAGGGGTCCTAGAACAGCCTAAAAAGACAGCATGCTTAGCTAGAATACGTGAGGGGTGTTAAAACAGTCTAGAAAGAGAGCATGCTCAGCTACAATAAGTGAGGGGTCCTAGAACAGCCTAAAAAGACAGCATGCTTAGCTAGAATAAGTGAGGGGTCCTAGGTCAGTCTAGAAAGAGAGAATGTTTAGCTAGAATAAATGAGGGGTCGACAGTCTAGAAAGAGAGCATGCTCAGCTACAATAAGTGAGGGGTCCTATGACAGTCCAGAAGAGAGAATGTTTAGCTACAATAAGTGAGGGATCCTAAGACAGTCTAGAAAAAGAGCATGTTCAGCTACAATAAATGAAGAGTCCTAGGACAGTCTAGAAAGAGAACATGCTCAGTTACAATACATGAGGAGTCCTAGGACAGTCTAGAAAGAGAGCATGTTTAGCTACAATAAGTGAGGAGTCCTAGGACAGTCTAGAAAGAGAGCATGTTTAGCTACAATATGTGAGGAGTCCTAGGACAGTCTAGAAAGAGAGCATGTTTAGCTACAATAAGTGAGGAGTCCTAGACAGTCTAGAAAGAGAGCATGTTTAGCTACAATAAGTGAGGAGTCCTAGGACAGTCTAGAAAGAGAGCATGTTTAGCTACAATAAGTGAGGAGTCCTAGGACAGTCTAGAAAGAGAGCATGTTTAGCTACAATAAGTGAGGAGTCCTAGGACAGTCTAGAAAGAGAGCATGTTTAGCTACAATATGTGAGGAGTCCTAGGACAGTCTAGAAAGAGAGCATGTTTAGCTACAATAAGTGAGGAGTCCTAAGACAGTCTAGAAAGAGAGCATGTTTAGCTACAATAAGTGAGGAGTCCTAGGACAGTCTAGAAAGAGAGCATGTTTAGCTACAATAAGTGAGGAGTCCTAGGTCAGTCTAGAAAGAGAGCATGTTTAGCTACAATAAGTGAGGAGTCCTAAGACAGTCTAGAAAGAGAGAATGTTTAGCTACAATAAGTGAGGAGTCCTATGACAGTCTAGAAAGAGAGCATGTTTAGCTACAATAAGTGAGGAGTCCTATGACAGTCTAGAAAGAGAGCATGTTTAGCTACAATAAGTGAGGAGTCCTAGGACAGTCTAGAAAGAGAGCATGTTTAGCTACAATAAGTGAGGAGTCCTATGACAGTCTAGAAAGAGAGCATGTTTAGCTACAATAAGTGAGGAGTCCTATGACAGTCTAGAAAGAGAGCATGTTTAGCTACAATAAGTGAGGAGTCCTAGGACAGTCTAGAAAGAGAGCATGTTTAGCTACAATAAGTGAGGAGTCCTATGACAGTCTAGAAAGAGAGCATGTTTAGCTACAATAAGTGAGGAGTCCTAGGACAGTCTAGAAAGAGAGCATGTTTAGCTACAATAAGTGAGGGGTCCTAGGACAGTCTAGAAAGAGAGCATGTTTAGCTACAATAAGTGAGGGGTCCTAGGACAGTCTAGAAAGAGAGCATGTTTAGCTACAATAAGTGAGGGGTCCTAGGACAGTCTAGAAAGAGAGCATGTTTAGCTACAATAAGTGAGGAGTCCTAGGACAGTCTAGAAAGAGAGCATGTTTAGCTACAATAAGTGAGGGGTCCTAGGACAGTCTAGAAATTAGAGAATACTTGGTTATGTCCTACAATCCACCACAGGGAGTGAAGTAAGCAGAAAGACTCTATTACAAAGTGTGGTCAGCACATAAAAACTAGACCAGAGACTTGCATAAACTAAGAATAACACCAAATTTTCTTCTAGTGAATTTGTGAAAAAAAAAAAAATTATATACTACAAAGGGAGACAAACTATAAACTAATGTCACAATACAAATTGGGTTACATGGCATTTACACAAATGTCACATATCGCAATTCTAATTTCTACACCTATCATCACTGTCTAAACTTGATGTCCCAAGCATAATATCAAAACTGAACTGCTACAACAAGTAAAAAAATAAAAAAAATAAAAAAAGTTTTGGGCACTGTTACAACAGAAAACAGGAAATAGAAGACACAGAAATCTGCACAGAGTTCAAGTGGTTTCAATATCTATAAGCATATTTCACTTCAGCGATAATAATTACTGAAGAAATATCGACCATAGTTTCTCTCAGACTGTCTCTGGTTATTACTACCTTGCTTTTATGTTGGGCTATACTCAGTACTCAGAATTGCCAAAGCAGCATCGATCTTCAAGAATCTTGAGAACATATGGAATTCAAAAGTTATAAGCACAAAACCAAGTTAAGACTATTCAATTCGAATGTAATATCCACCCTCATTTATGCTTGTGAAAGCTGGAAAACAACTAAAGAAATAGACAAGAAATTAGATTCTTTTGAAAACAAATGCCTAAGGAAAATACTCAGCATCAAATGGAATGAATTCAAGAACAATGCAGAGATAAGACAGATGACTGAACAACAACCAGTCTCATGGGTGATCAGGAAAAAGAGATGGACATATGTTGGTCACTTGATGAGAAGAAATGATCAGAGAATCCCAAAACAAGCTATCAAGTGGAACACAACAGGCCAGAGAAAAAGAGGTAGACCGCGTGAAACTCTAAAGAGGACATTGTTAAGAGAGGCCAAATTAACAGGCATAAAATCCCTTGATGAGGTTGAAAGACTCGCCGAAGACAGGAAAAATTGGCGAACTACCTTACGAGCCCTATGTGACGTTTAATGGCACGGGAAGGATACAAGATATAAGATACTCAGTACTGACTATAAATCGTCTTTTTATTTTTTTTCCTATCCCCAGCTGATATTAACATACATAAATTACAGGGAAAAAAAAACAATACAAAACTGACATCAAATTCTTGGAGTAACATTATAACAAAAATTTCTATTCAGATTATTACTTCAACAAGTTATGAAATTTCATGTTTAGATATTAAATTTTTTACCAAATTATAAAATGTCCTAATTAGATATTAATTTGTTTTGACCAAATTATAAGATGTCCTATTTAAATATTATTTTTTTATCAAATTATAAAATGTCATATTTAATTTTTTTTTACCAAATTATAGTCTCATTTAGATCTTTTTTAGACAAATTATAAAATGTCCTATTTAGATATTAATTTTTTTTTACCAAATTATAAAATGTTCTATTTAATTTTTTTTCACCAAGTTATAAAATGCCATATCTGGATATTAATTTAGTTTCTCTAAGTTATATAATGCCATGTTTAGATATTACTTTTTTGATGAAGTTATAAAATACCTTTATAGGATATTAATTTCTCTGACCAAATTGTAGAAAGCCTTATTTAAATATTAATTTCTTTGCCAAAGTTACAGAATGACATATTAGGTTACTAATTTCTTTGACCAAGTTATTGAAGAAGGCTGGCTTGTAAAGAGGATTAAACAGAGAAAACTTATATATAAATATTTTCAACACATTAAACGTCATGAGAATTTAGAGAAGACCGTCTTGGAAGAGTATATAATAGGAAAAAGAAAGAGAGAAAGACCAAGGTGAAGATGACTGGAAGACACTGTTGATAATCTGTAACTGGATGCACCAGCAGCAGGGCATCTTGCTTACAACTGAGAGGCCTACACGAGAGCTGTTAGGGAGGCAAAGTTCTGCAAGACATGCAAATGACTGACTGACTGACTAGGATATTAATTTCTTTGACCAAGTTATAGAATGCCATGTTTAGATATTAATTTCTTATACAAATTATAAAATATTTTCAGATAACTTTTTTGGACTAAAATTAAACACTATACTTGTCTTGGGGGGGGGGAACGACACACACTTCCTCTGATGATCTGAAGGAGTTGTGTTGTTGTTCTGCTCTCTACAGTAGAGAGTTTCCTGCATATATATAGAATGCCATATCAGGATGTTAATTTCTTTGACCAAAGTATAAAATGCCATATTTAGATGTTAACTTCTTATACAAGCTATAAAATATTTTCAGATAACTTTTTTGGACTAAAATTAAACACTATCATTTTGTGGACCGTGGTAGCAAGAACCAAACGATCACTTTAACATTTCTTAAGTTATCTTTTTTTTTTTTTTTCATCCATGAGAACGTAAATATCTGGAAGCTAAAACTAACAGCTGTTATCATTATTCTGTCTGTTTTTTTGTATTTTCCTTAAAATGATGTAATCTTGAAATCTATGCATACGAAGCTACAGTTAGGCAGACAAACAAACCATGCATATAATTTGAAAATCTAATGCCACAAAAAAAAAAAAAGACATCTCTACATGCACTACTTCAAGCAAACATTATGGCATGATGAAGCAGCACTGAAAACACCAGAAAATATCGTCTTTCATACAGAAGCAAAAGAATGATGTAGTATTGCTTCAGACAGCCAGAGCACAGGAACTTTACAATACAAGATTTTACTTGTAAAAAAGTAGTATGCACAATTACTGAAAGAAACACATAAATATGATGCTTATGAAATAAATGATATGTGCCAGAATCATTCCAAAACATAAGGAAGCATGCAGCACCGCAGCTAACATAAAATACATCCAAAATATAAACAATGAAGAAAACAAAACAAGACGGTGCAAAAGAACCCTCTCGTAGTATTCAGAGAAGGCTATCCATACCGGGCATTGCACAGCGTGGTATGCGATGGGCCGAACAAACAGTTTTGGGGGTGTGATTACATGAGCAATTAGTCCAGAATGGGTGGTCATAGGCAGAAGGCACTGTGAGAATACACATCAGTTATCAGCAGAAGCATCACAGAATATAAAGAATGATCAACCCAGCATTTGAAAATGTGGCCATTCACTATGGCTGCTTTTTTTTTTGTTTGTATATAACCACAATATAAAAACATGAAGGACCAAAAGAGCTGTATGTTTAATTTTTTATGTTTTTATCCAATGTGTTGTTTCTGCACATGAAACTTGAAAATGGCTTTTGCTGAAATATTGGATGTTCTTCCTTTACACATGCTCATCTCACTTTTTGCCCACATTCCTCATTTTATATTTTTGTAAAACTGAACCATACGCCTCTGTCTACCTTAATTAATAATTGCAGATAAATTGTCTGTAAATATAACATTAGTTTTTTTTTTTTGTTGGTCTTTTTTAAACCTCTGTTAATTCTTTTATCACATAATTCATTATTAAAAATTGCAATGATAATTATAATACATATTCAGCAATGCTAACTACAAAAACACAATCTCTTCAATCCCTTATGACAAATTACCACATACAAGAACATATCCTATCTCTTTAATCCCCTTATGACAAATTAACACAAACAAGAACACATCCTATCTCTTTAATCCCCTTATGGCAAATTACCACAAACAAGAACAATCCTATCTCTTTAATCCCCTTATGACAAATTACCACAAAGAAGAACATATCCTATCTCTTTAATCCCCTTATGACAATTTAACACAATAAAGAACACATCCTATCTCTTCAATCCCTTATGGCAAATTACCACAAAGAAGAACATATGGGATATAGACATTTCACACACACGCATGCACACACACACGTCCACCCAAACTTCGTTCCCCCTGCAGAGTTTGTTCGATTCATGTTTGATTTTTTAAAAATGTTATCTCATAAGGGCTGACCGCAGTGTGAAGGGAGAAACAGTATTTAAGTATACCATGATCAACCTGGAGAGAACATCTCTCTCTCTCTGAACCTTAAGTGCCCAGGGCACATGGGGCTTCCGCAAGGGTTTTCCACAAATGCCTGTCTTTCGCCTTTTTTTTCTGCTCTTGCCCAGGTGAGCCCTCTATTGCTCAACATCCTTTCTGTTGTTCTTCTCCATGTCTCTTTTGGTCTACCCTTACTTCTGCTCCCCTGTGGTGTCCATCTTAGTGCTATTTTTGGTAGTGAGTTGTCAGTCATTCGGAGCACATGTCCCAACCATCGCCATCGTCTTTCCTCAATAATTGTTGTCAGTGGTTTCATCTGCATTTCTGCCAATAAGATGTTATTTCTTATGGTGTTTGGCCAAAATATTTTTTTAATTCTACGTAAACATTTAGTCTGGAAAGAATTCAACTTGTTTTCTATGGTTTTGGTGATTTTCCAGCATTCACTTCCATAGAGTAGTACACTTAGAACATTACTCTTAAATATCCTGATTTTCATATTTATGCTTAGTTTATTTGATTTCCATATATTCTGCAGCATTGCAAAAGCCTGGTTTGCTTAGTAAGTCTGCTGTTGATGTCCTCTGTGCTGTCTCCATTTTCTACTACTCTGCTGCCAAGGTATACAAATTCGTTGACCTCCTCCACTAACTTGTTATCTACTCTGAGTACATTTCTGTTGTTCACATTTTGCTTCATTAACTTTGTCTTTCCTACGTTGATCTTTAGTCCTATGTTGTTTGCATTCTGGGTTAACTTGTTTATTTTATCTTGCATATCTTTGTGACTGCTTGATAATAGACAAATGTCGTCCGCAAAGTCAAGGTCCTCCAGCACTGTGTTAAGGGTCCATTGTAATCCTCTGCGTTTGTCTGATGTTGCCTCCTTCATTAACCAGTCTACTGCCAAGATAAATAATGTTGGTGATAGTACACATCCCTGTTTCACTCCTGTTTGTACCCTAAAGCTGCTGGAGGTATGTTCTCCACAGATAACTTTGCACTGAAAACCCTCGTATAGGGCTTTGATTACATTAACTATTTTATGGGGGAGGCCATGCCATCTTAGGATTTTCCACAGTGCATCTCTGTTGACACTGTCAAAGGCTTTCTCAAAATCTATGAATAATGCATATGTTGTGCTATGCCATTCATTTGCCTGTTCTAATATTTGTCTAAGTACAAATATATGGTCTATGCATGATCTTCCTTTCCTAAATCCTGCCTGCTCTTTCCGAAGTTTTTCCTCAAGTGTTGGTACAATTCTGTTGATGATTATTCTGCAAAATACTTTACTAGTGAGTGGCAGTAGGGTAATGCCTCTCCAGTTCCCGCAATCTCTGAGGTCACCCTTCTTTGGTAGTTTTACTATAAGACCAGTTTTCCACTCCTCTGGGGCTTTTTCTAAATCCCAAATTTGTTGTAATATCCGGCAAAGTTGTTTTGGTGTTTCTGTTTCTTCTGCTTTCAACATCTCAGCAGTCACTTCATCTTCACCTGGTGCCCTGTCTGATTTTAGCATCTTTATCGCCTCTTTTACTTCATTTATTGTTATTGGTCCTGTATTGATGTTTAGTTCCGCTTTTGCTTCAGGTATATCTATTGCTTGTGCTGCTTGTGTTCTGTTTAGTAGGGTGTTAAAGTGTTCCCTCCATCTTTCAATTTTTTCTCTTTCTCCACTGACCAGTTGTCCATTTTGTGTTCTTACTGCACTTTCACATCTTGTATTGAAGTTACCTGTCATCTGCTTTGTGATTTTATATATGGTTTTCATGTCATTTGTATATGCTGCTTTCTCTGCTGTCTCTGCTAAGTTGTCATAATACTGACGTTTATCTTGACGGCATGATTCCTTCACTTCTTTGTCTTTTTGTGCATAATTACTTAAAACTCGTTTTTTAAGCCGTTGTGATTTGGTGTTCAGTAATTTTTTCTTGATTTCTTTTCTTTGCTCTATCTTTTCCCATGTGGTCTCACTTATCCATTCCTCTTTTCTCCTTTTCCGATATCCCAGCACCTCTTTTGCTGTTTCCTGTAGTGTTTTATTGAACTCTAATATGGACATTTCTGCTTCGTCTTGTAGGACACTGAAGCGGTTCTTAAGTATTATTGAGAATTCATTTCTTGTTTGCTGGTCTATCAGTTTTCTTGTATCAAAATGTATCTTTCTGTGTTCTCCGATTCTGGCTTTCCTTAATTTTAGTTTTATTTTTGCTACCAGAAGGTTGTGATCACTTCCTATATCTGCTCCTTTCCTTGCTCGCACATCTTGTAGTGACCGTTTCCACTTGTTGTTTATTAGTATGTGATCGATTTGGTTTTCTGTGGTTTTATCTGGTGACCTCCAAGTCACCTTATGGATGTTTTTGTGTTGGAAAATTGTCCCTCCGATGGTCATCATGTTTTCTTCACAGAAACTGCACAGTCTTTCTCCATTTTCATTTATTTCTCCGATTCCTTCTCTTCCCATGATTCTTCTTCTATCTTCATTTCCTTTACCTACTTTTGCATTGAAGTCGCCCAAGATGAGTAGCATATCATGCTTGGGTATTGTTTCTACTGTGGCTTGGAGGCTGTTGTAAAAATCTTCTTTTAATTCCTCTTCAGCTGCTTCTGTTGGTGCATAACAAACTATAATAGACAGCTTCGTGAATCTTGAGTTGAACCGTGCATATAATAATCTCTCATTTATTGGGGTCCATTTCAGCAATGCTCTTGATGCTTCTTTTGTTATAATCAATGCTACTCCTCCTTCATGAAGATCTTCTTTACCTGACCATATTATTGTATCTTCTGTGTGCTGTGTTGTTAATTTCCTTCTGCCTTGTCCTGTCCATCTTGCTTCTTGTATTCCTAGTATGTCTAGTTTGTATCTGTGCATTTCCTTGATGGTTTGTGCTAGTTTTCCAGTCTGGTTTAGTGTTCTTACATTCCAGCTGCCTATATGCATCTTTTGTTTAGGTTCCAGGAGGTCTGCAGTCGGGCTGGGGACTTCCAGTGGCTGGCTTTCATCCACAACCTTCATGGGCTCAGTTTCCTGATACGCATTTCTCCTTCCACCTGCATTTGCTTTTTCCCTTGCTTCTGTTTCTGTAGCAGTCTGATAGTTTTTTACCAGATAGGGTTGCTGGCCCTATGCTGAACCCTCCTTAGTCGCCTTTTACGATCATGCATGGTAGGGTACAGTGGTCCTATTCTTTGCAGATCCCGGGTACCACACGGGTATGGAGAGAACATAGACCACATCATTAGTGGACATATACATCAAGTCCGAGGTAAGTGCGATGATATGAGTCGGCCAAATATGTGATGTGCGGCAGGCACACAGGAAATGCCACAGCACATTATCTCCACCATGGTAACAGAAGCTCATGCAAATGTTGCACTGCTCCTACATAAAGATGCTTTGAAAAGAAAAAAAATAAGGCATGCTGGGAAAGAACTGAAGCTACCAACCCTTCCATCTGATGTGGTATATCTTTAAATATCTGATGCGTACAAAAATATTTGATCATACTGATAAAGCAGTTTTTTTTTTCTTTTGATGATTTGCAATTGGAGCTTTTATCTGGCTGTATGCTGATATTTTCCAACTGTAACACCTTGCATTTACTGACACTGAGATGTAAGCGGTTTGTCAATAGGAGATTCAATACTTTCCTCCATTTTTGGTCTCAAGTTCCCTCAAGTAGCAATGACATGGATGTTTCTTCCATTTCACTCAGTGTGTTTGGATCTGTATGATAATCGTTGACTTTTTGTCTTTCTAAATAATGTAGCTGAAGCTTCCGAGGGTTGGTTGAGCTTGCTGATTTTCCTCAAGGAAGTTGAGCCCGAAGTCAAGTATTCTGAGGATACATACACTGGTCACTGACTACATCAAGTCTGCCATGCACTAACATTTGCTGTGAAGACATGGTTTGTCTATAACTGCAAGATCAACAATGTATCAACAACACTGAAGGATGGCACTGCAGTTTTCAAGACCTACCACTCTTTCAAACATTCATCACTTTTTTGGAGTGTCTGAGAGGCAACAGGATATGCAAAGTTATGATGTTCAGTTGATGACAGGACGTCAGGTAAGTACCAGAAATAAAAAAGTACAATGCTATTTCTACGAGGATCAAGACTATTGCTGTTAATGCTGACAATCGCGATACTGTAGAATATTTACAAGGTATTGCTGATGATGGTGGTGATTTAACACACTTTTTGCTAGCTGCATATCTAATTTATAATTTATACAAATGTATTTAGACATTAACTTATTTTCCTATTTCTGGTGGGGGAAGATATGACAACTCAGCCTGAAGCAGATATTTTATAAGAAGATTAAAAAAAAATAATAATGTTAAAAAATCCAAAGTGAATCAAACTTTGCTGTGGGGGACAAAGTGTCCAGGGACAAAATATCCATGTGTGTGTGTGTGTGTGTGTGTGTGTGGTGAGGAGTACGTACGGATGATGACCAAGTGACAAAAACATCCATGAACCATACATATACTATTCCTTTAATCTCTGTACGACAAATTACCACAAACAAGAACACACTGCCTCTTTATTCTCTAAGACAAAAACATATCTTCATGTTCTTTTTTTTACTTCTAGAAATCTCATGCTATGAACAACATAATTTTAGTTTAAAAATGACATGCAAGAATATGATATACCATCTATATCATCAAAGCCTGCTAACAGAATTACTAACCACAGACCTCTCCGGAAATCATTTCTAACATTCAATAATCATTTCAACAAAACTATAGTACAATATGGTCATGAAATCCACAGGATTCAGTCTTTAGTGACTGATGGTCCAGGGTTTTTACACAACACTGTGGCAACATTTTTGTTTTAAAAATTTAATCCAGAGTTGAAAAATTGATATTTTAAATCTGTGCAGCTGATAAAGCATCCACAAACCACAAAATACAAGAATTAAAAACATGTTATCAAAGAAGGAACTATTTTGTAGTAACATCTGAACTTCATGCTCAGTTGATTTTGTTGCAAGTTTCCATAACAGTTGCATTCTTCCTCATCTAGTGTTGTCTCTAGGTGGGTCTCAGGATATACTGACATATGTCGGTCACGTGATGAGAAGAAACAGTCAGAGAATCTCAAAACAAGCTATCAAGTGGAACACAACAGGCTGAAGAAAAAGAGGTTGACCACATGAATCTCTAAAGAGGACACTGTTAAGAGAAGCCTTGATGAGGTTGAAAAGCTAGCCAAAAACAGGAAAACTTGACATACTACCATGTGAGCCCTGTGTGATGTTTAACGGCACGGGAAGGACATGAGACATAAGAATATTTGAACCATGTGAAAGCATCTTGACAACTCTTTATTTTTCAATTTCCTTGCTAATCTTAGAATCATCATGATGACTGAGACATTAAGATAAGCAGCAATGAATTATGATGCACAATATGTGAATATGCAACTAGGACTAAAGATCAACACAGAAAAAATGAAAATAATGAAAATCTAATTATGCAGAGGAAAATGTATATCTGGAAGGAACTGCATTAGAAGAAGAAGAAGATCATTTTGTACATCTCGAAAGTTACTTAAGCCAAAAAGGGGACAAAGAAAAGAAGTTAGAACCAGAATAGCATGGGTAGTGTCGGCCTTTAAGAACTTTGAGAAAATATGGAACTCAAAACTCCCAAGCACAAGAACAAAGCTTAGGATATTCAACTCAAACGTAATATCCATCTTTACATATGCATGTGAAAGCTGGAAATTAACCAAAGAAATACAGAGCAAACTAGATGCATTTGAAAATAAATGTCTAAAGAAAATACTCTGTATACAATGGAACAACAGAAAGGATGAGGGTTCACCTGGGCAAGAGCAGAAAAAAGGCAAAGGACAGGCATTTGTAGAAAACCCTTGCGGAAGCCCCATGTGCCCTGGGCACTTAAGGTTCAGAGAGAGAGAGAGATACAATGGAACGAATTCAAGGCTAATGCAGAGATAATGACCATACAGCAGCTTCAGCAATGATCAAGAAAAGAAGAATGGCATGTGTGGGCCATGTGATGAGAAGAAACAATCAGAGAATCACAAAGCAAGCCTTCAAATGGGAAACATCTGGAAAAACCTAAAGAGACCTCAAAGAGTAAACTGATCAGACAGGTTAAAACATTAGGCACCAAAATACCTTGATGAGTTTGAGAAACTTGGCGAGGATAGAGATTCATGGCGAGGCACACTGAGAACCCTATGTGACGTGTGACAGCAAGGGAAGAATGTAAGATGTACGTGAACACTGGAGAAACAAAGATGATATAAAACTAGTTCAACTTTCCTATGCTACAAAATAAAGAGAGTCCTATCATGCCATAAAGATACCTAGGGGATATTGTGTTAGTCATACTTTTCTTTATCAATGGGCACACTAAAGGCTGATGTGTCTTTCCTTTTCTAGCTCCCAAAGAGCCAGGTATTCATTTGTACAGCTGGATTACTAGGGCATCTCTAGCCAGATTTGAACTAATGACCTTCACCATGAGAAATAAGTTTATCACTTTAGGCACCCCAATGCTACAAGTAGTTAATGCAAAAAAAAGATAAAAGAAATATCACTTGCAAGAAACACATTCTTTCACAACAAAAACATTCCAAACTGAAACGGACAAATAAATGAATTTTATTCATGAATCAAGAGGAAAAAAAAACATTTCCACGTCAAATTCTGGTGGGTTGTGATCTTACCTTCTCTTTCACAACCATCCCCCCTCCCCCAACTTACAATTTCTTAAGAAAGGAGAATTATGATTGCTTCCAAACACTAAGTTCATACATATTCATTCTGCCACCAGTGCTCAGTTACTCAAAAGCTACAATGATACTAGTACTCAATCACATTAGCAAACTTTTGCTGGTGTACAAGTGCATTTATCTGTACATGTTTTAGGTAATTAACATTTTGTACACATGTACATTTACCTCTAAACATTGCTGTAATTAATTATGGCACATGTTTACATTTATCTGTTTATGCTTCTAGTACCTAAAATTCAGTGCTCAGTTGCTTTCATGTCTACATGTGGTTGCTTATTAATTTTAGTGCATTTGTGCATTTATCTGCATCTAGAGTCTAAAATTTGGTGCTCAAGTGCATTTATCTCAATATATGTCAGGCAAGTTTAATATATTTCATCATCAGCAGTTTTTGTTTTTTTTTTTTAAAACCCTGAAACTCAGGCTTTTCAGCAGAAAGGCCTTTAATCATATTCTATAACTTGCAAGACATCTGGAAGTATCAGAGATTCCTGTCAACTGGAAACTAATACTAAACATTACAGTAAAATAAAAGACACAATTTGCCCAGCTACAAACATTTCACTCATTAGAGGTCCACTTTAGAAGTTTTTAAAATGTTGGTGTTTTCCCACACCGCATGCATCTTCTCAGTTTCTTTCTATGTCACACAGAGCAATTTAGAGTCACTTTGCTGGTCAATTATTTCCTGTCATCATTGTGTTTTCCATAGAAATTATACATACTGTCTTAGTTACTTCAGAAATTTCTAATTTAAAGATAAAATGTACAGCATCACTAGATGTTCTATAAATCTTTTATCACAGGGTAAGTTACACTAAATGTTTTATAAATCTTTTATCACAGGGTAAATCAGTCAGGCTTACAGTGACAAACAAACAAACAAAAATGACATAATTAATCAAGTTACTCTTATGAGAACCTACAAGTGTTTGAGGGCAGTAAGTTTGGAACATTAGATTACTGTGAGAAAACTGCTCCTTAATGTCACTGGTTTAGATTAATGGCTCAGTACGTAATGAGTCCACCACAAATGAATTGTTATTGTATGGGACTCTCCTTAAACTTCAAGGCTTGATACTGACCACATCACACTTTCATGTGCTGATGGTCATGGAAAATATGGGCCTAACACCGTATTTCCCAACATGCCTTAATGGCATGGAAACGGGAATTTTACCTTTTACCTATTTAAACTTCATCATGTTTAATCTTTTCTTCCTTCATGGCCTTCTTTACCCCTATCCCGGGAATAGGCCTTCAACAAGGGCCCTTCATTTATTTCTGTCCTGAGCTGTTTCCTCCATCTGTCTCCAGGTGCAGTTGATCTTTTTATCCCTGCTTTAAAGTTCCTTCGCAAAGAAGGGGTGTCAGCTATTCGACTGGCAGAAATTTCTGGCTTTCACCGCACAGTGTCACGGATCTTCATGAAGAAGTTCCTTCCCCTCCCACTGTTAATTTTTCCTCTTGCTGACATTTTCATAGCTGAAATATTTTTAGAGAACTGGGTCGCCAGCCCTATGTCTGGCCCTTCTCCTTTCTCATCCGGGCTTGGGAGCAGCCATGGCCGAGTTCATCGTGTTTAACAACAGGGCAATATTTCCAGATTTTTCTGATGCTGCAGCTGCTGCATCTCTATGTAAATGTGAAACTGAACTTTTTGTTGCAATTGATGCTGCACTGAGGATCTTGTAACACGGGCATCATATCAGCTATAGCTCTTTAATTATAAGAGAAAGACCTCTGATGCTCATTTACCTGCAAGCTCCACCACCTTGGGTACTGTGTCAATCCCTACATTGCTAAGCAGTAAAATCATAACTGCCTGTTGAAAGCGCTGCATGAAGGTATGATAATCATGACTAGGTATTGTCTGTTGATCTTGACACATATATTATCTCCTCTAACAGTGCTCCGTACTACCTTCTGCAATATTTACTTTAATTAAAAAAATGTTTAAATATTACAAATATAAATTTTTAAAAAAAGGCTCTGGATTTTTTACACTTACTTAAAATTTGTCAAGATGTCATTCAATTCAGCAGGTAACTGACTGCAGATACTTCCTTATATCAAGTTATTCTCAGTTCCTAGAAACAGTTTACAAAATGTTCAAGTGTCACTGACAGTCTACACTTACCTGAACTCTCAGGTGACTGCAGGCATCACCTTCGCAGACTCCTCGCTTTTCATAGTACTCACTCACTTCATCCAACTTGCTAGTGAAATCTGTGGAGACTATGTGATTAGAGAGATGTTACTGTCAACAACATGATTAGAGAGATGTTACTGTTAACAACATGATCAGAGAGATGTTACTATTAGCAACACAGAGAGATGTTACTGTTAACAACATGATCAGAGAGATGTTACTATTAACAACACAATCAGAAAGATGCTACTGTCAACAAAATGATCTGAGAGATGTTACTGTTAACAGCATGATCAGAGATGTTACTGTCATCAGCACGATCAGAGAGATGTTACTGTCAACAGCATGATCAGAAGTGTTGTTACTGTCAACAACATAGTCAGACAAATGTTGTTACTATCAACAGAAAGATGTAATAACTGCAGGCTACATAGTCAGAGAGCTGTTGTTACTATCAGCATAAAATCAGTGATTACTTGGAACTATATAATCAGAGAGATGAAGTTAATGTCAACATACAATAAGTGACTACTTGGAACTATATAATCAAAGAGATGTTATTAATGTCAACATACAATAAGTGACTACTTGGAACTATATAATCAAAGAGATGTTATTAATGTCAACATACAATAAGTGACTACTTGGAACTATATAATCAGAGTAATTCTCAACTCTCATTTGATCTTCCAATACACCTCTCCATATCCAAAGCATCCCAGTCATAGCTTACTTATCCTCGGTCACCATCAATATTCTTCTTTCTCCCCGCCTTGACACTTTAACATGCCATCAGCTAAGGAATATCTTAAATCTCTCAAATCTTTCATTCGCTTTTCTTTCTGCATCCTCCCGCTACACATATCTAACACTGCTATTGAAATGGCTTTCACAATCTACAAGAAGACGAGATTCGCCTCCCACCTTCACCTTCTGAACTACTGCCTCCGCCACAAAATAATTCCTATAGGTTTCTCGTCATTTTCTCACCCTGCAGCCGGCACACTCCATGTGTTTGAACAAAGACTTCTGGATAAAATCGAGAAAAATTGCTCATGACTCAGAATGTGCTATATCATTCAGAATCACAGACGTCTTTTGTCCAAACTCAATCGGGTAAAAGATAAGACTTGAATGCTGCCTTCACTCTTGCACATCAGACAACCATGTTCTCCTTCTTATCAAACACATTATACACGTCCCAAATCGCCAGCTTTACCAGTTCTATGTCTGTGGCAAAGAACATAAACTTAACCAACTCCTGCCTCTACCCCCACCACAGCCGGTCTCTTCTACTTCTAGAGGTGATCCAGCCTCCAATCGGCCCATCTCTTCTGCCACATCTGATCAACAGGCTTCTATCTCACTCGACCATCAGACTTCTTTAACACCTCCCGACCAACCTTCCCAGATTACACAGCACATTCAAGTTCTCACACCCACACCCGTAGATGATACCCGCTCTCCTCCTCCTTGTCCAACCTCTAATATAGTCTGTATTCCCCTCGACATGCCTCTTTCTGATGATGAGAAACAAGTCCTCAGCAATGGCCTTAAATTTATTCCTGTCCACCCTCAGTGTGATCACTATTTTTTACTCTGCAATGTTAAACAGTTCCACTGTGGACTATGACTTAAATATTACTTTGCTAACAAAGAATTTAACCAACTCACACAAAACACCGATGACCCATTTGCCCATTACGACCACCATAAATATTGCTGGACACCTTCCCCCCAAGGCTTCCCAAACTTTAGATCTGTACACTGATATGACCTGGTGTGAAATCCAGACCCTCCAACTACCAATGCTTAGACATTTCAACCTAAACAAGGTAGAGTCCAAGGCATTGTCCAAACTCTGATGTCAAGATGACATAGTAATAAAACCAGCAGGTAAAATATCGAATCTCGTAGTTTGGAAAAAAAGATTTATATATTGTGGAAGGAATGTCCCAACTCAGCAACACGTAAAAACAATGCTACCTATTCAAATAATTGGTGAGTTGGATAAAGTGGAAGCAGTCATTAAAGACCTGATTACAGAAGGTGGCCTCCCACCCCAAGCTGTTTCTCTTCATATCATGGTTAGCTGTTTAGGCAGCCCCACCTACTATCTTCTTCCTAAAATCCACAAACTCGGTCATCCTGGACGTCCTATTATATCAGCATGCTCATGCCCCACTGAGCACATAGTCTGGGAAATGAAAATGATCACCTTCCCCACTGAGCACATAGTCTGGGAAATGAAAATGATCACCTTTCCCAAAACTATCTTCACTCTTCATGAAGGATTCACATGCAAGTCCAGTAATGTGATATATGTCATCATATGCAAGAAAGGATAACGTATACTGGTGAGGCTGTCCTCAGATTAGGGAACTGCATGCAGAAACATCTGTACGATAATGGCCAGCATGCTTTGAAACCAGTCCCAAATCATTTTAATGGCCCCAACCACAGAGGCAAATCTGATTTTCTGGTAACAGCCACCAAAAAATGTCCCGCAGATGACACAAGCCGCCTAGCGCTTGAGAATCGCTACATTCAGGATTATGGGATGCTGGAACCACACAGGTTAAACTCGCTATTCAGCTACACCTAACATTCTCCTCTTCAACAATATAATCCCTCTCCACTAAGCTCCACTCCCTTCTCACTTGTTACACATAGTTCAGAACCTCATATCATCACATTACAACCCCTCTACCCTAACTATAATCATCTTTTTCACCTTCTCCTGGCTAGATTAACATTGTATCACTCTCTCTCCCCTCCACAGTTTCTCCACCCACCACTCCCAGTTACGACCCACCGACCACACATCACAGGTCTCCATTTAAACAGTTTCTACACCATACCATGCTCATTTCTGACACACAGTGTTGGACAAGCCACATCTTCTTACAGTTACAGCTAAGTGCTCTATTCATTATTAATTTTTTAAAAAAATTTTCTTTTAATAGAATTCATGTGAATCTATACTTTATCTCCTCACTCTATTTCTTCGTCCTGTATGTTTCTGTATGATTAAGACACGCCGAAACGTCACAACTTTGTAATCGTTAAGTAATAAAAATGCTCCTACTTTTTTCCCAGTTTATACATTTTTTTACGTAATCAGAGATGTTGTTAATGTCAATATACAATCAGTGACTTCTTAAAACTATATAATCAGAGAGATGTTGTCAATGTCAACATACAATCAGTGACTTCTTAAAACTATATAATCAGAGAGATGTTGTCAATGTCAACATACAATCAGTGACTACTTGGAACTATATAATCAGAGAGATATTAATGTCAATATACAATAAGTGACTACTTGGAACTATATAATCAGAGAGATGTTAATGTCAATATACAATCAGTGACTACTTGGAACTATATAATCAGAGAGATGTTAATGTCAATATACAATCAGTGACTACTTGGAACTATATAATCAGAGAGATGTTAATGTCAATATACAATCAGTGACTACTTGGAACCAAATAATCTGAGATGTTGTTAATATCAACATACAATCAGTGACTACTTAAAACTATATAATCAGAGAGATGTTGTCAATGTCAACATACAATAAGTGACTTACTTGTAACTATATAATCAGAGAGATACTACTGTCATAACACAACAAAGAGAGATATGATTAGTGTAGTTTACATAATCAGATAAATCTTATTGCTGTCAATTACACATTTAGAGACAGATGTGGTTACTATAAGCCACGTATGGGCACATCCTTGGGCTGTGGGCCACATCAGGCCCACAGCAACTTTTTTTTCACAGTCCACAACCAATCTAGTTAGTTCCTTTAAAAAGCCTTATAATATACTGAAAATGTTAATATTACTGATTGTGCACTGTACAACTACAAGCTTGATAATTTAATAATATAACCTCTCTCTCTCCCTATATACACATGCACACACACATAATACTTAGTTGCTTTAAATTCAGCTATGTGTGTTTTGAGATTCATAAATTTGACGTTTTTAAAAGTATGTGGCCCTGGTAGGCAGGTCTTTTTTTTTTTTTTTCATTTTGCCCACTGAGCTTGCTATAAATCGTACCACTCGACGATTTTACTCTCCATACCTAATCAGTCAAAATGACAGCAACTTTTTTTTTTTTTAAATCATCAAAACAAAAAGAAACAATGAAAAAAAAAAATACTTAGTTCACTTACACAACATATCATCCTGTTCTGAAGAGAACTGTTTCCCTCCTTTGCCCGAACAATGACCAACTGGCAGGATAAAAGTACAGACTTTTTAATGACATGAAAATCATATTTTCCTTTTGATGGGGGAAAAAAAAAAAATAGAAAAACATCCCTATCTCCCATCCATCCTAGAAATAGTGAAGATTCTCCAGTTTTCACATTTTTCTTTTATTCAGTCTGATTGTGTACTTTTATTTCACTTTGCCAAAATTCTAAGTTTTTCTATAATAAAAATGAGTTTACTTGTGGAGGGAATACTAACTTGAATATTCTTGATCTGTACCTAATTAATTAATTATCATTCCTTTTTAATAAGTGGCTTGTCTAAGTAAACTTTTACATAGGACTGGAACATCTATACTGGAATGTCTAAGAAATACTTCAAACTGGATAGGAAAAGTTTAAACAGTTTATGTAGAAAAAAAAATAATATTCAAACGTGAACTACAACTTCAGCAACTTCAAACATGAGGTACAACTTTAGCAACTTCAAACATGAGCTACAACTTTACCAGTCATTTCACTTCACATGCTCTGATGACTACAAACACAAAATACTGAAGGCAAATGGATAAAGTAGAAGTTAAAGCACATTAGAACAAAAAAAATTCTGTTCCTCTTTTCCTATCATCAACCTCATATACAGCTTTAAATAATTATAAATAAAATTCAGTGCACCTATAGGTTTTAAATATGTTTTTAGATGTTCATATTGTAAACTACTGTATAAGCTAACTACAACCACTCTGTCATTTCCAGTAACAACATGGGTATGTGTTTATTAGAGAGTTTATTGTGTGGCTTTGGGAGATTCATTTTTGTCTGCACGAACATTCTAACATGTCAACTTAATGAAATCTGGTTTTTGCCATAGTTACAAGCACACAAGACTTGATATAATAGCCCTTGGTGCTTTATTTTTACACAAAAATTTAGGGCACTGAAGTTCATCTTGCTTCCCATAATATTCAGCTGATGGCACAAGTCTGAGTTTGCATCATAATTTCTTGGTAATGTTTATTCAACATAATTCTCCAATAAGATTTGGTTTTAACAAGTTCAAAACAATTTTGCTCTAATATTTATAGTATAAAATTTTAAATGGCCATTATTATTCTTCTTTATTCGTTCCTAAAGTTTTCCCCCTCAATCTATATAACCAACTGTGTTAAATAATACAAATTCTGCAGACGGTTCCAGTATAAAATTCTGCTGTTTAATGGCTCTCTTGATGCTGTCCCTCTGTCTTGCATCAATTTCAAATTTTTACTGTCATCTTACAATGGATTAGTTTTTATCTATTTGAATCTCATGGCCTGGCAGGATGGTTGGTTGCTTGAAAGGCTGATGCCTAGCTGGTGAGTTGGATAGTTAGCTGCTCAGATGCTAGTGTGTTGGCTAGAAGCTACTTGGATGATTGGTGGAGATGAGTGGTTAGTAGGATAGTTGATGAGTGGGTTGAATGGTTAGTAGTTTGCCTGGTTGATTGGCAGTTTGCATAGATGGGTGGTGGTTTGCCTGGATGTGTGGTGGTTTGCCTGGATGTGTGGTAGTTTGCCTGGTGGTTTTCTTGGCTGGGTGGTCTGCTTTGATGTGTGGTAATTTGCTTGGCTGGCTGGTGGCTTGCATTGGACAGGTGGCGCACATTTGTGAGCAGGTTCATTCATTCATTCATTTGCATGTCCCTTGCGGAACTTTGCCTCCCAAACAGCACTCCTGTAGGCCTCTCGGTTGTGAGCAAGATGGCCTGCTGCTGTTGCATCCATTTCCAGATCGTCAACGATGTCTTGCAGCCATCTTCGTCTTGGTCTTCCTCTTTTTCTTTTTCCCATTATGTATCCTTCCAATACGGTCTTCTCTAAATTATCATGACGTTTAATGTGGCCAAAATATTTCAGTTTTCTCTCTTTAATCCTCTTTACTAGCCAGCCTTCTTCAATATTAAGCTCTTGCAGTATAGATATATTTGCTCTTTTTTGTGTCCACGATATTTGGAGAACTCTTCTGTAACATTTACATTCAAAGGCATTTATGTGTTTCTCAGCTGTTTTGTCCACGTCTCACAGGCATATGTTGCGATGGGAAAGATGCATGACCTTAAAAATCTTATTTTTGTAGTTCTGTCTGCTCCTCTCCACAGATTTTTTTATTTGTTTTACTTTCTGAAGAGCAATAGATGTCCTCCTTTTAATTTCCCTCATTGTATCTCCATTATTAGTTACCAGTGATCCAAGATATTCAAAACTCTCCACTTCTTCCAATTTTTCCTCACTGATATATACTTCAGCTGCCTTGTTTGTTTTGTCAGTTGTCATCAATTTAGTTTTCTTCGCATTAAGATAGAGGTTCTGCTCTTCGCTGTTCTTACGGACTGACATAATTAGTTTTTCCATTCCTTTTTGTGTTGTGGATAGTAACACTGTGTCATCAGCATATCTATTCTCTGTGAGTGGGCAAAGTGCTCAATATATCCATCATGTTGCTAATACTATAGAAAAGACTTTGTAATATTAAGCACAGAAGGAAAGGGCCCGAGTTAGTGCTTCATCTGGCACCATCGCATAAAGAAACATGTAAATCCATTTTCTATTTTCCTTGGTGGATGTATAACAGGCCTGGGAAGACCATCGTGTCGTCTAACACAAGCATACAAACTGAGGAGTTGTTGTCCATACTGTGATCTTTAATTACAATATTTAAGTGCTGAAAACATTCACAGTGTGTACTTGTTGAACTTCAACAGATGCACAGTCCACAACTGATACAGATTTTATAACGGAAACACAGAGTGATCATTTCAGAATGTAATAAAACTGAGTACTTATGATTTTATATTCTTACTTTGCTTTTACTCTGGCCCTTATATTAAAGGTCTGTATTTCTGAAAGGCAGCCTGGTTAGCTGAGTGGTTTGGCGCTCAGTTTACTAATCTGGTGGTACTGGGTTCAGTCCCAGCAGTGGGATTTTTTTCTGGTACACACCAAAAGAGCGCCAGGATGTACCCAGCCTCTAAAAATTGCTACCAGAGAAATCTGAGAAGGCAAAGTGGCCAGGCATGATACTGACCACATCACACTTTCTTGTGCCGAAGGTCATGGAAAATACGGGCCTAACACCGTATTCCCTGATATGCCTTAATGGCATGGAAACGGGAATTTTACCTTTTTTCTTTTTTTATTTCTGAAAGCTTTCATAATGAAAGTGTAGAAATTTTATGATATCCATGTACAAATTTGACATCACTACATAAGGGTCTTTTGTTCATATGGAGTTTTTCAATGGCATAATATGACAGAAATTAAAACTATACTTTCATGATGAATCTTTAGAGCTTGAAAGATGATCTTATACAGTATCAAATGCATAAAAAAAAAAAAAATAAAAAGAAAGATATAAAGTATCTATGTATCATGTTGTGCATATATGTGATATTTTGTGCATGAAAATGTAAACACATCTGACTTCACATCACATGTTTTACTTGTATAGTTCATCATGCTTTCATAAAGCTAAAACTAGCTCAGATGACCAACTCCATGATATGAAAATATGGTTAGTAGTACAGTTACGTGCAGTTACAGAACTAAGCTCCATGAAAACACCATGGGGATATGGGGGCACAGGCATATGCAAGAAAATAGCTGAAAGAAGCATATGATGAACGAATGAAATTAACAATAAAAAAAAAAAAAACCACCAGAAAGAAGTAAAAGTTGGATGAAAAGACGGTATCACAGAAAATGCTAAAGAATAGGGCTGTGACAGCATAAACCCTCCCACCACAAACCGTTATTACTAAAACTTGCAGCACTGCTGAAAGGAGACACAAATAATTAGTTCTTTCTGTAAAAAAAAAAAACCAATTTACAATGAATGTAATTCTCTGCCAAAAACAGCTTCAGATTAAGTTGGAAAAATGAATACAACAATTGAGCACTTCCATTCAGAACTTTTCCAAGACATCACAAAATATACAAACTTATGAACTAAACACCACCTGAACACTTTATTACTTCATTAAACTAACTATAACAGTGTTTCCCAAAGTAGGCGATAATGTCCCCTTGTGGGCGCTGGAAAGGACAGTGGGTGGATGGGTTCATTCATTTATTTGCAAGTCCCTTGTGGAACTTTGCCTCCCTAACAGCACTCCTGTAGGGGTGGATGGGTGTGTGAAAGAAAAAGGGTCAGTTGGGGACACTGAGAAAAAAATGAAGCAGCAGATGTGGGCAGTAATACTTCCTTCTCAGCACTTTTCACCGATGCTGAGAAACTTGTGTCCCTACATGAAACTCATCCATCACATTAAAAGCTGAGAAAATAATGCAGTAGATTAAGTTATAAATGTACTCCTTCATATTGTTAAATAAATTGGTTTGCTAGCTGAGGCATTTAGTTGTGTAATGCATATCCTAGTTTAATAGGCCACTGTACGAGTGGTATATGGTTGTGGAGGTGGGGGTTGGGTGAGGAGAAGAAGCACTGAGGATGTGGCCTGGGAGAAATGAAGAAATGGAGGTCGCAGCCCAAACAAGCCTGGGAAACACTGATCCATAAGTCATACATTACATTCTTATGAGAAACCACATCTCCACTGCTTAAAACGATCTTTGT
The DNA here is from genome assembly GCA_009760885.1 of Achatina immaculata. Classification (NCBI taxonomy): domain Eukaryota; kingdom Metazoa; phylum Mollusca; class Gastropoda; order Stylommatophora; family Achatinidae; genus Lissachatina; species Lissachatina immaculata. The sequence continues at coordinate 1,210,274 of CM019708.1, read as the reverse complement.
ATTGGTTTTATGTTCTGTATATTGGCATGATTTTTATTATGATAGACGTATGCGTAAGATGATACCTGACCTTCCAACTGTAGTCGCTCCATTATCATCTGTACCAGAGCATACACCATGGAAAGAAGCAGATTATACACAGATATCTATTCAGACTGAAGTGAAAGGTGTGCAGAATGGTGAGATACAGAGTAGTCTTGTAAGATCAACAGCCACACTTAGTGTTCTAGATGACAAATATCCATGTGACACCTGGATACGTGTGTATACAGATGGATCTGCACATAATGCCATAAAGAATGGAGGGGCAGGAGCATATATTGAATATCCAAACAACACCATTGACAAGATTTCCATACCCACTGGTAAATACTGCAACAACTTTGATGCAGAAGTTAGGGCAATTATTGCTGCAGTTGAAAAACTATCAGACTCCAGAATTGATATATGTCCTGTAGTAATTCTCACAGATGCAAGATCAGTACTGGAGGCTCTTCAGTGCAACAAACTACCAGACCTTAAGGATGCCTTGTCAAAAATTGGCTTACAACATGGAGTCACTTTGCAATGGATTCCCTCCCACTGTGGGATACCAGGCAATGAGAAAGCTAACCAACTGGCCAAAGAGGGCACTGAAATGGAGCAACCAGACATACCAATCACTTATAATCAGAAGAAAAGCATGATAAAAACCTACAGGAAGCCACAAACACCACCACATGATGACTATCACATGCTAAACAGAAAGGAACAAGTCACCATCTTCCATCTCCGAACAGGACACAGCCGACTCCGAAGTCATATGTATACAAAGTTTAAGGTTGGTACTACTAATCTGTGTACATGTGCCCAGGTGCCCCAAACTGTGGAACATATCCTCCAGAACTGCATCAACTACGAGTCACTGAGAAATAATTACTGGCCCAGTGAAACCACTAAAGAAGATAAGCTCTATGGTTCCATACATGAATTACAAAAAACAGTGAAATTTATCCAAGAGACAGGACTGCAGATATAGACAGACAGTGCAAACGAAGAAGAAGAAGAAGAAGATTATGATAGAGGCCTCCACTTGCCTTCTTCAATCAAACAACTTAAAGTTGTAGTAAAGTAATAATAAATTCAAACAACAAAATTTTTGCTTGAAAAACTGTTATTAAAAAAGTGCATTTTACATTATATTTTATTGGCTGAGATGTATTTCAATTGGCATATGGTTCAAATAAACCAATGAAATCCATTCTTTTTTTTTTCCTAGATACAGCAAGTTTAAATGTAGGAATGGATTACCAAGTTCCAACTGAATTAAGTATTTATAAAAATCTATAAACACTGAAAAAACTATCTTATTCAATGTACTCAATTTAAGTGTTTATCACAATCAGTATCTAGAAACACTGGCAATGTTAACTTACTCAATGTACTTTCTAGACTGATGTCTCCACTACATCCATCAACCTTAACTGGTGTTATAGTGCATGTCTGAGTGCACTGACCATTACAATCTGCAATCCGGTTGCGAGAACGGGTCTCAATGATACATTTTTCTTCACTGTTTTCCTAGACATGAAGAACAAAATTTGAAATTTATAGTGTGGGTAAATATATGAACTGGATGGTTCCTTCCACAAAGAAAACAGCTAATTTTTCTGAGATGTCCTGAAGTGGACTATGCAATAATGCTTTGATTGCTAAAACTATTCTTACCTGATGTATGTGAATGTTCTTAAAACAATCATCAAATGAGACAGGCAATGGGCCACCAAAGTTCTTCTATCATGAGGAAACATGTTGGTCTCCATTCTGTTAGCATGAATCTGCTATCACAACTGCCTGTTTAACAGTGGTACTTGTAGATGAACAGCAGTCTGTCTGGCCGAGCGGTTAGGTGTTTGGTCTACTAATCCGGTGGTAATGGATTCAAGTCCCAGCAATGTGGATTTTTTTTTCTGGTACCAGCACATCAAAAAAGACCCCAAAGTCAACCCAATCTCTAAAAATAGGTACCAGAGAAATCTTGGAAGGTAAAGCAGCTGGGCACGATACTGACCACTTCACACTTTCATGTGCTGAAGATCTTGGCAACACAAGCCTAGCACTGTATCCCCAATATGCCTTAATGGCACGGAAAGGGAGATTTACCTTACTTGCAGATGAATGAGAAATGTCTTGATCAACTTTGGTTCACTAGCCCTGTCAACTGTACTATCACCTCTAGCAAGATTAACCCTTTAGTAGTACTCAAAGGTAACTGTAAAAATAAATTACAAAAATGTGTATTCCTAACTCACTGTCTTGCAGATAACTCTGCTCTCAGTCTCTGCGGGCTTCTGTTGGCAGTTACTGTGACCGCTAGCAGGCAGGTCTTGGGGTGCAGCGCTCTGAGCTGCGTAGTGGTACTTGAGGTAACATTTCATGGCTCGGATTGTGTCCAGAGCTCCTGGGAAGTTCTGATCGGCGGCAAGGGCCTCCTGGTAGTGGTGGGCTGCTCCTGTGTAATTGCGGGTGGCCCACAAGAGATGACCCATGAAGAAATGGGAAGCAGGCTATGGGCGGAAAACAAAGAGCAAAATGACAAGTCACATTTACATCCTACTGCTATGTCTCTTTCAGCCAAACTTTCAAGAGTGCCCGGTGTTTCCATATTCACTTCTGATCTCACTTTTAATTGACACTGCCTGTTGTCGTGTCATGTTTCAACCTGCGGCAGTCGAGTGTTTCTTCTAATCTTTGTTGTTTCTCTCTCACTGGTCTTTGTCATAATTTCTTCATTATAAATATTATTGAGCTGCTCATAGGACTCTCCACATATTCTGACAAACCCTGAATAATGATTTAATTAATGTGATTTACTAAAATATGTTAGTACTGACTTTATTTATATAATACTAAAGTCCTTAAAACAACATTTGTAATAGTACACATATGGTTTAGGGTGTTGAACCCTACATGAATGGCATTGTAAAGTTAATGCCCCTGACTGTTGTTTATGTGATTTTTATCTCTTAGTTATGGTTCCTGAAAAAGAAAGGTTAACTACTTGCAACTCAGGTGCACATGAAAATACTGAAGTCCTGTGAGCATGCCTGGTTTAAGGTAAGCACTGTGAGAAGTATTAGAGAGACTGCACGTGGGTTTTGAGCTGAACAGTGTTAGTATTTGTTATGTAGAGAAAACTTAGTTGAGATATTTGTCATCAAGGGATGGAAGTTTGAATGCCATACTAGTCACTTGATGTTTTCCTGAATTGTGATTGCTTGTGTATAAGTCTTACTAAGCCACTGATGTTCATGTTTGTCTCATCACTGCCTACAATATGAGTTATAACATGATGGCTCTTGTCATTCCGTCACCCAACATCATCATATTCCATGCATTAGATCATCCATGATGTCATACAACCAGTGGCTTCTGTAGCTATTCTATGTTTCTGTTCTACATGATGAGAGTGAGAGTTCAAGACCTGGTGTATCCTGTTTGAGTGGCTAAATAACAGGTGCAAATTTCCTGTCATATGTCAGTAACTGCTGTTATGTGTAAAAATCATCTCATGGACACGACCCAATTCACCACATCTAGAATCACTATTGGCATTGTTAAACTGTTGCCCCACAGACCACTATGACAATAAATGCTGCAACCAGGCACTACCTACAAGAGAGAGGGGTTTCATAACAGTCAGTATCACTCCTGGACATACTGTCACACACTGAAAAGTACAATGTACAAAAGAAAAAAAGAAAGACAGCAAGGATGGCAAGATGAATGGATGGACAGGTATGTAAGCACAAATTGGAGATCTGTAACAATCTCCCCACTGGAGATATGTAACAATCTCCCCATTGGAGATGGCACATGATGATGATTATTGTCCTCTTATTTTGATAAATAAAACTGTTATGGACTACTAAATTTGCAGCACAGGTGTTGAGGTATTTGGAAGCACTACAGTATAATTTTCACTGTATGTTTATATATTTATTTCTAATCCCCAAACACGATCCCAGCTGAAATGACAATCTTAGTGTTTTAAATGTGGATATACAGAAACACTAAAACAAATAAAGAGTCTGTGGAGAGGAGCAGACAGAACCACAAAAATAAGATTTTTAAGGGCATGCATCTTTCCCATTGCAACATATGCCTGTGAGACCTGGACACTTAACAAAACAGCTGAGAAACACATAAATGCCTTTGAATGTAAATGCTACAGAAGAGTTCTCCAAATATCGTGGACACAAAAAAGAACAAATATATCTATACTACAAGAGCTTAATATTGAAGAAGGCTGGCTAGTGAAGAGGATTAAAGAGAGAAAACTGAAATATTTTGGACACATTAAACGTCATGATAATTTAGAGAAGACCGTATTGGAAGGATACATAATGGGAAAAAGAAAAAGAGGAAGACCAAGACGAAGATGGCTGCAAGACATCGTTGATGATCTGGAAATGGATGCAACAGCAGCAGGCCATCTTGCTCACAACCGAGAGGCCTACAGGAGTGCTGTTTGGGAGGCAAAGTTCCGTAAGGGACATGCAAATGAATGAATGAATGATACAGAAACACTAGCTGACAGAAAAAAAAAAGACAAAGACAATGGGACAAATGAGATTTGATAAAAGAAACACAAAAAATTAAGATGTGGACAGAATATTTTAGCCCTATCAAGAGGCATAATGATGAACTGAAAAGCAATACCCAAGGTAAAAATGAAAGAAAAGGAACAAGAGGACAACATCACAAGAACATTAGGAATCAGCTTAGAAGTGTACACTGTGCCAGCAAAGAAAAAAAAAACAAGCTGGAGATCCAGTCTTTCCCCAAGATATGGCTCAGGATGATGAGGATAAATCTCAGCTAAAGCTACAACATTCAAGGCCCTGGTAACATCTGCTCCTGGACAAAGAACAATAAAACACTGAGAAATAGCTGAATAAATATCACAAACAATGCCAACTCACTTCTGCATCATTGACTTCTAAAGCATCCCTCATAATGATGATAGCATCATCGTAACGTCCATAACGATACAGTATGTTGGCCAGGTTAACCAGAGGCACATCTCTGTATTGGGCTGGGCTCAGATAAATAGCTCTACGAATGCACTCAATGCCATGGTAGTTGTTGCCAGTTATGCGCCAATACAGCCCGGCAAGATTGTACAGCATCCACTGTGGGCCAATGTTCTGATAAAACAAGATAATAACTAATGAATTACCTCAATGATCACAAAATCAATCAAATTAAAACTAATTCTTCTGAACATTGTATGAACTTCTGTTTATTATACCTTTCTTTATGATGTGAACATTTGCTTCTCTCTTATCACACGGACAGCCACACGTTCAGTGAGCTCTGGCATGCCTGATCTTGCAGATGGACACCTCCCATTCTCTCAAACATATTACATAATCTAAGTGTGTCACCTAGTCATTTTTACAGTCAGCCTGACTGATGCATGGCTGTAGTAAGTCTATTACCCACTACCTACACAACAGAAGCCAATTCACACTGGCTATCATTACCATTTTTATGTTCTTTTTTCCCCATGAAATTTATTACCTTGATGCTGTATAAAATTATTTACTATTGTAATCCATTCCCCATCAATTTATTTGTAAACAGCATCTGTGGGAGCAAAAATTACTGCTACAGTGGAAGCACCATCATCATCATCACTGGTAAAACACCGTGAGCCATATCACAGCTCACGGCTTCCAGCGCTCTTTGTAACGAGCTTTGACCTGGCTAATCAGGCAGGACTTGCTATGGTAGCAGAGTCCGCCAAGAAGCTGGGGATTTTCCAGCTAACCACCGTGTATATCCACTCCAAATTCAGCACAATGATGTGGTCCAACATCTTCAGTGCATCAGCTGATAACAATATCCTGTCTGGAGACTCCAGGGAAAACCCACAACAATAAATAACATCAGCTTTCTTCATTTTTTTACACATTAGCTGTGAATGTAATACTAAATGTCACATTCATGTTACGTCTGGTAAACCAGTTTGGGTAAATGACACCTCACTTCCTACGAATGCCTTAAAAAAGGCCAGGGATCACATCCTTGCTGCTCTCACACATGCATACACCTCAAATGTTTTCTGATGCTCTCTGTCCTCCTTCACTGTCTTCAGAAGGGCAGTGCCAACCATTTTGGGAACTATTTGTGTTAAAGCTTAAGTGTGACATGGAGTTAGGTAGAAGGGCACTCACCCAACACGGCGATACTGCCATGAGAAATGAAGAAAGTCATTGTGGTGTTCTACCACTGTCATTTACCACTGCCATCATCATCATCATCATCATAAGCAGGCAAAACAGTCAAGCACTCACATCCCACATGCATGTCTGCCCCAAGAATTCAGAACAAGTACAAGATATAAAAGTCACTTTCTCAAACATACGCAGACACTATGGTTTCATACTTGTTTCAAAGCTGTCAAGATTCGCTGACCAACTTCCTCCTCTGTTACAACTCCATCATTCACATGATCAAGCAGAATCTGACATAATGAGATGGAGATAATATGAGGTCAGTTGCGGCATCAACAGATATTAACATCACAATTGAATAAAACAACCACAAAAAAAAATGAAATACATTAATGTTCATGCTGGATCTTCATCACTCTTTGAAAAAAAAAAAAAAGAAAATATTATAAAACAATGCATCTTTGCTGAAGGAAATGGCAATATAAATTCAGTTTTTACATTAAAATTAATAATAATTAAAAAAAAGAACGACTGGATGTAAACAAGCAACTATACTAACTTTCAATATTAGACAAATGGCCTTTATAAAGTGTGACATGAGGATATGAAACAAACGCTTGAAAAGCTAGATATCGATGCTCTGTTAAAAACACATATAGGAGCCAATGAGTAGTAAGAGTGAAACAGGCAAATATCAAAGAGAAAGGGCAATGAATTACAATGGTAATCTAGCCAGGAGAAGGTGGAATAGGTGATTATAGTTGGGGCAGAGGGGTTGTAATCAAGTCATAACTTCTTATAAGTCACAGCTAAGTGCTCCATTCATTTTATTTTACTCTATTTTTTTCCCCCATTCCTATTTTTTACATAGCATTCATGTGAATTTATATTTTATCATCTCTCTCTATTTCTGTGCCTTGCGTGTTTTTTATACAATTAAGGTTCACACTGAAACGCCACAACTGTGCGCTTGTTAAGTAATAAAGCTGTTCCTACTTTTTTCTAGTTTATGCATTCTGTTATCACAGTTTTACTGCAGTGGGTTCGTGTATAGTTATATACTTAGTCTTATATACTTATACACTAATTATTCGTTGTGTTACCAACAAAGAAGAGTGTTTTTGATAATGAGAAAAGAATATTACAGTGCTATATAAAGATACTAGATTTGGGTTGTAACCCTAACCTACTATCTACTGTGCTACTTTCAAGCTCAAGTTCTATGTGGTTAAGAACTGCCTTAACAAATGACAAAGACTAGTTTTCCTATATTTTTTTTTTCCTTTCTGCTCATATCTTCAGATCCCAACATTAATATTTTCTGGGAGATAGCATTTTCCTGATGTTTTTGGCACTTCTGTATGTCCTGTCAAGCTATCAAGTGGAACACAACAGGCTGAAGAAAAAGAGGTCGACCATGTGAAGCTGTAAAGAGGACATTGTAAAGAGAGGCCAAATTCTTACATCGTACATCCTTCCTGTGCTGTTAATCTTACATCCTTTCTGTACCATTAAATGTCACATAGGGCTTGCATGGTAGTTTGCCAAGTTTTCCTGCTTTCAGTGAGCTTTTCAACCTCATCAGGAGGTTTTATGCTTACTAATTTGGCCTCTCTTAACAATGTCCTCTTTAGAGTTTCACATGGCAACCTCTTTTTCTTCGGCCTGTTGTGTTCCACTTGATAGCTTGTTTTTGGATTCTCTGACTGTTTCTTCTCATCATGCGTCCGACATATGTCCATCTTCTTTTTCTGATCACCCATGCGACAGGTTGTTGTTTGCTTATCTGTCTTATCTCTGCACTGTTCTTGAATTTATTCCACTTTATACCGAGTATTTTCCTTAGGCATTTGTTTTCAAAGGTCATTTGTTGACTATTTCTTTAGTTGTTTTCCAGCTTTCGCATGCATAAATGAGGATGGATATTAAACAAGCTATCAAGTGGAACACAACAGGCCGAAGAAAAAGGGGCAGACCGCGTGAAACTCTGAAGAGAACATTATTAAGAGAGGCCAAGTTAACAGGCATAAAATCCTTTGTTGAGGTTGAAAGACTCGCCGAGGACAGGAAATATTGGCGAACTACTTTGCGAGCCCTATGTGACGTCTAACGGCACGGGAAGGATATAAGATATAAGATAAGAAGATATTACATCTGAATTGAATGACCATAATTGAGGCCAAATTAGGAGGCATAAAATCCCTTAATGAGGCCGAAAAGCTCGACAAAAACAGGAAAACTTGGCAAACTACCATACCACCCCAATGTTACATTTAACAGCAATGGAAGGATGTAAGATGTAAGAAGATATGTCCTGCCATGTGTGCAAATGCATTCTGGCTATGCCTCTTGTTAACCTGGACAGTTCTACAGAAACAGTGTCACCTCCACTTCAACCATAGAAACAAACAGACCAACTCTTGCAACTCTGTTCCAGAAACCGTGTAAGGTTTCTGCTGTATCTCCCTGTAATAACAAACTCAAAACTCTTGGCAGATGATGCTGCACTGAGGATCTTGTAACACGGGCATCATCCTAGAAAACATAATGAGATATTGTTTTTGTTGACTTCTTGAACATCTCAGAAAGTTCTGCCTTGATCAAATGTGTTTCACTAGAACCAAAGGCAGCACCATCTCAGCAAGTTACTTCATTTCAAGCATCAAACTAGCTTCTCCACATTCTCTAGTAAATAATACTTCCCTAAAAATCTATTTAAACCAACAGCATTACCTTTCTCATGGACGGATCATTGTATTTGAGTGGAATTCTGGATCTCTCTGCGTAGCTTATGGACTTGAGGTGATCATAAACTGCAGGGTTGCCCTCAGCTAGCTCCATTAAAGGGACACAAACAGGTGGGTACCATGGCAAAGGATGCTCTCCCCCTGGCTCCAAATCTTGGGCTTCAGTAAGCAACTCTTTAACTCTGGAAATAAGCATTGGTATATCAGAATATCACATACCAGGTTACTGGAAAGGAGCATAGCCCTCATGTAAAAGCTGCAAATACAGCCACATATGACCTCTCCTAACTTTCACAAAAGCTCTCTGTCAAAAAGGCTGATGTCATAACAGCCTGGGAATGAGGTAAGGACTGACATGGTCTCTTTATGCTGGAGCTTACTTCAAAGCCTGCAGCTGTTTGCATACCATCTTAATGCCTTGTATATGCCTGTGGCCATATGAGGAAGAATGTCAACTATCACAATCACTCATCACAAGATAATCATCATCATCATCAGCACCACCACCACCACCACCACAGAAAAGTAATGTGCTCAGTATCTGTGCATTCAAAACAAGAAAAAAAAAAAAACAGTTCACAACCACGTTTCACACCAGCTCTTCCTAACCTAAGAAAGACTTAGTTTGAATTCAAGTGCTATGTGATGATGGAATGAAATCCTGCTGCCTGGACCACAGATGTCTCTAGATTCAGGAGATAGCCTAATAGTTTCTGCCATAAATCCACTCTTCATGAACAAGTCGAGTTGTACTATTTTATATATGGTGGACACATTTGGAGCAAATATCCTTGTAAGAAAATTGTTTAGCATTCATCTGCTTTTTTATTCAGACTTTTGATTTCTACTTTTTGATTCCCTGTTCACTTGTGTTAAACATGGAAGTGACCTGGTCATCTGTAGAGACATATCTTAATCAAAATCACATCTAACCCAGTTTTTCAGAAACCATAAAAAGAATGAGATCAGATTTATCTTTCATATCAAATATACCATAAGAATGACGTATGATTTAATTTTTCATATCTTTAAATATACCATAAAATTTAACCTTTCTTATCAAACATACCATAAGAATGATGCAAGATTTAACCTTTCAAATCAAGCATACCAAAAGAATGACATAAGATTTAACATTTCACAACATACCAAAAGAATGATATAAGATTTAACCTCTGTATCAAGCATGCCAAAAGAATCACATAAGATTTAACCTTTTGTTTCAAGCATACCAAAAGAATCACATAAGATTTAACCTTTTGTTTCAAGCATGCCAGAAGAATGAGGTGAGATTTAACCTTTCACACATATGAAAGATTTGTAAAATAAATCCAGGTTTAACCAGAATTAATGCTGTTAAAAATTAGTTTTTAAAAACTTCAAGGGACAGCTACTAACAACTCCAAAATGTTTAGTTACTGCCTTGCTCCAACTGATAGCATTAACTTACTGCCTTGCTCTGACTGATAGCATTAACTTACTCAAAGCCCTTGTTCTCAGGAGACAGATACACCGTAGTAAGGTTACGAGAGTCTGGCACCTTCTTAACATATGTGTCACATTCATCTTTACTTGGCCAACTTGGCAGCATGTAGGGATCCGCCTCAGTATTCTAACAGAATGAAACACAGCCATTCCTTCAATTATTTAGCAACACAAGAAATATTACAATGAATACAATTACAAAATACAATTACATATCACAACATATAAATATGAGCACATAAAAATATCAAAAGTAAAGAAGAAATGGTAGACATGTTGAGGCAGGAGTTTCAAGAATTTCTAGATCAAATGCCACTTCAGATGGTGGTAGTGATAGTTGGAATTCCCTACAGTTTCTAGGTATCCTAAGTAGCAAGTTCACTTGTTTAGGGATAGCATACTTAACAGCATTTATTTACACTGTTCCTGGTACACTTCCACAATATATTTGATGACATAAAACTTTTTTTTTTTTTTAACGGTGGTGGATACTGCACAAGACTGAACTGTGTCATTTTGATTTCTGGAATCTAAATCTGTGCATAGCTTTCCAGAAAATCTTGATCTCTGATATACAATGATCACTACACTACTCATTCAGTCATTTGCAAGTCTCTTGTGAAACTTTGCCTCCCTAACAGCTCTCCTGTAGGTCTCTCGGTTGTAAGCAAGATGCCCTGTTGCTGATGCCTCCAATCGCAGATCATCAATCATGTCTTGCAGCCATCTTCACTTTGGTCTTCCTCTCTTTCTTTTTTCCCATTATGTATCCTTCCAAGACTGTCTTCTCTAAATTCTCATGATGTTTAATATGTCAAAAATACTTTTTCTCTGTTTAATCTTCTTTACTAGCCAACTTATACTGCTACTATAGCTTATATATGAGATCTTCTTCTTCTCTGATCATTCTCAGATGTAGACCTGCAATACTTTTGAAGTAATCAGTGGTCAGTTGGAGTTGGCGTACAGACCCATATAGCTTCTCTTGTGTTGGCCACATCTGCTTTTTCTGCACCTTATACGTCATGCACTCCTGCAGAAAATGTTCTTCCATTGTCCTACAATGCCACATGTGCACATGTCAATCAGGCCAATCTTAAAGGTGGTACCTCTGTCCGCTGTGACTGGTGAAAAGCTAAAAAATGATCTCTTGCTCCTCTCTACTCAACTAATAATAGGCATCATTTTTCTGGTGCCCTGGGCTGGTTTTTCACCCATTTATTCTTTAATGTTACTTTTATTACTGATTTAGTTTCCTCACATGTCATTCTTGTATCTACCTGTGGGAATTTTGTCACTTTCTTTTGCTAGGATGTCTGCTGCTTCATTCCCAGACATATCACAATGGGATGAAATCCACTGTATTACCACTACTGAGAAAAACTTACATATAATGAGATCAGATAAATGTACTCCATAACAAAGTAAGCTGAGTATTTTACCTTGTGTTTCTTGTACTTTGAGTACAGTGGTGCTCTAACTGGCTGGCTGTAATTGGGACTTTTAGAATTGCTCTTTGAACTCAAAGTCAGTTTTTCTGGCTTGCTCTGGATAAAAACACAATTACATATCGCAACATATAAATATGAGCACATAAAATGCAAAACTCACTGCTGATATTTACTACCTGTACATTTAAAAAGGCATTTGATAGCATACACAGAGATTCATTGTGGAGAATTTGAAGACTAATGGAATGCCATCCAAAACTGTCAACATCATTAGAGATCTCTACAACGGATATGTTTGTGCAGTCAAGACAGAAGAAGAAATGAACGAATGGTTTCAGATTTAAAACAGGCGTGAAACAAGGATGTATATTATCTCCATTGCTTTTTGGAATTGCCATAGATTTTATAATGAAAAGATGCTGTACAGGTAAAACTGGCATTGACTGGGTACAAGGGACCCAAATAGAAGATCTTGATTTTCCAGATTACATAACTCTTATCAATGACAATGTGAAATTGATGCAGGAAAAAACAAAAATATCTTCCTTGGCTAGCAAAATAGGTCTTGAAATTAACAAAGACAAATAAAAATAATGAAACTTCTCATTAATCAAGAAGGAAAATTTTACATAGAAGGAATAGTTGTTGATGAAGTAAACCATTTTGCATACCTTGGCAGCTAAGGAAGTTGGAATTCGAACTGCAAAAGCAGCATTGTCCTTCAAAACTCTTGAGAACATATGGAATTCAAAAGTTAGAAGCACAAAAACTAAGTTAAGATTATTCAATTCAAATGTGATATTCACCCTCATTTATGAATGCGAAAGCTAGAAATCAAGTAAAGAAATTAGACAAGAAATTACACTCTTTTGAAATCAAATGCCTAAGGAAAATACTTGGTATAAAGTGAAATGAATTTAAGAATAGCGCAGAGATAAGACAGATAAGCAAACAACAACCTGTCTCATGGGTAATCAGAAAAAAAAAATGGACATATGTAGGCCATGTGATGAGAAGAAACAATCAGAGAATACCAAAACAAGCTATCAAGTGGAGCACAACAGGCCGAAGAAAAAGAGGTCGACCACATGAAATCCTCAAGAGGACATTGTTAAGAGAAGCCAGTTTAGTGGGCATAACATCCTTTGATGAAGATGAAAGACTCACTGAGAACAGGAAAACTTAGCAAACAACTATGCGAGCCCTATGTGGCGTTTAACGACATGGGAAGGATGTAAGATGTAAATAGGCAGAAGATACTTTTCTTCCTGTGCACCGAGTCTGAAATCTGGTGAGTTCTCTTACCTGTGGCCACTAATCTTTGCATGATACCCCATCTTCCCTTCATTCACTGACAGCCATGGATGCAGTGCAGCTTGTTTGCCTTGTCCTGCTGATATTTTCCATCTCTGGAGGATGTTTTATATAACACCAGTGTTACATATACTCAGTTTCATGGAAGGACTGATTGGAGGGTGCCAGCAGCGAGTCGCAGACCTACAACCTTCTGAGTGGTGAGAAGTCCTGTCAATTTATGCGCCAGTTAGGACTGTTATAACTCCACTGATAGACACAACATGCAGATTTCTTGGTAGACTCCACTGTGAGTAACACAATGGTTCTAGATAGTGATACCTAACTTGCATGCTGCTCTTCTTTTATTTTCAATCTGTGACTCTCTCTCTCTCTCTCTCTCTGAACCTTAAGTGCCACAGGCACATGGGGATTCTACAAGGGTTTTCCACAAATGCCTGTCCTTTGCCTTCCTTTCAGCTCTTCCCCAGGTGAGCCCTCTATTCCTTCTCAACATCCTCTCTGTTGTTCTTCTCCATGTCTTCTTTGGTATACCCTTACTTCTGTTCCCCTGTGGTGTCCATCTTAGTGCTATTTTTCAATCTGTGACTAGTACTAAATAATATCAGAAAATGAAATCTATAAACAAAACAATCAAAAAATGTCCACATGAACTACTTTGTTTTACCATGTACTAAAAGACTAAATAATCAAGATTTTACTAAGGTTAAAACTATTCTTACCTCATCAGGACTCTTTTCAAGTGCATCATCAAGAAAAGCAAAATCAAAATCCAAGGTGGGAGACCTCCGACTCCATGTACACAGCAGCACCTGCTTTCCATCTCGATCCACCATTCTACAGTACTCATCTGAAAATGCGAAACTACATCCAAAAATAGCATTCTCTTTTTGCTCCGTACTGGTACATAAGAAATATATCTTTCCTGTTGTCCAGTGTATATAATATTAAAAGAGAAACCACTGCAAATAATTTGTTAAAAAAAAAACAAAAAAGTTAACTCTCAAGTCCTGAAGACTTAAAAAAAAAAACTGAACTCCAATGAAAGGCAAATGAAATAAACAAGGCACGCTAGGAATGAAAACAGAGAATCTTTGGGAAAAAAAAACCATCAATTAAATAACTATATCATGAGCTTGTAGATGGGCAAAATCATGTCTACTGGCGCAGTACAACAAAACTTTTAAAAATAATTCAATATGTTAGTTAACTACTTCCAGGGAAAAAAAAACCAAAAAAAAATTCCACTTTTAGATTTCTATTAAGTGCCTCCATTTGTAACTTTGGAGTAGCTGCACGTTACTGGATGCTCTGAGACTGCTCTAAGTGGTTACAAAAACTGGACATCTTCCCATCTTTGACTGCACAACAAGTCACCTTCATCTCACAATATAATCAGTAATTCCAGTCCACAAAGATCTGACACATTTATTCTTTCTCAATTTCCCCACTCATTGTCCTCTTTCCTGATGTAGCTGCTGCTTTTTTCATTTTTCAAGGACCTGTCTTAGATTCTCTACTGATTTGCTGACCTACTGGTTACTGTAATCTTTAGGATTCGTAGCAACATCAGCATACAACCTATGTAACCAACTGGGCATAAAGGGAGAGGCAAGAGCAAGGGCATTGAAAAGCCTTTCAGAAACAGCAGAAAAGGCTTCATGGAGTATGTGAAACAAGCATTGAGAACATAAATGTCATTTGCCACAACCAATACCAGTCCTCTGTAGCTAAATCACTAAGACGCACTTCAAAGTGCAGTGCCAACTCAATCCCAGGAAGAAAAAAGCAACAACTCACAAGACCTCTAGGAGTCATGACCCAGAGGGGCCCACCCCACTTAGGAGTTTAACAGGGGCGAAACACCTGTCTGAGGGGGTTCTTCCTCTAATGATCTGAAGGAGTTGTGTTGTTGACAGTTCCCTGCAAATTATTTGCTGAACATGCAGTGGTGAAGATCTTGATACAAGCTTCAAATGAGATTTTAACTTCTATCAATTTCTTTAACCCCAGTAGAGAGTTCCCTGCATATTATTTGCTGAACATGCAGTGGTGAAGATCTTGATACAGGCTTCAAATGAGATTTTTTTCACTTCTATCAATTTCTTTAACCCCAGGATGGACACAAAGAAGTTTCACAGGACCCTCTAACACTATATCCCACCACTACTGGTCCCACTGTTATCATCATCATCATGTGCCACGACTTCATGCATTGGCTGTCATGCTTCTCCACAGATCTCAATCCTTGATATTTTCCATCAGCTCAGTTGGCAGATTTTTTGTTGTTGTGTTCTCTGCTGAACTTATACACAGCTTCTTCTAAGTTTTATCTTGCTCAACTATCATGTGTTTTTCTTCTCTCCCCCCCCACTCCCCCATAACCACATCTAGAGCTATCAACACTGTATTTGAAACAAAACTGTTGCATTTTAGTCTTTGGTTTACTGATATCAGAAACAGTTTATGTTATACACTAAAAGGGATGGCGACTGCAGTAAAACTGGTTCAAATAAAACGAATAGAATGTATGAGAGTAAGATGAGAATGTATAAATGAAAAACATACAACATCCGATACTTCCACTAAGATAAATTATATGTTGTTTTGTTTGTGCATGTAATCCTTGAAAAAGGCTCACGCCAAAATATTGGATGTTGTATGTTTTTCATTTATATATTCTCATCTCATTCTCATACTTTCTATTCGTTTTCTCCTCATTTTACTCACTCCCTCTGCCGCTCTGTAAAACTGCACCATCTCTCTCTCTCTGAACCTTAAGTGCCCAGGGCACATGGGGCTTCCACAAGGGTTTTCCACAAATGCCTGTCCTTCGCCTTTTTTTCTGCTCTTGCCCAGGTGAGCCCTCTATTGCTCAACATCCTTTCTGTTGTTCTTCTCCATGTCTCTTTTGGTCTACCCTTACTTCTGTTCCCCTGTGGTGTCCATCTTAGTGCTATTTTTGGTAGTGAGTTGTCAGTCACTCGGAGCACATGTTCCAACCATCGCCAGCGTCTTTCCTCAATAATTGTTGTCAGTGGCTTCATCTGCATTTCTGCCAATAAGATGTTATTTCTTATGGTGTTTGGCCAAAATATTTTTCTAATTCTTCGTAAACATTTAGTGTGGAAAGAATTCAACTTGTTTTCTATGGTTTTGGTGATTTTCCAGCATTCACTTCCATAGAGTAGTACACTTAGAACATTACTCTTAAATATCCTGATTTTCATATTTATGCTTAGTTTTTTTTATTTCCATTATAGTCTGCAGCACTGCAAAAGCCTGGTTTGCTCTAGTAAGTCTGCTGTTGATGTCCTCTGTGCTGTCTCCATTTTCTACTACTCTACTGCCAAGGTATACAAATTCATTGACCTCCTCCACTAACTTGCTATCTACTCTGAGTACATTTCTGTTGTTCACATTTTGCTTCATTAACTTTGTCTTTCCTATGTTGATCTTTAGTCCTATGTTGTTTGCATTCTGAGTTAGCTTGTTTATTTTATCTTGCATATCTCTGTGACTGCTTGATAATAGACAAATGTCGTCCGCAAAGTCAAGTCCTCCAGCACTGTGTCAAGGGTCCATTGTAATCTTCTGCGTTTGTCTGATGTTGCCTCCCTCATTAACCAGTCTACTGCCATAACTGCACCATACATCTCTATTTATCTTTATTATGTTATACATTTCACAAACAAAGACACATTTGTTGTAATGTTTCAATTAGCTCTAATTTCAGTGCTACATTTAAAGTTCACGTGCTTTCTTGTATCCTCTTTATCATTTGATGTCATGTTGAAATGCAAGGATTGCAAAATTATTTAATAAATTAACTTTTTTCCATGCCTTTCGTCGCTATAGTGTCACTTCCGGTTTTCCGACACTTGGTTTGTTTTAGTAAAACAAACTGTTGTAACATTTAGACTGTACATATTTCGTCCGCGTTTCCGGTGACATTTTTCAAAACGGTGAAAGAGTGCTTAGTTACGAGCGATGCCAAGAGAAAAAAAGAAAGAGAAACATAGATAGGGGTGTAGACAAGGCCTGTGACCAGACCACTGTTCTTGAATGTATCCCAAGTAGATCTAAGCATATTAGATGACTAGAGAAGTAGTAAGGAGATTATTTCAGATATTAATTTAGCGAGAATGCAACACAGAATCACAATACGAGATTGACAAGTAGATCTAGACCTAGCTGATGGTGAGCTGGGCACACTCATTGTCTAAAAACATCACATTACTTCTTTTTTCCTAAACAACTCTGCATTTATGAAATCTTGATATATTTAGTTATATTCTGAAACATAATAAGTACATGAAAATACTGTTTTCATTCAATTTTACAACTATACCCCCTATACATATCAAGACCCGCGTTTTTACTCTGGCATCCAACTGAACGTCTGTGTTTCTTCCTGTGGCAAGGGAAGAGCTAAGTTATTTCAGAAATCACAGAAACATTCTGTATGCAACTTGACTGCGCAATAGCTTGAGGCAGACTGAGACTGAAACAAATTCGACATGAAATGCTCACTGTGCGATGTTTAACATTTTTTTTTATTATCTGTCTGGTCTAATAAATCCAAAATCCATTATAACAACTCCATTATATTGAGGGAGGGAGAGGGAAGTAGGGAGAGAGAATGAGTGTGTACATACAAACATAATACATACAGAGAGAAAGAGTGTGAATGGGTGGGGGTAGGAGGCTAGAAATGGATTTATGCTGATCTTGTGAGCATCAGCTTATTTTTTCTATAAAAACTTCAACTTGTGTTAGAAATATTTAAGCCAAACAGCACAATGTAGCAGCAGAAAATGAAACCTACACATAAAATAGTTCACAACTTATTACAATAATTCTAAATTATAATAGACACTTCATCATGTAGTTAAAAAAAAAAAGACCCATGATTCTGATAAAAACACGAACTAATGGTGTACTAGATCATTCGGTCTCAAGAAGTATTTCATACTCAGGCAAATTCACAACAAAACCAAATCTCTTGATATTTTTTTTATAAAGATGAATGCAACCAAAGTCTTGACCAGCCAAAAACCAAAGCAAAGGATAAAGTAAATCATCTTACAACTGCTTTTTGTCAAAAGATGAAATATTAAAAAAAACATCATTTCCAGGAAAGGTCAGTTAAACAAAAAAAAAATTGCAAGCAAAAAAAAATAAGATGAACAAACAAGAAAAAGTCATGAGTACCAACCAAAGCTGCTTCAGTATGAATATGTAAACCACCACCATTCACTACAAATGTCTAAGATTAGGAAAGTTATGATACGTTAGTTTGCACAAACTACATCGATGCCGCAAATTACAGGTTGCTCATGATTCTTAATACAGGCCATCTGGCACTAAAATCTGTAACTGCATGATTGTGCAAGTGTGACATTTAAAATTTTACTATCTCCATATAGATAAATCATTGTAAACTTTTCAAACATATGTCAAAACAGGAAAAGTACATTTTTAACAATCAGAATTCACAATGACTAAACCAAAATTTTCAATACTAAATTTCATATGACTAAAAACTATGACTTCACTACTAAACTGCATGTGACTAAAAACTATGACTTCACTACTAAATTTCATATGACTAAAAACTATGACTTCACTACTAAATTTCATATGACTAAAAACTATGACTTCACTACTAACTTTCATATGACTAAAAACTATGACTTCACTACTAACTTTCATATGACTAAAAACTATGACTTCACTACTAAATTTCATATGACTAAAAACTATGACTTCATTACTAAATTTCATATGACTAAAAACTATGACTTCACTACTAAATTCCATATGACTAAAAACTATGACTTCACTACTAACTTTCATATGACTAAAAGCTATGACTTCACTACTAAATTTCATATGACTAAAAACTATGACTTCACTACTAACTTTCATATGACTAAAAGCTATGACTTCACTACTAACTTTCATATGACTAAAAACTATGACTTCACTACTAAATTTCATATGACTAAAAACTATGACTTCACTACTAAATTTCATATGACTAAAAACTATGACTTCACTATTTAAATTGTATATGACTAAAAACTATGACTTCACTATTAACTTTCATATGACTAAAAACTATGACTTCACTACTAACTTTCATATGACTAAAAACTATGACTTCACTACTAAATTTCATATGACTAAAAACTATGACTTCATTACTAAATTTCATATGACTAAAAACTATGACTTCACTACTAAATTCCATATGACTAAAAACTATGACTTCACTACTAACTTTCATATGACTAAAAGCTATGACTTCACTACTAAATTTCATATGACTAAAAACTATGACTTCACTACTAACTTTCATATGACTAAAAGCTATGACTTCACTACTAACTTTCATATGACTAAAAACTATGACTTCACTACTAAATTTCATATGACTAAAAACTATGACTTCACTACTAAATTTCATATGACTAAAAACTATGACTTCACTATTTAAATTGTATATGACTAAAAACTATGACTTCACTATTAAATTTTATATGACTAAAAACTATGACTTCACTATTAAATTTCATATGACTAAAAAGTGTGACTTCACTATTATATTTCATATGACTAAAAACTATGACTTCACTATTAAATTTTATATGACTAAAAACTATGACTAAATTTCACATGACTAAAAACTAAGTTTTCATTATTAAACTTCACATAATCAGAAACTAAGACATCATTAATAAATTTCGTGTGACTTGGAGTAACTGTTTAATACTATTATTCACTCGATTATGACACCTTTATAGCAATGTTTTTATATAAGACAAAATTATACAGAGCTTCGAAGCTCTAAGGATCAACAATCTTAGATAATGTATTCTGACATTAGGAATACTTGGTGCAAATGGAGATACCTACTAAGTTTTACCTGGACGCTATCTAAATATGTAAACTCCTTACCCATCTCCGCAGACTTCTCTCTCATTTTGAGCTGCTCATAAGCGAATAGTTGAGCGACCTTGACCTCATGAGGGACCTGTTCAGCCAGCAGTTTGTCACTCTGCATCTGGTATAGGTCATGCTTTCGCTGGTAATCCTTCAAATCTTTCAGTGTTCTCTGAAGAGATCTGGAAGAGTTAATTAAGGTCAGCTTCCTCCACTTCTGATATCAGAGGCTGCAATGGTCTCTCCTTATACACTCTAGTTCACTGCAGTTAACATTAGAATATCTTGATACAGACACTTAGTGGCTTGCTTGAAAGTTCAAAATGGATTCACAAAGGCTTCTAAACAGGCTTCACCCCATGGGGTTTGGGGATGTTAAACCTTATCTTGTTGTCAAAATGAATGATGACAAAGCACGTTTCTGGTATTATCACGGAGAAGTAGGACAGCGTCTTGGAAATAACTGATTCAATGACAAACAAAAATTTATCTTTTCTTGGAGTGTTACAATAACATGAGAAGAGGTCATATTAAGAGGTCATTCAATGGAGGACAGTTACAGCATAAAATATTGCTACTTTTTATTCACATGATCTGTGGACTTATTCTCAAAATGTAATACAGATGTCTTGACGTTCATTGTGTCAGTTCCAACTTTATGACACATTTGTCCAGTTATCAAGATTCAACTCTGCAGCAGCAGCTATGCACTCCCCCACATCAGTGTTTCCTAATGTGAGTGGCACTATCTCTCTCCACACCACCCCCGTAGGCATTCAGAAGAACCAGGCTTAGGGAGAAGGGAGCAGCAGAGAACATCATAACCAATTCTGTCCAAAAAAAAAAAAAAAATCTAAGAACCACTGTTATAGCCAACATTTACCACATTTAGCTAAGTCTTCTTCTTCTTCGTTCACTTCTACCACCAAAAACCGCACTGTGAACCTACTGAATTCACGCCTGTGGTCCTCGTTAGGTCCCGTGGTCCCCTGTGTGGTCCAAAATAGACCACACGAGATCCACGAAAGGACCACAAGGGGTTCAGAGTATCACAGTGCTTTAGCCTGTATTCTTGGTGGGTCTCGGAAGCGGGATTGCATGACACCGTGGTTTTCATTGCACCAGTTTAGTCTAGGGTTGGACTTTCTCACCGGAAGACCTCGACGTGTTTAGGATATCAGTGCATCCCCGCTGGGTGAGAGGCGGTAGCCCACCCAGGCCAGAGTTGGACTTTCTCACCGGAAAACCACGACGTGTTTTGAGATACCCGTGTATCACCGCCGGGTGAGAGGTGGTTGCCCATCCAGTCCAGGGTTGGACTTTCTCACCGGAAAACCTCAGCGTGATTAGGATACGCAGACATCCCTGCCAGGTGAGGGGTGGTTGCCTATCTAGACTTCCCTGGTCCAGTGTCTCCGACTTCAGCATTTTGCGGTCGTGGCCGCTACCCTTCCTAGTTGTGACCAGGATGGAGCTTTTGTCCAGGAGGACGAATCCTCGCCACTAGTGACTTCTACCCCTGGGTTGAGCTGGTTTAGGCATTTCCCAGTATGGGCGTGTTTGGGACGGGACCGACCTCTAGGGCAGAGGTACTGTGACATGCATAGCCTTCAAGATTCACCCCTGGTATGAGCTGGTTTAGGCAAAATTCACTAGTATGGGTGTTTATCAGGCGTTACCAACCTCTAGAGCGGAGGTGGCATGACATGTCTAGCCATCGAGTTCCACCCCTGGTGTGTGCCGGTTTAGGCATATTTCACCAGTGTAGGTGTATTTCGGATGTGGGCGGCCTCTAGAGCAGAGGTGCCGTGGTATAGCTCTCGTAGCGATACTACTGGACATACCAGGTTAAACTTCACTTTCCACCACCTTTTCCTATCGGCGCCGCACAGCAACCTTTATTTCTTTTCCGCATTTACTTCCTTAACCGGGAGGAGCTTCACTCCACGCGCGGCATTTGAAGAGTCAAGCCAGCAGTGTCTTAACCTTTGGGACAAGCCGGTTCATGCATTTCACCCGACATGACTGCACTCAGGACGTGGCCGACCTCCAGACCAGAGGTGCCGTGATTTGACTGTTTGCTTCGCTTTATCCTTTCTACCACATTTTCTGCAGTGATGCTGCGCGGCAACCTCATTTGCAAATTTCTTCATTGGCCGGGAGGAGCACCGCTCCACGCACGGCAGCTGAAGATCTCGCCAACAGCGATTTAGCTAAGTGAATTACACTGTCAATACCATGGTGTATTGTGCTAGGTAAAATATAATTCATCTGTTCATATATTAAACTCATCATTCATTTGCATGTCCTTTGCAGAACTTTGCCTTCCTAACAGCTCTCCCTCAGGCCTCTCGGTTGTGAGCAAGATGTCCTGCTGCTGATGCATCCATTTGCAGATCATTAACGATGACTTGTAGCCATCTTCGCCTTGGTCTTCCTCTCTTTCTTTTTACCATTATGTATCCTTCCAAGATGGTCTTCTCTAGATTATCATGATGTTTAATGTGTCCAAAATATTTAAGTTTTCTCTCTTTAATCCTCTTTACTAGCCAGCCTTCTTCAATATTAAGTTCCAGTATGGATATATTTTTCTTTTCTGTGTCCATGATATTTGAAGAGCTCTTCTGTAGCATTTACATTCAAAGGCATTTATGTGTTTCTCGCCTGTTTTGTTAAGTGTCCAGGTCTCACAGGCATATGTTGCGATAGGAAAGATGCATGCCCTTAAAAATCTTATTTTTGTAGTTCTGTCTGTTCCTCTCTACAGATTCTTTAGTTGTTTCACTTTCTGAAGAATGACAGATGTCCTCCTTTTAATTTCCCTCATTGTATCTCCATTATTAGTTAGTAGTTATATTAAACTATCTTACACAAATTTCACATTGCAATTAAGAAATAAAGCAAGTGAAGAAATATTTTAATACAACAAAATAGAAAAATGATGCCACAGATGAATTTTCTTATGCCATATGTCGTCGGCACCTGTCAAAAATGCAGCAAAAAAATATTTAAAAAACGACTACATGATTCTTGCCTGTGCTGGGCCTCTAATGCCATTTCCAGCTTGGAATGACACAGAACTGCATGCTTCCGCTTGTATGCTGCCTCAAAGTCTGGCTGAATCTTCAGTGTGTTCTCAAAGCAGATTATTGATTTGTTGTACTCTCCGAGGACCTGCCGCACAATTAAAAGTGACTTTTTTTTTCAAAGGGTATTTGCTTCCTAAGTAGTTTTTTTTTGTTGTTGCAGATATAACTTCCTTTCTATGAAGAAGTGAGGGCGCTGTAAATACTGTAACAACAGGAAAAACAGAGAGAAGAAGAACCAGGGGAAGGCAGAGAGAAATGATACTGATGAGATGGCATGAGAGGTGATCACCAATTAATCTAATGGCCTGCATGAAGGATCAGATACTATGGAGAAACATTACAGCCAATGCCAGTTGGCACAGAACCTGATGATGATGATAACTTCATGAAACACATTAGGGCTGTATTTTACTATCATAAGCAATTAATGACTCCACTCCATTATTACTATATCAAGCTGTGATAAATGGACCAAACCTGTTTGCTGACAAAAGAAGAAAGAAAAAACAGGGGGATGAAAGTTCCATTGCTCAAATGTCTAAATTTTACGATAAATAATGTTACTGAAACCAGTGGCGGCCCAGTTAGTTGAGTGGTCAGGTGCTTGGTTTACTAATCAAGTGGTACGGCGTTCAGTCCCAGCAGTGGGAGTTTTTCTGGTACACATAAAAAAGGCCCCAGGGTTCGCCCAGCCTCTAAAAATGGGTACCGGAGAAATCTGGGAACGTAATGCGCCCAGGTGTGATACTGACCACATCATGCTTTCATGTGCCGAAGCTCATGAAAAAATGCGGGCCTAACATAGTGTCCCTAATATCCCTTAATGGCATGGGAATAAGAAAGAAACCAGCTGGAAGTGTCTAGAATTTTCTATACACACTTTTGCAGCTTAATAATGACAGCATTAACATTTTCTGACTGGAGTACCATCATTTTTGTTCATGTTAAAGCAGCTCACTCAATCACTCTATCATCATCATCATCATGTGCCGTGCCGACTGGCGTTGGCTATTATGCTTCTCCAGAGTACGCGATCCTTCATGCATGCCATCAGCTCAGTTGGTGATCTCCTCTCACACCATCCCGTCAGACTGTCCAGTATCATTTCTCTTGGTCTTCCTCTTGATCTTCTTCCTTCTATTTTTCCTGTTGTTATAATATTTTCAATGCCCCCTCTTCTCATTGCATGTCCTATGAAAGTACATTGTCTCTCTCTTATCTTTTTGACAAGGTTTTTTGTCTCTCCAGCTCTTCTCCTACATTCTTCATTAGTTATTTTTGCTGTCCAGGGGATTCGCAACAGATATATATACTATATATATACTATTGGCATAGTAAAATGGCATTTCTTCCAAAAATTGACAAGTCCTTAATCATCCTGATGTATTTTTTTTTGTGAACAGAGCAAATAAAAACTGCTTCTTTTCAAGTGCCTCTCCTCTTGGCATTTTTAAAGAACCATAACAGCACAGAAATAGCACAAAATATGCATTCTGTCATGTCACAGATGTACTTATCTTCTTCTTTGTACACATTTTCTGTCTATATCTGCAGCCCTGTCTCTTGGATAAATTTCACTGTTTTTTGTAATTCATGTATGGAACCGTAGAGCATATCTTCTTTGGTGGTTTCAGTGGGCCAGTAATTGCTTCTCAGTGTCTCATAGTTGGTGCAGATTTGGGGGATATGTTCCACAGTTTGTGGCACCTGGGCACATGTACAAAGAGTAGTAGTACCAACCTTAACTCTTCCCGTGCTGGAGGAAGAAACACGGACGTGTTCTGGAGCGCGGGAGTAAAAACGTGGGTCTTGATATGTTAGGGGGTATAGTTATAACTTCCCAAGCGTCTATAACTTTCCATGTGTCTATAACTTTCGGCGCTGTAAATACTGTAACAACAGGAAAAACAGAGAGAAGAAGAACCAGGGGAAGGCAGAGAGAAATGATACTGATGAGATGGCATGAGAGGTGATCACCAATTAATCTAATGGCCTGCATGAAGGATCAGATACTATGGAGAAACATTACAGCCAACGCCAGTTGGCACAGAACCTGATGATGATGATAACTTCATGAAACACATTAGGGCTGTATTTTACTATCATAAGCAATTAATGACTCCACTCCATTATTACTATATCAAGCTGTGATAAATGGACCAAACCTGTTTGCTGACAAAAGAAGAAAGAAAAAACAGGGGGATGAAAGTTCCATTGCTCAAATGTCTAAATTTTACGATAAATAATGTTACTGAAACCAGTGGCGGCCCAGTTAGTTGAGTGGTCAGGTGCTTGGTTTACTAATCAAGTGGTACGGCGTTCAGTCCCAGCAGTGGGAGTTTTTCTGGTACACATAAAAAAGGCCCCAGGGTTCGCCCAGCCTCTAAAAATGGGTACCGGAGAAATCTGGGAACGTAATGCGCCCAGGTGTGATACTGACCACATCATGCTTTCATGTGCCGAAGCTCATGAAAAAATGCGGGCCTAACATAGTGTCCCTAATATCCCTTAATGGCATGGGAATAAGAAAGAAACCAGCTGGAAGTGTCTAGAATTTTCTATACACACTTTTGCAGCTTAATAATGACAGCATTAACATTTTCTGACTGGAGTACCATCATTTTTGTTCATGTTAAAGCAGCTCACTCAATCACTCTATCATCATCATCATCATGTGCCGTGCCGACTGGCGTTGGCTATTATGCTTCTCCAGAGTACGCGATCCTTCATGCATGCCATCAGCTCAGTTGGTGATCTCCTCTCACACCATCCCGTCAGACTGTCCAGTATCATTTCTCTTGGTCTTCCTCTTGATCTTCTTCCTTCTATTTTTCCTGTTGTTATAATATTTTCAATGCCCCCTCTTCTCATTGCATGTCCTATGAAAGTACATTGTCTCTCTCTTATCTTTTTGACAAGGTTTTTTGTCTCTCCAGCTCTTCTCCTACATTCTTCATTAGTTATTTTTGCTGTCCAGGGGATTCGCAACAGATATATATACTATATATATACTATTGGCATAGTAAAATGGCATTTCTTCCAAAAATTGACAAGTCTTTAATCATCCTGATGTATTTTTTTTTTTGTGAACAGAGCAAATAAAAACTGCTTCTTTTCAAGTGCCTCTCCTCTTGGTATTTTTAAAGAACCATAACAGCACAGAAATAGCACAAAATATGCATTCTGTCATGTCACAGATGTACTTATCTTCTTCTTTGTACACATTTTCTGTCTATATCTGCAGTCCTGTCTCTTGGATAAATTTCACTGTTTTTTGTAATTCATGTATGGAACCGTAGAGCGTATCTTCTTTGGTGGTTTCACTGGGCCAGTAATTGCTTCTCAGTGTCTCACAGTTGGTGCAGATTTGGGGGATATGTTCCACAGCTTGGGGGACCTGGGCACATGTACAAAGAGTAGTAGTACCAACCTTAACTCTTCCCGTGCTGGAGGAAGAAACACGGACGTGTTCTGGAGCGCGGGAGTAAAAACGCGGGTCTTGATATGTTAGGGGGTATAGTTATAAAATGGAATGGAAAACAGTATTTCCATGTACTTCCGTATACTTATTATGTTTCAAAGTATAACTAAATGAATGAAAATTTCTTAAATGCAGAGTTTTTTAGGAAAAAAGAAGTAATGTGATGTTTTCAAACACTGATTGTGCCCAGCTCACCATCGGCTAGGTCTAGATCTACACTACTTACCATCTGAGATGTCTAGATCTACTTGTCAATCTCATATTCTGATTCTATGTTGCATTCTCGCTAAATTAATGTCTGAAATAACTCCTAACTACTTCTCCAGTCGTTTAAATATGTCTAGATCTACTTGGGATACATTCAAGAGCAGTGGGGTGGTCATAGGCCATGTCCATACCCCTATCTACATCATCAAAAATTGAAAAATTTCGGTCTTTCTCTTCCTTTTTCTCGCTCTGCATCACTCATAACTAGGCACTCTTTTGCTATTTTGAAAAGTATCACCGGAATCGTGGACGAAATATGTACAATCTAAATATTACACCGCTTGTTTTAATGAAACAAACCAATGACCATTATAATGACCATTCGCACGCACCGGGTATACCAGAAGAGTCGATATATCGACCAAAAGCACAGAAAGAATTAAACTTTGTATACATGTCTTCGGAGTCGGCTGTGTTCTGTTTGGAGATTATTTTGTTCCTTTCTATTTAGCATGTGATAGTCATCATATGGTGCTAGTGCTGATATTTTTTTGACCTGATGGCACACTAAAGAGTGACGTTGTTGGTATCACACCTCATCGTCTTTCCTTCCCCTGCTCCACAAGCAGCTGACAACCCATTTCTAATAACCTGATGACTAGGATGCCTTCGGATGGACTTTAACCCCTGACCTCCATGTGAGGGACAAGCATGTAAACCACTATGCCACCAAAAGCACAGAAATACAATAAGATGGTATAAGTCAAGACTGTATTATCCTTAGGGACACTTCATGGATGAGTGATTAACACACTGTCCTTTCCTGGGCAACTGCTTGTCCTACTGGAGTCAAAGGTTACTACTTTGTTTTCCTCTCACATCTAAAGTGTATATATCCTCCCAAGGTCTATAACTTCCCAAGCGTCTATAACTTTCCATGTGTCTATAACTTTCCAAGTGTCTATAACTTCCCAAGTGTCTATAACTTCTCAGTGTCTATAACTTCTCAAGTGTCTATAACTTCTCAAGTGTATTGATCTTCTCAAGGTCTATAACTTCCCAAGTATTTACTTTACTCTTACATTTTGCTGTGCACATATCTCAATTTTTCTAGCTATGCTTAAAATTTGCTTAGAACAGTGGCAAAGACAGCCTGCACTTCGTCTCATTCAAAACTTGTGCTACAGTAACAATGAAAACACGACTTCACTGCATCCCAAACTATTTACAGTGACAATTTAGAAGGAAACTCACAGCATAAATGTTACCCAGGGTAAAGTGGTTCACGTTTAGTTCTTTAGAGACCTCCAGTGCAGCATGGACTAGTATGGCAGCCTCATTAGAGAATCTTGCACGATGAAGTATATTGGCCAAGCTGATGAGTGCTACATCCTTCTGGAGTCTAGACATGATCAAATAAGAAAAAGAAATCCTTCATGGAACAGTCAAGTAGGAAACTATTACATTTTATCAGATTAAAGAGCAAGTGCCTACAGGCTGCATGATGTGTAACAAAAAATTTGTGATTGTAAGACAATTAAATATGTATAATGTTTATTATTTCTGACTTTACAAAAACTACATTTTCCCCAGCAATCTGAAAAAAAAAAAAAATCTGCCAATTTCAAACTGCGAGGGGCGTTCAGAAAGTAATGCACCACATCATTTTTCTCAGGAGCTGTTTATTCAAAAAAGCATGAAATTTATATACAATGTACATGGATATGTCATGTAAACATTGGTATTATTCAACATAATCCTCATCAACTTGTACGGCTTTGTGCCAGGGCAAAACAAGTGTATGTATTCCTAGCCCATACCAGATTTTCTCTTGATTATGTAGCCATTTATTCACTGCATGAATCACTCCTTCGTCATCTTCAAATCTTACCCCTCGGAGTGCATCTTTAAGTGGACCAAACAGATGGAAATCAGAGGGTGCCAAATCGGGACTATAGAGTAGGGTAGTACAGTCCAACCCAATTTGGTGATTGCTTCCCGTGTTGCCAGAATTGTATGAGGGCACGTATTATTGTGAAGGAGAAGCAGGTCTGCTGGATTCTTCTGCAGCAGAATTCTGTGAAAACGCTGATTGAGTTTTTCAATGTCTCAGTGTAAGCTTACGAATTGATTATCTCTCCTCTTGGCATAACATCCACAATAATCACACCTTCAATGTCCCAAAAGACTGTGATCATGACCTTTCCTGCTGAAAGAGTTGCCTTGAATTTCTTTCTTTGTGGTGATTGTGGATGATGCCACTCCAATGAGTATTTTTTTGTCTCAGGTTCAAAATGATGTGCCCAGATTTCGTCACCTGTTACAATCTTAGCCAAAAAGTTCTCTCCCTCAGAATTGAAACTCTCCAACAATTCAGAAGAAATTGCTTTCCTTTGCAATCGATGATCATTTGTGAGACTTTGATTAACCCATCTTGCGCAAAACCTTAGAAAATCAGAGAGCATTTATAACTGCATTTGCACCACCAATGCTGACTGACAGCTTTAAGGCCAACTGTTGAGTAGTGATATACCTATCAGTAAGAATAATGCCCTCAATGCATTTCAACATTTCTGCCTTGGTGGCTGTGGCAAGACATCCACAGCGCGGCCGATCATGCAACTCCTTAACTCCACTTATTGATTCTTTGATTCTCTGAGCCTAGTGAATGACTGTACTCCTGTCGACTGCAAAACTTCCATACACATCACACAGACACTTGTGAATGTTTACAACAGTTTCCTTCTCTGCAACGAGAAATTCTATCACAATTCGCTGCTTATACTGCAAGTTGCTAACACGCTCCATTTCAACGGTTAGGGCAGTCATATTCTTTGGCTGGTTGCGGTGCAATTTGGTTCACACAATCGGCACATGCCATATTTAAAGTATGCACAATTTCATGCTTCCATCTTCATTATCAGCTGAAAAAAACGATGTGGTGCATTACTTTCTGAACACCCCTCGTAGTTTGATAAACTAGGAGTTTCATGAAGCAATTCAAACAGACTACCAGGTCCAGGAATATTAAGTTTAATATATTTAAACAGGAGGAAAGATGACCAGAGCAAGCATTCTTAACTGTGGTAATCAAAACCCTTGCGGGGGGATAGGAACCAGAAGATGGGGAAGTAGGACTTGATTTCTGAACAGTTAAAAAAAGAAAAAGAACTTGTTTGATCAGAGTTTCCTTTCTGGTGTTTATTTCCTAGCTATATCCATATATACGGGAGGAAGTCACTAAGTAACTCGCAAATTGAAATTTTTATCAGTGGCAGTTATCACGTAGTATTTAAATATATCCTTAGATAGTTCCATCATCCAACTTTATAACAGGCACTTTATAGGAGGCACTGGGAGTTACGTGCGCATGTGCAAAGCAATAACAAAATGACTACCCAACTGTTAGTGTGTACCAAAGAAGAACAGAGAAGTGTAGTGCGATTTTTGTGGGCTAAAGGGACATTCAGTTGAGGACATTCATAGGGAAATGATTACAGTTTATGCTGAAAAGTGTTTATCATGTAAAGCAGTCTATAACTGGGTAAAAGAATTTTCTCAGGGACACACTGAAATTGTTGACAAAGTCTGACTTGGCCGTCCTTGTTCAGACTGCAACAGAAGCAACTGTGCAACATGTGAATGAGATTATTAGAGCTGACAGACAAGTAACGATAGACAGTGTAGCACGTGCAATCGGATGCCTACATGGCTTAGACTACAGAATAATGCATGACCAATTGAATTTTCAGAAAGTTTGCTCACGTTGGGTACCCAGAGATCTGAATGATGAACACAAAATGAACCAATTTGGCATGTCACTGCAGCATCTCTGTCATTACACATATGAAGGTGAAGACATGCTCCAAAGGATTATTACTGGAGATGAATCTTGGGTGCACCACTATCAACCCGAATCAAAACGTGCCTTAATGCAATGGAAACACCCATCATCACCATGCGCAAAAAAATTCAAGATTATGCCTTCTGCAGGGAAGGTTATGCCGACAGTGTTCTGGGATTATCAAGGAGTGTCGTTAACTAAGTTCCAGAAGTATGGTGACAGTGTGAAATCTGTATCGTACTGTGAAGTTATGTCGATGCTATGGGATGCAATTCGAAGAAAATGTCCTGGTCTACTGACTATAGGTGTGCTTCTCCTCCATGACAATGCCAGACCACATACGGCTTGGTTAACCTAAGAGAAAATTAGCCAGTTGGGATGGGAAGTTCTTGAACATCCATCCTATAGTCCTGATTAGCTCCAAGTGATTTTCACCTGTTTGGTCCATTGAAAAACCACCTCGGCGGAAGAAAGATTCTTGAGTGACAAAGAGGTGGAAATAGAAGTAAAAAAATGGTTCAAAAATTGGACTCCCGATACGCCATGTACTGCATCATTGATTACACGATGGGACAAATGTATCAATGTTGGTGCCGATTATGTTGAGAAATAGGGGAATAATGTAGGTTCAAAAATTAAAAGTTTTCAAATTACTGTCGTATTTAGTTTTTTTTTGTAACAGGCATTTGCGAGTTACTTAGTGACTTCCCCTTGTAAAGTAAAACCAAGTCAATGACATCTTTTGAAGCCATGCTGGTATGTAATAGGACTGATAACTGACGATGATTTTGACAGTCTGATGAAGAAGGTATGGGCATGTACTGGGCAAAGCAGTGGGGGTTTGTAATTATGAAGGGAGGAAAGAAAAAAAAAGGTTAAGAACATCTGTGATGGAGATTCAGCGTAGTACTGGGGATTAGCACACCCGATCCAGCCAAGATTCCATCCCACCTTTCACTGTTGGTTCTTGAGACAGGCTCCTGTATTCCTATATCCTGATAGACATTACTGTATTTTGTGCAATTTGTGAACCAGCCTGCTTCTTTGGCCCACTGCAAAAATCCCACCAAATGCCTGTAACCCACTCCCTATCCAACTTATAAACTAGGAAAAAAACTTAACCCAATTGCTGCGAAGTCACCATTTGTGGCTACTGGCTCAGGTTCCGTGAGTCAAAATGTTCAATTCACTTCATTTTGTTAAAGACATGATGTTAATTTTTATTTAACTTATCACTGTGAATGTCATTTGAAAGTAGAAATGTCCTTTTCTTAGTTTCTATGGCGGAGATTACAATCATAAAGCATTTTTTTAAAGACTTAATTGTTTTTAATCGAGATCAGTATAAGTTTTTTCCGCTCATCTTTTTTTTTGCATTATTGACTGCCTGTTGCTGACATTGTAATAAAATACTTTATTTGCAATAAAGTGTTAGAAATAGTCACAAAAATTAGAAATATGTGTAAAGGGAAATTCTAAATGACAAAACATTATAGACTATGGGGATTTACAAGTACTTTTGTATATGACAAGCATAGATTGCTTTGTTACACTGACTTACAACTAGGGCCTATAAATGTCACAACACAAGTGACAAATACATACCACATAATCGGAGCATCTGATTTTTTTTTTTTGTGTCCAGCAGCGGAAGAGTTCATGTCTACGTTTCAAAATAACTATGGTGTCTACAGTTTCACTTATCTGACCAAAACTGAACAATCTTTCAAGTGATGCCACTGTCACATAAGCTACAGACTAATATTAAACCTGGGTGCTGTCACGTTTCATGAATTTGGAAAGCAAACTTTTGCCGTAAAACAACACAACATACATCATCAGTTCATTCAGAAGTTACGTCAATTATTTACCTGGGAGAATGGTGTAAGGCTCTCCGTATACATTCCACCGCCTGATATGGGTTACCCTTGATTCTCCAGTAGAATGCTGCCATGTTGTATAAAATCCATGATGTTTTATTCTGGGGAGGTAGATCATACATTAACTCTACGACTGTGAAATGCTGTGCTACAAAATTATTACCTAAATGGCAACCATAACACTGCATATGTCCACCTTATGGCCTGATTGCAGTTATCAGATGGCAAACATCTTTGCAGAGAGATCATTAACCCTTCAACGGATACATCTGGCTTTTCATATATACAACTTTATATATACAACTGTTAAAGCTTTTGGAATGGCTAAGTGGGGTAGGAAACTTCTAAAATCTGATCTGTTGGTTTGAAACACTCTAGGCAAAAGATTTTCATTGCTTCCTGATTTTCATTTCCACATAAAAAATATAAAATTCATGAAGTTTTGCTCATTGCATGGATCATATGGTAGTCTACGAGCTGGCCACAAACTGTAATGTAACAACTACAAGCTTAGATTTATAGTACTCCCAGGTTATACGGAAAAAAAAAAAAAATCACAGAGAATGTGAAAAAAAACTTGCATCACCTAAAAAAAGCTGCTATATTCTTATTCATCAATTTAGTGCACAAGTTATACAGCAGTTATACAACTTGCTTTTAATACACACAGTGAGTGGGGCATGCTTGATTCAACATAGATGACAATGGGTACCTGACATTAGACTGCGGTCAGACACACCTCACTTCAATCAGAACAAAATCCATGAAAGAAACAAAAAAAGAGTTCCACCTCCTGCACTTCACCACTCTGTGTGGCACTTAATGTGTTGGTGAGATACATATTTTTTAATATATTTGTTTCCCCAGAGTATTAATAAGCTTCTCAAGAAGAGGACATAAGGAAAGAAGTTAGAACCAGAATAACAAAGGCTGCAATGGGCTTTAAGAATCTTGAGATAATATGGAAATAAAAAACTTCTAAGCACAAGAGCAAAGCTTAGGATGCCCAGCTCAAATGTAATACCCATCCTTGCATGAGAAAACTGGAAAACAACCAAACAGACTGGATGCATTAGAAAAAAAAATGTCTAAGAAAAATACTCTGTATATAACGGAAAATGAAAGAAAAATGAGCACGCAGCAAACAGTCTCAGCATTAATCAAGAAATGAAGGTGGGCATATGTGATGAGGAGAAACAAGCAGAGAATCACAGAGCGAGCCATCCAATGGGAAACATCTACAGAAATAAAAAGAGGCCAACCTCAAGAGACCATAAAGAGAACACTGACCAGAAAAGCTAAGATGACAGACATTAAATCCCTGGATAAGACTGAGAACCTCAATGAGAACAGAGGCTCATGGCGGGATGCACTGCAAGCCCTATGTGACACATGAAGGTGCGAGAAGGATGTAAGATATATTTATAACTAAGAATCAGAAATGTATCACAGGTCTATCCATCACATCTGTCACTGTTTCATAGATCTATCAGTGGTTAAGGCAGGCTAATGTGGCTCCAGTAATTTAACATATTCAATTCATTCATTCATTTATTTGCATGTCCCTTGTGGAACTTTGCCTTCCTAACAGCACTCCTGTAGGCCTCTCGGTTGTGAGCAAGATGTCCTGCTGCTGATGCATCCATTTGCAGATTATCAACAATGTCTTGCAGCCATCTTCGCCTTAGTCTTCCTCTCTTTCTTTTTACCATTATATATCCTTCCAAGATGGTCTTCTCTAGATAATCATGATGTTTAATGTGTCCAAAATATTTAAGTTTTCTTTGTTTAATCCTCTTTACTAGCCAGCCCTCTTTAATATTAAGTTCTTGTAGTATGGATATATTTGTTCTTTTTCGTGTCCATGATATATGAAGAACTATTCTGTAGCATTTACATTCAAAGGCATTTATGTGTTTCTCAGCTGTTTTGTTAAGTGTCCAGGTCTCACAGGCATATGTTGCGATGGGAAAGATGCATGCCCTTAAAATTCTTATTTTTGTAGTTGTCTGTTCCTCTCCACAGATTATGTAACATAAATGCCTACTATGACTTCACATAAAGTAGTTTAAAGTATGGCTTGATTGTTCTAATTTTTAACAGCTTTTCTATAAATTTTAGTTTTGAATAAATGTAAGAATGCAAGTTTATTTCATGCTCTTGCATAAATGAGAGTGTGGAGTGTATGGGCAAGAGATAAGTTTATTATGTATTTATGTAATCATTTAATTGTGTCTTCATGATTATTAATGCTCATTAATAAATGCTGAATGACTGTGACTGAGTAAAAGCTGTATGATGAAGGGCAGAATGTTAGGTGGGTGCGCGTGCCCAATCCTTTGAAAATAAAGTAAGGTTGTTCGTTCGTTCATTCACATTAATCAGTTGTTGCATGAAAAATTTTAGATTAGGCAATTTTTTTTATTTTATAAGAAAGTATACTAGAACTTTTCATGTATAAATGAATTATTCCTTTTATTTAATGATGTTTTGTTTATGCTTTGCCATATATGGAGCTGAAATAAAATGACGGAAGACTGTGTGGTCATTTGCATTTAAAATCCAGTAACTTTCATAGTATTGTATCTGTCTAAAGTGTCATATATACCTTATTTAAAGCACCATACACCAGATGGCCATAATCATCCACATTCTCACGATGGGTTATGGCATTTTTCAGGCCTAACTCTGGGGTTCCAGACAAATTTGATCTTGCCTTCATTCCCTGCAAAAAGGTCAAAGAAAACTGTACAGAGATGTGTCATGAGCCATATACATTTATACATTTCAAACAAATAATCGTGTAATTTCATAATACAAATAGTACATATGATAACTGAGCTTCACTGTCAATGCTGCTGTTGCTGTAGCATCCCTCAGTTAAGTTCCGAGTTATCTGCAGGTAATGAATGGTGAACAGCTTGAAGCATGTGAAGAGCCTGGAGCATGTGAAGAGCCTGGAGCATGTGAAGAGCTTGAAGCATGTGAAGAGCCTGGAGCATGTGAAGAGCTTGGAGCATGTGAAGAGCCTGGAGCATGTGAAGAGCCTGGAGCATGTGAAGAGCTTGGAGCATGTGAAGAGCTTGGAGCATGTGAAGAGCCTGGAGCATGTGAAGAGCTTGGAGCATGTGAAGAGCCTGGAGCATGTGAAGAGCTTGGAGCATGTGAAGAGCCTGGAGCATGTGAAGAGCTTGGAGCATGTGAAGAGCCTGGAGCATGTGAAGAGCTTGGAGCATGTGAAGAGCCTGGAGCATGTGAAGAGCTTTGAGCATGTGAAGAGCTTGGAGTATGTGAAGAGCTTGGAGCATGTGAAGAGCTTTGAGCATGTGAAGAGCTTGGAGCATGTGAAGAGCCTGGAGCATGTGAAGAGCTTGGAGCATGTGAAGAGCCTGGAGCATGTGAAGAGCTTGAAGCATATGAAGAGCCTAGAGCATGTGAAGAGCTTGGAGCATGTGAAGAGCCTGGAGTATGTGAAGAGTCTGGAGCATGTGAAGAGCTTGAAGCATGTGAAGAGCCTGGAGCATGTGAAGAGCTTTGAGCATGTGAAGAGCCTGGAGCATGTGAAGAGCTTTGAGCATGTGAATAGCCTAGAGCATGTGAAGAGCTTGTAGCATGTGAAGAGCTTGGATCATGTGAAGAGCCTGGAGCATGTGAAGAGCTTGAAGCATGTGAAGAGCCTGGAGCATGGGAATTCTGTCATCTGAGGTGAGAGATACATTCTGGGTCCCTTGCAGCACCAAACACACTCAAATGCTCATCTTTACAAAGGATCTTAACACAGGACCAAAAATATTAAACTTGTGTAAAAGAAATGAAATATACAAAAATTATGAAGATGCTGATGAGAAGATGACTTGACAGACTTGGGTAAGGTATGTTATGATTCTGCTCTACAATCAAGATCATAAACTGTTTAGTTAAGATGTTTTGTTTTGTTTTGTTTTTTTTTGAAACACACAGACACAAAATTCATTCTGGTATAATTAAGGGCCACATACTACAAAAACTGGGAACAATAAACTGACACACAGTGAACAGTAAACAACAGAGAGAAGGAAAAAAAAAAAAAGATCTATGCTTACAGCAGTGAAACACGAAGGGTTATATGAATGAAAAACACTTTGAAGTTTCCATATAGTGGAACAGCTTATAGCAATGAACAATGAAAAGATTTTTAAAAAAGAAAAAACTATGCTTATAGCAATGAACAATGTAGACAAGATGAATACCTGGAAAATGGAAACAGGAGATCAAACAGAAGTACAGTAATATATAAAACAGGACATCAAACAGAAGTACAGTAATATATAAAACAGGAGATATAGAAGTACAGCAATATATATAATATTGCCTCTTTTATTTAAAAAAAAAATAGTAACATTAATTTTCTCAAATATTATGCCATCCATTCAGTAATGTAATAAAACATGATCAATTAATGAAACAATGTGTACATTACTAACTGTGAATGTATGCAAATATTAGTGGAAATATCTTAATGGTAACAAAAATGGTAAGTGAATTATCACCAGGTAACAAAATGACAAATAAAAACACTCGCTCATAATTTGTCTCCCCAAGTTCTCAATATTAATTCAGTTTCTTTAGACATCCATGCTTTAAGTTATAATAAGAAGATTCAGTTACCTCTAGATGCTCAAAGGCATGCATACTGAAATCTAGGTCCATGAATGCAGTACAATCTGGTGACTTGGGGTTACTAATGGGAGCACCATTCAAGTCTATGTGTTCCTCTGGTCTACAAAAAATATTGTACAACAAAAGTCACAACATTATACTAACACTAATATCAAACATTAGTCTTCCCTTCATTATATAAATCATTAATTAATTAATAAGATCATCAATAGTCAATGTCCATACAGCAGTCGAAGTCCCAAAGACAAAAGCTAGGTTAGGTCCGAATCATCAGTTATACACTTCAGACAAGACTGAAGATGCTTTTGATCTCTACTTATCACTCGGTGTACAATACAGTAAATGCACCTCAATATGAAGTTCCTGTTAGACACCAAATTTTACTTTCCAGTTCTAGCCGCTTGGTTGGCTGAGTGGTTAGGCAACTCAGTCTACTAATCCAGTGGCAGCAGGTTCAGATCCCAGCAGTGGAGATTTGTTTTCTGGTACCACCACACCAAAAAAGGCCCTGGGGTCCACCCAGCCTCTAAAAATTAGTAACGGAGAAATCTAGGAACCCATGATACTGACCACATCATACTTTCATGTACCCATGGTCTTAAAAATAAACACTATATCCCATTATGCCTTAAAGGCATAAAAATGGAGATTTTGCCTTTTTACTTTTACCTCTGTCAACCTAAACAGTTATGTGTTACTACAAAAGCAGAACTACAACTCTCTTCTGCAAACCGAGATTTAACAACTACAAACAAATAAATACCTTATTCCTTTGTTCTCCAGTGGCAACACTGTGCTAATGTATAAATCAAACTCAGGCAATGGCTTTCCAGCTTCAATACAATCTGGATTTGTTCTATAGAACTTCTGCTCAAGACCTAGCCAAGTGACAGAAATAAATTTAAATTAGCTCCTAAGGGTGAAAGTCAAATCAAAAATCAGCCATTATATCTGCTTCTTGTTTCAAACACTATGGGAGCAAGCTCTTTATTATTTTTTCCCTTAATGTCAGTGAAAGATGACAATGACCACAGACTGTCATAGCTTTTCCTCACATCTCAGAGTTTAGTAAAGTAAGAAGTAGGATAATACTCTTCCAGTAGGCTCAAATGTCAGGCTCTCCAGTAACCTCCACATGGACAATGTTGATCCCTACTTCTTTTGGCAGTCTGTTTTCAAGAAAACACTACTAGAAAGTCAGATCAGCCTTGGCCAGATTTGCTTCCTTAGACCTATCATCAAAGCAGACTACTCTCATCTTTACATAAATAAGAGCATACAAAAAGTCAGGCACCAAAGACAGTTTATAAATTATAATACACATTCAAACCAGGTGCTAATGGCATTTTATTTTAGAAGTTAGATCAAACAGACAATCTACTTACTCTCATGAAATAAAACATCTATGTTGGGCAAATTCAAGTAAGTCTTCTTCTTTGTTCACCCTCAAAAGTGTGTCACTGTGTTGTGTCACAGTTACACACCTTTAAGTCCAACACATCCTACTTTGGCTTGATGCTTTTTTTTTTCCAGACCAGTTTTGTCTTCCCACTGCAATCCCCATTCACCTGACCAGGCTACTGTTTCCACTGGGAGGCAGAATAGGGTCTTGGTTGGCTATGGTTCACCAACCGTGACACAAGCAGTCAGCTATGTGTCACCGACTGCTATTTCATTTAGCATACTGTATATACTACATCAAAACTGATGGACGAAGAAATGAAGATTTAATTTTTACTTAAAACTACACAAGCTTTATCTAGGTTTGTAGTATACTGACTTTGTTAAGAGTTGAATTGATAGTAATGGTGATGTTGAGAAAGTCCACTGAAGTCACATGGATGAGGGAAGTAAAAAAGATGGTTGGATTAAACTTCATAAAGTCAATGAAACTGTTACGGTCCTTCTCTGCCATGTTTGATACCAATGCATCATCAATGTTACTTTATGGACCAGAAATATGTATCTTCTTACATCCTTCCCATTCCGTTAAACATCACATATGAGATTTTAGCAAGGGCTCACTATATAACTGTAGGAGTCACTAGAAATTTGTATACTCAAGCGAAAAAAAAAAATGGACAAGAAATTATGACCCATGAAATGTGATTATACAAAACATGGCATAATTAGAAAAAATGACAAAGAATAAGAAAGTGTAAGAAAAATTTGTAAATATCAGAATCAGATTACTGTATACATTAACTTGGATGTGATCTCAGAAGGTAACAGGACATTCCCATATCTGCTCTACTGCCCAATCCAGCAAGCCCTACTTAAGGCACCTGTACTAACTGTCCCTGTCACATGATGATTGTAGATTTATCACTGGAAACACAGAACACACCTTCACTGGTTACTTGGTTGAGTGTCACAAATACAATAAAGGATAATACTATACTGAAATATCATACTAGAGAACATGTCCAGTATAAAAGTGCATGAGAATGATAGCTGTACTGATGAATGGAAAACATCATGAAGTGATCAGTCAGAAGACTGGCCAGATCTGTCATGCACATGAGAGAAACAATATCCCTCTAAAGCATGTCAGCACATGATGATAATGAATTACACTGGTAATGGAGCATACCTGTGTCTCTATCCTCATTCTTGTCAATTTCATCTTTCCTAGTCAGAAGCTCTTTCTTAAGTGTGTTTAACAATGTTGCCCTATCTTCCTGTTTCATGAATGCCACAAGGTCATAAGGTCTTCGCAAGTTGTACACAGAGTCAGCCTAAACAGTGGATATCAAAAGTTTAAACAAAAAAAAATTTTTTTTTTCATCTTAGACTGATCAGTTATTGTAATTAATACAGACAGTTCACAGCTTACATAATTAATACATTCCACAAGCCTTTATGTATGTCAGCTTCTACATATGTTGACTTTCTTTCTTATCCGAAACAACTGGTCAGTTTACTTATATCACATCCCCTTGAAACAACTGTGTTAAGAACACATTTATCTTAATGTAGTCTTTGTGAGACAGGGAACATAGATCTGACTGGCTAAAAACTGACCAACACGTAGCCCAGAAATCTGTAGCAATCAACACTAATTGTAATGATTATTTTTGTAAAATGTTATGTCAGGATGGCGGACAGATGGGGACAAAGTTGCCAACAGCAATGAGGAAAGTCTGATGTGAAATCAGTGAATCCAGGACGTGACAAGCCTATGGGTCTCTACAACAATGGCTATCAGAATGAAATAAACACAACAGAGCCAGCAGACTATTGGTGGCAAGGAATGGATATCACTGAACAATTTTTTATAAATAGGAAACAATGAGGCTTTTGTACAGTAAAGTAAGAGAACACAGTTTTGTAGGATTAGACCTCGAAAAAATCGTAGACAAAGCACTTCAGTGAGACGTAAGAGAAAGAAAAATCCCAAGAGAATTACCTGGGATTCAAACGTGGATTCCGGTAAGATGAGCAGCCGTCTAGCCACGAGAGAACAGCATACTAACAAACTGAGCTATCTCACACCTCCAAAAAAGAGGTGTTTTGAAAGCGAAGTCATTAGTACTGTTTAGCTGACATGAGGGATCGTGACACCCAGAAAAAAACGAGGTCATGACACAGAAATTCGGTAGCTTAGATTCAGTCTCTCTAGCAGGTACCAAGTTTTAGACAAACGTACACACGGTCTCCTGCTATGTCTGGTGCATGCCTAAACAACACCAGATGAGCGAATACTTTTTACATGAAGTTAGTTTCAGGTATAGTTTCAGAAACAATTTTTTATAAATAGGAAACAACGAGGCTTTCATATGGTAAAGTATGAGAATACAGTTTTGTAGGATTAGACCTAAAAAAAAAAGGCACCACTGTGATCTGTGAACTTTGCATGGACAGCATTGGTGATTTTTTGTTATATGTCTACTCGGCCAGTGGTGAACTCTGATGGTCTTTGCCCATTCTGGTTAGGCTTGGCACCTTAGCTACAGAGTTCATGCTGAGAGCCACACTGACTAGTTTCACATTTAGACTTTTGTAGTTCCTCTGGAACAGCCTCGTCAGGTAGGGCAGCTCACGAGCCACAGGTGAGGCCAGATCGTCATCAAGCTACTGGTGGCAAAACTAATAAGTTCAAAACAGCAACATGGAATGTTAGAACTTTATTCCAGGCTGAAAAATTAGAAAATGTAAAGAGGGAAATGGAAAGGAAGAAGATCAACATATTAGGAATGAGTGAAGTTAGATGGACAGGTGCAGGGAAGATAAACTCTGATAAATATACAATAATATATTCAGGAAGTGAGAAACATGAACGAGGAGTAGGAATAATATTTGACGAACAAACAGCAAGGACAACTGTAGGATGTTTGAACATCTCAGACCGAGTACTGCTAGCCCAACTGCAAGGACGACCAATAAACATAAATATTATACAAATGTATACTCCAACATCTGAAAGTTTTGAAGATGTACAGCTATTTTATAATGACATAGAGACAGTCCTAAAACACACAAAGTCACATGAAGTCACTATAGTTGTGGGAGATTTTAATGCCGAAGTTGGTAAAGGAAGAACTTTAGACATTGTTGGTGACTGTAGACTGGGGGGGAGGAATGACAGAGGTTATAAATTAATTGAATGGGCAAAAATACATAGCATGGTTGTAGGAAATACCTGGTTTAAACAACATCCCCGAAGACTGGCAACGTGTTGCAGCCCAGACAAAAAAGACTTTTAACCAAATAGACTACGTATTAATCAACAAACGATTCCAGAATGTATTACTGACAAAAAAAACCATGCCAGGAGCTGACTGCAATAGTGACCATGACCCACTCTGTGGAAAAATTAGAATAAAGCTAAAGAAAGCATGCAGAAAAGTGAGAAACATCAAACTGAATACAGAACTCCTTAAAAATGACCAAAAACTGCGAGAACAATACAAAGTTATTATAACAAATAGATACAATGCAACAGCAAAGATAAATAGTATAGATGAACAATGGGCAATGTTAAGAGATTCT
This sequence comes from Achatina immaculata, assembly GCA_009760885.1. Lineage (NCBI taxonomy): Eukaryota > Metazoa > Mollusca > Gastropoda > Stylommatophora > Achatinidae > Lissachatina > Lissachatina immaculata. The sequence continues at coordinate 1,167,956 of CM019708.1, read as the reverse complement.
ATCCATCAAACTGTTAAGGAGATAATACCACCGAAAAAAGAAGCCCCTAAAAATAAATGGATGACAGACGACATCTTAGGACTGATGGACAAGAGGAGGAGGAGTACAAATAACCAAGAAAAATATCTTATATCTTATATCCTTCCCGTGCCGTTAAACGTCACATAGGGCTCGCAAAGTAGTTCGCCAATTTCTCCTGTCTTCGGCGAGTCTTTCAACCTCATCAAAGGATTTTATGCCTGTTAATTTGGCCTCTCTTAACAATGTCCTCTTCAGAGTTTCACGCGGTCTGCCTCTTTCTCTTCGGCCTGTTGTGTTCCACTTGATAGCTTGTTTTGGGATTCTCTGATCATTTCTTCTCATCAAGTGACCAACATATGTCCATCTCCTTTTCCTGATCACCCATGAGACTGGTTGTTGTTCAGTCATCTGTCTTATCTCTGCATTGTTCTTGAATTCATTCCACTTGATGCCGAGTATTTTCCTTAGGCATTGGTTTTCAAAAGAGTCTAATTTCTTTTCTATTTCTTTAGTTGTTTTCCAGCTTTCGCATGCATAAATGAGGGTGGATATTACATTTGAATTGAATAGTCTTAACTTGGTTTTTGTGCTTATAACTTTTGAATTCCATATGTTCTCAAGATTCTTGAAGATTGATGCTGCTTTTGCAATTCTGATCTTAACTTCCTTTCTAGTGTCACCATCCTGGTCTATGTAGCTGCCAAGGTATACAAATTGATTGACTTCTTCAATATCTGTCCCTTCTATGTGTATTTTTCCATTTTGATTGAGAGGAATTTTCATTATTTTTGTTTTGTCCTTATTAATTTCAAGTCCTATTTTGCTAGCCGGTGAAGACAGGCTATCTGTTTTTTCTTGCATGGAATTCACATTATTACTGATAAGAGTTATGTCATCAGCAAAATCAAGATCTTCTAGTTGAGTCCCATGTACCCAGTCAATACCTGCGTTACCTGTGCAGCATTTTTTCATTATGAAGTCTATTGTAATCCCAAAAAGTAAAGGTGACAGTATACATCCTTGTTTCACGCCTGTTTCAATCTGGAACCATTCACTCATCCCTTCTTCTGTCTTGACTGCACAAACATATCCATTGTATAAGTCCTTAATGATGTTGACAATTTTAGATGATATTCCATATAGACATAAAATTCTCCATAATGAATCTCTGTGTATGCTATCAAATGCCTTTTTAAAATCTATGAAGTTCAGTATTAATGGTTTCTGCTTTTCAATATGTTCTTCAAGTATTATTCTGAGAGTAAAGATCTGGTCGAGACAGCTTCTCCCTTTTCGAAATCCTGCTTGTTCTTCTCTCATTGCAGTATCCACTATATCTCTGAGTCTATTCAAAAGAAAAATATAGCAAGATAAATAAAGAAATAAGATGCAAATGCAGAGAAGCAAAGGAAGCGTGGTTAAATGAACAGTACAGACAAATAGAGGGCTCTCATAATAAAGACAGCAAAAACATGCACAAACGAATTAGTAAACTCACAGGCAGGAAAACAAAATATACCACAGGATGCCTGAAATCAAAAAAAGGTAAAATGTTAATGGAAAAATAAGGCATTGTGGACAGGTGGAAAGAGTACATTGGTGAGCTATATGGAGGAGAAAGATCAGAATTAACACCAGAAACTGAAAAATGTGATGGACCACCAATACTTGAAGATGAAATCACAGATGTCTCAAAACACATAATGACAGGAAAAGCGACTGGGCCTGATAATATAACAATAGAAGAAATAGAGGCTCTAGAAGAGATAGGAATAAAAATTTAATAACCAAGTTACTGAATGACATTTACAACAGTGGTTATAAGCCCAGTGACTTGCTTAAATCCACGTTTATAGCACTACCAAAGAAACCAGGTGCAAAGGAATGTGATGACCACCGGGCTATCAGCCTCTCATGTCACGTAACGAAGCTACGTCTGAGAATTATTATGAGAAGAACAAGGAAAAAGATAAAAATGGAAATAACAGATGAACAGTTTGGATTTATTGAAGGAAAGGGAACACACAATCCCATTTATGATTTACGAACACTAACAGAAAGAGCTTTAGAAGTACAGAAAGATTTCTACTTATGCTTCATTGATTACACCAAGGCATTCGACAAGGTGAAACATAATGAAATTATTAAAATGCTTGAAGATGTCAATATAGGCGGCAAAGACCAGAGGATTGTAAAACATCTATACTGGCAGCAAGAAGCAGCAATTCGAATTGAAAATAGAACTGGAAAATAGCAACCTATAAAACAAAGGGTGTGACAAGGATGTGTACTATCTCCAGACCTTTTATTCTCTGTACAGCGAGAATATTCTAAGAACGATCATCACAGAACCAGGCATAAAAATTGGAGGATACAATATTAACAACTTTCGGTATGCTGACAACACAGTACTGATAGCTGAGAACCAACAAGACCTGCAAAATTTCTTGGATAAAGTCACTAAAGGAAGTGAACAGAAAGGCCTTACTTTAAACATAAAAAAGATAGAGACTATGGTTATATCTAAGAAAAAGAATCCACCAACATGCAGTATAAAATTAAAAACAGAACTATCCTAAAGCAGGTGGAGAAATTCAAATACCTTGGAGCAGTAATAACTTCAGATGGGAAATGCAGAACAGAAATTAGGAATAGAATAGGCCAAGCAAAGACTGCATTTCAGAGAATGAGAAATATATTATCCAACACATCCTTATCAATGAATGTTAGAAAACGAGTCCTAAAATGCTACATTGAACCTATCTTGTTATATGGAAGTGAATCATGGACAATAGGTAGGTCTGCACAAAAATCATTGGAAGCAGCAGAAATGTGGTTTATTAGAAGAATGTTGCAATCCCATGGACAGCAAAAATAACTAATGAATAATGTATGAGAAGAGCTGGAGAGACAAAAAAATCTTGTCAAAAAAATAAGAGATAGACAATGTACTTTCATAGGACATGCAATGAGAAGAGGGGGCATTGAAAATATTATAACAACAGGAAAAATAGAAGGAAGAAGATCAAGAGGAAGACCAAGAGAAATGATACTGGACAGTCTGACTAGATGGTGTGAGAAGAGATCACCAACTGAGCTGATGGCCTGCATGAAGAATAATAGCCAACATCAGTTGGCACGGCACATGATGATGATGAAAAATGGCATCCTCACTGAGTGGCTCATCATCGAAGACTGATATGAAGCTCCAATGATAAACATTCTATGCAATCCTTGCTGGTACAGGCAGTGGAGTGACTATGGGAGTATCATGTTCATGATAATACCAAGAACCTAATACTGAATGCTGAATCAGTGGAAGAGATGAAAAGTAGTAATTCTTACTCAACCTGTTGCCTGTCATATTTTTGGCCAACTGGTGATAACTCTACCATAATTCAGCATTCAGGTGATGTTTATTCTGACATAATTTGCATGGTCCCATTTTGTCTCTGATACCACTAGAATTCAGTTTAAAAAAATAGTTACTTTTCCAGAGTTACAGGCTCAGATTAGAATCTGAAGGCTTGACTCTCACGAGATAAAGACATGCAACTCTGGCACTCGAGCTTACAACTTGATTTTTCCACGAAAGATAAGACCAGCAAACAGGCCTGTCATAATATTACAACCACTGTTCCCTCTAAGCTGCACGGCTGCACACGGGAAAAAAACAAAACATACCACGCACAAAATTTTGGAAGCCGTGCAAAAATAAACATGAAACTGCTACTTTTATTTTCCAGCTTCCAGATGTTACTCTGAGCTACAATTGCGATCAGGAAAATTACAATGATGATAGTTTTCCCTGTACTGTTTCTTTCTTGTTGAGAAATGACTTTCGGATCGGATGTTTTAACTGGTCTTTTATCGTGTAGTTTCGGTAGCAGAATCGCTGAATAAGTAAACAAAGAAATCATCATTGCAATTAACCAAATACCAGTAACTGAAAAGCACATCAGGTTTATCCTGTTCTTAAATATATAGGCCTTTACAATGTGGGTGTGTATATGTATGTATATATGTGTGTGTGTGTATGTATGTATTTGTGTGTGTATATATATGTATGTATGTGTATATATATATGTATGTGTGTATATATATATGTGTGTATATATATGTATGTATTTGTGTGTGTATATATATATATGTGTATATATGTATGTATGTATGTGTGTATATATATGTGTGTGTATATATATGTATGTATTTGTGTGTATATATATATATGTATTTGTGTGTGTGTGTATATATATATATATATATAAGTGGGTGTGTGTGTTACTACGTACATTTGCACACACACTATTTTTTTTGCACATGAGCTGAACATTTTACACATAGACCACAAACCCTAGAGGGAACACTGATTACAACCTGGCCAAATGATTTTCAATCAACAGGGTCTCATGATGGTGGAACTTTCGTAAGAGCTTGGTCTTTTTTTTTTTAAGATCCTTTCTGGAAATTAACAGACACAGTACCCTACTGCTTATCTCATATGATATCTCTGTTACAGGTTATTTATCAGATCAATGGTCATGCTTCTGGAAATCAGTAGTTGTTGAGAGAGGATATCAAATTCTGTATTTTGTAAAACTGTCAGTAACATACATTCCTTGTGTATGACTACAAACATCTAATGCTGACAAACAGTGATTGTAACTGAATGGGTTGGGCTGACATTTTGTACTCCATAATACAAATAATGTGGTTTGTGGTTCAAAAATATTCCTGATGTCTTCAGTTCTTATTATTTTGAAAATATAATTCTTCCTCTGCATTCCATTTCTTTGTCTTGACAAAAAAAGAAGATCCAGACCATGACTACTGAACATCAGATGGTCCGACTTTAAATCGAAGAGTCTATAAGACAGGTATCGAACTAAGTCTACGTATCAAGATACATCAAAAGACATCAATGGGCCTATCTCGGCCACGTTCTCAGAATGGATGAATCCAGACTCCCTCCCCAGGCCCTCACATGGTCATTGAAGGGCAAAAGAAACCAAGGCAGGCCAAGGGAGACTCTGTAGAACCATCACTAGAGAGAGTACAACTTTGGGATTCAAGTCCATCCAAGTCCTACAGCGGGCGGCGGCAAGTCGTCAGACATGGAAAGATATGACTTTCGCCCTATGAGCCAATGTTGGCCCTAGAGGAATGTCAATCAATCAATCAATTCCATTTCAACTGCTTGAACATCTTGAAAAAAGATACAGATTGCCTCCATGATTCATATCGTCTGATTAGCCTAATCGGAGCCATAGGAAATAAGCACAAATGCAAGAATGACAGACAGATGTCTTGGCTAACACAACTATACAATGTGCAATCTTCCTTCCTAACATTTCACACCGGAACTACAGTTCTTACCATGAGCAGGTAACAGAGCTAATCATAAACAACTTTGCTTCCACATGTCACCGTGTATCGTCTATTTGGATGCTGTTTGTTCTCATTGTTTTCCCACTATTCATAAGTATTCATTCTTACGCTGACCACTGTTTTGCGTCCGTCAGAATGCGATGTAAAAAAAAAAAGACCTGAAAAGGAATATCTTACTGTCACTAGGTACGGTTAAGTAAACAAACTTGGCAGATTTGAAATCTGGTCATATAAAGCATGTTTCATGCATCCTGTACGCACCTGCGATTGTATCTTGCCATCTTCTGTAACAATCCAGTGCGTAGAACCATTTGTGATCGTGCATCTTGCCAGCACTAAGCTGAAGAGCAAAACCACAGTTATGGTCGACGCCATCTTGCTCTCGATGCGGGTATTGATCACCTCAAACCAGTGAGAGCATTGCTCGGAGACACGTGACGTCACACACCGGGACCAGTCATTGTGTACAACCCACATGAAATTGAAGAAGAACCACCTGGAAGATAGGCGAAATCAGTCAAAGAAACGAACCAGGCGTCGAATGCTTGGATTCTGGTCATGAGCGAAAATAATTGTAAGTGCTGACGAACAGTCAGTCATTTGCATATCCCTTGCGGAACTTTTTTCTTATATTTTATCGTATATCCTTCCCGTGCCGTTAAACGTCACTTAGAGCTCGCAAGGTAGTTCGCCAATTTTTCCTGCCTTCGGCGAGTCTTTCAACCTCATCAAAGGATTTTATGCCTGTTAATTTGGCCTCTCTTAATAATGTCCTCTTCAGAGTTTCACGCGGTCTGCCTCTTTTTCTTCGGCCTGTTGTGTTCCACTTGATAGCTTGTTTGGGGATTCTCTGATCATTTCTTCTCATCAAGTGACCAACATATGTCCATCTCCTTTTCCTGATCACCCATGAGACTGGTTGTTGTTCACTCATCTGTCTTATCTCTGCATTGTTCTTGAATTCGTTTCACTTGATGCCGAGTATTTTCCTTAGGCATTGGTTTTCAAAAGAGTCTAATTTCTTTTCTATTTCTTTAGTTGTTTTCCAGCTTTCGCATGCATAAATGAGGGTGGATTGAATAGTCTTAACTTGGTTTTTGTGCTTATAACTTTTGAATTCCGTAAGTTCTCAAGATTCTTGAAGATCGATGCTGTTTTTGCATTTCTAATTCTAACTTCCTTTCTGGTTTCACCATCCTGGTCTATGTAGCTGCCAAGGTATGCAAATTGATTGACTTCTTCAATATCTGTCCCTTCTACGTGTATTTTTCCATTTTTATAAATGGGAATTTTCATTATTTTTGTTTTGCGGAACTTTGCCTCCCTAAAAAGCTCTCATATAGGCCTCTCGGTTGTAAGCAAGATTCCCTACTGCTGATGGATCCATTCACAGGTCGTCAACGATGTCTTGCAGCCATCTTCGCGTTGGTCTTCCTCTCCTTCTTTTTCCCATTATATACCCTTCCGAGACTGTCTTCTCTAAATTCTCATGACGTTTAATATGCCCAAAATTTTTAAGTTTTGTCTGTTTAATCTGTGATGGCTTCAACATGAAAATATTTCGAATTCTTGGAGTTGAAATATCCAGAGTAAATTACAAAATTCACGTACAAAAAAAAACGTGATCATAATGGTGACTGACTTTACTAATTGTCGCAAAAATTGGCGAGAAATGAAGTTTTCCTGTGTCTTTTCTCACTGTCGGTGCGTATCATGCTATGGAAGAATGGATGGAAAAAGTGTTTTACCCCAAACTATCAATCCAAATTTAATATCGTTGGAGCCATCTTTTCTTACGTGGGATACAATATATTAATGTTGTTGTAATGTTTTATGCAACTTTTTACAGTGATATTTCACAAATCTTAGATAACGCTGGAAATAACACTATATGCATGCCTAAGACGTATCAGTAATTGTAAATTTCAAAAATATATATTCCCAACTTATATTGTGAGAGTCTTTAAATAAATTTAACAAAGCGATCCCAGCTATGATATCCCTCACGCCTAGTGCTGAATTCGGTAACGAGTATCAGGAAGCGTGAAGCTACAGAAAGATTACCTGTGATCTAGTGCCTAGACATTATAAACCAACCCCAGTCACATGGTGATGTCCGCCATCACCTGTCTTACCATCCCAGCATTTATGGCACTCGAACTAACTGTGTGTTTTGGGAGAACCTCGCGCAACCAGGCTCAAGTTCACTCTGCGACTATGGAGTTATGAGTCAGCAGCCAACCGGGCTTCCCCAAGAAGAATGGACATGTACTCTGTACACTGACTTGCTTATACATGGCACTTTTGCTTGCATTTTGTATTTGTGCTGGAATTACATTGAGTATATCCAAATATTTCAGTTGCTAAAACATGTTCAGAATCAGAAATTGTATTTCAGAGATAGTGGCCTGTAACAACAGTTCTTGTACAAATGAACTAGGTAGGTAGGGAAAGGTAATCCTGTCATGCCTTAGAGACACATAAGGATTTGGTTTTAGTGACCATATTTTCATTGACCTATCAGCACACTAGAGAGTGATGTGGTCAGCTTTACATCTGACCTCCTTTCCTTCCCCAACTCCAGAAAAAGCCAGGCACCCATTTCTACAGCTGGATGACTGGGACGCCTCCTGTCGGATTCGAACCCCTGATCTTCGCTATGAGAGACTAGGGTACTAACTACCCCACCACTCAGACGCCCACAAATGATCATAAAGATATGGAAATTATTACACAAAGTTTTATGCAATATGTGCCAGCGCACTTCAACAGGCTTAAGTAACTAAATCAAGAGGAAGAACGATTACTCTTATCATTTTGTGAGCTGTTCAGTTTTGTGCTCATGAGAATATGTCAAATTTCTTTGCTGTTTATCTGCGTTATTGTTACTTTAAGTTGGTACATTTGTCTATTTGCTTTTAAGCAGACGCATATTTCTATCCAGTATAATATATGAAAGAGTTTCAACAGGAAAAAAAAATTACTTATTGCTTTTTAAAAAACGAAAAGGAGCTGACTTTTTTTTTCCCCAGATGTTTTCAGTATTTACACGTTTTCAGGAAAACAGCAAAACTGAACACTAAAGAGTGATAAAGATCAGCCTTAACTTCTATTCTCAGTCCTTAATTAGTGTCAAAGTGTTGTCGATAATGGTAATATCTTACTGGAGTAAAATGTTTGGTTCTCTTTGACATTTTTGTTTCCTTTTTCCTGTCAAATCCGCTTTTGCTCCCTGTAGTCCGGGGGGGGGGGGGGTTACTATGAAAAGCTCACACGAGTTTGGCCGCGAGCTGCTGTTGTAGATGAAACGGAACAATCATACATCAAACTGACGTACAAATGCCACGGTATTATACAATGCACATCAATGGATGTGCTCGCATAGTCGCTATATGAATAAGTGATAAATGAAAAGGTGAACGATCAACACAATATAACATATTTATTGCGGTGACATAAAGTGGTGTTGCCCGGTATATAAGCCTTCCATGTTCGATGATGAAATGGGACAGGCTTTTCTGTAGAATCCATAACCATTTTGAAATTGTATTAAACCAGGTTTTAACGGCCCCGAACATTGTTTCATACAATCGATGTTGTATTGTTTCATACAGTCGATGTTGTAAAAGAGTTATTGAAACCGCCCTAAGAGAAGCTATTGTAATTTCTGACTTGCGTCCGTTTGCCTTGTTCTGTAAGTTCTGTATCACCAGTCGTGGGCTAGGTGGCCCTTGTGTTGATTATCATCTACTATGTAGGAGTGACTGGTTAACCACTATCCAAGCTCCTAGGTTAAATCTAGTAAGCGGCCCTCCACCCCCATTCCATTCAACCTGTGCCGTCCATCTCCTGTTGTACGGTCTGATTCCCTTCTAGCTGTGATTTCTATTACTAAATGACTGTGTAACAGACCAAACACAGCTTATGCGTCGTTTGTTCGTTGGATGACATAACGTGTATTAATAGCTATAAATGATTATCATATGAAATATTAATCTGTATTTTTTTATGTTGGGTCCCTTTTCTACTGGGCCCTAGGCATAAACCTGTTCAGCCCAATGCTGTGTATATGTGTGTTTATAAGTTGCAATACAGATGTGTAAGCACTATCAAGGAATGTGCAGTTTCTTCAGCTAGGCTAAACATAGGAGTTTTTTTTTTTCAGCTAGACATTGACAGCTTATTCAGCTAAACATGAGAGTTTTTTTTTCAGCTAGATATTGACAGTTTGTTCACCTAAATATGAGAGTTTTTTTTTCACCTAGACATTGGCGATTTATTCAGCTAAACATGGGATTTTTGTCAGCCAGACATGTGCAGTATGTTCAGCTAAACATGGGAGTTTTTTTTTCAGCTAGACATGGACAGTTTGTTCAGCTAGACATTTGTTCTGGCTAGACATGAGTGGTAGAGTACAGCCCGTGTAGATGAGCACACATTTCACTTATCTTTCACTGTTCCTGGATGGTGATACTGACGGGTAGAAGTGTGATAGACAGTGTGAGAAGTCTGAAAAGCTCTCTCGTGTGTTTGACATTGCTTTTAATCCATCACTAATGAATACCACCACTAATGAATATATTTAACATTAACGTCCATGGATAATTCAAGTGTATAATTTAACAAATTCACTAGAATCTTTTTTTGCCCCTTAAATCTTCAACATTTATTATATACAATATAACACAATACAGTGCAGTACGCCTACAGTGGATTGTCATGACTGACATTCCACTGTACACGTACTGTACTGACACGCGTACTGACACACAGAAAATATAAGAATGCTGGAAGACATCAACATAGATGGGAAAGATCTGAAACTCATTAAAAACATATACTGGCAGCAATCAGCAGCAATGAAGATTGAGAACCAAATAGGAGCATTCCAAGATATAAAATTGGGAGTGAGACAAGGATGTGTTTTATCTCCTGACCTCTTCTCCTTGTACAGCGAAAACATAAAGAGAAATATAGAGAGCTTGTCATGAATATCAATTAGCGGGTACAACCTTAACCACTTAAGATATGCAGACGACACAATTCTGATTGCTACAAGTGAAGGGGAGCTACGGACTTTTCTGGACATTGTGGTTCGTGAAAGTAAAAGTAAAGGTCTCAGCCTGAAAAAAAGAAGACTGAAGTGATGGTCATCTCAAAGAAAATAATACCACCAAAATGTAGCATTATCATCGATGGCACAGAACTGAAACAAGTTGATAGATTAAAATACTTAGGAACAATTATAACAGCTGATGGGAAATGTCACAACGAAATAAAAAGCAGACGTGCTCAGGCCAAGTTAGCATTCCAAAAAAAAGAGAAACATCTTGTGCAACAGATCCATATCAATGGAAACAAGATTCCGAGTACTTAAATATTACATCGAGCCAATATTGTTTTATGGATGTGAAGTATGGCCCATGAATAGGACAGCACAACAAGAAATGGAGGCCATGGAAATGTGGTTCATAAGAAGGGTGTTGAAGGTACCAAGAACAGCTAAGAAAACCAACGAAGAAGTCATAAGAGAGGCTAGAGTTAAAAGGCAAATTACAGCAAATATCAGAGGCAGACAAGCGAGATTTGTAGGACATTTTCTGAGAAGAGGAAAATTGGAACACATTGTGGCAACTGAAACAACTGAGGGAAGAAGAAACAGAGGAAGACAGAGAGAGGAGTTACTGGATGGGCTGTCAGTGTGGCTAGGAAGAAAGTCACCGGCGGATCTCATGATCAAGTCTAAAGACAGGGAATTGTGGAAAGAAATGATCGCCTACGCCACGTGGCACGGCATTTGCTTGACAGTACAATACAATACAGTACAATACAATTCAGTACACTACAATACAATGCAATACAATACAACATGAAGAGAAACTACGAAAGTCAACAAATACGTTCTTTACAACGTGTTAGAAGCACAAGCCCATGAAAAACAGAAAAACACTGCAATATGAGTAACTTACTGCTCAAGCTAGTGCCAGTTTTTTTAACACTCATTATTATTATTATTATTATGGTGGCGGGGTGGGGTATGGGGGGGGGGGGTTAAAAAATCACGCTGCAGATATTATTATTAAGTGCCATGCCGCCTAGCGGCCTTGGCAGCTACATAGACCAGGATGGTGACCCCAGAAAGGAAGTTAGGATCAGAATTGCAAAAGCAGCATCGATCTTCAAGAATCTTGAGAACATACGGAATTCAAAAGTTATAAGCACAAAAACGAAGTTACGACTATTCAATTCAAATGTAATATCCACCCTCATTTATGCATGCGAAAGCTGGAAAACAACTAAAGAAATAGAGCAGAAATTGACTCTTTTATATATTAATAAGGCAGACCGCGTGAAACTCTGAAGAGGACATTGTTAAGAGAGGCCAAAATAACAGGCATAAAATCCTTTGATGAGGTTGAAAGACTCGCCGAAGACAGGAAAAATTGGCGAACTACTTTGCGAGCCCTATGTGACGTCTAACGGCACGGGAAGGAGATAAGATAAGATAAGATGAACAGATATGTATGTATATTCCAGCATCACGCTGGAATGCCTGGAGCAATTTCAACCAAACCTGGCACACATATGACTTACAATCTGGAAAGTGCACCGTGGGGGTTATATCATCCCTAGGATATCCCTATGACCCCTAGGAGTCGGAGTGACATGTACAAATAATCGAAAACGATCGATATTAGTGTCGAATCCATAGTTTTAAGGGTCGCTGAGATGAATAGTGACACTCCCGATGCCGTTTAAGTTCAAGTTCAGCCTCCAACGGCATGGGGGGAGGGGAGGCTAGGGGTGGGGTGGCATAAAAAGAACGTGTGATGTTAGAGCATCACGCTGTAACGCCTGGAGCAATTTCAAGCAACCTTGGCACAATCTGGACAGTGCATCGTGGGGGGGGGGGGGTTAGATCATCCCTAGGATACCCCTAAGGGTCGGAGTGACATGTAAAAATAATCGAAAATGAAAGATATTAGTGTCGAATCTATAGTTTTCGGGGTCGCTGAGATGAATAGTGACACCCCCCGATACCGTTTAAGTCCAAGCTCAGCCCCCAAAGGCATGGGGTCCTAGGGGTGGAGTGGGATATGGTGACATGTACAAATAATCGAAAAACGACCGATATTAGTGTCGATTCCATAGTTTTTGGGGTCGCTGAGATGGATAGTGACACTCCGGATGCCGTTTAAGTCCAAGCTCAGCTCCAATCGGCATGGGGGCCTAGGGGTGGTTGTGGGATGGAGTGACATGTACAAATAATCGAAAACGACCGATATTACTGTCCAATACATAGTTTTCGAGTTATCAGAAATGAATAGTAGCACTCGCAAGTTCAGCCCCCATCGGTATGGGAAGTGGGGTGGGGGTGAGAAGTGGTGGAAAATAAAATGTCCAAATTAACAGAGATTAGTGTCGAATTCATAGTGTTGGGATCGCTAAGCTGATTGGTGACAGTCCTGATGACAATTAAGCCCACGTTTAGTCAAGTAGAAGGAACAGAACTCTGTAGAACTGCATAGAATCTGTAGAACCTTCTAGAAGGCTGTGGAAACGAATAGAACGTTGTAGAATCGTTTAGAAGGTTGTGGAAATGAATAGAACTTTGTTGATTGGGATAAAGAAATAACCGGGCAACGCCGGGTAATCATTTAGTGTCCTATAAATCTCGCTTGTCTGCCTCTGATCTTTGCTATAATTTGCTTTTAAACCCCAGCCTCTCTTAAGACTTCTTCGTTGGTTTTACTGGCTGTCCATGGTACTTCAACATCCTTCTTATAAACCACATCTCCATGTCCTCCATTTCTCGCTGTACTCTCTTATTCATAGACCATGATTCACACACATAAAACAGAATAAAACAGCACTTATGTTTTATGGGTGCCGCAGAAAAAAAGGTCTACTTTAGCCCAGACAAAAAAACTCAAAAGAATATACTAATACAGAATGACAACATTTTTTTTTATAAATTACCTATTCAGCCCCTGCTGTTTATGCATTACCTCAGGCATGTTAGCACTGTCTTGGCCCTAAATATGATGACATTTGGCGGGGATGGGCTGGGGGGGGGGGTATGACAAAGAAATCATAAAATCAAATCATAGCTTGGGGGGGGGGGGGGTGTTGATTTTATGCGCTGTAAACTTCGTTTTGACCGGTTTCAAGCCAGAGCTACATGTGTCCACAGAGACCAGGACTTTCCTACATCGTTGAGACTGCAGGAGTGAAATTAGCTACATCTGTCTCCGCGACCTACATCATATAGATAAAGCCAAACACGGTTTAACCATATTCACTAGCTCAGATCAGTTTTAGAATATATAAAAAGAGATAGATCTGTTTTTGGCTGCTTTTCTACATTTACCACAACCAATATGATGACTTTTCAGTGGCTATATTCACAGTGCAGTTTAATTAGCACATACCACCATCAACTCAATCGTCTGCAACACTATAATGATAAATGGGGAGTTGATCATCCACGCTTTACAAATTACAGTGTATGGCTTTGTTTGGCAGTTTTCACACTACGAGCAGTAAATATAAACAAACTAACCAGAATAATGTACACTGAAATGTCATCTTCTGAATACATTTAATATTAGATCTAGTAGTTTATACCCATGTAACACCTCACCAAGGATTGTTGAACAGGTTGTGTGTTATTAGACTATTGCATACATGCTACAGCACATCTCAGCTGTGGTAAAGGTAAAGATTGTCCCAGAACAAATGCCGTAGGGGATGAAGCGTTAGAGACCTCATTATGCCGGGCCATCAGCGTATGAGGTAGAGTGGCCAGTTCCTTTCCTTCTCAGATTTTCTCTGGTATCCAATTTTCGAGGTTGGGTCGACCTCGGGGCCGTATTGGTAGGAAAAAGTCCCGCTCAGTTGGCGATTTAAACCTTCGACCATTCGGTTGCTAGATGAGTGCTCTAACCACTACACTAGCCAGTCCTCCAAAAAATTTGCAAAGCCGTCGTCAGTCGATGTTGGACTGAGTTTGATAATTGGGAGTTTTGGTTGGTTTCTTGTTAACGATGATTCGGAAACCAACAACGATACATCAGGCCTCACAACTTCCATTTTTCGTCACAAAGTTACGTGGAATATGACAACACCTGAGATCACAGTAAAGTTTATATCTAAAATCCGATTGAAAAAAAAACATAGGCGAAATAAACGTAAAGAAAGAATAATCGTAAATATGCCATCATATGATTGAAAGTTCATTGTTCATGCCTCTAAAATGTTTTTCGTCTTTCACTTGTTTGCTTTTTAAAACTAATAAAAAAAGATGCTTCATCCATCTATCTGCATAAACTTCACGATAGATGTTTCATCCACCTATCTGCATAAACTTTACGATAGATGTTTCATCCACCTATATGCATAAACTTTACGATATGCTCCCCCCCCCCTCCTTTCTCTCTCTCTCTGCCCAGAATCCAACTTTAAAAAAAAAGAAAATGTGAAGTTCTCCTTCTTCATCTCCTGGCACTTCACCCTCACACTTCTTTGCGGTGTATATCTCTAAGTGTGTGTATGGTTTTAGATGATGAATAGATTGCTTGAAGTCCTAGAACTGATCTAGAAAGCAGACTCTGGCGTCGTGGAGACCAAACAACCCGTATCATGTTACCAGAAGTACAGCAGCTTGCTTTTTCTAAGAGCACCTCAATGAGACGCACTTTCTTGTCAGTCCTTGTCCAGGTCAGAATGACTGTCCCTGCATAGTCTCCAGACAACGTTGTTGCTAGCCTTGTTGTGCGGTGAACAACAGTAATTATTGCGTTTGTTGTTCGCCTGCTTAGCGAAGCCACGTGAATATAGGACTTGATTGTGCGTGATATCGCAGTTTGCTGACAGCTATGTATGGGATACAATCCATGGCGTGTGGAGGCAATTATTATTTGTCTTCTGGTCATCAAATGAGCCGTGAAGAGCCAGGTCGAGCTCCGGGGTCAGTTACTATTTGGACCTCTATTTAAATACAGAAAAATTTAGGCGGAATGATACAGTGTTTCCCCCCAGTTCTAATAAGAAGAAAAGGGGGGGGGGGACATGGTCGCTAGGCCTCCTCAACAGTCAGGGGCCCACGAGTGCCCCCCCTCCACGCCAACTCTCATCAGGTGTTTTCCTCTATGCATGTCGAGTATAAAAGATAAAGATAGTCCCATAACAAATGCCGTAGGGGATGAAGCGTTAGAGACCTCATTATGCTGGGCCATCAGTGTATGAGGTAGAGTGGCCAGTTCCTTTCCTTTCCAGATTTTTCATTTTACGAGGCTGGGTCGACCTAGGGGCCGTATCAGCTCAGCTGGGGATTCGAACCCTCAACCATTCGGTTGCTAGACGAGTGCTCTAACCACTACGCTAGCCGGTACCCATGTCGAGTATAAAGTTGCATATTTGTTTTAAATGGATGGTGATGAACGAGGGTAGATTTCACGTCTTCTACCCGAGAGAGAGCGTTAGTCCTGTCCCACGTAACACTAGCAGCTGCATTTCACATTGTATTGTAAAAGTTTACAACAGAATTGTTATATTTAGATTTATACCAGTAGTTCTTAATACTCCTTTACGGTATGGGAACCAAATGATTTTGTTGGAGCCGAGAAGATGGACTTGACCTCCTAAATTTAAAAAGTAATTGCTAGATTAGAATTTTCTTTCAGCTATTCTGTTCCTGATGCTCGGTTGAGTTTGTTGCGAGTTTCCATAACATTAACCACGAAGGACAAATATACGTAGAAGGAACAGCTGTTGAGGAAGTAAACCATTTTGTATACCTTGGCAGCTACATAGACCAGGATGGTGACACCAGAAAGAAAGTTAGAATTAGAATTGCAAAAGCACCACTGACCTTCAAGAATCTTGAGAACATATGGCCCTCAAAAGTTATAAGCACAAAAATCAGGTTATGATGATTCAATTCAAATGTAATATCCACCATCATTTATGCATGTGAAAGCTGGAAAACAACTAAAGAAACAGACAAGGAATTAGACTCTTTCGAAAACAAATGCCTAAGAAAATAGTCGGCATAAAGTGGAACGAATTCGAGAACAATGCAAAGATAAGACAGATGAGCAAACAACCTGTCTCATGGCTTATCAGAAAAAGAAAATGGACATATGTCGGTCACGTTATGAGATGAAACAGTCAGAGAATCCTAAAACAAGATATAAAAGCCGAAGAAAAAGAGACTGGCCACGTGAAGCTCTAAAGAGGACATTGTTAAGAGAGGCCAGTTTAGTGGGCATAACATCCTTTGATGAGGTTGAAAAGCTCGCCGAAAACAGGAAAACTTGGCACAAGCGAGACCTATGTGACGTTTAAGGCACGGGAAGGATGTTCTATCCTACCTACCCATATATAAGGCTAAACTTGGCTATTGACGTCTCTCAAAGTCATAATATACCTAGCAGGACTGGTGATGATGATTTCGACAGCCTGGTGGAGGGAATATAGATTTAATTCACACATAGGATAATTCAATGGGGGGTCTGTAATCATACAAAGAGTAAGCTCCCCTGATGTATGCGATAAGCTGAGAACTGAATTAAGCTGTAGCTATGGGGAAGTTTCATTAAAATGTAAATTGCACATCGTGTAAATCGCATTTTTATTTTAATATATCCTGGGCATTAATCGCTGGATTAAATCGCTGAATTCGTAAATATGTGATACTTATTTGTAGGCTAGAGGCCACAAAATGTGGGAAAAACAGAAGGAAAATAAATTGCAAAAAGATTTCTTATTAAAATGAATTGTATACAGCAGGCCAGATTGGAGAGGTGTTCAGCAATCACGGGAGGTGATCATTGTTGAGTTTTCTTTCAGGGCCGATATCCTCTTTATGCATCCACCATCCATTCCTCCTGGATCACTGTTGGTCTTTTGTGCATCGTCTCTCTCTCTCTTCCATCCATGTCTTTGGTCGGCTAACAATCACCGCCCAGTACGTCATGTGGTGTCTTGCAGGACAGCAACAAATTCTCTTCATCTCACAGTCTGTGGCCAACCTTTGTATTGTGGACCAGCTGTGCTGTATGTTCCTCACTTTTGCCTCTGCAGGCCTCTCTTTCCCTCGGGTGTTCATCGCAAGGCTGTTAATTTTGCTGGAATCTCTTTGGAGCACATGACTAACCCATTTCCAGCTTATTTTTACAACATGGATATCTTCTAGTTCACACTGAGCAAGTAGGTCTTGTTTGTGTGTTGTTTATGGCCACTGAGTGTTCAAAGTCTTTCTGAGGCAGGTTATATGGAGCGATGATAATCTGCCCATTTCTTTTTCAGTTGTTCTCTAGCATTCTGCTCCACAGAGGGGATAACACACAGCTTTAGTTTGGTTTTAGTACTGTACTGGGAAGACTTCCAGATCTTTCAAAGATCAGTGAAAGCTTTTCTTGCTTTGTTTATTCTGCTCTTCCATCTGGTGTTAGTATGTTGCCAAGGTATGTGAAGGTATCTGTTTCCATTAGGGTTTTGGTCATTAACTGCTGTTTGGTTTTATTCATTTACTTTCATTATTTCTGACTCCTATATGTTGATGGTCAGCCCCACTTGTCTGCTGACTGTATCTGGAGTGCTTGTTTTCTCCTGTATGTGGTAAGAGTGCTATATCATCTGCATAATCAGAATCCTCAAGCATGGAGAACACTGTCCGTATAATATCTCATTGGGTGTCTTCTGTTTTGTTCATCACCCAGTCTATGATAATGATGAAAAGAGTAGCTGATAGGGTGCATTCTTGTCTAACCCGTTTTCATATTGACTTTAACCATCACTACAAGTGAAAGTGGCATAGAAACTTTTGATTATTGCTACAAGATGGCATGGTATTCCATAACCTCTCACAACTCTCCACATAGTTTCTCTCACTATCAATATTTATATACACATTTTTTTTTTCAAAACTATTTTAGTTGAGATGAGCTTTAAGATCCAGTGACAAGCAGATGATGATGGCTAAACTTCAATTCAGAAACCAAAAGTGTTCAAAATAAACACAAAAAACCCATGGCCTCCACATCTCTCACCACCTTCCCTTTCCTCAGAGTTTAAGAAGGCAGAAAAGGAGACTAGTTATTCATGAAATATACTTTAGTGCCAGCAGCACTTTTTTAATTTTGTTAACAGAAGCTACTACTGAATATTATGAAATGTTAAAATAAATGTTATAATAAATGTTAAATTGGCACATAATAGGAAAGAGAGGAAAACCGAGGTGAAGATGGCTGCAAGACGTCGATGATCTGTGAATGGATGATTGGCAGCAGGGCATCTTGCTTACAACAAAGAGGCTTATAGGAGAACTGTTAGTGAAGCAAAGTTCTGCAAGGGACATGCAAATGACCGAACTGGCTGTTAAAATAAATTATGTAGCAAATCAAAAGCTAGTAGGATAACAAACAGCCCAGCATTTAGAAATGAGGTGTACATGTTATCCTCAAATTCTGTTCCCTCTGGAAAGCAGCCTGACTCCAGCTGTGGCCATGAGGACCACACTGAAAGATAAACTCTGGGGCCAGAAGCTTTACCTCCATAAGATGATGTGCTTTATGCAGACAATAAATATAGACATCCGAGACCAGAACGTGGAATGCATAATAAAATGGCTGGAGAACTCAGAAGTTTGTTTCTTATGGCTTTCCGGTGAGAAAGTCCAACGCTGGACTGGATGGGCAACCACCTCTCACCCGGCGGGGATACACTGATGTCCAAAACACATCGAGGTTTTACAGTGAGAAAGCCAAACTCTAGGACGGATGGGCAACCACCTCTCACCTGGCGGGGATATACTGATATCCAAAACACGTTGAGGTTTTTTCAGTGAGAAAGTCCAACTCTAGATTAAACTGGTGCAACGAAAACCACAACATATTGTCAGATCTGATATGTTAATTCACTGGGACTGAGTAAGCTCAAGTCCCTGTTGTCTCCACTAGGTCTACACACTGAATCAGTTTTCCTTTCTTGAATGATATATTGTACTATTTTAAGCAGTTACTGGCTTAACTGCAACACCAAGACTCAGAAACTTTACATAGATGTACACAGTGTAACTGTAAGCTAACAACAAACCCAGGTGAACAATAACAAGATCATTACATTGTCAGCAACATGAACATGACCAGTCTAACATGAGTGACAACTCAGCCATGATAAGTGACAAATGGCACACTTAGCATTGAGTCTAAATATCACAGAAGTCAGAATCTACAATAACAACAAGTTTTAATGGAAAACCAATGAATGGTTGCAAAAATGGAAGTTACGAATGTAAATTGAGATGAATAAATCTACAAAAGGTACATAAACTACCCGGGTGAGTTGCAATCGTCATAGGAATCTACTAAACACACACTCTAACAATGGAAAGCATACTGACCTCAATCATTCCGAAAATTCCATATACAACCTTCCAACATGAATCACATTTAATTCATTCATTCATTTGCATGTCCCTTGCGGAACTTTGTCTTCCTAACAGCTCTCATGTAGGCCTCTCGGTTGTGAGCAATGTGGCCTGCTGCTGATAAATCCATTCACAGACCATCAATGATGTCTTGCAGTCATCTTCGCCTTTCATATTTGTCCTAAAAAAGGACAACCAAGTTTCCCAAAACACTACGTAATAATTTCACAATAATTGTCCTTAAAAGGACAACCAAACCTATAAAAACCTACATAATGATGCAACCAACACGAACAACCATCCAAGTCAAAAAAAAAAAAAGACCTCTCTCTCACATCTCAAGCAGAAGTCCCACCTCCGTGCAAAAGGAACCCCAGGTCTTGTGACCAAGCAGCCAATGGGAACATGGAGATATAACTTGCCCCATGCTTGCAAAATCACCTGAGCAGTGGTCAACAAATCTAACCACAAATAATTGAGTTAAAACCCCTATTCTGTTACAGAATATCTCCCCTCCCCAAAAGTAGAGATTTGCAGAGGAAAGTACCCAAAGAGGTCCACAACAAACATATTTAGAACCTCCTGCATGGAAAAGATACAGAAAAAAAAAAATTCATCCATCACATAATTCATACAATTTAGTATATTACAATATGTGATGCAAAAACTATGCATACATTATATATAGTATCTTTGGAACTCATGTCACACCTTTATCTGAAGATAGAGCTTAGGAACAGACAGGATTATCTCCATATCACCAAAACACTAACTTTTCTAGTGTCAACTTATGAGCAGCTTTCCCTATACTCTCACTTATTCATTGGTGGGCAAATGGGGTCCATAATGTTCAGAAGCGTATTCTGCATAAACTTTCCTGGGCTCCTGTTTGAGGAAAGGAAACTTCTGTAGGAGTGCGTGATGCACCATTCTAAAGGAAACCTGACCCATCCTCTCATTCAAGGAAGATCTAATTCAAGCAGTTCAGGACCATCAGACTCTCGTCACAGTGAAAAAACAGATAAAACCACAGATACCTCAATACCTTCGTGAGTGAATGTCTTAATTTGCATAGTTTCATTAATCGTTTCATAATGCTTAACTTTGTTAATTTTGGAAGCTTACATTAAAAATGTGGCTCACCACCATATCCATATGAGAAATGAGCAGTTTACCTCTTTGCATACAAGCACACATTTTCTGCATGGTTACTACATTTCATGCCATGAGACAAACCAGTGTATAAGATGCAAAGAATACTTTGAAGGGAAAAAAAAACCCCACTAACCCCCCACATCTTACTTTGAACTTTATACTCCAGCAGGGTTTTGGTTGAAGATTGAGTGATGTACTGCTAGTTATATATATATATTTCAATATTATTTCTGGTCTGTAATCATAATTTAAACTTTTATAACATTTGCTGCATTCTAGGGTCATCCGGAGATAAGTATGTTAAACATAAATGTTTAAGTGTTAGTCTAGTACTGGCAACTTCCACCCCAAGGTTTCTCAAAGTGTGGTCCATGGATCCACGAGGGTATGTGGGATATCCTTAGAGAGTCCACAGTATTTCTGCTAGATTTTTAAAATTATCCATGTTCTGAATTTTCTTATTTATTATATAACTGCAATGAGATGAAGACAGGAACACTGAGAAATGTGCCACCAAAATCTTCATTGCCGACTTCGAAAGCAGCAATGGCTGGACCATCTAATACAGCTTCTGAGAATGCAGAAACTGAGTCATTTGGTGTGCAGGACATTCCTTCAATGGCTGAACCGACATAACATAAATTTGTCTTAATCAGTCTCTGCAACAGCAAGTAGGAAATGGAAAAACAATGACAGTTATCTCTCTTTTGCATTTATGGTGTCCAACAATTGCCCACAGTGTGTCTTATGTAACAAAGTGTTTCCAAACAGTTCAGTGGTGCATGTTAAAATGCACTAGCATTTTGAGATGATGCATGTGGACTGCAAAGACAATAAAATGGAGTATTTTGTATACAAGTGTGATGAGCTGTTGAACACCCAAAAGTACATGCTGCATGCATTGCATACTGAATGAAAAGGCCACTGGGGCATCTTACATAGTTATCGCATAGTGCTGGCAAGAGAACTTCACACAACAGCTGAGCAACTTATCAAGCTGTGTGCAGTTGAAATGGCTCGGTGCATGTTGGATGAAAAACCAAAACAGCTGTCTATAATACCCCCTTCAAATCAAACAGTATCTCAGAGAATGCACTAGCAACTGCTGTTAAGGAGTAGCTTAACCTCCGGCCGCATCAAGAGTGCTGATTTTGATCTTCAAATGAATGAATCGACAGATGTTGCCAGACTTGCATGCTACTTGTGCTTGTACGATATCAACAGCAATCGTCGCTGGAAGAAAGAATGCTTTTGTGCCAACCTCCACCGACAAATGCAACTGGAGCTGAAATGTCGTAAACAACTTTATGCAGGAAAATGAGATTGATTGCATAGGACAATTATATTGATATTTGCACTGATGGTGCTGAAGCAATGGTAAGGAAAGACTGCTGGCATTGTCACAAGAATCAAAACCATTGGAAAAAAAAAAAAGATGCACCAGTAGGCACTGCATTACTCATTGACAAGTACTTACTATAAAAAAAATGCCACCAAACTTCAAAAGTGTTCTCAATAAGACAGTGAAGATGATTATTTCATTAAATGTCACCTCTGAATAAGTGACTATTCAAGATTCTTTGTGATGATATGATAAGTTTATATGCATGTTTGCTGCTCCACACTGAAGTTCTTGACCCAAGAATAGCTTTTCCATTTCTCCTCCACTTCTGGGGGAAATGCTGAGACCACATCTTCCAAATGTTGCACCTTCATCATAAACAACCTCCCAAAGTTCAGTGCTTCCGTCCATCACTTCTAAAATGCAGTGAAAAGGTTAATGAACTGTCTTCATCACTATTTGTATATTTCAAAGTTGGGGTATATTTACAACACGAAATACAAGTTTATAACAATCAGCTCTTCCCAGATTTCTTTTTCGTCAGCTCCGACTCATATTCATCTAGCACTGATTCTAGAATCTGAACTTTGCCCAGATTGTGCAGTAAATTTACAAGATCATCAAGACCCTCTCCACCAACCATAAACATTGCAAGATTTGAACAGCTCTCTTTCAAACGGTGATCTGTAATTCTGTCCTGCTGGAAGTTGTAAGTCCTTATCTTCTCTGACCGACCACGTGTTCCCATTTGTATTTTACGTGTTGCTCTATACTTCAGTTCTTGTTCTTCAAGGATGGTCTGGTATATTCTGTTGATATTACCACATAAAAAGTCAATGAGATACAAAGATGAATGGATATTCATAGGAATATGTGTCCAGATTTATGGATTTATGGGTAAAACATCTTGTAGGGTAAATGAGTGAAATAAGTATGTAATGCATAATATATAAGGTGTAAGAAAGATAGAAAACAGTTTTATAACTGTTTCACAATGAAATAATGAAAGAAATCTTTAGGCAAAAAGAAGAAACAACTGCAAGTAGGAATGAAGAATATGAGAATAGATCAGTCTTAATGAACCAGCTTCACATGTGAAGGTGAGATTAGTTGCTCCAGTCAACCCAGCAGTAATAATAGGTACCAGGCACACTCCAGTTAGAAAACTGTCTCTGAAATTTGAGAATGTCTGCTGGCAGAGTGGGGCACACCAAAGCAAATCTATTAGGTGCATTAAGATGAGAGTGAGTAGGCTAACTGCTAGTGACCTGTTCTCATCTTGAAGGCTGTAGGTTTGGAACCCAGTACGTATGCTCTCTAGATGACCCAGCTGTAGAAATGGATAGTCTCTGATGAAGGAGAAAATCTTCCTACAAAGCCAGGCACACTAGGTTGCTCTGCACACACAGCAGTCAGAAAATGAATGGAAAATAGGATATCATGTGAAGTTCTACCCCTTGTATAATGGACTTCACTGACACAGGTGAAGACAATTATTCATGCATTATGGTCCCAAGAAATGCTTTAAAAAACCAGTCCCATATAAAGGTAAGGTAAAGGTGACCCCATCATGCCTTAGAGGAACATAGGCATATGGTATTAGTGCCAATGTTTCCTCGACCTGACTGCACACTAGAGGGTGATGTGGTCAGCATTATGCCTGGCCTCCTTTCCTTCCCCAACTCTTGAAGATGCTGGGTACCCATTTCTACAGCTGGGTGACTGGGGCACCTTTGGCCAGATTTGAACCCCCTGATCTTCACCATGAGAGACTAGTGTACTAACCACTTCCGCCACTCACATGCCCAATATGGACTATACATGAATTCATGGTGTATATAAAAAGCATGGAAAATGGAATATGAACATTAGAAGAATGAGAAGTACTAGTTTACAAAACAACAACAACAAAAACACTCACTTAGCTTTGAGGTTTTTCATTGCTAATTCTCTGTTCCTGAGCTGTGAGCGTTCTTGTTTAGCTTCTGACACAATGCCTAGAGTGATAGCAACAGTAACTGACTTCAGATACTTGCTCTTGAAAACATGGTTCAGTTATATTTATGTAATTTCTTTCTATTAAAAGTATCCTTGATAAAGTATTGGCTGCTGCAGATTTCCATATCAATGGTGTCAATCAGGAAAAACACTGGCCAACACATATTCTGATGGCTCAAACATTAGACCTGTTTCTGGGTATATGTGACCTGCTGATTCCAAAAAATGGCACAAGTTTTCCCCTATTAGCTCTAGTTTTTGAGATATAGAACACTAATTCATTCATTCATTTGCATGTTCCTTGCGGAACTTTGCCTCCCTAACAGCACTCCTATAGGTCTCTTGGCTGTGGGCAAGATGGTCTGCTGCTGATACATCCATTTGCAGATCATCAACGATGTCTTGCAGCCACCTTTGTCTTGGTCTTCATCTCTTTCTTTTTCCCATTATGCACCCTTCCAAGACAGTTTTCTCTAAATTATCATGATGTTTAATGTGTCCCAAATATTTAAGTTTTCTCTCTTTAATCCTCTTTACTAGCCAGCCTTCTTCAATATTAAGTTCTTGTAGTATGGATATATTTGTTCTTTTTTGTGCCCATAATATTTGAATAACTGCCTTTCTTATAAAGGCATTTATGTGTTTCTCAACTGTTTTGTTATGTGTCCAGGTCTCACAGGCATATGTTGCGATGGGAATGATGCACGTCCTTAAAAATCTTATTTTTGTAGTTCTGTCTGTTACTCTCCACAGATTCTTTAGTTGTTTTACTTTCAGAAGAGCGACACATATCCTCCTTTTAATTTCCCTCATTGTATTTCCATTATTAGTTAGCAGTTATCCAAGATATTCAAAACTCTCCACTTCTTCCAGTTTTTCCTCATTCATACATATATCAGCTGCCTTGTTTGTTTTGTCAGTTGTCACCAATTTAGTTTTCTTCGCATTAAGATAGAGGTTTTGCTCTTCGCTGTTCTTATGGATTGACATAATTAGTTTTCTCCATTCCTTTTTGTATTGTGGGCAGTACTACTGTGTCATCAGCATATTAATCTCTGGTATTTCATAACCTCCAATTGTTATGGCATCGTAATATTCTTTGTCTACATCTTCTCTAACATTCCCCATTATATTTTCAGCATACAAGTTAAATAAGTAAGGTGACAATATGAACCCCTGACGGACCCCTTGTTGTATGTCAAACCAAGTTGTTGTTTCATCATTTATTCTTACTGTTGCTTGTTGGTCTAGATACAGCAGTGATGTTAATTGTATCAAATGTGTTGGAAATCCCATTTTTTTTCATTATTTCCCAAAGTTTCGGGTGTTGTACACAATCAAATACCTTTGAGTAGCTATAAAGGCTAAATATAGATTCACATTAAACTCTTTGCATTTCTCTATTATTAATCTTATATTGAATATATGATCTCTTGATCCTCTTCCTTGCCTGAAACCAGCTTTGACCATATTGACTTCTTCTATTTTCTTATGAAGTCTACCCATTATGATTTTTAACAGAATTTTACTGGCATGACTAATCAGGGCAAAAGTTCTGTAGTTTGTGTGTAATTTCAGGTTGCCCTTTTTTTGCCAGTGGTATGAATACAGTTCTTTTCTTTTCTTTTGTTCCACATTCCTTTCCTCCTGCTTTAATAAATTCAGCTGTTATCTCATCACATCCTGGTGATTTATCATTTTTCAGATTCTTTATTGCCCATAAAACTTCTTCTATTGTCGGATCGGGTTCTTTCTCCTCCAATAATAATTCACACTGTTGATTTCTGCTTTCACAGTAGGTTGTTTCATACATTCCTCTACAATATTCATTCCATCTTCCTAGAATTTCCTCTGTCTCTGTCAAGGTATTCCCCATGTTGTCACAAATTACATTTAGCTTAAGTGTGACATTTCTTGTCAGCGTCTTCATTTCTTTAAACATTTCACTATCTCTTCCACACTTCTGATGTCCTACTATTCTTTCACAACAATCTTGTATGTATTGTTTTTTGTCTTTTCTTATGTTTCTTTGTACTTCTTTTGTTAAATATTTATATTCCTCACTTATCAGTTCTAGTGTGCTTGCTGTAATCCATTCATTCTTTTGTGTTTTCTTTACTGGAACCATGTCTTTAGCTGTTGTTATTAAGATATCTCTGGCCTATATACAGAACATATGCCATATAAAATATACCACTCTTCCCTAATCTATATGAATATCTATGGGAGTGGTGGATTCCACAGTGGTGTATGTGTCCAACAATGCACAAATATCTATGCAATTAAATGTGATTTGAGAATCCGGACCTCAAGCATAAGCTATGAGGTTATCACCAGAATCAGGATAAAAATGTGAACTTCAGCTTTGTTAGGGCATATGTAAGTGTAATATCCTTCACACTCACTCCTAGCATAAATGTTTAATTAACAGTTTAGTTTTTGTAGACTGCAACCTTTCTTTTAGCCCGCAGATATCTGATGCTTTATTTCAACTAGCCCCTTCCTTCTCAATCTGAGCACACACTACCTTTTGGTTATTTTTGTTTGTTTGTTTGTTGCTTTTCATTGTCACTTTGTTACTTATCTGATTTGTTTGAATTTACTTTTCATTTTTATTATATAAAGATAAAGGTAAAATTCCCATTTCCATGCCATTAATGTATATTGGGGAATATTTTCCATGATGTTCGGTACATGGAAGTGTGATATGGTCGGTATCATTGCCTGGCCACTTTACCTCCCCAGATTTCTCTGGTACCCATTTTCCAAGGCTGAGTGAACCCTGGGGCCGTACTGGTCAGAAAAAAAAAATCCCGCTCAGCTGGGGATTCGAAGCCTCAACCATTCGGTTGCTAGACGAGTGCTCTAACCACCACGCTAGCCGGTCCTCATTTTTTTTTATTATGTGTAACTGTTAATTCTAAGAACGATCATCACAGAACCAGGCATAAAAATTGGAGGATACAATATTAACAACTTCGGTATGCTGACGACACAGTACTGATAGTTGAGAACCAACAAGACCTGTAAAATCTCTTGGATAAAGTTGCCAAAGAAAGTGAACAGAAAGGCCTTACTTTGAACATCAAAAAGACAGAGACTATGGTTATATCTAAGAAACAGAATCCACCAACATGCAGTATAAAATTAAACAGAACTATTCTAAAGCAGGTGCAGAAATTCAAATACCTTGGAGCAGTAATAACTTTAGATGGGAAATGCAGAACAGAAATTAGGAATAGAATAGGCCAAGCAAAGACTGCATTTCAGAGAATGAGAAACATATTATGCAACACATCCTTACCAATAAATGTTAGAAAATGAGTCCTAAAATGCTATATTGAACCTATCTTGTTATATGGAAGTGGATCATGGACAATAGGCAGGTCTGCACAAAAATCATTGGAAGCAGCAGAAATGTGGTTTATTAGAAGAATGTTGCAAATCCCTTTGTCAGCAAAAATAACTAATGATTAATGTATGAGAAGAGCTGGAGAGACAAAAAAATCTTGTCAAAAAAATAAGAGATGTACTTTCATAAGACACGCAATGAGAAGAGGGGGCATTGAAAATATTATAACAACAGGAAAAATAGAGGGAAGAAGATCAAGAGGAAGACCAAGAGAAATGATACTGCACAGTCTGACAGGATGGTGTGAGAGGAGATCACAACTGAGCTAATGGCCTGCATGAAGGATAGTGTACTCTGGAGAAGCATAATAGCCAACGCCAGTCAGCATGACACCTGATGATGATGAACTGTTAATTCTTTAGTGCTTGTTCCTATTTCTCTGCAGACCCCTAGGGATCATGAAGGGCCGGTGGGGGTGGGGTGGTTAGGGTTTGTAGCAAATCTATAAGTGTACAATACTAGAAATCTGTGTGAAAATTTAATACCAGCTGGCAAAGAAATATAGGATGACCACAGCAAACTATCAGAATTAAGATGTCAAAAAGTTTGAAAACTCTGTATAAGTGTGAATTTTATATGTAACAGGCTATAATGAGCACAACTTTTGTCTTAAAAGTAGCTGTAACATAAATCAAGTCTGAGAATTTTTGACGACAGCTTCTATACTAAAAAGCTGAAAAGGATAATCTAACACTTGTTAAGTTAAGCATGAAACTATCACAGTGGGTTGTAGCCAACTATCACTGTGAACTGTGTAGCACATCAAAGGTAGTGTATGTTTCTGATCTTGAAGTTTCTGACACTCTAAGAGAAAGAGGGGAGAGAAGTGTGTGGTGGTGTCTTTCTCTCTTCTAGGTTATGAGTCTGAAGTTTGTGAGTGAGTTGTTTTAAGTCTGTTAGTTGGTATTCATCACTTTTATTTTCAGAACAAAAGGCTGCTAGTTACTGCTGGTTGCTTTGTTCATTCTTTGCCATCTTTCCTCACTGACTATTTGTGTGTTTCTTTGTGCCTAAGTATTCTTACATATGTGTTTCAATGACAGAAATAAATACCACATAACCAATAGGACTGGTGAAGCAAATACAGACTAAACAATATGAAATAGCCACATGACAATATATAGGGTTTCCATGGCTTATAATTTTCAAACCAGAAACAACAAAAAAAAAAAATAAATAAAACTGCTTACAAAATGTGCAAGTGTAACTCAGAAAGTTTTAACACATGCAGAATCAATATTACAAAATGCTTAAACAACTTCAACATGTACACCTTCCATGGCACATAAGATGCCAAAAACAGTTTCCTTCCAAGTGTTCTCCAGTATTTGCGGAAACTGTTTCAATTGCAGCAACAATTCTGAACTTCAGGTCACTGAAGGAGGTCTCAGGGGTCTTGTGAACAATGATCTTAATGTATCCCCACAGGAAGACATCAAATGGTGTAATACTGGGGGGAGTGCAGAGGCTACAGAACTGCTCCTTTATGCCCAACCCAGCACCCAGGAAAATCCAAGTCAAGAAATTCTCAGACAACAAGAGCCCAATGCGAGGCGCACCATCTTACTAAAACGCCAGATCTGGCTGGTGATCTTCCCACTGTGATCTACAACTGTAGCACGTCCAGGAAAGTCATCAATGTCATCATTTGTTCCAAAAGAAAATCGGCCCAAAAACTTTGAACATGATTAGACATTCCCCTTTGCACTACCAACCTCTTGAAATGTTCTTGACCAACATCAGACAGCACTATCTCAAGGTGAATTTTCTCCATATTTAGTCTTTTGATGACACTGCATTTGATAATGAATTTTGTTTAACAAAAAAAAAAAAAAAAAAGAACAATGTACACACATCACTTTCTCTTGAACAGTTGCTACTTCATGACATCATATTTTCTCCAAGGCATCTTGTCAGCAAGTACAGCATTGCCAAATAAAACTTTTGGACTATACTTACATACTCTATAAGCAGTTTTATTTTTGTTTTTATTTTCTTTTTGAAAATTACAGGCCATGGAAACCAATACCTAATTCTGAATCAACCTATGAATCAATTTAATTTTACAGCACAAATTTACAAAGTTTGATAAGAATATGACGTGATTAATGTTGAAATGTGACAGTTTAATCTAGCCTGAAAATTTTACAGCACAAATTTACAGTTTGATATGAATATGACGTGATTAATGTTGAAATGTGACAGTTTAATTAGCTGAAAAGAACATTACATGGATATTTTATTAGTACCCAGAAATCACTTAGACTGTGTGACTGACTGATAAAAGTTCTAACTACACTTCCATAATGGTAAGAATTTTTTTTTAAAAAGTAATACCTGTGGGTATGTGGGTAATCCGTACTGCACTGTCTGTTGTGTTCACTGACTGACCACCTGGTCCACTGTTTCGAAATGTTTCTATCTTCAGGTCCTTTTGTTTTATGTCAATGTCAATCTGGGTGTACAGAATGTATAATCAGGCTTTATAAACCACAGAAACAGAACAGATGGGATTAGTCTTGAAAATTAACAAGTACTCTGGGTGTGAAAGAAAGAGATATAGTAAGAGAATAACTGGGTGTGAAAGAAAGAGATATAGTAAGAGAATAACTGGGTGTGGGAGAAAGAGTTACAATAAGAGAATAACTGGGTGCGGGAGAAAGAGATATAGTAAGAAAATAACTGGGTGCAGGAGAAAGAGATATAGTAAGAGAATAACTGGGTGTGGGAGAAAGAGATATAGTAAGAGAATAACTGGGTGTGGGAGAAAGAGATATAGTAAGAGAATAACTGGGTGCAGGAGAAAGAGATATAGTATGAGAATAACTGGGTGCAGGAGAAAGAGATACAATAAGAGAATAACTGGGTGTGGGAGAAAGAGTGTAAATGCTACAGAAGAGTACTTCAAATATCATGGACACAAAAATGAACAAATATATCCATACTACAAGAACTTAAGAAGGCTGGCTAGTAAAGAGGATTAAAGAGAGAAAACTTAAATATTTTGGACACATTAAACGTCATGATAATCTAGAGAAGACCGTCTTGGAAGGGTACATAATGGGAAAAAGAAAGAGAGGAAGACCAAGGTGATGATGGCTGCAAGACATCGTTGATGATCTGCAAATGGATGCATCAGCAGCAGGCCATCTTGCTCACAACTGAAAGGCCTACAGGAGTGCTGTTAGGGAGGCAAAGTTCTGCAAGGGACATGCAAATGAATGATGATGAACGATGGGAGAAAGAGATATAGTAAGAGAATAACTGGGAACAGAACAATCAACTCCTGAGTGATGAGCAACTACCAGCCACAAGAGGACAATGGATTAACTCTTTGTGTACTGGGGGTTTTTCCCTCAAATGACCAATGGTCATCTCAATGGGATAAATTTCTTAACGTGGAATGGGATGGTTGTCACATTTAGAAGGATCACAAGGGCACAGTTTGATTCGCAGTATGACATAATATACATTTTTTTAAATAGGAAAAGTTTATATTGTTTTTATAATAAAATTTTTATTAATATATTAGTATATAACGGAAAAAAGACGCTGGCGATGGTTAGGACATGTGCTCCGAATGACTGACAACTGACTACCAAAAATAGCACTAAGATGGACACCACAGGGGAACAGAAGTAAGGGTAGACCAATAGAGACATGGAGAAGAACAATAGAAAGGATGTTGAGCAACAGAGGTGCTCACATGGGCAAGAGCAGAAAAAAAGGCGAAGGACAGGCATTTGTGGAAAACCCTTGCGGAAGCCCATGTGCCCTGGGCACTTAAGGTTCAGAGAGAGAGAGAGAGAGGAGAGAGAGAGAGATAACAGAAAAAAAGAGCTAAGAACTGAGGAGAGTTGAGAAGAAAAAAATGGAAAATTATGATGAAAAATGTTTTCTCTTACTCCGCTCAAGTTTCCTCTGTACTGGGTCCAGTGATATCCAAACTGAGTTACATTTTACATAAACACCATTTCCTCACATAAAATATACATTAATTATTACAGTTAATTTACAGTCTACAATACACTAATAACATGGCAAAACTATGGCCGGTGGACCATAAGCTTAATAAAACATTAAAAAAATTAATTTTTGTATCACATGGCTCTCAATTCACACATGGGACCTTGTGTTGATGCTTGTATCATGCCGGAAGTGATTTCTACAACCAGTTTTGGCCAGATTGTGTGATTAAATTCACTTTTAGAGCTCAACTCATTACCAGCACATGACATGTACACAAGGAAAAAAGCATCCGCCGCATTGTCACACAGTGTGACACAAAGTATAGAAAGAGTTAAATAGTCAGCCATGATGAATTCTCACACTCTGCTGTGCACAAGTCTTCTTGTTTCCCAGTAAGCTTTAAAAATCATCGTAAGTTTATTGATGATCCCTTTGCAACTGCACACTTATTTTCACTATGCAGATGATCTTGAAAGAAGCAGGAAGTCAGCTACCAGTCTGGCATAGACAACCAACAGCACCATCATAACATGTTGATTTCTACCCCATTGGCTAAACTGCTGCAACAAACTACATGTTGCCTGGTGCATCATGGACATGTAGAAAGGAATCCTATGTGACTTGATGAACACGCTAAAGAAAATTCGGACTGGCTCTTTAGAGGTAACAGTGGTTTGAATTCCTAAGATGTCACAGATCCATCGAAGGACCTTCATTTTTGTACCAGCCTATGCAGGTGTCAGGCAAAATTAAAGAGCAGTCCAAATGGCTGACTCAGCTGTCAAGGAGGAAGGGCAGGCAATGGACCGAGCAGACATCATTAGTGCTATAACTTAAGCTGGTTGAACTGACAACTGTGAATTGGTATCATTACCAAGAATGAAGGAGCTGACAGTGAAACTGAGGTGATGAAAAATAATCAAGAGCTCCAGATCAGAGTGGGTGTAATCAGTCAATGTGTGCTGAAGGAGATACTGAATAGGAGATAAGGGCATCTAAGGATGATGGTCCTTAATTAATTAACAGAACAGAATGCTTTGTCATGTTTTCTTGTTTTTCAGTTTCTCTAGTACATCTAGAACACTTGGATGATCCTAATCTAAACAATAAACAAACATTTTTAGATTGCTGGCACCGAAAACTGTAACAAGACTTTAGGGGTATCATATTCATTCCTACTCCTAAAACAAGCATGTAATCTAATAATATTTCATGTTCTTCAGAACTAAGAAAATTAATTTAATGAGACATAAGAATATCCTCTGGTATTAAAAAAAAATACAGATCTTGAACTAATGTAAATGGATGGCTTCTAA
The DNA here is from genome assembly GCA_009760885.1 of Achatina immaculata. Taxonomy (NCBI): domain Eukaryota; kingdom Metazoa; phylum Mollusca; class Gastropoda; order Stylommatophora; family Achatinidae; genus Lissachatina; species Lissachatina immaculata. The sequence continues at coordinate 1,134,921 of CM019708.1, read as the reverse complement.
ACCCTATGCATGAGTCGATTATTTTCTGGCTTAGAGCCAAACTTTATTATATATCAACTGGCAGTATTTTATGTTACCAGTTGCTCCATCTTCTTCTTCTTCGTTCACACTGTCTGTCTATATCTGCAGTCCTGTCTCTTGGATAAATTTCACTGTTTTTTGTAATTCATGTATGGAACCATAGAGCTTATCTTCTTTAGTGGTTTCACTGGGCCAGTAATTATTTCTCAGTGACTCGTAGTTGATGCAGTTCTGGAGGATATGTTCCACAGTTTGGGGCACCTGGGCATATGTACACAGATTAGTAGTACCAACCTTAGTTGCTCCATCAAATTCCGTAGATTTTTTTTGACTGCTGGAAATTTTTTATGCAAGTCACAATCTGCCTATTTCAAAGCTATGTTAAGTTGGAGGTCTGCCTGTATTTCGCTCAAATTGATCTTTTGTCTGTTAGGTTCATTTCTATATGTCTATGGGTATGCTCTGTATTGTCTCGCATTGAAGACTGTCCGTTGTCTGTCTTGATATATTTTCAAGTACAGTATGTAAAAACATTTGCGGAGATTTAGCATAAAAAAAAAAAAAAACTGTCTTACTAAGTGACCCAAGTGGTTCAACAATCAGACTGTGGTTCATGTTTCATGCCTACCTCCCCTGGTTGTGGCAAAACTGAGACAGTTATCGTGCTGGTATGTATACGTCCAGCCTTTTCTGTCTTTGGAACGCGCTGGACTCGATGAACCCCAGCTTCATGTTTCAGATGTCTATAAACATCCTGACCACTGATCTCAACTATTCCTCTGCGGATGCCACCTGATGAAGGAAGCAAGTCCAATGTCAAGTAGTGCTTATATCCAAACATTTTATTGTGTAAACAACTTTCTTTTGCCAATGAATATGAGTGAAAGGCATATTCCCTGCTATGAATACATATCATTACAAGCCACCCCAAATGTATCAATGTTTTACATTTCCATTTTTTTTTTTCTGGGCAAAATTCAGAGTTCATAATTTTAAAAATCTTAACTTGGCTTGAATGATATATAAAAATCTAGAAACCTGAATGCATCTCAGGTTTGCATTCTTGTATACTTTTGTTTAAAAAAAAAGCAAAAAAACCCCACAAAATAGGGGCATTACTCCTTTACATACCTGTATATCTCCAGAGTTAATTCATTCCCTTTTGGAGGCAAAAACACGGACATTGCTCTCATGCACGGGTCTTGATATGTACAGGGCGTATAGTTGTAAAAGTGAATGTAACAAAGTATTTCCACATTAAAAGTATACTTATTATGCATCAAAATAACTGTAAATGTATGAAGATTCCATAAATGCAGAGTTTTTTTAAGGAAAAAAGAAGTGGTGTGAAAATAGGAGAACATTTTTAGCACCAACAACAACAAAAAAATGATAATTGTGTCCTACTTACCATCAGTTATGTCTAGATCTACTTGTAGATCTATACAATCTCGTCTTGTGATGATATGTGGCATACTCACAAAAATAATGTCTGAAATAACCTTCTAGCTACTTCTCCAGCCCATCTAATAGATCTAGATCTACTTGGGTACATTCAAGAACAGTTGTCTGGTCACAGGGCATGTCCGTATGCCTACCTAAGTCACCAAAAATTGAAAATTCTCAATTGAAACTTTGAAGATCGCAAAACACCTGTTTTTTTAATTAAAAAAAGCATGGGTCACATTTGTGACTCGCTGCAGGGAACCGGTATACCCAAAGGATCATGATTGCGACCTCCAGCAGGGAATGAGTTAACTCATGAGTTAACATCAAAGATAAAAGTTAAGAAATATTGACTATAACAGCAATTTTACCTATCTCGTTTTCCTCAGCGGTAAGTCCTGTAATAGACCATCCTTTATATTGTGCATAGTTGCAGTACATACGCAGCATTTCAGCAGCAAACAGCATTGCTTCCTGGCCTCCAACACCTGCTGCAACTTCAAGAGTTATGTCACTATGGTCACCTGCATCTTCACCAACCAAAGCATCCACAAGCTAAGAGAAGGAAACATGGATGCTGATAAAAAAACATGAGAGATAAGAGAAATGACAACAGAAGTAAAACTGGTTCTAGTAATGAAAGTAGATGGGGGGTGTATGGTTCAGTTTTGTAAAGAAACTTTTGTTTGTCTCTGTAAAACTGAACCATATATCCCCATTTACTTTCATTATAAGAAAAACATGGTGCATCTTCTACTTTAAAACATTTCATAATATGCTGCTGAAAGATGGCTAATGTCTGCGATAAAATGGAAACTGAGAAATGAAAGGCCAGATTGGTCTGATGCCCTGTTCTTCACTCTGAGAAAATAAAGTTCATTTTTTTTGTTATGTAAAGTAAAATGAGGAGACAAATTTTAAAAGGGTTTTGAAAATGAATAATTTATGATCTGGACACGAAACAAATCTCAGCTAAGATAATGTATTTAAAAAACTAATATGATATTATTTAATAGCATGAGGGTTTATGAGAAGTGCTAAAAATGCTAAAAGTGCCATTCCCATCAGCACCTTGAAGAGCACAAGGCACTAACAAACTTCATCCATTCACAAATACTCTGGTCCAACAATTTCAGTTTATCCCAGGTTTTCCTTGCCTTGCTGTTTCCTTATTCTATTGTTCTTATCCATGCATGTGTAGGTTTTCGGTATTCCCTAACAAGCAAAGGGAAATGACTTCCAAACAGTAAGCAGTGCAACAAACAACTTTAACTAGCCTTACCTCTTCCTCCAGTTCACTGATCGCTTCTTTACAGTTCTCAATCTCTTTCTCCATCAATTTCGTCATATCCTTGTCACTCTCTACTGCAAGAAGCATTATAATAAAGCAGAAATCATGAATAAGTAGCAAACTACTATTTGAACATAAAAAGAGCTTTATAGTTAACACATGTACGACTTTTCCCTTGTTCAAGAATCACCGTCTATTTGATATTTGTAGCCTGAGAGAATAAGTCATATGCAGTGACTACATCATTTTCAGCTGCATCATCAGTAAGCAGAAGCCCCCACTTGTTGCTGTTTCCCCTCTAAAGCCATGATAAATTAAACAGTGAATCATTTAACCTTGTGTGAATGACTACCGCCTTGACTTGGACACCTCAGGGGACAATAAAGAAAGGCAGACATTGGAGACATGGAAGAACAGACATGGGTTTGAGGTATCCTGACCTGTTCAAGACAGGACTGGCTGGAGAATACAGAGCCTGGTCGATGCCTCCATTAGGAGTATGGAGGAATGATGATGATGATGGATGAATACACTGTTGCTGGCTTCTTTGCATAGTGCAAGATGGCAGAAAAGTAGATCCTGAACAGAGCAGGTGCAAGGACATGGCACTGTTCGACCTGAAAACTAACAGATGTACTTCCATCAAATGCATGTGGCTTTCCTATTTGCACGGAATAGTGTGAGCAATAATGGTGAACTCTCATTTAGATCCGCGTGTGTTTATGTGTCACGACAGATTAAGTTGATGCACAAAATGTTATGCAATCTGACCATTAATTTTTTTTACTTAAAAAAAAATTCATTGCATTCTATCCGCAATGGCTAATATATGACTGGAAAAATCATTTCACTTAAAATATTTTCCCACTGTGAAATCAAGTCCTCATATAAGCAGAGTCAGTTTTCGCACATCTGCTTACTCTTTAACACTCTTACAACCTTGTAGGCAGATATTTTCTAGTGTTAGAGAGTGTGTCATGAAGAAATACAGAACTTTAATGCCAAACCTTTGACTCTTAGCTCCTTCAAAAATAGTATCTTTCTACCAACTCCATCTAAAATTGCTTGCCCTTGTGTCAGGAACCCATTTTTACAACCGAGTTCAATGCAGCTTGATGGTAGCACATCTCCAAATTTATTTGAAAAACTTTCTCACTATGAAAGTACTCATAAATCATGCTCATATCTGCTAAGCAAATAAACAGCCCACAAAACATAACAACTCCTACCTTCTGTGGCAGCAATTAGTTCTTGAGTCTCTGAATGCTTCTCATGTATTCTTTTGATCACCTCCACAACAGGCTTTAGAAAGTTTAATCGAAGCATCTCCTGCTGTTGGTGGTCAGTAGCACTACTGCCAGGCTCAGATTTAGTCAGCATATCATGTTCTTCCAACAGGCTGTTCAGATATGAGGCATACAATGGATTCTCTACAGTAAATTTGGAAGAGATGTGATAACTTCTGATAACAATTCTATTTAATCTTGGAGCACTGGCAAGTTTGTTTGAAGAAGCATAGTACAGTGTGCCAGAACACCATTGTCTGTGCTGACCAGAAAGTATATGCACATGTTTTGGCTGCATTAAGAGAAGCTGAGATTGATATATCCTTTGTATTCTGAAATTCTGGTTATACTTGTCAGGAAAACCTGGTGTTATGGCGTAAGTATGATTTGATGCATTTGGAAGAGCACCTGGCAATGGAATAAACCATCTTCTGAGAAGTCTGTACATGTTGTGATTAAATGCCATTCTGGCCATCATTACTTGCTGAGGAAAAAAAAAAACAGAAATAAAATGATAGTGTGCAGAAATGATGGTATTTTGAACATTAAAAATCAGCTGTTTGTTTGCAGCTATTTAGTTTGAACATGTAAGTTGCCAAAAGAAAATTAGGAGTGGGAAGATGCAGTAGCCAAGCTGAATTGGATACTGGTCAGTGACTTACTGTTGGCTATTAGTGTCAGGATTAGTCATAGCTGACCAAGATCCTGTTCTACCTCCATGTGGTGACAGTCAACAGCCTGGCCAAGTGAATGGGGATGAAAATGATAAGGCAAACCTTGTCTAAAACATAAACCAGGCTGAAATCAGATGTGTTGGGCTGAAAGATGCAGACATCACAGCCCAGCTGTAAACTGTGGCACAATGCAGCCTATCCCCTGTTGAGGGTACAAACAGAAGAAACTACCTGTTGGCAGCTATTTAATATAAAAATGTAAGGTGGAACCAATCAGCCCTTGAGCCTGTCATTGAATTTTAATAAAATATTGCAACATGTGTTAAAAATATTACAATAACACTTAGAAAGTCTGAAAACTTTAATTATAATTGTACTGTAAAATACTTTTGGGGTGAAGTGTGAAAACAGACTATAAGAAGACTTCAAGAATTTAGACAAAGCCCACACACTAATCAGAGTGAAAGAAAAATATCATAAGAGAATGACAGGCCTTCAAATCCAAATTCCTGCAGGACTGGAAAACCTCTGATCATGAAAGGACAGTGTCTTTACCCCTATCTGCAAACTACCTCTGAACAAACTCTGGTGAAGGTCAGGAGTTTGAATCTGGCCAGAGGTGTCCCCACCACCCAACTGTAGAAATGGGTACCTAACTTTTTCTGGAGATGGGGAAGGATAGGCAGCCAGGTATGATGCAGACCACACTACCATCTTGTGCGTCAAGGAAAATATGGGCACTAACGCCATAACCCTATGTGCCGCTAAGGCTTGGCAGGGTTGCCTTTGTTACAAACTAGTTTTAGACACAAATTCAGGCTGAGCAGAACGTTGCTAAAATTTCTGACCTCTTAAGGTTCAAATTCTGGGACATGATAAATCTTGACAGCTGTCACCCCTGATAGTTTCACAATAATTGGTGTATAATTTTACAACTATACACTAAACTGATAGTTTCAGCTTTCTGTGTCAGCTTCGCAACTTATTTTGTTCAAATACTTTGGTCACATTTCTGGGTACAGATCCCAGGGTGCATGATTCTAATGTCTGTAAAGAAACATAATGCAGACTGTCCTTGCGAATCTATGGATGAAGATAGGGTATAGAAAAGCAACAGTGATGCTAAATTTAATCAATAAATATCATAAGGACAATTGGGTTTGGAAGCATCACAACAACAGGAAAAATCAATCCCAATCTAAAGAGGAACAAATGCTGGAATAACTGAAATTGGAATAATTATGTTAGTCCATAAGAATAGTGAAGAGCAAAACCTCTATCTCAGTGTGAAGAAAACATGTCATGATGACAACTGACAAAACAAATAAGGCAACTGAAATATATATCAATGAGGAAAAATTGGAAGAAGTGGAAAGTTTTGAATACCTTGGACCACTACTAACTAGTAGTGGAGATACAATGAAGGAAATTAAAAGGAGGACATCTATCGGTCTTCAGAAAGTAAAACAACTAAAGAATCTGTGGAGAGGAACAGACAACTACAAAAATAAGATTTTTAAGGGCATGCATCTTTCCCATCGCAACATATGCCTGTGAGACCTGGACACTTAACAGCTGAGAAACACATAAATGCCTTTGAATGTAAATGCTACAGAAGAGTTCTTCAAATATCATGGACACAGAAAAGAGCAAATACATCCACGGTACAAGAACTTAATACTGAAGAAGGCTGGCTAGTAAAGAGGATTAAAGAGAGAAAACTTAAATATTCTGAACACATTAAACGTGATGAGAATTTAGAGAAGATCATCTTGGAAGCAACATGGAAGATGTATCAGCAGCTGGCCATCTTGCTCACAATCGAAAGGCCTACAGGAGAGCTGTTAGGGAGGCAAAGTTCCACAAGGGACAAGCAAATGAATGAACGTCTTGGAAGAGTACATAATGGGAAAAAAGAAAGAGAGGAAGACCAAGGCGAAGATGGCTGCAAGATATCGTTGATAATCTGCAAATGGATGTATCAGCAGCAGAGCATCTTGCTCACAACTGAGAGACCTACAGGAGAGCTGTTAGGGAGACAAAGTTCCGCAAGGGACATGCAAATGAATGACTAACTGAATTGAAAGTCATCCACTGGAGTGATGAAAAACATCAAAAGGTCAATACCTACAGTCACCAAGTACAGCATTTGATGACTATCATACCTGACAAAAATTCTTTAAAATGCCTGCCTTGCACGCAAACACTGTCATGGCTATCTAACCGCGGTTGCCCTTCTGTACGTGGGAAATCAAATATTGTTTCGTTTATAATGAAAATACTTTTTAATAATTACCTGCGACTGTCCAAAACTACAACCGGAAGAAACAGAGCAACAGTTTTGTTTTCACAAAACGAAACTTCACTTTCTAGGAAACGATCATTTCTGTTTTGGTAATCTTTGGACAAAAATTTCTCATTATACAGAGCCTAGTTGACGCGAAAGACTGTTTGTTACTGTTCTGTGAACCAATAAAAATCCTTAATTATAAGTATTATTATAAACTGGAAAAAAGTAAGGTGATATTGACGTTATTTAGTTGGAGAAGTTCCAGATGTGAGCGACTGTCACCTTTGGTTGAGGAGTTATTTCCACTTGTGTCCTTTCTTTGTATCACTTCGCGCTTACACAGCAAGAAAATGTTAAGGGATCACTTAAGAGTTAGCTAGTTTGTTATCATCGGTGGGATACGGATGTACTTTTTAAAGTTACATTTATCAGGAGATAATCCATAAACCTCTTTTTGCTAAGGCAGGTATTTGAAGCATACTTCCACAAGAATGAAGCTCTGTCCCTTGATTTTGGGAGAATTATGTTAAGATAGATTACACAGACAGGCCCAGTGTTACATTAGTGATGTTAGAATAATGAAATGCATTGTTTAAGATTATAATTACTGAAGTTAGAATAATGAAATGCATTGTTTAAGATTATAATCATTGATAAATTAAACTGCACAGAGAGGCAGGAAACTCTCTGTTGTAGAGAATAAAACAAAAGTATAACTCCTTGGATCATCAGAGAAGTGCCCACACAGGCAAACATTTTGGCCATTTCAACTTCTGACACTCTAAAGAGGGTGGGCCTCTCTGGATCATAACTCCCAGAGACCTATGAGTTGTTGGTTTATAACCACTTCACAAGGCTGAAGATACTACTCGAATGTTCATGTCTGTAACTTATCCACATTCCTAGCTGTTTGTTTGGTGGATTTCTATAAGCTTTCTTCTATTACTGTCATCATTGTATTACAGTGTAACTTATCTTGCAGGCAGATATTCTCCAGTTTCAGAGTCGGTTTGCATGACACATGTGTCAGGTTCCAGTTTTTTTTTTCAACTTGAGTTGACTGGCATGTAATGGAAGTCTTGTGCATGTGAAGCCGGTTTGCTATTCCTAAGATCATGATACTTGGTACCGTGAACATAACTGTTAGGAAGGACTTTCCTTTCATCTTGATCAGTCTCCCAGACATCGTCAGCTGGTGTTCTTTGGTGCTGATGTTGTGAAGGTGTCTGTTTGGAAGTAGGTTATCGCTGCTATTTTTCCAGCCTGTGAGTGCAGCTAGAAACAGGTGTTCTGTACTTCTTTAGCAGCTCCACCACCATGGGCGCAGTGGCAATGCCTGCCATGCTAGCCAGGGTAGGCCTGTTACTGGGGGGTACCAGTAGAGAAGTGGGAGAGGGTCTTGGTCAGCCGTGGCTTGGCAGCCCTGGTGCCAGAAATTCAGCTAAAGGTCATTGATTGCTAAAATGGACAGCGCGCCCCCCCTACCCCCAGGAAAGACATTAATGTTCTCAATTTTTCATCCCTAAATCTCAGGCCAAAAATGACATCGTAAAAAACAGTGAATGAAATGATGAAAGATGTCCATTGCTTATTAACCAGAAACAATGTAAGGTTTTCCATTGAGTGAAAGATTACCTTTGAGCATGAAGTAGCAAATGGCAAGCTCATAAATGACATTATCACGAGGAGTATGTTGACTTTCCTTCCCGTGGTTGATGTGAATGGATCAGTCGCACATAGTACTGAATGTTAGGAAATGTAATGTGCACTGTGATGTGAGAGAAAGAAAATATCACAAGGGTGTTATTCGAATTGTGCACTCTATTAAGATGAACAGCTGTCTAGTACGCTAACCTGTCTGTCACCCACACCACCCACACTTCAGACTCATTACATGGGTCTTTGCCCAAACCTCAGCCAGTTAAAAAAAAACAGAAGTTATGTTTTGGGTTCCTGTTCATATCATGGACAACCGAGAGGCCTACAGGAGTGCTGTTTGGGAAGCAAAGTTCCGCAAGGGACATACAAATGAATGAATGATTCATTGTTTTAATAAATCACATTATCGTTTACTCATGATTGGTTTTGATTTTAAAAACTGTCTTGTGTGTTCTAGCGATTTTCAGATAGAACTCACTTCTCCGATGTTTCACAGCCATTGGATGCGACATTTGTTAATAGCACATGTTTTTGTTTTAACAAGACAGTTGGATCTGCATGAAGAACTACAGAAAAGTAGCGCAGAACATTTGACAAGATATCCAGATACTACAAGTAATCCAGCAGATATCTACTCCAGTTGTTATAAAAGTTCAGATAGTAAGTATTTTGTACAGATACTTCAGATATTTTTATGCTTTAAAAGTTATTGGTACTTTGTTGCATTGAAGTGATTTAATATATGGAAACAATTTTTTTTTTTGTTGCTACTGACCATTGAAATCATCATAGAAAAAAATTACTGTTGAAATCATCTTAGAACAACCAAATATGGCATTTGCAGGTTGGTCTGAAACTTTATTTATGAGCTATTATTAGATTATCTCTAGGCTAAAAATAGTAAATTGTTAGAGGTATTCATGAATTAAAGACAGGCAGATGGTATAAGGAAAAGGAGATGGACATATGTTGGCCACTTGATGAGAAGAAATGATCAGAGAATCTCAAAACAAGCTATCAAGTGGAACACAACAGGCCAAAGAAAAAGAGGCAGACCGTGTGAAACTCTGAAGAGGACATTATTAAGAGAGGCCAAATTAACAGGCATAAAATCCTTTGATGAGGTTGAAAGACTCGCCGAAGACAGGAAAAATTGGCGAACTACTTTGCGAGCCCTATGTGACGTTTAATGGCACGAGAAGGATATAAGATATAAGATAAGATGGTATAATGTACTTCTGTTTGTGATTGTCCTTATGAATTTCAGTACTTGATTAGTGAGTTGGACAATGATGTCCTCTCTGGTTTTTTTTTGTTTTCCAAGTCTCTGTTATGCATGATCTTTATTAGTGGCTCTCATGTCAGCCTGACAGCTCAGCTCTCTTACATTCTAGGGTAAGAGTCATCAGTTACTCATTTTAATACTATTCTGACTTTATTTTTATAAACAAGCTGTATGGAGACAGATATGAATAGTTTTTGGGTGTAAGTACATGTAAAACTAAATATAAATATACACAAAAAAGCCACTGCAACTGTGATAACAAGATAAGACCATTTAAAACAAAAGCAGGAGCAGGTTTATTAATTAACAAGCACACACTTGTAATGTTTCAGTTTACACCGTAATCATATAAAAACTATACGGGACAAAGAGATAGGAAAAGAAGAGAAAATATAAATCTATATCAGTGATTAATCATATGAGAATGGAAGAAAAAAAAAAACAGAAAGGAAGGATTGAGTATATCGAAGACCAGTCTCTTCAGTGTAACTTACCCTACACTTTTTGCATGAAGTGTTCTCACAGTCTTTGAGGGATTCACTTGTGAGTCCTGCAACATAATATGTGCTATTATATAAGGATTATTTACATTGAAGAGACTGATCATGTGACCACATGCAGAAACATTTTTATGGCATCTCCCACCATGCTTCTATACCAGTCTCTAAACATTTCAGTGGTCCCAACCACAGAGATAAATCTGATATTCTAGTAACAGCCTTTAAAAAACAATGTCACTTTGATGACAGAAGCAGCCTGACACTTAAGAACCCCAAAATACAGGAATATGGGACACTGGAACCACATGGTTTGAACTCAGAATTCAGCTATACTTCCATTTCCTTTCTCCACAATCATATTCCCTCCTTGTTAAGTTCTCATCTACTCTCTTTTCTCACCTGCAACTGACATTCCAGTACCTTCACTTTACAAACCCTCTGCCCCCGCCACATTCATCTATACCACCCACTCTTTTCTCAGCATGATGATCATTGATCACTGTCTCTCTTCTTCTTTCTCCATCCTCTTTTTTACTACCAATCTTTCAGATTAGCATTACACCTCACAAGTCTTCATTTAAACACTTACAATACTTCACCACACATGCTCTCAGATGCAGCAAATCACATCTAAGTGCTCCCTTTTTTCTGTGGTTATTTTTCCATTCTCATTTGTTATATAACATTGGTGTAAATTTGGTTTTTTTTTTCCTCTTCATTTCCTGTCTCTTTATCCCTTATGATCGCTGTTGGCGAGATCTTCAGCTGCCGTGCTCTTCCCGGCCAATGAAGAAATTTGCAAATGAGGTTGCCGCGCAGCATCACTGCGGAAAAGGTGGTTGAAAGGATAAATTGAAGCAAACAGTCAAATCACGGCACCTCTGGTCTGGAGGTCGGCCACGTCCTGAGTGCAGTCATATCGGGTGAAATGCATGAACCGGCTTGTCCCAGAGGTTAAGTCACTGCTGGCTTGACTCTTCAAATGCCGCGCGTGGAGTGAAGCTCCTCCCGGTTAAGGAAGTAAATGCGGAAATAAAGGTTGCTGTGCGGCGCCGATGGGAAAAGGTGGTGGAAAGTGAAGTTTAACCTGGTATGTCCAGTAGTATCGCTACGAGAGCAATACCACGGCGCCTCTGCTCTAGAGGCCGCCTACGTCCGAAATACACCTACACTGGTGAAATATGCCTAAACCGGCACACACCAGGGGTGGAACTCGATGGCTAGACATGTCATGCCACCTCCGCTCTAGAGGTCGGTAACGCCTGATAAACACCCATACTGGTGTATTTTGCCTAAACCGGCTTATACCAGGGGTGAATCTTGAAGGCTATGAATGTCACAGTACCTCTGCCCCAGAGGTCGGTCCCATCCCAACACGCCCATACTGGGAAATGCCTAAACCGGCTCAACCCAGGGTAGAAGTCACTAGTGGCGAGGATTCGTCCTCCTGGACAAAAGCTCCATCCTGGTCACAACTAGGAAGGGTAGCGGCCACGACCGCAAAATGCTGAAGTCGGAGACACTGGACCAGGGAAGTCTAGATAGGCAACCACCTCTCACCCGGCGGGGATGTCTGCGTATCCTAATCACGCTGAGGTTTTCCGGTGAGAAAGTCCAACCCTGGACTGGATGGGCAACCACCTCTCACCCGGCGGTGATACACGGGTATCTCAAAACACGTCGAGGTTTTCCGGTGAGAAAGTCCAACTCTGGCCTGGGTGGGCTTACGCCTCTCACCCAGCGGGGATGCACTGATATTCCAAACACGTCGAGGTCTTCCGGTGAGAAAGTCCAACCCTAGACCAAACTGGTGCAATGAAAACCACGGTGTCACGCAATCCCGCTTCCGAGACCCACCAAGAATACAGGCTAAAGCACTGTGATACTCTAAACCCCTTGTGGTCCTTTCGTGGAACTCGTGTGGTCTATTTTGGACCACACAGGGGACCACGGGACCTAACGAGGACCACATGCGTGAATTCAGTAGGTTCACAGTGCGGTTTTTGGTGGTAGAAGTGAACGAAGAAGAAGAAGAAGATCCCTTATGATTTTGTATGATTAAGGTGTAAACTGAAATGTAGCAGTTGTATGCTCGTTAACTTATAAAGCTGTTCCTACTTTTGTTTTAAATAGCCTGAACATCTTGCACAGAGTCAGGACTTCTAGTGCAGTCCGTTTGTTTTGCACCTGAGTTCCATTAGTTCGGTGCTATCTTTCAAAGATGTTGCAGAAACAGGTGAAGGTGTTTTTCATAATTAAAAATTATATCCTTTATATCATTCAATTATTTCATGTTATTTTACCATGTATAAAATTAATGTTAATTTTCCTTTTTTTTTCCCCCCCAATTTATCAGCAAACTGTAGGAAGGAGACAGGAGATTCAGGACTGCCACATTGTGAAATGGGCCCAAAAAAACTTACACCTCAAACAGAAAATAGTTGCGTTCATGGTGATCATAATGGCAAAGATGATAAAGAAAAAGTGTCAAAGTATTTACAGAAAGAAATGCCCAAAGATAGTCCTCTTAGTCTAGGCACAGCGAAAGACACTGGGGCAGAAGCTGTTGTGGAAGAGAAGGAGGAAAATAGTTACAGGGAAAAGCCAGAGGAAAGTTCAAAGGAACAAGAGAGCACAAAGGCAGGAGAAGCAAATGTGTCAGTGGAGGAGGCAAGCATAGAGATGGCAGACACAGTTGTTGAGATGAGAGAGTCATGTGAAGAGACCATGAGCATGCTTGAGGAGCAAGGAAAATCAGGACTACCATGTTGTGAAATGGACTCGGAAACACATATGTCGCAAACAGAAAATACCTACCTTGCTGGTGATGGTCATGATAACAAAGATGATGAGGAAGAGGTGTCAAAGTACTTTAAACAGAAAGAAATTCCCAAAGATGATCCTCTGAGTCAAGACACAGTGAAAGCCACTGGAGCAGAAGCTATTATAAAAGAGCAGGAGGAAAACAGTTACAGAAAAAGGTTGGAGGAGAGTTCAAAAGAACAGGAGCAGAGCACAAAGACAGGAGAGGCAAATATGGTAGTGGAGGAGGCAAGCGTGGAGATGGCAGACACAGATGTGGATACAAATGTTGAGATGAGAGAGTCAGATGAAGAGACCTTGAATGTGCCTAAAAGCTCTCAAGAGACTGAGCCTTTTGACGCTGCGAATGGGTCACCTACAGGAGAAGAGTCAGACTGGAATGTTAACCGCGAAGATGGGTGTGAAGCTAACAATTTAGAAGATGTAAACACTTGCGAGAAAGAACACGCAGGCTATACTGCAGGAGATTTCGAGTCACAAGGAAGTGATACTGACACTGAGATAGGCGCAGACAGTCCTGTGTTGTCTAACTCTCAAAGTGAAGAGGTTCTCAAGAGCTCAGAAAAAGTAAGTGAGAGTGAATGTAGTTTTTTTTTAATTGGCTGTATATAATTAGAGTGTTATTTTATAGACCTCTTTGTATCAATTTTATCAATATTTTGCCTTTTCTGTGTGTATAATATGTCATAATAGTTGTCTTCATTGTTTCTGGATTGTCATTAATAGGCATCTTACATTTTGCAAGCTGTAACTAGGAGAGACAAGGTGTAAATAGGACATTTACTTGAAACTGCGGAACATTTAAAAAATTCGAAGACCATCAACAGAAGATGCCAGAACTATGCACAGATTTGTAAGTGTGAACTGACAGGCAGAACAACAAAATACAACGCAGGTTGTTACAAGTCACGGGAGGGAGGAAGGAGAGAGGGGCAGATACGGACCAGCAGTACTTTAAGAGAATATCTTAGATGCCATTAAACATGTGAGGAGAGGGAAAGAAACAGTGCCTGACAAAATGTCTGTAGGAGAATTAAAAGTTGTTTATAAATGTGATGTAAAATAACAAAACTATTAAATGACAAATATAACAGCAGGCATGGACGTAATGGTTCTCCAGGTTGGGGGTCTTGACGTTGGGCCAGCAACCTACCAAGTTAAAAGATAAAAAAAGGTGCTACAGAAATATCAACAAAAGAGTCTATGTGACAAGTCATGGTGGAGCAGCGAGAGACTGCAGTAGTGATATCACTAATGACGAAACATGGAGAACCAATCAGAGAATCAAAAGCAGATTGAGAGGATTTGAAGGAAGATGACTTAAGGAAAATTTGAAGAATATGATGGGAAGAATACATGAGAAATGAGGAAATAGCCAAACCAACTGGCATTGAGAACATTACTAAAGAGGTTAAAAGATGATGGAAATGGCTGGGCCACGTACTGTGAGTGGAAAAAAAAAACAAGACACCCTTAAACTGCCTTGACTTGGACACCTCAAGGAAAAGAAATTTAGGGCAGGCCGTTGTGGACATGGAGGTGCGTAATACAGGAAGAACTAAAGGAAGCAGAAAAGACACAGTTTGAGGTATCCAAACTTGCACAGGACAGGATTGGCAGAAGAACCTTTGTTGATGCATTATGCTTCATTGGGAGTAGAGAGGACTGATGATGATGATGATGATATACATTATGATCTATTGCAATACACTTTATTAGTTTTACCAGAGAATGTGATGATTTCCAAACATTAAAGTTTGCATTAAAAAAAAAATAGTAATAATAGCCCTTATCATATGATAAAGGCAGTCAGGGGATATGCCCATAGTTTTCTCAATCAGTAGCCACACTGGAGGCTGCTGCCCAGCTTCTCAGAGAGGGGCCAGATACCCATTTCTGTAGCAGGGTGATTGGAGTGCTTCCAGTTGGACTTGATCAACCAACTTCATGGTGAGAGATTTGAACAACAACCAGTTCACCACTCATGCACTCAAGCCTTGCACGTCATAACACAGAACCACTGTTGAGAATTATTATGAGAAGAATTAGGCACAGGATAAAGTCAGGAACAGATGAACTATTTGATTGTGTCAAAGAAATAGGAATACGTAAAAGCAGATATACTCTAAGAAATAAAGCAATAACTTGAATAAAAATGTATTTGTGTGCTTCATTGACTATACTAAAGCATTTGATAAAGTGAAGCATGATGAAATTATGACAGGGTTAGAGGACATAAATTTTGATGGTAAAGATTTGTATTGGACTCAAGTAGCAGCCATCAGGGTAGAAAATACAAGGGTCATATCAAAAGTCATGAGCAAAAATTTTTTTTTTAATCAAAATGTATAGATATAGAAAATATAAATGTATCACCTTAACTGCATCCTTTTCTTCACTTTTCAACATAATCTCCATTTCTCTGCACATATTTTTCCCATCGCTCTGCAAGTTTGAAAATACCTTCCTGGTAGAATTCCATTCCAGCTGAACAAACAGAATTCCATTCCAGCACAGGCACACTGCTTTCTGGGTGTTCTCTTCTGTGGGACCCAGCTGGCACAAACTTTTCTATAGCCTAGGGTTTCAATCATTTCCTGTACTGCATTGTGTCCTATTCCAAGATTTTCAACGATTTCAGAAACTGTGACGTGTCCGTCTTCTTAAATGGTGTCATCAGCCCTTTCCATGTTGCATTCAGTGGAGGCAGTTCAAGGGCAACAGCTGCGAGGCATATCTTGGATGCTCGTGTTTCCATCTTTGAAATGTTTCACCTATCTCTCAACACTGCTAGCACCCATAAACACATCTCCATAAGCATGTTGAAGTCTTTGGTGAATTTCAGCAGCGGGGATTTCCTCTTTAACGAGGAACTCAATAATAGCACGTTGACGAAACAAAACTTCAGCGCCCACCATTTTGTTTATGCTCCATGTGGTCACTCTACATGAAGTGCAAAGGGTGCAGTTAAGGTGATACATTTACATTTTCTCTATCTATAAATTCTGATTTTAAAAAAAAACTTTTTGCTCATGACTTTTGGTATGACCCTTGCATAACAGGCAGAGAAAGAAAGGAGTCTGTCTAGATTTGTTCTCCTCATATGGTGAAAATATGAGAGCTGTCAAAACAAATGAGGAATTTGAATTTGAGGCTACAACGTGAACAACCTGTGATATGCAGGTGATATAGCACTGATTGTATGTTAAAAAAAAGTCTACAGAAATGGTTAGTTATTGTTGTGAAAGAAAGGGGGTTAAAATGGACTCACCCTAGATAGCAAGAAAGCAGAAACAATAGTTATGTCATAGAAGATACATTACTTGAATGCATTGTAAGCTAAATAGAATAACCTAGAGACAAGCACATATTTGAAAATACGTGGTCACATTAATAACATCAGATAGAAAATTCACGTCTGAAATCAAAACTAGAGTATGCCAAGCTTAAACAGCTTTAGAAACAAGAGAAATATATTCTGCAATGCATTTGTTACTGAAAGTCAGAAAAAAAAAGTTATAAAAGCTGCATTGAGCATGTACAGGTCTATAGAAGTCACTCTTGGACAGCGAATGAAGTGATCAGTACAAAGATCACTAGAGGCAACAGTGATGTGGATTCTTAGGAGATTGTTACGAATACCATGGACACTGTGATAACAGACAAGGAGTAGTTTACAAAAGAATATGAGGAAGAATTCTAATTAAATCCATAAGAAAATGACAGTCAACATTGAGTGGACATATAATGAGAAGGGGCTGGCTTGAAAATGTCATAACATCAGGAAAGATAAATAGAAGAGAGGCAGTGGAAGGCGAAGTAAAAGATCATGGGCAGTCTAATGCAGTGGCATGAATTAAGAAGTCACCAGCTGGGCTGATGGAAAATATCAAGAGTTGAGATCATTACCGCCAGTGCATGCCAGCAAGGCACCTGATAGTGACAGTGACATACAACCAAGACAGCTCGCTTCTAGGTCACAGATACTGAGTTAAACAAGTTATCCTTGAATTTGAAACTGAAGAACTTCTTTGTAATGGTGATGTTATTCTGCATGGAAGTAACCCTTGATAAATATAGATATAAGCAGAGCTTGTATTTTTTTTTTTATGTTTGGTTTAGAGTTATGGTGCCGAATTATTTATGGTATTTTATTATGAATATTGCACACTTTCAGCTGTTGTTCGTAACTAATTCTCTCTTTTTCTAAAGAATTTATTTTACAGATTTTAAAAAAAAAGTTCAGTCTGAACTGTTCATATAATTTATAATAATTAAACATGAAGAAAGTTTCAGAAAAAAAAGAAAAAACCCATATCTACTTCTGTTTGGTTTTTGGAGTTTAATAAAAAAAAATTTAACTGCAGTATAAGCTAAATATGGCAGCCTGGTTAGATGAGTGTTTATGCGCTCGGTTTACTAATCCGGTAGTACCGGGTTCAGTCCTAGCAGTGGGATTTTTTTTGGTACATGTTGATAAAGGCCCCAGGGTTCACCCAGCCTCTAAAAATGGGTACCAGAGAAATCTGGGAAGGTAAAGCGGCCAGGCGTGATACTGACCACATCGCACTTTCATGTGCCAAAGGTCGTGGAAAATACGAGCCTAACACTCTATTCCCCAGTATGCCTTAATGGCATGGAAATGGGAGTTTTACCTTTACCTATAAGCTAAATATAGAAATGTATGTATTATCGTACAAAACCCATGCATATTGTTAAGTTTGGTGTGTGCTATATAGTTTTAGAGGAAAGGGTCTCCAAATTCTTTTTTTCTTTTTTTTTTTTTTTCGGTTGTGCTGGGTGCACTGCAGATTACATCCACCACACCATCTTCTTGGTGAAGAAAAATGATATCATCCATTAAGCTTCACCATTAGAGAGCACATGCCATACAACCAGCATCATTAGTGCTGTAATAAGAACATTTTTAGGATAGTCTTTGAAGTGGGATACGGGCACTCCCAGCAAGTTCTCCAGGTCTTGCACCTTTCATCTATTACCAACGATGTTACCTCAAAGAGACTGTACAAATGCAGCATGGAAACTGACAGACTTAGAGAGTTTTATATAATTATATTTCTTGCCTGTCTTTCAGGGAAAGGAAGATAACTTGGATTTGAACGACAATCTGAAGTTTTACAAGGGTAAAATTCCATCCTCTCCTGATGGTAAGTTGTAACATCTCGACACATCATTTCAGTTAAGTATCAGTAAGTTGTATGTACATCATTTCAGTTAAATATCAGCCACAAGAGTAGATCATCTTTGTTTCTAGTGAGGGTGAAGTTTTCATTGTTTTTTTTTTTCAGCATCTCCATTTCAGGTTTTATTAAATTACTTCTCCATGTTCATTTCCAGGCTAGAAAGAGTTTACTTAATGTGCAAGGTACAACCACAGATTTTCCAGACTGTTCCTGTAAAAGCTCAGTAAAATAAGTAAAAGCTTATTACTGCTTCTATTGGTCACCTTACTCTTGAAGTTGTTCCCTTGCACAGGGATACATTGGTCCCCAGCACTCCTTGTGTTTGCTGGAATGCTCTCTGGAAGTCTGTTTTGATAAGAGGTTGTTGAGAACCTTCTGTGATTCCATGTCAGTGTCCTTGATGTTGTCAAAATGAAAACCCTTTCAGCTTCATCTTCAATTTTGGGAACAGAAAGAAGTCACCGGAGGGGGGGGGGGCAGATCTAGCAAATAGGTGGGTGGGAGAATAACAGCCATGTTGTTCTTGGCCAAAGACTGCAGAGTGTCGAGCACTCTGTGGGCAGGGTATTGTCATGGCGAGGCAGCCAATTTTTTTTATTGCCGCAGGGTGGGGTATCTCTTGTCATTTTCATTTAGTCACTGCAGGGCATCACAGAATTTGGAATACACAAACTAGCCAACAGGGACAAAAATGTGTGCACATTTCCCTTGATATCACAGAAGTTGGAATTCACAGTCTAGCCAACAGGGACACAAATTTGTGCACATTTCCCTTGATATCACAGAAGTTGGAATTCACAGTCTAGCCAACAGGGACAAAAATGTGTGCACATTTCCCTTGATATCACAGAAGTTGGAATTCACAGTCTAGCCAGCAGGGTCAGAAATTTGTAAACATTTCCCATTTTCATCTTTGAGATAGCATGTTCAATTTCAGCCTTGCTAGACGGTTGTACATTGATGTCTAGAGTATTCTCTGCTTCTGGTATCTCCTCTGTTTCTGTTGGTGCTAGCCTATTTAGGATTCCACTGAAGTATTCCACCCATCTTTGCATCTGCTCTTCTTCTGATGTTACTACCTTATCTTCCTTGTTTTTCATGGGCTTTTCTACCCTACATGGCCTATTTGCCAACTTCTTGGTGATTTCATACAGGGATCTCATATTTTTACCATCTGCCTCCTCTGCCTGTCCTGCCATATTATCAGAATAGGCCTGCCTGTCTTTTTTCATGCTTTTTCTCACCTCTTTATGGGCCAAATTGTATTCTATCTGTGCTGAGGTCTTTGCTGCTCTTGTTTTACTGTAATTTATTTCTGGTTTCATTTCTGTCCTTCTGTCTATCTTCTTCAGTGTTTCCAATGTAATCCACTGCTTGTCCTGAGATTTCTTAAATCCCACTGTCTCTTCACATGACTTGCTCCACATTTCTTTAGCACTATTCCACAGTGTTCATATCTAGTGAATCTTCTGCTGCAGAATCTGAAATCTGTTGCTCAGTTTCAGCTTGAAGTTCTTTGCAATTTCTGGGTCTTCCAACAGCACCATATTGTATCTTTTCCTTGTCATGTCTGTTTTGTGGTGCTTCTTCAGTTTCATTCTCAGTTTAGCTATCGGTAGGTGGTGGTCAGAAGCTACATCTGCACCTCATTTCACTCTGACATCTTGTAGTGTTCTGTGAAAGCATCTACTGATACAAATATGGTCTATCTGGTTGTCAGTCTGGTGATACCCATGTGGCTTTGTGTATGGTTTTATAAGTATACTTCCTCCAGTGACAAGGCTGTTGAGCATGTATAGATCCACCAGCCTTTCTCCATCTTCGTTCATTATTCCTAATCCATTTTGACCCATTACTTCCTCGTAACCTGTATTGATCTTACCTATCTTTGCATTGATGCCCCCCCCCCTATTAGAACTGTTATGTGTTTGTTGCCTTGGTGATCTTCAGTGTGTTGTAGAATTCATCCGTTACTACCTCTTTTGCATCATTTATTGACACGTATACCTGGATGATATTCAACTTAATATCCTTCTTCTTTGTTGGGAAGCAGGCTGTAATTATCCTTGAGCTAACTGCCCCCCAGCTCATCAGTGCTCTCTGGGACTCTCTGGATAGCATTCGTGCCATGCGCTCTGAGTGTGTTGCATCCGGGTTTTGGTCACCTGAAAACAGGATTGTCTCCCCTGTTGCTAGTCTAAGCTTACTTGTTCCTGTCCAGTGTTTCACTCAGCCCCAGTATCTTTATATTATATCTGTCCATTTCTCTCTCTATCATGGCAGTCTTTCCACTCTCATACATTCTTCTAACATTCCAACATGCAGTGGTAAAAGCTGTCCTGGTACTCAGTTGGGATGTCGGTTCTGCAGTTTCCTTTTGGCTTTGACTGCACATCATGCACTCCGTTATCAGAGTCCCTTCCTTTTCTAAGACAAAATTTCCTGGTTTTCCTCTCTGTTTCTGTAATGCTGCACTTTTTTACAGGAAACAGGTTGTTGGCCTATTCCCCCAACCTCCTTCGTCGCCCATTATGACATGTGGAAAGTGGCAGAGGTCCTATTCTTTTCTCCCCAGATCTGGGCCCTGATAACCGCATGGGCGGGGTGAAACTTGGGGTGGTGAAAATGAATGATCCATCAAGAGCTGAGATGGTCAACCAACAAAGAACGACTGCAGATAGTTACTGTATGCTAAGGGAGATATTGAAGAGGAGATTGGAGCACCTATAGATGTGTCTGTCGTTCATGAATGATGATACTTTTTTGTAAACTAATCTCATACATAATGACTCCTAAACTATAAAAGGTCATAAATCTAGATCATTTCTATCAAACTTCGAACATCTAAACACCTCTGAACATCTCCTAATGTTCTGAAAACCCAGGACAAATAACTGCAGGTCAGATTGTGCAGGGTATGATACTGTAGAAGCCTTGGACTAGTTACTGGTCTGAACCTAGCGCTGCTCAGACAAATGGACTGAAAATGAAGTTTTACCCTAGCTTGGAAATCACACGTCCCTAAGCTTGCAGAAAGAAGGGAATTATAATCTTGTCCAGTCACATATTATTTCCTTTCCCTGCATGCTTGTAGTTATTTTGTTTTATCAAAATATGACAGAGAATTTAATATTTTTCAGTCCATAAACTCAAGAGATGTCTCTGCCAGATGGCCACATATAGATATATATAGAATCAAGGGAATAGCTTATTATAGTCTATTGTAATCCTTTATCTAGAATAATGTGTATATTTATAACCAAGTGATAGAAGTTTATTATATTTTAATGTTTTGTTGAAGTTTGTTTATTGTTTGTTTATGTATTTTTTTTCAGGTGCATTAATAGATGATATCCACAAAAACTGGAAGGGTGATTATAAACTTTTGGAGCAACATCATGGCTACATTCAGTGGTGTGTTGTTAATTTAACTCACTGCGTGCCTAGGGGGTTTTACATCAAATAACAAAAGGGTTAAAGTAGAATGGGATGGTTGTCACATTTAAAAGGATCACAAAGGCATAGTTTGATTTGCAGTATGACATACATTAGTTTAAACAGGAAATATTGTATATTGTTTTTCTAAAAAAATTGTTAGTATGTTGTTAGTATAGAACAGAAAAAAAGAGCTAAGAATTGAGAAGAAAGAATGGAAGATTATGATGAAAAATTTTCTCACTTACTCCTCAAGTTAATCCAACTGTACTGGGTCCAATATATAAAAAATGAATAAAATTTTATACAAACACCATTTCCTTACAGGTATACACTAATTATTTATTTTATTTATTTACAATTAATTTACAATCTACAGTAAACTGAAAACATGAAAGACAAGTGAGTGACAGGCTATAAGTTTAGAAAAAAATACTTAAAAACAATTAAATTTTAACACAAAATAGCTCTAAATTCAACCTCGTGTCCACGCTTTTGTTACCAGAAGGAAGTAATACTACCGGCGTTGCCAGATTTTAAAAAATAGTTAGAATAAATTCAAAATTAGAGGCCAACGTATCCCAACGCACTAGATGTGGGCGGGCATAACTGATATGGGTCCCATCCACATAATGCACGTCAAGGGGCATAGAAAGAGTTAATATAGAAATTACAGAACTTAGTGCAGACAGACATGGGAATAGACGTCTTCTCCACAACACACACACGTTACTTGTATTGGATGGGCATCATGATTGTCATTTGTTTTTGAAATGTGCTTCGTTGTTCTGTTTCTTTTTTATGGCCTCAAATTTCATTTACTTTTTATTTCATTGTAGTGTCCAGTTTCATGTATCGTAGTATAGTTCAAAGTTGTGGATGAAGACACCGGCCAGTTTGGCAGTCAGCAATCCATAGCTAACATGGTAGTGCCAGGGCAGTAGACCTAGCTGACCTCTCTGTGTTGGTACTCCCAGTAACAGGCCTGGCCTGATTAACGGAGCAGAGTGCCGTAGTTTATGTGGCAGTGGAGCCTGCTAAAGAAGTACTGCACACCCCATGCCTTCTAGCTCCAGTAGGGGCTGAAAAAATAGCTGCCATAAGCCACTCATAGGCCAACATGATGATGTGCTTCAGCATCCTCACAGCATTGTCCGCAAAGA
Source organism: Achatina immaculata (assembly GCA_009760885.1). Classification (NCBI taxonomy): domain Eukaryota; kingdom Metazoa; phylum Mollusca; class Gastropoda; order Stylommatophora; family Achatinidae; genus Lissachatina; species Lissachatina immaculata. Next base: position 1,111,844 of record CM019708.1, on the reverse strand, counting down.
GTGCCAGTTTGCAGTTGAAGGAGATTGAAGTAGAGATGATTCAGAGTCTACGGTATTTTAAAGGTAGTTAAAAGTGTACAGTGTCCTTTATGGCTGCGGTTGTGGTGTCTGTGGTAGTTTTTTTTTTTCTTTTGTAGCTAAGGACTTGTTTCAATTTGTCAAACGGCATTTGACTGTCTCTCTTCTTCTGTTGATTTTCTTTTGCACTTTCTTTTGTCTTAATTTGTTTTAGCAGATGTTTTTTGATGGGTATCCTTGTCAGTTATGTAAGTTGACAAGTTAAAGGTTATAATTAGGTAAAGATGATTTATCCAGTGATGCTGGTAAGATTTCTTCTTCTCCTTCTTCTTCCTATTCCCTCTCTTCTTCTTTTTCTTTTTCTTCTTTGCAGCTGATATAATGAAGGTGTTGAAGCACAGGATCGTGTTGGACATGGACCAGGTTACAGTGACTTTTTTTTCAGTCCTTGAGTGCAGCTAAAAAGCAGGGGGTATGCAGTACTTCTTTAGCAGAGTCCACCACCATGGGGAGTATGGTGATCCCTACACTGTTAGCCAGGCTAGGACTGTTACTGGGGGTACCAACGGAGAGGTGGGACAGGGTCTTTGTCAGCTGTGGTTCACCAACCCAGATGTTAGCATATGAGTTCTTACGTCCTTTCCATGCCGTTAAACATTACATAGGGCTCGCATGGTAGTTCGCCAAGTTTCCCTGTTTTTGCTGAGCTTTTCAGCCTCATCAAGGGATTTTATATAAGCCTACTAATTTGGGGGTGTCAGAGTGGCAAAGTGGTTAGTGCACTGGTCTCTCATGGCGAAGGTTGAGGTTTCAAATCCGGCCGGAGGCACCCCAGTCACCCAGCTGTAGAAATGGGTACCTGATTTCTTCTGGAGTTGGGGAAGGAAAGGCGGCCAGGTGTTATACTGACCATATCACCCTCTAGTGTGCTGACATGTCAAGGAAAATATGGGCACTAACACCATATCCCTATGTGCCTCTAATGCATAACAGGATTACCTTTACTTTACTTTATAATTTGGCCTCTCTTAACAATGTCTTTTTTTAGAGTTTCGTGTGGTCAACCTCTTTTTCTTCGGCCTGTTGTGTTCCACTTGATAGCTTGTTTTGGGATTCTCTGACAGCTATGAGTTGCTAACTGCTAAACTGAACAGCATCTTCAGCTCCTTTCTTTGTTTTATATTCTTTTTGTTCCTTTGTTCTTTCAGTAGCTTTAGATTATGCATGAAAAGTGTTTTCGATGTTGTTTGTTCCCTAACTTTCACGTATCCTCTCAGGCTCTTCCCGATCAGAGAAAATGGAATGAACTGGCTGGCGCAGCCTCTTCAGTTACACGAAGCTAAGGTAAGTCTTCTTCTTCTTCTTCTTCTTCTTCTTCTTCTTCTTCTTCTTCTTCTTCTTCTTCTTCTTCTTCATCTTCTTCTTCCTTATTTTCTTCCTTCTCCTTCATCTCTTCTTCTTTTTCTTTTTCTTCTTTGCAGCTGATATAATGAAGGTGTTGAAGCACAGGATCGTGTTGGACATGGACCAGGTTACAGTGACTTTTTTTTCAGTCCTTGAGTGCAGCTAAAAAGCAGGGGGTATGCAGTACTTCTTTAGCAGAGTCCACCACCATGGGGAGTATGGTGATCCCTACACTGTTAGCCAGGCTAGGACTGTTACTGGGGGTACCAACGGAGAGGTGGGACAGGGTCTTTGTCAGCTGTGGTTCACCAACCCAGATGTTAGCATATGAGTTCTTACGTCCTTTCCATGCCGTTAAACATTACATAGGGCTCGCATGGTAGTTCGCCAAGTTTCCCTGTTTTTGCTGAGCTTTTCAGCCTCATCAAGGGATTTTATATAAGCCTACTAATTTGGGGGTGTCAGAGTGGCAAAGTGGTTAGTGCACTGGTCTCTCATGGCGAAGGTTGAGGGTTCAAATCCGGCCGGAGGCACCCCAGTCACCCAGCTGTAGAAATGGGTACCTGATTTCTTCTGGAGTTGGGGAAGGAAAGGCGGCCAGGTGTTATACTGACCATATCACCCTCTAGTGTGCTGACATGTCAAGGAAAATATGGGCACTAACACCATATCCCTATGTGCCTCTAATGCATAACAGGATTACCTTTACTTTACTTTATAATTTGGCCTCTCTTAACAATGTCTTTTTTTAGAGTTTCGTGTGGTCAACCTCTTTTTCTTCGGCCTGTTGTGTTCCACTTGATAGCTTGTTTTGGGATTCTCTGACAGCTATGAGTTGCTAACTGCTAAACTGAACAGCATCTTCAGCTCCTTTCTTTGTTTTATATTCTTTTTGTTCCTTTGTTCTTTCAGTAGCTTTAGATTATGCATGAAAAGTGTTTTCGATGTTGTTTGTTCCCTAACTTTCACGTATCCTCTCAGGCTCTTCCCGATCAGAGAAAATGGAATGAACTGGCTGGCGCAGCCTCTTCAGTTACACGAAGCTAAGGTAAGTATTTTGTGGGTTGCTGTAAGAAATATGGCTTAACTGGTTAACCAGTTATCATAGCCAGGTGTATATTAAACATATCTTCACTAGCCAGTCATATATTAGACATATCTTCACTAACCAGTTGTATATTAGACATATCTTCACCAGCCAGTCATATATTAGACATATCTTCACAAGCCAGTCGTATATTAGATATATCTTCACAAGCTAGTCATATATTAGACATATCTTCACAAGCCAGTCGTATATTAGATATATCTTCACAAGCCAGTCATATAATAGACACATCTTCACAAGAAAGTCGTATATTACACACATTATCTTCACTAGCCAGTTGTACATTAGATATATCTTCACTAGCCAGTCATGTATTGGGCACATTATCTTCACTAGCCAGTCATATATTGGGCACATTATCTTCACTAGCCGGTCATATATCAGGCACATTATCTTCACTAGCCGGTTGTATATTAGACACATATCTTCACTAGCCAGTCATATATTAGGCACATATCTTCACTAACTGGTCATATATTAGACACACCTTCACTAGCCGGTCATATATTAAACACAGTATCTTCACTAGCCAGTCATATATTAGGCACATATCTTCACTAGCCGGTCGTATATTAGACACATTATCTTCACTAACCAGTTATATATTAGGCACATATCTTCACTAGCCGGTCGTATATTAGACACACTTTCACTAGCCGGTCATGTATTAAACATACCTTACAGCCCCCATTGAATTGCCAGTAATGTCTTCCTGCTCCATGCTCTAGACTGCCGAAGTCATCATAACCAGTCCTGTTAAATACAGATATTACTTGGGAAAAAAAAATGTTATCAGCTTGGCTTTACTTTACCTATGGAAAACTAGGAACAGAACAGCAGAAATAAAATTCTAATATAACTAACAACATTTTAAAAAAAATGTTATAAGAATGAGTCCCATACTGACAGTGGGTATGGAAATCCCCACCATACCAGTCTTAACCTGATATAAGATATTCTAATCACTAACCAGTGAAGATGAATTTTTATTTTAAAAATCTAAAACCATGTGTTTTGTGTCTTAAAAATCATCTCAGAGATAGAGTGTATGTCAGTTTAATATTTGTTTGTATTTAAAGTTTCTGATATTTAGAAAAGTACTTCATAACTTGCTTATTTAAAAAGAAAAGAGAAAATTATTTTCAAAACAGAAAATAAAGGCAGATCCACAAGCCATGAAGCGGGTGCTTGAGTCTTACAAGTTGATGCTGGACTTCTATGGCATGAAGCTTGTGGATGAGGCAACAGGAAAATTGGAAAGAGCAGACAATTGGGAGGAGCGCTTTGAAAACTTGAACTGGTATGAAGTTTGTAGCAAAAGCATTGGTAATTCAGCTTGCATGTTGTCAGAAAAACTGATTAGTTTAGAGTCTGTTCTGGAAGAGTTAAAGGGTCTGGGTTAAAAACTTCACCAGCTGCCTGGAATTTTTGTTATGGAGCCCGTGTTTTCATTATTAGTGTTATATGTTCTCCTGATCTTCTGGGCCCATGTTTTTGTTATTAGTGTTTTATATGTTCTCCTGATCTTCTGGGCCCATGTTTTCATTATTAGTGTTATATGTTCTCCTGATCTTCTGAGCCCATGTTTTCATTATTAGTGTTATATGTTCTCCTGGTCTTCTGAGACCATGTTTTCGTTATTAGTGTTATATGTTCTCCTGATCTTCTGAGACCATGTTTTCATTATTAGTGTTATATGTTCTCCTGATCTTCTGAGACCATGTTTTTGTTATTAGTGTTACATGTTCTCCTGATCTTCTGAGACCATGTTTTCATTATTAGTGTTACATGTTCTCCTGATCTTCTGAGACCATGTTTTCATTATTAGTGTTATATGTTCTCCTGATCTTCTGAGACCATGTTTTCATTATTAGTGTTATATGTTCTCCTGATCTTCTGAGACCATGTTTTCATTATTAGTGTTATATGTTCTCCTGATCTTCTGGATAGTATGATCAGATGTCAGCCTCTGAAAACACAGAATATTTGCAAGCAAGGTAAGTCACACTAGAATACCTTGTACACCTTGCTACAATACATTAATGGAAAACAGATTTTCGTGCTAAAATTTCCATGTATATATGTATGGTAACAATGGCCGAGTCAGGACAGTGGAAGATAACTTCTTGTACCATCTCAATGGGTGGCAAGAATGGCTCATGTTTCTTCTGCCCTTGAAGTGTGTCATGCAAAATCGTCAAGCATGATGGACTAGACAAGCAAGGATGACAAACATGAAGAGCAGTACAGGACAAGACAGGACTTGGTTATGTTAATGTAAGAAAGAATATCGAGTCCGCCCAAGAAACAGCAAGGAATGTTGGTAAGTTACAGGTGTCAGCATCTGAGTGGTATCTTCAGCTTTATGAAGCAGTTAATAAACTAACAACTGACAGACCTTTTGAGAGTCATGATCTAGAGGAGTCCACCTCCTTTTGTAGTGTCAGAAATTTAAGAGGCCAAAATGCCTGCCTGAGGGGATAGTACTTTTCTGAAGATCAGAGGAGTTGTGTTGTTGTTTTGCTCCCTGCAGCAAAGTTTCCCCCACACTCCCCCCTCTTCCTCTCTCTCTCTATATATAGATATGTATATATAATTTCCTTGATTAAACACTGAGTCTGAAAAAGTTGCCTGCCTCAGTTAAATGCTGGGGGGGTTACAGGGTCATGTTCAAATAAACGCATGCCTCAAAGTAAATGTCTGGTCAGTATGTCGTCTCTGTCTTTCTGTGGAAAAATGTACGATATAAGCTAATACCGATGCTGCAGAACTGTCATTGGCATTTTGTGAAGAAACACCAGCTTTGGCTTGACACCGGCCTCTAATAAACACCGAATCGTGATGACACTTTTGTGGACAGTGTTTATTCAAGGAAGTATTTTAGAAGTTCGAAGATAATTTCACATCTTAAAATATGTGGTCAGGAAGCTTTGGTAGAATATATTGGTATGTCATGCATTATCTACCTTCTGATAGGTTGTTCTTCCTCTTTAGTTGATGTTCTGTTCCAGTATGAGACTTCATTGTTTCTCTTCTTTAATTGATGTTCTGTTCTGGTGTGAGACTACATTGTTTCTCTTCTTTAATTGATGTTCTGTTCCATTGTAAGACTTCATTGTTCCTCTTTAGTTGATGTTCTGTTCCAGTTTGAGACTTTGTTGTTCCTCCTCTTTAGTTGATGTTCTGTTCCAGTGTAAGACTTTACTGTTCCACCTCTTTAGTTGATGTTCTGTTCCAGTGTAAGACTTTACTGTTCCACCTCTTTAGTTGATGTTCTGTTCCAGTTTGAGACTTCTCCTCTTCTCATGAGATGCCTGTCAGATAATATGGCCTGTGACATCAGAAATAAACAGTATAATACATCCTGTATATCTGACTGTCACATGGTCTGACATGTGAGTTGTACTGTATGTGCCTGACAATCACATGAATGGATCCATGTGTTGTATGTGTCTGACTATCGCATAATGTGACACATAACTTGTTTTGTTTTAAAAATCTAAATTACATTTTTTGATTTTGTGCTTGTTTTTAATTTCTACAGGTCATCTCATAATTATCTGCGTATCACGCGCATCTTAAAGTGTCTCGGTGAGTTAGGATATGAACACTTTAAGAAAGACTTCATACAGTTTGTGCTGGAGGAAGCCCTGGAACACAAAACGTTAGTTAGCACATTTCAAAGCTGCCGAGACTATTGGATTGGAACAATCAAAGATGATACTGATAGAGCCGAGCTCCACAATTTCATTGACCGCTACAAAAAAGAAAATGATTGGTGAGAATTTTCATAGTTTCACTGAGAAAAAAAAATAAATATAGGCTGTGGCCCAGCATGCCGAACTCAGAATTTTTTCATATTTTTAAGACAAAATTGTAAAAATAAACGCTGCTAAATTTTGTTAAGTGAAAAGTTGCATACATGTTGAATAGAGCAGCATTAGCCATATGTGAGAAAACTACATTAAAATAGTAGCCTATGTCCAAGATTAGAAAATCTGTCTTGTCACAGATTGTTTAACTTAATCACAGTTGTAGAATTTTATTATGCAGCCATTTTATTTTTCTCACTGCTACATTCACCTCATGCACCAAGACCCGCCGTGCTAGATCTGCTTTTGGGGGGGGGGGGGCGCCTTCCCCAGTGCTGAATACTTATTTATGTCATGTGAAAATCTAAGACTTATCGCAGCTCTTTGTGGTTATTGTTCCCCATTCACATCATATATTACTGTTTAGCCTCTCAATGGCTAAAATTTCTTCAGTGAACACAGCTGATCGAAGCAGAGAATTTTTCCTCAATATTTATTTGTTTTCAGCTTTCTCGTTCTTGCCATCCAGTCAGTTTTCTTGGCTGGATATAAGCGCTGTGATTATCACGTTCCCTGTCAGAACTACACAGTCCATCTTCATTATCAGCTTTTGTAAGGAATTCTGAGAGTGTCCGCATAAATTTGTTTCAGCAGAGGTGTAAGAAATATTTTATCATATACTAAATGCAGCATGGCCGTGATATATCAGCGTAGTGCATAATGTAAGATGAACACTGGAATGCAGTGAACACACACACACAAGACTAACAACCCCTTCTGTCTTGTGAGACAAAAATAACATTTGTTGACAAGTCCTGTCTGCTTAAACTAGGCTGTATGAAACTAAGATAGCTACTATGGTTGCTCCTTTGTTGAACGAGTATTATAGCAGCGATTAATAGAATGCAGAACGTGTTAACATGTTGTTAGCACCAGAGGTGCGGAAATCTTGTAACGTGTTAAGATGTTCTTAGCAGTGATGCAGTAGAATGTCTAAATACATGCATAGCAGCAAAATGATTGAAAAAGTTGAAGCAGTTTTCGGAACATTCTTCATGCTTGCATTGCTATAGTATTGGACTGCATCAAAAACTAACTATTTTATAAAAATGACATCAAAAAAAAAAAAAAGCAGTTTATATTTGCAGCACAATAATTTTTAAATATTTTTTTTTAACAGTGGTTACAAATCCTTGTGGAATGTTCATTAAATGTGGAATGTAAACCCATATTGGGACATTGTTATATTGGACTGAGATTAAGAATGAGATGACAAGCTACCAGAGATAATAAGTATGAGAGATTTTTTTGAATAAGAGAAGCTGCATGTGTACTTGAATGGAGTTTTAAATTTTTATTGTGTTGAATTTAAAGTATAGCCACAAAAAAAAAACTTATTAGGTGTGATGAACCTGGGGTATTGTTTGTCATCCAGGACTGGCAGTCATCACCAGAAATGGCAGTTTGGTCAGGGTCTACAGGTATGCAGGAAATTTTGTTGGAGATTACTGCTTAAACTGGCTTACGTCCCCTTGTCAGTGTTTTGGTTGTTTATTGGTCTGATTTTCCGTATTTTTAACCAACGGAAGAAGCACTGATTTTTTTAAAATGAAAAATATTCATGCAGATCATAATGAAGATAAAGATAGTGGAAAGTTTGTTTTTTTTATTTAACTTTAGTATTTGTTGCCAAAATGTGTGTATTATATCTGATTTTTAACATAAAAGGATATTACAACAAATAGTGAATTTGTTTAGTCATTTGTGACTATTAAATGGTGCACACATGAGGAGAACAAATCATCTTTTGGGCTGCAAGTTTGGGTAGGATTATATTGAGAACATAATGTTCTTCTACATCTGACTGGTTCAAAAATGTTTGCTGGGAGACATCTCCAATGCTGTTGTTATGTTTTTGTTATTGTATTGTTTAAGCAGAAGTTGGGCACTGTATGTTTCACATTTTTTTATTACAATATGGAATGCATGAAAACCAGCATTAAAGACAAAAGACACACACACACAGAGCAACACAAACATTGTTTGTTACTGTGGATGATCATGTAAATCCAATGTTGGTAGAATTAGTCATGAAAGATTGTCGTATATATGTATAACGTAACTGTCATATATAATGTAAAGTTGGTGCTGCGCTAGTGTAGTGGATTAGACACTTGCTTGCTGACCATGTGACCCAGTTTCGGTGTCCACTCACCACGTGGTGGCGGTCAAGCTGCGGCTCACAAAAAAATCCCAGGGTTCACCCAGACTTTGAAAAAAATGGATACCAGGGTTAATAATATTACAAGAACTTAATATTGAAGAGGGCTGGCTAGTAAAGAGTATTAAAGAGAGAAAACTTAAATATTTTGGACACATTAAACATCATGATAATCTGGAGAAGACCATCTTGGAAGGGTACATAATGCGAAAAAGAAAGAGAGGAAGACCAAGGCGAAGATGACTGTAGGACATCATTGATGATCTGCAAATGGATGCATCAACAGCAGGCCATTTTGCTCACAACCAAAAGGCCTACAGGAGTGCTGTTAGGGAGGCAAAGTTCTACAAGGGCATGCAAATGAATGAGGGTTAATAATTCTCTGGGAAGGAAGAGGAATAGTGCCGCTAGCTATGGAGTTTGTGCTGATGGCGACAGTAGCTGACAGCTTCTGGTCAGCTGTTGACTAGACAGCAGAGCACTTATGGTTTGACCGTGTTCAATGATGCTGGTTCACAACTCATACCTTTACCTTTATGTAAAATGCCATTATGGCATTGTATACATGTGAGAAGATGGCTGAGGTAAGAATTCAGCAATTGAAATTTTCACGTTATCTTTAGAAGAGTAAATTCAGAATGCCAAACTCTTCGTTTGCCTTGTCTATAGATTTTAAAGACATGTTTATATTAGCCATGAGTGTGTCATTACATATGTGTTAGCCTGTGAATGGTCATTGTAAAAAGCACTGTACAACATTTTTTTTTTTTTTCATATGTTTGATTCACTTTTTAACTTCAATTCCTATTCAGAAAGGGAAACTGTAGGATTCAAGAGCGTGCGACAGATATGGAGAAGTTGAGATTCACGTTTTAAAGTTGAGGAAATGAATTTATACCAAGCAGAAGTTCAGAATAAGTTGAATGTTTTAGCATTGTGAAACTATTAGAGAAGAACATTTAAAATTCGTTGTTTATAAAATAAAATATTTTCCAAGGAAAAACATTGGTTGACATGCTGTAATTGGCAGTGCTATATATATATATATTTTAGATTTTGGATTTGATTGTGTTGAGGTCATAAAACAAATAGCTAAGATTTGTAAACAGTTTTCATAATGTTAAATAATAATTTTCCACCATAAAACTATGCTTAAAAAATGTTAAAAAATAAATAATTTATAATGGATCAAATGAAACATAAGTTATGTGTATATTTGCTGAGATGAAGACAACATTTGTACAAGTTTGTTTAGTTTAAAAAAATAAATCTGTACTTTTTTCATGCTGCTGTGTAAATAAGGGCCTTGAGAATGAGGCAGATTCGAGGGGTGCCTCATGATTTTGTTGTTAGAGTGCTGTGCACTTATGGTTGAATTTGTAGTTTGACCTAGCAAAGTTTGACTCCTGGTCATTTTTTTCATGACTCTTATTCCCCTAAAATCGGTTTGTGTGTGTGTTTTGTCAGAATCTCAGACGTAATATTTTTAGTTTATCAGTCTTAAAGCCTCGATGTTTCCATTTCTTCAGTAACACGTCTGCGTCATATAGAGCAGTTTTTCCCGAAGTGGGCATTGGAAAGGACCAGGGGAGCAATGAAAGAAAAGGAGGTGGGGGGGGGGGGGAGTAGGGGGTGTTCAGGGAAAACCAGCAGACGGGGGCTGTAATATACTTCTTAGCACTTTTCAGCATGATATTGAGAAACTTGTGTCCTTATAAGAAACTCATCCATCACATTAAAGGTTGAGAAAATAATGCAGTAGGTGAGCAGTGTACTCCATATTGTGAAATAAACTGGTTTGCTAGCTTAAGTTTTTAGTTCTGTAATGTATATCCTGGTTTAACAGGTCGCTGTATGAGTAGTGCATAGGAGACGTCGAGGATGTGGCGTGGGAGTTGATGGGGGGGGCAGCTCAAACAAGCCTGGGAAGCGCTGATTAAGAGCATTAAAAAAATGGATACGTGAAGAAACGTTGTCTCTGTACTTCATTACACGCATCAAGATTGTCGCTCAGAAATATCAGCGTGTTACAGTAACAGTTGTTGGTCATTTAAGTAGGCTGAATTCACAAGTGCTGGTAGTTGTGCCGCTAATTTCGTGGCAGTGCTCTGGTTTTAAGTTGACTTTTAGTTTGTGCTGTCATCTTGTTGTTGGCAGCAGTGAAGTTACTGTGAGAGATAGAGAGAGATGCTCTGTGTTCTGTCAGTGAGGGTTTTTTTATCTCTGCCTTTTATCTCCCCCTGATTGTTACAGATGTTTCATTAATTAATAACTTTTCCGTCTTCAGAGGAGATTTCTCATTTTTATCAGTAAATTTTATCTTCTTTCATTTTATTTCCTGACATGTTTTTATCAGTTAATCACTTAATCCTGCTTAATTTTTCTTTAATTATTCATTTTATTTTTAATGACCCAGCTTATCAGTTAATCATGTAATTGTGCTTAATTTTATTCATGACTCTTAGAATTTTTTCCTCTCATTCATTTTATCATTTAATCACTTCATGTTTTTATAATTCATTTCATCAGCCAATCATTCATTCCTGAGCAATTTTCTCCCATACTGCTTTGCTTCTGACCTGTCTCAGTGATTGAACTTTATTCCAGTTTAAGCTGATCCTGTATTTTATCTTCAAGCTTTGTGTCATGCCAGCATTGAGAAAGTGATATTTCCAATCTTTATATATGCAGTAGAGAAAGGGATTATTTATGATTAATTTTTGTATTGTTTTTTTTTTCTTTCCTTCGCATCCATAGTAAGTACATTGGTTGAGTTATTTTTCTCTTTTAGTTTTATTTTCTTGAACTAGGTTGTAGTTCATTTAGCAGAATTGGTTCAGTTTTTTAGTTAGTTGTCAGAGGAAGAGTTTGTAACAAACGGATGTATTTTAAGTCAATATTTTTTCTTTTTTTTTTTTCATTGCACATAAGATTATGTTAAATCTGTATGCTGATACTACACCATATCAGTGAGTGATAAAATGTTCACATGCAACAACTGGAGTACTGTTTTCTTTTATTAGTGTTTGATGTATCACCACCTGTCTTTATCTTCCCATATCTCATGAGATATCATCATTATCCTCAGGCTCAGATAACTCATGTTTTAATTGTAGTTTGGTGAATGGATGAATTTTCTGGTGGATGTTTTCACCTTTTTCCCCAGAAATACAAAAGGCAACCACTTCAGACTTACACCTTATTTTGGTGTTATCTATGTTGACAGATATAAACTTCTTCATGCGTTGCAGAATTAACAGTAACATTGTCTGTATACAATCTGTAATCAGAGACTGGCATCGCTGCACTCTGGGCATTCTTGTACATGCTCTACCTTTTGTTCCAACAGCCTCTGAAGTGTGCATCTGCTGATGAAGCCAGTCACGTGCTGGGTATGGGTAAAGCACTCTAAACTATTCATTTAGGAAAAATGTCCACTTCCCTTCCCTATATATCATCCATATAGCAAAATAGGTTCAATGTAGCACTGTAATACTTTCTTTCTCACATTCAATGACAATGACTTATGGAACAATATGGTTTTCAGATTCTAAAATGCTACTTTTGCCTGTCATATTCTGCTTTTAATTTCTGTAATACATTATGATTTGTTATCATTGATCCCAGGTATTTAAATCTGTTCACTTGTTACAGGTTTGTTCCACAGATATTTATGTTACAGGCTGGTGGGCACTTCTTTTTGGAAATAACCGTTGTCTTTTTTTTTTTAATGTTCAGACTAAGTACTTTCTTTTCACTTTCTGTTACTAATTATATTCAACATGTCCTGCAGATCTTTCTCAGTTTCTGCTATTAATACTGTATCATCCATGTTCATTGGTTAGTAAGAGGTGCCATAATATCTCCCACTGCTGCCTTGAGGTTAGGCTCTTTTAAGAGCCAAAGGCTAGTGGAGTCCACTATAAATAAACCAACAGAAAGCAGTGGAAAACTCTTGTAAATCCCTAGGTACTCGTGCCTAGGCACAAATCTCAATGCACTGTAAGGGATGTTCTGCCTTGTATATACCTCATCTTGTAGAGAACTTAATGAGGCACAAACTTGTGTTGGAAGATAGTCAGGACTAGAGAACAATAGCTGGTTAAAACTCTTGCCCACCTCTTAGGTTCCATCCAGACACAAGTGATTGTGATACAACAGCGCTAAAAGACAGGGTGAAGATCTGCATATTGTTATTTGAGCACACTGAGATACCTTATTCAAAGATTTATCACTTGGAGAAGTAAAGTTTACCGCTCTAGCAATCAAGTCTTCAGTTAACGGCAACAAACATCAATCTTCAGCATTCTCATGACCATATCTAGCAACAATTCTCATCAGTCAACCCACTCCAGCATACAAAACAACCAATCTTGGTCAGTATTTTCAATTTTTATTCACTATATTCACGTGACGCAAAAAAAAAAAATCATAAAAGGAAAGCGCAAAAAATTGACAGTAAAAACATTGACATGAACCATAACGGAAGACATTTAAATACTTTTCATATAGCACATAAACACCGTCGCGAGTCTTTTTTTTCTTTCGCTAAAGAATCTTACTCTTCTGAAAATATTTGAAATGATCTGAGTGTCAAGATGGAAAGGCCCAAAGAAATGCTTGGATTGGAGAAAGTTTTTCAAGCAATGAAAACAAAATCATGTTAATTTAAAAAAAAAAAAAAGATGATTGTACAGGATTTCAAATATAATGCCCCCTCCCCAAATTGCCCAAAACTTTTTTATGCGCAGTTGGTGCTTTGAACAGCCCATGCCTTCCCCTCCCACCCTCAATCATAATTCCACTCTGGGAATCACAAACATTGTTTTTTTTTTTCTATCAAAGAAGTATGGTTTCAGGATAAAACTAGTTTTTGTTACCCCTAAAACGTTTTCTCAAACAATCTCAAACAATGGCACACTTTTAAAACATCACTAAAAGTAATCTTTAATCACTAACAAAAAAGAAAAACAAAGAAAAAATGAAATTATCAGCATTACTTCATAGTCAGCAATCAAACTGAAACAGGGATTCGTCAAATAAAAGTTATTTTTTTTCAGTGGAAGTACCTTGAAATCGAAAAAAACAACCAAAAAAAAAAAAGAAGATTTTTGGAAGATCAAATGTCTTCCAGATTATATGACGGCAGCATATATTTTTGAACAAGAAAAAAAGTTACCAGCAGTCTAGTATATGCAGTCAGCTCGAAACAAACAAAAACTACCTTGTGGTTAAGATCGTACAAATGCCATGTCAAAATATACCTTTTTTTTTTTAGAAATAAAAATCTAGAAGATAAGCAAATAACAGCAGCTCAAAATCAACAAAGTGTCAGGTGCAGATCTGACTGAACTCTGTACACAGCAAACAGCTTGGAAAAATGTACTACCAAATCCTGCTGTTGCATATCTTCCATAATAATATTGTGTCAGTTTGCACAAAATATGCTTTCAGTCAAACTCGCATCACTACAACGCACAGTCTACATATTAAAGCCAAAAGACTATTGTTAATGAATTGGAGTTCCTTGAACAAAAAAATATTTGGGTCTTATATCATACCACAGACTAATCACATTAAAAGTAATACTGAAAAAGTACAGTATATGAGGAAAGAAGTACTTCAAGACTGTATCGAGACAGTCTTTTCATATTATAAACATACTTGTTCTATGATGAATATCATTTACTATTCACACTTTTATTCACGCTACCACAATGTGATATTTTAGCTTTTAAACAAAGAAAAAAGTGCCATGTTCTAAATGTCATGAGTTGTTACTGTATTTCCTGCCATATAAGATGCATTTTTCAAAAACAAAAAAAAAAAAATCCTTAAAAAAACACCCTGGTGGTTAGGTCTTGGAGTAGAGGTATCACCTAAACACTGATGTTTCTAACACTTCTAGTTCCAGCTGGGTGATGTTTAGAACTTTTAAACAATTTTGAAAGGAATAAAAGTCATCAGTTTGTGGTTGTCAAAACATTTGTTCTGTGATGAAGTAAGATGGCTGAAAGTGATACTATGTTCACAATAAAATTTACAAAAAGAAGGAGAACTGAAGATAATGCTACGCACAGTTCAGTGCTCATTAAAAATAAAAGAAATGCTACTTTATTGCTTTATAAAAAAAAAAAAAAATAAAAATGAGGATAAATATTAAAACTGAAATGAAGAGTGTTATCACTGCCACTTGTTGACGGTCTTCTCATATTTTTTGAGTTACGCAGCCCTTTAGTTTATTCCTCATGGTCAGGTTGGAATCACCTGACAAGTATGTTGCCTGCTATATTTACCATAATAACCTGTTAACAATGGTAAATTTGAGATAGAACATACCGGATTTCAATAAGTGTTGCTGGTGTTATTGCACTACTGGATGTTATTGCTGAACTTCAATGGTGCATTCCAATACTTGCAAGACTATGGTGGCACACATTACATCCCAACTTTTAAACCACCTAAGTTTCATGGGTCAAAGCATGAAAAAAAAAACCCCAGCATATCAGATAATTCAAGTATTGGTGTAACTCATGCTCATGTTATGAGGGGGAAACACTGCTTTGTATTGCCTTGACAGTACTGTAATCTGTTAGCTCTTCGATAAACCCCAAGCAAGTTAGCCCATGCAGGTTAGCTATGACTGCGCATATACCAGCATTTCTAAGGTTAGTTGCCATATTGTGCTTCCTAAGTTAAATGAAAGAATATCCAGTAGCATACAATTTTGGACCAAAGCTTTAATGAGGGAAAGGCAGTTCATGAAAAATGTTGGGTTTTTAATTTTGTTCCAAAATATTACTTGTCAAATTATGGATGCATTTTATATACTAATGCACTTTATACACCTATCTGTCTTATACACCAATGCTTCTTATATTGCTGGAAATACAAATATCTGTGAGTGTTATGCATCTGAAGTACAAAAAAAAACAAAAAACTATACATTAAAAGTGAAGACTACCTGTTTACTTCCATAATGGCAATAAAATGTTTCAAATAAAAAAAAAAAAAAGCACAAAAAGTATAATTTTTTCAACATATACTTTGTACTACAAAATCTGGCCAGAGCTGACACTGTGCAACTGACAATGTACAAATACAAGTATCTTCAGCCAAGAGAAATGTATTTAGGAGTTATACCAAGTATGCAATAAACACAAAAGAAAACTTTAAACTTAAAAAAAAAAACAGAAAAAAAATATGTGATGCGACAATAAGTCTTTCTATTTATAACTGAACACTTTGTGGTACCAACAGAACTTAAAAGGGAAAAAAAAAAATGAACACAATTAAACGTAAAACAAAAACTAGATAATAAAAAACAATATATACATAATCTTTGAAATAAGTTCACAAACTGAACACATGACTCAGTAAATCTAAAAGAAACAAAATGGGGTTGGAAACTAAAGAATATACTCACCTTGGACGTATCTGTAAACAAATGATTCAAGTTTCTTCAAAATTTTTTTGGAAAAAATCTGTGACGTAAATTCTACACCAAAAAAACAAAAAATATATAAACTCTTGGGCAGATACTATCTGGGGAAAAAAATGGTGTGTGTAAAGTTACAGTAAGAAATAATTTTTATATCAAATACATACTGAACACAAATGGTCAGGGATACTAGTTATATGTAACATCAAATAATACTACTTCAAATAATAACCAAAAAAAAAAGTATCAACATGCCTTGCTTAAATATTTGGATCAACATAACAAAAAAACAAACTGAATGCATTTGAAATGTAAAGTTCATAGATGATCAATTTACCACGGAATTTTAAAGGCAGTTTTGTGCTATACAGTTGACGAGTTGTATAAAATTACTTATTTTGTAACTTGGACTAAAAAATAAGAACCTCTCTTTTATGCTTCTTTTTTTTTTTTAAAGGGAAAAAAAATTAAGTTTTTTGTGGCGAAATAGACAGTTTGAAGATTCTGGCGTAGAAAGATGTCATCAGCTTGACACATGACGTCCAATCAGTAAGTGAATTATGATGATATGCAAGATGGCAGGTGATTTTTAAATAAATACCTAAGGAAAATCTCTATATAAAGTGGAATGAATTCAAGAACAACGCAGAGATAAAGGAGATGAGTGAACAACAACCAGTTTCATGGGCGATCATAAAGAAGAGATGGACATACATCAGTCATGTGATGAGAGGAAACAAAGAATCCCAAAACAAGCTGTCAAGTGGAACACAATAAGCCAAAGAAAAAGAGGCTGATCATGTGAAACTCTAAAGATGACATCGTTAAGAGAGGCCAAATTAGTAGGCATAAAATCCCTTGGTGGGGTTGAAAAAAATTCGCAGAAAACAGGAAAATTTGGTGAACTACCAAGTTAGCCCTATGTGACGTTTAACAGCATGGGAAGGATGTAAGAAGATATATAATGTAAGATGTAAGGTCTACTTTCAATCACTCTGATTTAATGGTCATTCTAAAAACATCGACTTCATTTACTTTTAAAACATGACATAATATTGGTGCTGTGTAGCATATGACAGTGTTGTCTACTCTTTACTTAAAAAGACCAAAGTTTAAAAAATTTCAACTTCTTTTTTCACTTGAATGATTCAATTTTTTTTTTTTTTTGGAGCCACACAAATCTTGAAACTGTAAATAACATCATTTCCATGAAGTTGCTTTAACACAGATGAAAAAGAAAAAAGATATTTTTGGACTAGATGGACTAGAATGCAACACAACTAAAAAAAAAAAAAAAATGTGGAGAACAAAATGTTACAGAACAAGATCATCGTTTTCTCATTCCAGATTTTCTTAGCTGCTACATATCTGAATGGATATGTCTGTTTTTTTTTTTTTTCATGCTAAATGTTCAGTCATAGTTATTGTTTTCTTGTATAGCATAAATCTAAAAGCTTGACATGTGAAAATAAGCAAGACTGCTCTTGTTAATAAAATATAATTAGCAGATGCCAGCTCCAGTTAGGTCTTTAAAGAAAAATATAACAATGCTCTTTTAGATCTTTTTCTAAGAATCTCTTTTTTTTTTTTTTGTTTACTGATTTTTTTTTTTAAATGTAAAGAAATAAACTAACTTTCTGAAAAAAAAAAACAAACTCAACAACAAAATCTGGTAACAAAACATACAAACATAAAACTTCAAATCATATTTACAACATCTAAATTTTACTACACATATAAGCAGTAAATCTTTTGTGATTTTTACAAAATGAGATAAAAAGGAAACAGTTTGATCATTGGAAAAAAAATTGCTTTCCCATACACAAGTTTGTACAAACAAAAACAAAAACTGAAACAGAACAAGTTCATATAGGACAACATATCATAGTATTTCTTTCAATATTTTTCTGTTCTCCACAAGATATCAATCAATATTAAGCACATGGATACAATACAACACTGATGGGATATGTGGAAGTTCTTATACAGCTCAAATGACATCAAGATGGGCGATAAATAATCATTTGTCACAACTCTGATATATAGATGTAACTTAGGAACAAGTCACAACTGTGTATGTATACCAATAAAAATAGACAACTGTAGAACAACAACAGTGTTTTCTCATTATTTAAAAAAAATCATTAATATAATTTACATCTTCACAAGATTTGCAAAAATGCATAAAGTTATTGATAATAACATCCCATAATATTAATAATAATTTACTTGATATGAGCAGAATATTTAAAAGTCTCTCCTCACTAGTCAGCCACTCAAACGATCATACATATATAAGTCAAGCATTCTTCATATCTGAACAGCTAAACTTCAAGAAAGTTGAACATGAAATAAAAAAAATGGAATAAAAAAGATTTAAGTAGAATTTTGTTCATGGTTAAAATATGACACCCGTTGTTCTCATTCAGTAGACTTCCATTGTAGGTGACAACAGAGAACAAATTAGGATATCTGTATTATCTAACCACTGAGGCATCCAGTATCTGCACAAATGCAGAGGGCACAATCACAACCAGTGTCTTGGAAGGCAGGACTTTTTGTCTTTGTGTATGATGGTGGTTCAATGTTAAATGGGTTACATAACTGGCAGCAGACTATAACAAAAATGCTGAAGCAGCGAAACTCAGTGCTACTCAACAATGACAAATCAGCACCTGCTTCATGTAAAAAAAATGATTGGTAGTCATTGAGGTGGAAACATTAAAAACACTTCATCAAACCATTCTTTTTTGGAAGATGTTAACACTTTGCCTTCTATCATGCTTCTACTTTCAGTATGTATAGAATGACAGGAATAAGTAAAAGGTATAGATACAAAATATTTTGGCATGAACAGCAAAGCAAAAAAAGAATTAATCTAATTATTGTGAACAGCCTAATTAGGACTGTGGTTTCATTCATTTGTTAGGAACTGTGCCAAAAGACATTTAAAGACAGTGTTTCTCCATTTTGTGTGGATTCTTTTTAAAATTTAGACCTAAGTGGATAGGTCCTGAAAGTTCAGAAATGATCTTTCAGTTTTGTTTGGTTGTGTACAACAGCTCCTTTATGGTTTAAATACATTAGATGTTTTGTGGTTTAAGTACATCAGCTCTGTTCTGTGGTGTAAATAAACAGTTGTTTTGTGGTCTAAGTACACAGCTCTGTTTTGCAGTCTAAGTAAACAGCTCTATTTTGTGGTCTAAGTACAGCAGTTCTGTTTTGTGGTCTAAGTACAGCAGCTCTATTCTATGGTATTTACAAACAATAGTTCTGTTTTATCATCTAGGCACAACTTCTTTGGTCTGTGATATAAGTTCATTTTTATTTTGTGGTTCTATTATAACATTTTTGTTTCAGGATCTCAACACTGTAGCCTTGTGTGACCTTAAGTACATCATCTTTGCCTTGAGACCCAAGTACCAAGCCAGAATAGGGCAAAATGACCTTGGCTAAAATTAACCCCAGTAAACACGCAACAGGAGAGTACAAGAATTTTTTTTCTAAACAAGGCATTAACCTGAAAGTGTTCAGTTCAATTTATTTCTTCCAATACCCTGTGATTAAAGAAGTTTATATTACAGAAACATTAATATTATAATTTAATGTTATATGTACACAAAATCTGCACATGTCACATTTTTCACTGTGAATGTCTGTTGTCAAGTAAACTATTTTTGCTTTTCATCTATACTCATTACAATTTCTGGCCTGTTCCATAAATTTTTTTTATATTTACAAACGACCAGCTTGGAAAGTGTAAACTTCTATTGCTGCCTGCTTCCTAAAGCCTCATTACATTTTTTATCATAACAGGTTTTCTTTTCATGTTAGGATTCCCATTATTCCTCTGATCCACACCATTCTTAATATCTTCATTGTATCATTTGATACAACTTGATACATAATACCAGCCCTTGTTAAGTGCTGAAACCATTTATGAAATGTTGGCTTTGCACTAGAATACTCATACATTTTTTTTTCATTATGAGTTTTGATATGAGCTTTGTTCAAGTACTGGTCTTGTGACATGTTATGGGTATCTTGTGACATGTTATGGGCATCTTGTGATGTGTTATGGGTATGTTCAGAAATAATACTGGTTAAGAAAAAGTAAAGTTATTGCTGTCACTTCAAAATGAACGATGATGAACAGAAACACAAACATGACACCAACAATGTCATGACATTGTGTAAATAAATTTCTTCATAATGTGGTATATATCAATATGCAAACATTTCTTTACAAGGGGAATGTACAGAGAGACTGATAACTGATAAAATGATATTCACTGTAACCACACAAGAAAGTGTCTTTAAATCCTCACTTTGTTGCCCTATGATTTTCATACAGCCCCAACATTCCGTGACAAATGTCAAAATAAAAGGCTGGGTATGCTGTAAGTGATTCTATACAAAGGACCATTTGACTGTTACATTAGCTTCAGTGGGTAGCTTCAGTGTGATTCAGTCTTTTAGAATAAAATTATACAAGACATTATCAAATCTTCTGTCACTTTTCTCCAAATATGTGACTGTGTTTACAGCTGGTGTGTTAAAAAACAACACACTAGCACATATAAGAAAAAAATGGAAGAGAACAAATCATGACAAGATATTAATGACAAAGAGGCAAGTCAGTTCACAACCTTATTTAAAGCTTCAAACAGGTCACAGAGCAGGCACAGATTGATGGCTATATATGATTATTAAGCAACAGCCTCAGAAACCATCCATTTTGTAATACAAACATTCACCCACACAAACAAGAGCCTGACCTATGTCATTGTAAGAAATGTTTTTAAAACATAAAAAGTTTTGTTCTGTGATATTTAAAAACAAATTAAGAATCTTCTATGAAATTCAGCTGAAGTAAGTTTCATGGGACAAAAAAAATGAACCTCCTAAACGTTTTTTTTTTTTCAATTTGATAGTACAGCATTGATGCCAGCAAATTGTAAGCTGTTTACTGGAGTGTTATTATTTTACAGAACAGCTTCTGTCATGATTAATTCTACCAGTATCTGATCGATATATCAATAATTGACTACAGCAACAACAAACTACATTTGTGCAACAAGGTCTTAGTTTTACACTATGGTAAATGGATGCCAACAGCTTTCCTGTCTGTGTACTTGTATGCATGTGTGTGTGCATGTGTAATCATGGATATCAGTTTCTTTACAGATGAAGTTTCAATGGTATTTAGAAACATTTGATATGTCACAACACACAATATTTATTTTTCCATTAAATTTTGATATATGTAAACGTATATGGACATCTAGGAGGGCCATAATCATCAACATTTCAGCAGATTATGGCACTATGCTCATATTTGTTCAACACTTAGGTACTTTTAGGTAGCTTCAGGAGAGGTCGCTTGATGAAGTATGTTACAACTTCAGAAAATCAATATTTGTTTCTTTTAACATACGTATATGCTCACAAAATCATGTTTAAAATTGGTAACTTGGAAGTGA
This sequence comes from Achatina immaculata, assembly GCA_009760885.1. Taxonomy (NCBI): domain Eukaryota; kingdom Metazoa; phylum Mollusca; class Gastropoda; order Stylommatophora; family Achatinidae; genus Lissachatina; species Lissachatina immaculata. The sequence continues at coordinate 1,090,357 of CM019708.1, read as the reverse complement.
AGCTTATTATTTACATATAGACATAAACTCCAAAGGAAATCCTTTTCTGAAGAGGATCAAAATGGCTGGAATACCCTCTATATTATATAAAGCATACAGAACTAAGCTAAATCTGGAGGTCAATCAACATTTCAGTTTTTGATCAGAAGAAAATAATGTGTACACAAAACAAGTGCAATGAGACAGACTGGAAGTTGGAATTTTTTTTTTAATGGAACAGGTGTATGGAATGGTAATTTAAAAAAAATAAACAACATGACAATAGAGAAAGAAAAAACTACAGGCATCTATACATTTATATTGCAAATCTGGGATTTTTAAACATAAATTTAACGTGAGGGTCAAGTTTGGCTTAAATGTACTTAGTATATATCTTACTTTTTAATAAAGAAACAACAGAAATTTATAAATTGGAATTGTGCTCGCTGCATTTAACTGTTACAAAAATCTGGACATTGCATGGATTACTTCAGGATTGTATTTTTTCTCCTGCTTTTGTTTTTTTAATCTTTAATATCTGCTTCCACGTTTGACAGATTCCATGCCTGTCCCAACGTTTTTAAGTTGTGCTTAAAGACATGTCTGTTCTTGTTTATCTTTTAAATAACATTTTTGGATCCTAAAAAAAGGAAAACCTTATCTAGCAGCAGTCACTTAAAGATGCTGATTTTCCTACTGTATTTTCTTTATTCAGATTCTGAGCTTCACTTATTTCCTGCAAGAAATGTTATCTTCACATTTCTGTGAAGTCTATGTGTATCATGATAGTTTTATGTTCTTTAATTACAGTAATGTTTTCAGTTTCTGATATATAAATTCAATTCACTTTTAACACCTTTCTTCCCTGGAAGGAATCTAACTTGTTTATTATACATTATCTTTTTACTGGAAATAATGTAGTCTTTAACGGTCATATGAATCTTTACTATTACAATGAATTTTCGAAGTAATGAAGTTGTTTACTATTTTAAAAGAAACACAAAAAACATCAAAGTACTATTTAATAATGCATACAAGTTGCTTTTTTGTTGCAATGCTGTCATTTGGTAAATATAAGTTTAGAAGAGCATTACTTACAAATAAAGCAAAAAAAAAAAAATGGTGGGATTTTCAACAGACAAGGGAGGGAGACAATTTGCTGCCTTGCACCATGCATGTAAATGGTTAAGTACAAAAATCTTTGCAATAAACGAAAGAAAACATATACTGACATGGAATTTCTTTAACGCTTTCACCTGCAAACAGTCAATCAAAAAAAAAAAAAGCATTGTTTTCTTTCTTAGATATGTGACCAATTTTTAGCAATGTTGCAAACTTGGAATTTTGGAATACCAACAAAATTATAAAGTGAGAAAAAAAAAAAATTTGGAAACATAGAAAATATATTATTTACAATAAACACTGAGGACAACCAAAGGAAGATACAGACCAAAATATAATGGATATTATTGGTCCAAAATGCCTGTAAGATCAATAAATCCAGTTTACAGTGTAAAAGAAGCTTACACATATTTTTTCATTTTCAGAAAATTTGTCACTTGAATATTTTCACTACCTCAAGGAAGGGTATTTACAGTGCACAGTACTAATTTAATATTAAGACAACATCAAACAAAAGAAATTTTTGCCACAGAATCTGTGGTTTAGTACACTGTAAAACTTTTACAGTTAATGCTTGTGTTGGGAGGAAGAATTCATTAAAAGAAAGATCCACAAAGTGACCAGCGTTAAAACATGTTCCTGTTATATGATTACAGCAACACAGAACATTACAACTGTTACTCTGAACATTCTATTCTTGCGAACTGTGAATCAAAGTACGAAATATATAAAACTAACTGTGATTAATTTTAACTAATTCAGGTCAATTAGTTTAGTCATCAGTTTTGGAAAAATGACACCTTTGCCATTTACTGATATTATTCTGTATTTTGTACTGCTGTATTTTTCTTTTACGACTGTTTCAAAGCTGCTTTCTGAGATAACTTTATATGTTCTTATATGTTCACCATCACCAATCATCTGTTTTTACTCTGTGTATGTGGGTAAAGCTTTCATACAAGCAGCCAGAGAAACTACTACTGATTTTCAATCTACACAATCTAATTCCCATGAGACAAAAATAATTCATTCAAATGAAAGAAGTAAATATAAAATTCATCACCACAACCACATATGCTTTTTTGTCAAAACGAAGCTCAAAAAGACCTTTGGGTTCATCCAGGAAACATTCACTCGTAGACAGAAAAAAAATACTTTCAGGAAAAGATCAGCAGCATTTAAAAGGGTTTACATCGGTCCCAGATAAGTCTTTCCTCTCTCTTGTGATGATAGAAGAAATGACCACTGGATGTCTTTTCATGGGACCAGAAAAAATACAAACTGTTGCTAATGCATGGAGAAACAACAAGATCAAGATAGCAATAACACTGTGTCTGCACTGGAATACACCGTGCTTTTATGTGTGGTAATCAATCTGAATTTTCCTGAAAGAAATGTTACTACTTCTTGTTGTTAGGAAATTACTTATATTAAAAATTATATATTAAAAAAAAAATGAAAACTGCTTTTATTTTGAATTTGAAGTCTTTGGTGTAAAAGCTTAAGATTTCAGGAAAGGCTGTATAAACACTGAAGTCATGTGCCAGTCTGTGTTCTTATTTTGTCTTATGAACACCAAAGTGCTTCATTGTCTAGTAACAAAAATCTGCTTTAGCAGTTTCTTAGTGGATTTTACACAGAAGAATACAACCCTGAGCCGCCTTGTCTTCTGTCAGCCTTTTTTATCACCATGAAAGTGGCATTTTATCACCATGAAAGTGGCATTTTCCTGTTAAATCACCATACTCAGAAAACTGATTTTTACACTATTCAAAATCTCATTTCACGGTCTCTTGAATTCACTGTACTTTAAACAAATGTTAATTTCTTTACCAACTAGACCACAACTGAATTTATTTTATGTGTTGTCCCCAGTTTATTTATACGTTGGCAAGCATTTCCTGTTTTGCTTTGCAAATTAGCTGAGAACACTCCAAAAGTTTCTGAAACATAATTAACTTATGTTAAGTCCCAAACAAAAGCCACAAAAGTAAAGTTGGAATGCAAATCATGGACTACATTGAAAATCAAAATGTCTGTGCACCCCTGGTGTACTAGTACAGACATGAAAGAAGATTGCATCGGTGCATAGCGCATTTCTTGTCACATTCTGTAGATAACAAATGTGCACAAATTTTGTTTCATCATCTGGTGGCAGCAAAGTCAACCACTGTCTTGCATCCATGTGACTGTAAATTATTGCATTAATAGAGACAGAAGCTCATGAAATTAACTTCAAATTTAACTTCATGACTAGACACTGCTATGTGCACACACAAAGTGATATGACGGTTTTCTTTATTTTAAAGAAATTACCACATATAATGTCTTACAAATCTGGTATGTTCTTTCTGTTTAGTTGACTGTGATCATCATTCCAAGTCATCATCATGTGTGTTGCTCTCAATAACATCCTGAAGCAGTTCATCAACAGACTCTGATTCTGCACTGATTCCTTTCTCAGCAAAATTTAAATTAGGCACAAGAATGCCCAACATCCGCACCACATTCAGACGAAGATACTTCAGCTTTGCAGCATAAGGACAGTTCTCTTTCCCTCCACATATGCTCAGATCATGTGCATGTTGCTCTTTGGTGTCAAGTGGTGGTGACTTCTTTCGGAGGTCAATGGCTTCATCAGACTGGCCTCGAGTAATCTGCTTAGGTGACATAGTGTTTGTCAGGGCAGTCTGCGGCTCTTTCTTGATCTGCTGCTGTTGCAAAATAGGAAGAGGTGAGGGTGTGAGGTGTGAAAGAGATGCAGGGAGCTGCAGATGAGGGTTGGAAGTGGACAAGGCAGGTGAGGAATTGGGCGAGAGACCTGAGAGAGGAGACAGCCCAGTAGTTCCATGATAGTTGACAGAACTGTTAGATGGGAAGTGGGGGAATCCTGGAAGAAAAGGGTGGGCTGTCTGCGGGTGATGCCCTGATCCAATGTGGGGTGGGTTGCGGATGTGAGGAGGAAGCTCCCCGAACATAAGTGGGTGACCTGTCACAAAGAATGGGGTATGGGGACCTGATCCCGGGGTGCTAAACATGGGACTGTTTTGGGCTGATGTATCATGGCCATTAGCTGGACCAGTGTTTGGTGTCACTGGGGATTTGACACTGCTGGCCAGGTTATTGCTGTTGCTGCTGTTGTTATCACTGCCGAGGATGGATGTTAGTGGTGGTGGCATCATGCTTCGTGGACTGTTGCCTTCTGCACCAGGCGGCGAAAAATGCTGTTGCTTAAACTGCTGCTGATGTTTGGCATTCTCAGATGTTGCAAATTCGATGGCCTTGTTGACAATGTCCAGATTGTTGTGATGCATGGGTGAACCCATGAGAGGGCCGGGTAGCTTGAATATGTTGCTCTCATGCATAACCTGGGTGGCGAGGTAGCCCATACCTCGTGGAGACCGAGTTCTCTTCTCCTTGATGTAGTAGGACATGATGCCATCGTGCTTGTTGATTATATGGCTCTTCAGACTGTGACTCTGGCTGTACTGGACACCACATGCACCACAGATGTATGGCCGCTCACCTGAGAAGTAACAACAAAACAGAACCACTAAACATACTGGAACATTATACATAATAAGACTAACAGCGCAGGATCAGAAATATAACATGGCTGTACTGGAAAATTACTAAAACATTCGGCAAATTGCTGACACTTGCTTAGATCATGAGCTAGTTGTTATCTCTGTAAGGGAAGCAAATATTTTTAAAGTACAGTTATGTCCCTTTGACTAAGAAAAAATTGTCATATGCACAATGGTTACAAAATTGGTATTTTTGCTGTTTTTATTAATTATTGCTATTTTAGAAGTCTGTTCAGTAGCGGACTCTTTCCAACTCTCTCTAACTGTCCTCCATGCTTTCAGATTAATTGTACACATATATAGATAGACAATATAGAATCCAGTATGTGTCACTCACCCGTATGAATGCGCAGATGTACGTAGAGATTACTTTGATGTTTTGTGGTGTACGGACAGTGCGAGCATTTGAAGTACATGTCATTCGTCTCCCGCCTCGGCTTGAGGGGCCCCTTGCCTTGGTGTGTGTTCTCCACGTGATTCTCGAGGTTCTTCTGCCGCCTGAAAGTCCTTTCACAGAACTGACACTTCAGGTAATCTTTGTCCACGTTCTCGCCAATTTTGCCTTCTAGATTGATGAATTTGCGGGGGAAAACATGGTCTAATGGTCCGGGCGAGCTGCAGAATGTGGAAACGGTGAATGATTAGAATAATACTGAGACTATATACTATAGAGATTAAAGTATATTTTGAAATACTTAACACAAAATATAGTATATTTGAAATACTTAACACAACATATAGTAAAGCAGGTAGATTAGTAAGAATTGGTTTTAGAGAAATAATATCCGGGGTACAAATGGATCTTGTTAAATTCTTCTTTACGTTTCACGTCATATTTTATCTTGATGTTTTCATGACAGACAAACTTGCCACTTTTTTGCAGTACTTATTATGCATCTTATCCTTATCAATGAATGTTAGAAAACGAGTCATAAAATGTTATCTTGAACATATTATATGGAAGTGAATCGTAAAGAATAGGCAGGTCTGCACAGAGATCACTGGAAGCTGTAGAAATGTGGTTTATCAGAAGAATGTTGCGAACTCACTGGACAGCAAAGATTACTAACGGAGAACTGAAATACCCACAAAAAACAAAAACAAAAATCTTGGCCATAAAAATACGAGGGAACAATGTACTTTCATATGACATGCAATGAGAAGAGAGGGCGTTGAAAATATTGTAACAACAGGAAAAAATAGAGGGAAGAGAAGCCAGGGGAAGGCCGAGAGAAATGATACTGCATAGTTTGGCGAGATGGAATGTGGGGAGATTACCAACTGGACTGAATGCCTGCATGAAGGATCGGGTACTATGGAGAAACTTGGCCAGTCGGGGCGGCACATGATGCTGATGATGGCAGTACTGCCAAAGCTTCTGCTTCAGGTCCAAGACCTTCCAACTGTGCACATCTACTTACTCTTGTCAGGATTTTCCCTTGTAGATGGTTTAATTTATTTATGTAAAATATTATTATAACAAAGACTATACATTTGTGAGGAGAGAGAGAGAGAGAGAGAGAGAAAGAGAGAGAGAGAGAGAGAGCAGTCTGATAAACAGGAATGAAATAATTCTCAAAAATTATTTCGTGAATGAACTGAAATATATTATGGGTAATCTGGCAACCCATATGGAGATGGACATGTGTCGGTCACGTGATGAAGGGAAAAAAAAAACAGAGAATCCCAAAACAACCTATCAAATGGAACACAACAGGCCGGAGAAAAAGATGTCGACCACATGAAACTCTAAAGAGGACACTGTTAAGAGAGGCCAAATTAGTAGACACAAAATTCCTTGATGAGATTGAAAAGCTCGCTGAAAACAGGAAAACCTGGCAAACTACCATGCGAGCCCTATGTGACGGAAAGGATGTATGATGTAAGAAGAATATGGCAACACAGAAATACAGCGAAAGAACGGTAATCCCTGTGTTGATCTTGTAATATTTTTTCTGGTTTAAGTATTTAAGTTATTAAAAAAAACTGACTAATGCTGGATCTATGTGATGACTGTATGTACCATATTCTGCTGAAGCGGTGCTTGTCGTAGATATTAGGTTCTTGCGCAGAAAAAAGGAATGTTTTGTTTTCCTACACATCATAGCCTGCATGTACTGTTACTATTTGTGTCTTTTCTTCCTCAAATGGATATTGCCAATAATGCATTTTGGATCTAATGCTGCTTCTCCCTGACGAATATAATACGTTTTTTTTTTAAATAACAGGGAGGATCTCAGAACCGCTAGAAATATTCCTATAGTTGCCTTTTACGATATGGCCCTTCAGGAGTTGCCTTTTACAAAATGGCTCGTTAAGGGAGTTGCCTCTTACAAAATGTCCTGACGGAGACTGCTTCCTAATTCTTTCTTCCTGACACAGAACTTGCGTTTTTTATTTATTTATTAATTTTTTGTAGCATTATCTGAAACTCGGTGTTAACTGGTTAACTGTGGTATTTCTGCCTTCATCATGATATAGTCAGCTGGTTAACTGTGGTATTTCTGCCTTCATTATGATCTAGTCAGCTGGTTAACTGTGGTATTTCTGCCTTCATTATGATATAGTCAGCTGGTTAACTGTGGTATTTCTGCCTTCATTATGATCTAGTCAGCTGGTTAACTGTGGTATTTCTGCCTTCATTATGATCTAGTCAGCGGGTTAACTGTGGTATTTCTGCCTTCATTATGATCTAGTCAGCTGGTTAACTGTGGTATTTCTGCCTTCATTATGATCTAGTCAGCGGGCTAACTGTGGTATTTCTGCCTTCATTATGATCTAGTCAGCGGGCTAACTGTGGTATTTCTGCCTTCATTATGATCTAGTCAGCGGGCTAACTGTGGTATTTCTGCCTTCATTATGATCTAGTCAGCTGGTTAACTGTGGTATTTCTGCCTTCATTATGATCTAATCAGCGGGCTAACTGTGGTATTTCTGCCTTCATTATGATCTAGTCAGCGGGCTAACTGTGGTATTTCTGCCTTCATTATGATCTAGTCAGCGGGCTAACTGTGGTATTTCTGCCTTCATTGTGATATAGTCAGCGGGTTAACTGTGGTATTTCTGCTTTCATTATGATCTAGTCAGCGGGTTAACTGTGGTATTTATACCCTCATTACGATCTAGCTAAATGGTTAACCGTCGTATTTCTGTCTTCATCATGATCTAGTTAACTGGTTAACATGGTCGTATTAGTTTATTTCTAAACACACATAAACAGGGAATGGTAAAGCAAGAGACATTCGACTATCTTCAACAGTGAAATCTGCATTGTATTCAACGTCCCCTTCTAAACAAGATTACTATATAAACTGTTTTTAACTTATTTGAAATTATACATAGCCATGCTGTTTATAACTTACTTGAAATTATACATAGCCATGCTGTTTATAACCTGTTTTTTTTTAAACTTAACTTACTTGAAATTATACATAGCCATGCTGTTTATAACCTGTTTTTTAAACTAACTTACTTGAAATTATACATAGCCATGCAGTTTACAACCTGTTTTTGACTTACTTGAAATTATACACAGCCATGCTGTTTATAACTTACTTGAAATTATGCATAGCCATGCTGTTTATAACCTGTTTTTGACTTACTTGAAATTATACATAGCCATGCTGTTTATAACCTGTTTCTGACTTACTTGAAATTATACATAGCCATGCTGTTTATAACCTGTTTTTGACTTACTTGAAATTATACAGAGCCATGCTGTTTATAACCTGTTTCTGACTTACTTGAAATTATACATAGGCATGCTGTTTATAACCTGTTTTTGAACTGACTTAACTATACTGAGCCATGCTGTTTATAACCAGTTTTTGACTTACTTGAAATTATACATAGCCATGCTGTTGACTAAGCTGGGAGGAAACCATGAGCCCAGTTTTCCGTTGAACATTGGACTGAAGGCGTGGTCGCCGATGCTGGAAGATAGCGTGTGATGAGGAGGCAGTGCTCCCCTAGCTGAAATGAGGGGGGATGTATGCTTTGCATCTGCAGATACTGTCACGATGATTGGCTTGGAGTCTGATGATGGAGACGGTGATGATGACGATGTGGCTGGCAGGGGTGACGGTGCGGAAGTTGGGTGGAAAAAAGATGGTGGATGGGCAATTGAATATGAAGATTCAAGCCCAGAAGATTCTTTGTTGTTTTTGTCTTCTAGTTTGACGTCCGGTCTCGAGAGGAAGTGATCTTCATTGGCGTCCATGCCGTTATAGCTGGAGTCCTTGTCCGAATCTGAAAAATACTGCTTAGTTTTCATGTCCTCGAGGTCTTCGCTGAGGTAAGTAACCTCAGTCTCCACAAATTTGAGAATAGCACCAGTCATGTCGGGTTTGAGACCCTCCTGTAGACAGCTGTCACGAAGACCTGAGAGCAGTTGAAGGAGATACTGGTCCCTCCTTAATTTAGCTTCTGTAGGGAGTAGACAGTTTGTCTTCAAGAGCATACCGTGAGCTTTTACTTTGATCTCTTTCATCAAGTCGTGAATGGTTGACGGAACGTCGTGCAGAAAATCTTGTTTATGGGACTCTGATATGCTGTCGCTTTCTGAGAGAACTTCCATCTCTTCGTCGTCTATGTCTTCTGGTATTCCGTCAACAGCTTCCAGGCTGGACAGTCTTGGTACGGTGAACTGTCTGGGATCATCTTCTCCAAACCTTCCATTCCTAGCCATCTTGATGCTTGACTTAGCCATGCCGTCAACTTCATCGTTCTCGGGTTCTCTCCCTATCTTGGCCATCAGTTCGTCACGGAGGATGTCGTCCTCGATCTCGCTTTCTTCACTGTCGTAGGGCGGAGCATCTACGGGTGGTCTCACACGCCTGACAATGTCTCCTACAATTGGCTTTCGTCTTGAACGTCTCTCAAAGCCCCCGAAAATGTTCATATTGCTTGCAGTACAACTGTCCGAGTTTTGCATACCTACAACATTCCCAGGGTGCTCGGGCTCATCGAAGCTGGAGTTAAGCTGCGAATGTGGGGACGGGGAGCCTTCCCTTGGGTCACAGGACCTTGCTGACATTTTTGAGCTGGAAGTTTTAGCGAGGGATGTCTCTGATGCCTCTTTGCTCTCGTTCACATCTCTCCTGGAAGGCGAAGGTGGATTGTGCGGTGATGAAGTTGCACATGACGGAGTGTTGGTGGCGTTTATGGCGCCGTTGCCGTTGGTCCAAGGTTCGAAACGTGACTCCGCTTTGGCTTGATAACTCTCTATAGCTGCATCCTTTGCAGCTTTACCTGGCAATGCCGGCGAAGAAGTCCTTGGCGATGATGGTGTCCAGGACTGGTTCAGAACGGCAGAAGCAGTAGATGTTAACGACTGTTTCGGCTGCGAGGATAAGTGCTCCCAGGATGTTGGGGTCAAGGACGAGGACACAAGTTGTGGTTCCTGTTTAGCAAGGCTGTCAGCAGTGATGGTCTCCCCTTGTTTGGGAGACACGGGCGTCGAAGAGTTATGGTTCGTGGCGTCGATAATCATTGTGGAGGGTTCTCGAGGCGCGAAAACTGGGTGGAGAGACCTGGTGTCACGTGATGAGCTCAGCGGGTCAGGAGAAGTAAGGAGTGGTCTGATGTCCATCATATTGAGGTCACAAGACAGAAGAAATGCCCTCTGTTGCTGTTCATTTTACTGAAAGAAATATGTTGAAGATTATTATTACATACTGAAACATTTTAAAAAAACGCACTGAAAGAATGAAAGAAACGAAACAAAAAAGTATGGACCAAAAAAAAAAAACGAAAATGTTTAGAAACTATATTTTGGGTCATTACGAACTGAGAGTAGTGATGATGATAACATAAAGCACGCTAATGATACGATGTTGGGCCCGTATTTCTAAGATCATCCGCACATGAAAGTCTGATATGGTCTGTATCACGCCTGGTCGCATTTACCTTCCCAGACTTCCCTGGTACCCATGAAAATAGTCTAGGTGGACCACCTCCCCTCCACCCCAGGGTCTTTTTGGTACGGTAAAGTAAGAGAACAAATATTGTAGGATTAAACCTCGAAAAAATCGTAGACAAAGCACTTTAGTGAGACGTGAGAGAAAGAAAAATCACAAGAGAATTACCTGGGATTCGAACACGGACTCCGGTAGGACGAGCAGCCGTCTAGCCACGAGAGAACAGCGTACTATCGACTAAAGTGCTTTGTCTACGATTTTTTCGAGGTTTAATCCTACAATATTTGTTCTCTTACTTTACCGTACCAAAAACCTCGTAGTTTCCTATTTATAAAAAACTGTTCCAGGGTCTTTTTGGTGCGGTGGTACTAGGGATTTGAGCTCGATACCACTGGTCGTCACAGCTGAGCTAGAATAATTTCATGTCGTCATAGTTATCGCTAACAGTGCGAGCTAGAATAATTTCATGTCGTCATAGTTATCGCTAACGGTGCGAGCTAGTATAATTTCATGTCGTCACGGTTATCGCTAACGGCGCGAGCTACTATTAATTTCATGTCGTCACGGTTATCGCTAACGGCCCGAGCTAGTATTAATTTCATGTCGTCACGGTTATCGCTAACGGCGCTATGGTGGTAGTATAATTCACGTCGTTAAGTTTCCGACTGTTAACTAGTATAATTTCATGCCGTTAGTTGCTTACTGGTTCCAACAATTTCATGTTCTTAAATTAATAATTAGGATGTGTTAACTAGTATAATTTCATGTCATTTTTTGACAAGATGTTTACACCTACAATCTCGTAAAATATCACGTAATTTAAAGTGACTGGTATAATTTCATGGAGGTAAGTTTAGTTCGGTTAAGTCAAAAAAATCTGGAGTGTCCTCTTAATTCTCTTATTGGTCAGTTCTTCTGTCTGGCTTAAAACAACAACAACAACAACAACAATAACAACAACAACAACCCAGGAACTAGACAACTAAATTCTGTCTTGTGTCGGACTTCGACTTAATAGTTAAACATGTCGGACTTTGGCTTAAAAGCTAAACATGCCGGATTTAGGCATAAAAGGTAAATGTGCTACATATACTAGGTTTTCCAAAAATATGCGCGTTTTATGTGTAATATAGTTTTTTTTAAAAATCTTGGGTAGCAAATTTATCTCTGTACAGTAAAACCTTAAATATCTCATTAAATGAAGCAAATGGCCAAGCACTGTCGAAAAGTCAATTTGGTTGTCTCAGCGCTCAAAAGTATATAAGGAAGGAGACAAGAAAAGGCAAGTGGTCTTTAAAAGGCTTATGTTGCACATTTTTATGTGCATTGTAGTTTTTATGGTCTTGTGTAGTAAAAATGTACGTGTATTATAGTTATTAACGTCTTCTGTATACATTTGATTTTACAAACGAATTCTTATATGTATTCATTATACGAATTCTTATAAGTATTAGTAGCATATACATTTTAATATATGAATAAATCTTACAACTTTTAAAACATTTACGAATCATTTCCAAGGTTATAATTACATTATAATCTGCAACAGAGATCTAGCCACCCAGTGATCAATATGTAATCAGTAAATGCATTCATTTGAAAGTAATATGTATTTTTCACTTTAAAATCCCCGCTATTATATAATTAAAAAGGCACATATATTGTTTACAGTTATCTGTGACGATCTAAGGTCCTGTTTTGGTACGTACTTTTGGGAGGCCTTAAGGTGTAAGTTTTTAATAAGGGCCCCTCCCTATGAGCATTCTATATTTTAGGCCTTCCAGGGCCCCGCCAAGTCTAATTCCAGCGCCGAGTTCGACCCCCCCCCCCCCCCCCCCGTAGTTCTTCCATAGCAGCATTTATAACATGAACATGAATCCAAGTTCAGTTTGAATATACGCTCTATTTTACACTAATGATTTGATTGTTGAATATTTCTTTGTTGTCTTTCAGATTTTAAATGCTTATTTAAACGCTTCAAAGTGGCCTCTTCCCCCCTCTTCGGCACTTAAAAAAAATACATTCTTCCTTTTTTTTTCTTAATTCTGTGTTTTATTACACGAATTAGTTTACCAGTTTTATAAACTAGGACTTTACTTATGAAGGGGAGGCACACACTGTTTTGTTTGTTTGTTAAATGTAACAACTTCAAATATAAAAAAGAAGCAACGAAACAAACCGAAAATGTGAAAATGGCAGGTGTCCAGCACAGCAAAATAAGTCCTGAAGCATTGTACAGTGCGCAGAGGGTAGGCCGAGTCCACCAATACAAAGCGGTATCACAAGCAGTCAATGCCGTGTACTGGTAGTGCTGTCTATATATATTGTATGTAGCGTCGCTTTTATTTCGATACAATAAGCTGTAAACCCAGGCTAACACTGTACAACCACCAGCTCTGGGTAGGGAAAGGTGGATGGGGTGGATGGGTCATGGATACAGAGGTAAGTAACGGGTCGGTCTGCTGTATTTAAAAAACTCAGGCGGCGAAGCGACGTTAAAGACAAGAAAGCCTCTGTCAGCTCAGTTCATACCCGACTCCCAGGTCCCTCGACCCTGGTCATTCACAGGTAAATTCAAATATCTAGGCCCAGGTAAGGCTGAATGAAGTATTGTACCTACCTGGGGCGACTCTTTGCCCCGCCCGCTATATACAGTGTTAAGTTTTGTCTGTTTAATGCCTTTCCATGGCCTTGTATCAGGAAGAAGTTGGGGAGTAAGAGTTGTCTGTGGGTGAGGGTTGGGAATGTGAAAAGTTTATCTGAAAGCGAAAATAAGAGAGGCGTGCAGGAGGCGAGTTATATTTGTATCTAAAGGAAGTTGAACTGTTTTCACTAGTTCCTCCTCTAGTTTTCCAGAAGTCACAACATTTAACTGAAGAGGGGAAAACATCAGGAAGTGACGGGATTCTTTCCTGGACACTTTTCTGATAAAATATTTAAATTTCTTTTTAAAAAAATGTTTAAACATTGCCGAAGACGATGTCCGATATGCTAGCGTCAGGGTATCCCCAGTAACAGGCATAGCCTGGCTAACGGTGGTGGAGTCTTCTAAAGAAGCATTGCACACACACACAACACACCCCCTGCTTTTTAGCTGTACTCCGGGACTGAAAAGGTAGCTGCCATAACCCGCTCCCACGCTGATACGATGCTGTGCCTCAACACCTCTACAGCATCGGCTGCTAAGAACACCAGCTCGAGGTTACTGGGAGTTACATAAGACCTGGGTGCTTCTTCTATTCTGATTCACAAGAAAGAGGTGCTATTTTGTTTGCACGATTGACAGAATGTGGACCTTACCACACACTGAAGTTACGAGGCACCATCATTGCTATGTATTACTAAAAAAAAAAAAAATCATGTAGTTGCCGCTGGTGCATGACAAGATCACTTGCGTTAACAACTTTCCATCAACGCTTCCCCCCCCCCCCACCCCCCGCCTCCCCTGCTTTGACGCTTGTGCCAGAGACCATAGCCGGCCATGACCTACTTCACATTTTTAATGAACCACCTGGAAAGAGGTCAGCCTGGCGAACAGGTCAGGGATAGATATGACTCCTTTTCGAGGTGGAGCTTCCTGTGAAGTCTGGCATTACAGCCGTCACTGAGTGATGGCCTTAAACTAGAACATATAACTATGTATTCGCTGTATTGTGTGTCCTTGGAAACTAGAACATACAACTATGCATTCACTGTATTGTGTGTCCTTGGAAACTAGAACATACAACTATCCATTCATTGTATTGTGTGTCCTTGGAAACTAGAACATACAACTATCCATTCATTGTATTGTGTGTCCTTGGAAACTGGAACATACAATTATCCATTCATTGTATTGTGTGTCCTTGGAAACTGGAACATACAACTGATCAATTCATTGTATTCTGTGTCCTTGGAAGCTGGAATATACAAATATGATTCCATTGTATTCAATGTCCTTGAGGAATCAAATGTCAGCTCTCGTCACACTTGTGGCCTCCTCTCCACGCCCTCTCATAACAACTGATACCACATAAGACTTCAGATTCTCCTGGCCTGACCTAGCCGTTGCATGCTTTTCCTGGTCTTTCTTCCTATCCCCCCCGCCCAACCACCCATAGAATATCACTCCTGAATTGTTGCTTTCTTTCTGACCGTGGGAGAGCCTCCACTGTCCCTGTCACTCGCCAGCCTCGTCATAAAATTGGACGCCAACTAGCCTGGACAAAGGACGACTCCTAGTACCGGAAGCTGATGCTCGGATTTCGTACATCTACTGTGCATTATTACCCCTGTTATAACTGAAGCGGTCACATGACCGCCGATCAGCCCCGTGATTGGGCCGATATAAGCAGGGGAATCTTTCGTGGGAAAACAGACCTCCTATGGAAATTTTATGAAAAAAACATTACAACAATCACTGTTTGTGTAATCTTTTGTTTACTAGGACAGATCTTCCTTTATACGAAGTCAGTGTAGTCTTTACAAAAGAAAGCTTTTATATGAATTTTTTTTTTAAAAACCGGGGGCACAAGCCATTACAAGAAAAATAAAATGAAGTACAAAGAAATCAAGTTCCTTTACATGTGACCAAAATGTAACGGGTGGATTACTTCCTGCTCTTTCTCTGCTTCCGCGAGAATCCACGTTATGTCATGCATATGCAAATTTCTGGGAACATTATCTGTTCTGTGAAGCAGATATCCGATTATTGTATTGAAGTCTGGCGTATAATTTTTTTTTAAATTCTGTTTGGCAATTATCATTCCCCAATACATGACAGAAACATCCAAGCAGTTTTGTAACTGACTACATAAACGTTTGTATTTTAATCTGTTACAAATGACAGAGCAGAGAAGACTGTACTGGGAGAAGGGCAATTATCGTGGCACAGCAACAATATCTGACAAAAGACATAGAGTGAGCAGTATGTGAAGTGACATAGAGTGAGCAGTATGTGAAGTGACACAGCGTGAGCAGTATGTGAAGTGACAGAGTGAACAGTATGTGAAGTGATATAGAGTGATCAGTGTGTGAGGTGATATAGAGTAAGCAGTATGCGAAGTGATATAGACTGATCAGTGTGTGAGGTGATATAGAGTAAGCAGTATGTGAAGTGACATAGAGTGAGCAGTATGTGAAGTGACAGAGTGAGCACTATGTGAAGTAATATAGAGTGATATAGAGTATGTGAAGTGACACAGAGTAAGCAATATGTGAAGTGACATAGTAAGCAGTATGTGAAGTGACACAGAGTGAGCAGTATGTGAAGTGACAGAGTGAGCAGTATGTGAAGTGACATAGAGTGAGCAGTATGTGAAGTGACATAGAGTAAGCAATATGTGAAGTGACATAGAGTGAGCAGTATGTGAAGTGATATAGAGTAAGCAGTATGTGAAGTGATATAGAGTAAGCAGTATGTGAAGTGATATAGAGTAAGCAGTATGTGAAGTGACACAGAGTGGGCAGTATGTGAAGTGATATAGAGTGGGCAGTATGTGAAGTGATATAGAGTAAGCAGTATGTGAAGTGACAGAGAGTGCGCAGTATGTGAAGTGACACAGATTGAGCAGTATGTGAAGTGACATAGAGTGCGCAGTATGTGAAGTGATATAGAGTAAGCAGCATGTGAAGTGACAGAGTGAGCAGTATGTGAAGTGATTCAATGATGGCGCTAGGATTTTTTTGAAACCCGGTGCAGCTGTACCCGTCTTTCACCTTGCACGAAGTATTTTCTGAAATGCTGGCTTTCTCAATACACTATTCGGTACTTTATATCCCCCCTCCTCATTTTTTTTACACGTAAAATTAAAACTAAATACACTTTACAAACACCAGCGGAAAGTAAAACGTTCCTGTGAATTTTTTCCCCTTTATTTACAGCGAGATTACTCGTATACATCTCGTATACTAAATGTGACCGAGAAATATACTTCTCGTATACTAAATGTGACCGAGAAATATACTTCTCGTATACTAAATGTGATCGAGAAATATTCATCTCGTATACTAATGTGACCGAGAAATATACTTCTCGTATACTAAATGTGACCGAGAAATATACTTCTCGTATACTAAATGTGATCGAGAAATATTCATCTCGTATACTAATGTGACCAAGAAATATTCATATCGTATACTAAATGTGACCGAGTAATATATATCTCGTATACTAAATGTGACCGAGAAATATACTTCTCGTATACTAAATGTGACCGAGAAATATACTTCTCGTATACTAAATGTGACCGAGAAATATACTTCTCGTATACTAAATGTGATCGAGAAATATTCATCTCGTATACTAATGTGATCGAGAAATATTCATCTCGTATACTAATGTGATCGAGAAATATTCATCTCGTATACTAAATGTGACCGAGTAATATACTTCTAGTATACTGAATCTTTACAAAATGCTCACATGTTGAACCAAAATTAAAAAAAATGGCTGATTCTCCTCTAATTCAGCATCAGCTTCCTCCTGGCTTGATTATCTTCTAACCAGTATGGCCTGCTTGTTAACAGCGTTATCAAAGATAATATAAATCGGCTACGATAACCGACGATCTAAAAAAAATTTCGATTTTTAAAAAAATCTAACCGGTAATTTAACGGTAACTGCCTGTTAAGGCTATCACTTGTGACTGAGGTAGTGGAGCTTCGTGATGTGCCCGTTTCTTGGATCTCTTCAGGAAATTCAAAATAACCACTGATACCCACCCCGCTCAACCTACCCTGCTTCTCTGTTTCAAGGAGTACTTTGATTACAAAGAATTCACATTAGATTCTCACAGACACAGATATGTACTTTGATTACAAAGAATTCACATTAGATTCTCACAGACACAGATATGTACTTTGATTACAAAGAATTCACATTAGATTCTCACAGACACATATATGTACTTTGATTACAAAGAATTCACATTAGATTCTCACAGACACAGATATGTACTTTGATTACAAAGAATTCACATTAGATTCTCACATACACAGATATGTACTTTGATTACAAAGAATTCACATTAGATTCTCACAAACACTCAAGACCATGTTCCCCCCTCGCTGATAAAATGATGAAGCTGCTTTATTTCCCCTCTAGTTTTTTCTTGAAGTACTCATCACCAAATTCACGCCTGTCGACTTTGTGGAAAAAAAAACGGCCTCCCCTATTTCTTTGTTTAAGTGTATCAAATATTCTCAGACTTGGATTATATTAGGACACCCCCTCCCCCCATCCTCCTGGGAAATAAAGGAGGATATGACGGATGAGTATACTTTCACTGAAATGTACTTTAAAATTTTTTTAAAGACTATTCACAAACTGGAGTGCTTGAGCAAGGTGTTAAATAGAAGTTAAACCGATAGAAATCTTGTACAGAACACATGCCAACGGTTGCTCACCGGACGTTGGTCCAATAATAGTGTCCGCTTCCGGTTCTTTTTGTCCGCTCGTGAGACCCTTTGGCCTGACGAAATATTGCATACAGCTGTCGCTCATTTCTCGATGGTGGTTTCTTTTTTTTTTGTTTCTTTTTTAAATATATATTTCTTTGTGTGACATTTACAAAGAAAGTGAAGATCTGACTGAACAGTTGACGCCATGTTGCCTTTGTTCTGCTAGTCATGTGACTGAGCGGGTTGCACTTGTTCTGCTAGTCATGTGACTGAGCGGGTTGCACATACTCTGCTAGTCATGTGACTGAGCGGGTTGCACTTGTTCTGCTAGTCATGTGACAAAATGGATGGCTCCTCTACATTCTGTGATGGTAGCGACCACTGATAACGATGCCTACAATGACAAAGGTGATAACGACGATAACGAGCTGTCTCAGGTTTCCTCATTTTCTACAGTGAACATAATACCTATCCCCTCCCCCATTCCTCCCTACTCTTCCCCGAAATGGCGTGGAAATGTTAAATCCCCAAAAAGTGAGCTCTTACAAATAATGTAATCCGTTATGAAGGCAAGTTGATTATGGAATCTAAAATTTTACACTCCTTGAAAAGTGCCTGTATTTATTTATATTTGTTTCGCAGAGTTGTTGAATTGTTTCGTTAAGTTGAACTAACAAACTATTGGTCACGCTGGTCACATGTTTTGTTATATATATATATATATATATTAAATTTATATGTTCTAATAAGAATTTATACGTATAACAAATCATGGAGATTATTTTCTGTTGTTCCCGCCATACAGATTTTAATCGTTCCTTCGTTAATCTTTGGGGCATCAGCTAGTTGTAGAAGTTTACATGCAAAAACACGACCAACATGTGACACTCCTACAGAATAAATCATATGTGACCGGCAACCATATTGTCTTACTATAATGGCAATTATAATTATTGTATGGCAAAGAAATATACCATTATATTAGATATGGTAACGATATTTTCGAATATATTTTTAAAAATGACCGACAACTATACCTCTACATAAAATGTAACGAAAAATATACCTTTGTGTTAAATGTGATGGACAAATCTACCCGTATTGTGGTCGGCAAGTACTGCATACTTCATACAGCGGACAACAGTAAGACTATACTTAATACAGCGGACAACTATAAAACTATACTTAATGCAGAGGACAAGTATAAAACTATACGTAATACAATTGATAAAAATTAAAACTTAAAGCAGTCGACAGATGCACTGTTCTTGTGTACTAAAGTGGTCAACAAAATATAACTCTATACTACATGTAGTCTACAAATGTAACTCTAAACTTAAGTGTACCCGACAAGTGTAACTATATTAAACGCAGCTGACAATTGTAACTGTACTTCATATAACTTACAAACTGACCTCTGTTACTATATATAGTCACGAAATATACATCTCGTACACTAAATATGGTCAAGAATTATGCATCTCGTACACTAAATGTGGCCAAGAAATATACATCTCGCACACTAAATGTGGCCAAGAAATATACATCTCGTACATTAAATCTGGCCAAGAAACATACATCACGTATGCAGAATGTGACCAGGAAATATACATCTCCTAAAGAGAATATAACTGAGATATATACATCTCGTATACAAAATGTGACCAAGAAATATATCTCGAAACAAAATGTGTTTGAGAAATAAACACCTCGTAAACAAAATGTGGCGGAAAATATACATCGCGTATAAAAAAACGTGGCCGATAAATATACATCTCGTATACCAAATGTGTCTGCACAAAAATCATTGGAAGCAGCAGAAATGTGGTTTATTAGAAGAATGTTGCGAATCCCCTGGACAGCAAAAATAACTAATAAAGAATGTACGAGAAGAGCTGGAGATACAAAAAAAATCTTGTAAAAAAAAATAAGAGAGAGACAATGTACTTTTAAAGGACATACAATGAGAAGATGGGGCATTGAAAATATTATAACAACGGGAAAAATAGAGGGAAGAAGATCCAGAGCAAGACAAAGAGAAATAATACTCGACAGTCTGACCCAGAGGAAGAGATCACCAACTGAGCTGATGGCCTACATGAAGGATCATGTACTCTGGAGAAGCATAATAACCAACGCCAGTCGGCACGGCACATGATGATGATTATACCAAGTGTGGCGACAAATGTACTGCTATAATAAATACGGCTTAGTGAGTCAATGAGTTATAAACGCGCTACTACAAGGAAAAAAATGACAGTATAAAATCATAGAGACGCGGCACTAGAGACAAAGTCATAGAGGAAGAATCTCAGTTAAAATCACTGCCTTTTAAGTAGCAGTCCTCTATTAAAATCACTGCCCTTCAGGTAGCAATCCTCTATTAAAATCACTGCCCTTTAAGTAGCAATCCTCTATTAAAATCACTGCCCTTTAAGTAGCAATCCTCTATTAAAATCACTGCCCTTTAAGTAGCAATCCTCTATTAAATCACTGCCCTTCAAGTAGCAATTCTCTATTAAAATCACTGCCCTTCAAGTAGCAATCCTCTACTAAAATCACTGCCCTTTAAGTAGCAATCCTCTATTAAAATCACTGCCCTTCAAGTAGCAATCCTCTATTAAAATCACTGTCACATCTTTGCCTACTATATTCATATGCAGCACAAACCCACAAGCCATTGCCTATAATACGAGGGCGAGTCAAAAAATAACCAAAAATCAAAGGATATAACCGTTGAAAACTCTATGAAGATGACCATACGGCGAGTCAGTCTTTTCAGGTAATTTTCAATGGTTACGTCCCTTGAATTGCGGTTACTTTTGTACTTGCCTTCGCAAATTTGTCATGTCGACATTGATTCTATAGGGTTTAAATTCATTTTAACCACTGAATTTAATCTTTGCCAGTTTTGAAATGGATCTACCTCCTTGTTTAGCACTTCGTAGCTATTATGCTTTCTACCTATATCTTAAATGGATGCACCAGCAGCAGGGCATCTTACTTACAACTGAGAGGCCTACAGGAGAGCTGTTAGGGAGGCAAAGTTCCCCCCACGGTAAATGCAAATGACTGAGCTCTACCTAGTTGCAGCTCGTATGCGGATGATGCCGTTATTACACGTAGACAATGGAACCAACGGACAAAATGGTATTCTGTGACTGACTGGTTACATTTAGATTTTTTTTTTAGTTGAAAGAAAGATGTAGATGTGTCCCGTCACGATCAGTTCATTCCTTTTAGGCGAACTAAATGCTTTTTCTAGCGCCCCAGCGAATGCATTATTCATGAAAGGGGAGGCAATAAAACTTGCACAAACACACAAGTTCATTCCCCTTACCGCTATAGGTGAATTTGCGACTGAAAAAAAAACATGGATGATTAGATCAACAAAAGATGAAAAGAGGAGAGATAGGTAAAAGGTAACTGTGTATTTTAGAATTTAGATTTTAAGTGTGCGAAGACGACAGAAATTTAGATTTTACCACATCAAGAAGATATGAATCGAAATGATATTAAGAGATGAAGACCAACATGGCAAACTGTGGATTTTTTTTTTATTATGAAAGTATATAAAACAAGCCGAACTGTGCTCACGTCAGATTCTTAATCATAATAATAACAACTGGAATAATGACTTGCATGCACATGTGAAGGACTTTAGGTAGCTTTTCTTAACATTATTTCGGGGTAATATCTGCTGAGAGAGAGAGAGAGAGAGAGAGGGGGAGGGATGGAGAGGTTGTGTGGGTGTGTGATTGTAATAAAGTGTGTGAGTGAGTCTGTTTGAGAGTATGTCACTGCGAGAGTGTGTGTGTGCGAGAGTACAGGTGAGAGCATGCATATATGTGTGTGAAAGAGAGAGAGATGACAACACAACGTTCTGTCTGCTTGCTTGCTTGTTTGTTTGTTTGTTTATGCCATCTCCCTGTAACTGAGGGGCGGTGTTCTTTAGAGCCGATGCTGTAGAGATGTTGGGGCACAGCATCGTATCACCATGGGAGCTGGTTATGGCAGCTATGTTTTCAGTCCAGGAGTACAGCTAAAAAGCAGGGCAATGCTTCTTTAACAGACTCCACCACCACAGGGACTATGGGGATCCCTGACCTGTTAGCCAGGCTAGGCCTGTTACTAGAGGTACCACGGAGAGTTAGGACAGGGTCTTGGTCAGCTATGGTTCGCTAACCCTGACGCTGGCATATCAGCTATGGGTGGCTCATTGCCTCATCGGACAAGCCTCTTTATCTCCTGTGCCAATATCTAGATACCAGGCCATACACAACTAATGTGCACGCATGATTGGTCAGTACATATGCATGCATGAGCTATTTTTAGGCACTGCTCATCTTGAGCAGACATCTTCAAAACAAAGATGGTGCATGCAGAATTTGGATGAAACACTATCGTGCTCATGGAGGAAAAATACGTGTAAATCTACCTCATGATAGTTCTTATTAATTTAGGATTGTTTGGTTGGTCGGTGGAGAGAGAGAGAGAGAGAGTGTGTGTGTGTGTGTGTGTGTGTGAGAGAGAGAGAGAGAGACGGAGAGAAGAAGAAGAAAGAAGTATCAACCACTCTGTCGAGTTTGTAGAGTCTGTCAAGTGTGCTGAGACTGTCGAGTTTGCCAAATCTAATGGATTTGTCCAGTTTGACAATTCTGTGGCGTTTGTCAGCTTCATCAAGTCTGTCGAGTCCCAACTCTGATGCGTGTCGGGCGTTTGCTGAACCTGTCCAGTTTGTTGTCAGGTCTGTTGAGTCTTTCAAATCTGATGAGTCTCTTGAGTTTGTTGTCATGTCTGTCGAGTCTTTCAAATCTGATGAGTCTGTTGAGTTTGTTGAATCTGTCGAGTTTGTAAAGTCTGTTGTCAGGTCTGTTGAGTCTTTCAAATCTGATGAGTCTGTTGAATTTGTTGAGTCTGTTGAATTTGTTGAGTCTGTCGAGTTTGTAAAGTCTGTCCATTATGTTAAGGAATCTGTCATACCTGGTCCTGCTATCCTCCAAAGTTCATCTAAGAACGGTCACATAACTGCTACCAGAAAAATCTATGTTGCAATAAGTCGCTTGCCAACACAAACCGAAACTATTCAATAAGAAACCAGACTTGAAAAGCTCATCCAAAGAACATAACCAAAGTCTCTCTCCCCTTTTTTTTTATTCTCTCCCCTTATTTTATAAGACAAACTGCCCATTACGAACTGCGGACTTGAGAAAAAGCCCCACACAATGGCACTTAGAACCTTCGATCCGGTGGAAAAATGTTCGAACCCGCATGGTCTTGGCTTAGCTGGAGTATGTCAGAAATAGATGTCTTCTAGGCCTGTCACAAGGGCTGTGAATGTGAAAACATCAACAGGGGGTCGTATTATGGCCCCACAATATTCACACTCCATTCTGCCCCTGTGAAGAAAGACAGGAAACTTGTGTCGCAGTGCTATTGTTCGGAAATTTCCACAATCTAAAGAAACGAAATATTTCCACGAGATTTGCCGATCGATTTGCTGGAATAGCTTTTGTAATAGATACATTGTATTAAGAATAACATTCCCGCCCAATGCAAGTACCTGACATCTTTTTAAATGTAATAAGTGTCAAGTGATAGGCCACTTTCCGCTTTGTTTGACAGAAAAAGTTATTAAAATAATGTGTCGAATTTTATTTATTTTTTTTAAGGCGATAAAACAAAGGTCTTTAAGACACACTGTAAATCAAAGACTTATTTTCGTGGCAGTTTGTTTCGTGTCAGTTTGTGGTAGACTTTAAAAAAAAACAGGTTAAGCTTTAGATCACATGGGAAAACTTAAGCTGAAAATATAGGGGGGAGAAAACGGTATAGAGGATTTTTTTTTAAGTTTTCCTTTAAACAGATGTCTACATGAACTCTAGTGTCGTGATGTTAAGAGCATTTATATTTCCTGATTGGGCGGGTGGAAGCAGTTTAGAAGGAACAAGTTCAAATTCATCTACCGGTGATTGTTTTCTTTCTCATGAACTTTTTTGTTGTTTCGTTTAGATTTTCCAGTGCGATTTTCTTGTCCTCTGTGTGTCACTCTCTCCTTCAGCATCATTCTTTGTGTGCATCTTATCTGTTGGTGTACTATTTTGTATTAGTGTATTATATTTGTGTTAGTGTACTATCTTATCTGTTGGTGTACTATTTTGTATTAGTGTATTATATTGTATTAGTGTATTATATTTGTGTTAGTGTACTATCTTATCTGTTGGTGTATTATATTTGTGTTAGTGTACTATCTTATCTGTTGGTGTACTATTTTGTATTAGTGTATTATATTTGTGTTGGTGTACTATCTTATATGTTGGCGTACTATTTTATCTATATCTGTTGGTGTACTATCTTATCTGTTGGTGTACTATTTTTATTAGTGTACTATATTTGTGTTAGTGTACTATCTTACGGCTAGCGTAGTGGTTTGACCACTCGTCCAGCAACCGAATAGTTGAGGGTTCGAATCCCCAGTTGAGCTGGGGTTTTTTTCCCGACCAATACAGCCCCGATGTCGACCCAGCACATCTGACATACTCCAGCTAAGCCAAGACCATGCGGGTTCGAAGATTTTTCCACCGGATCGAAGGTTCTAAGTTCCGCAGTTCGTAATGGGCAGTTTGTCTTATAAAATAAGGGGAGAGAATTAAAAAGGGAGAGAGAGACTTTGGTTATGTTCTCTGGATGAGCTTTTCAAGTCTGGTTTCTTATTGAATAGTTTCGGTTTGCGTTGGCATCAAGTTGAGTTTTAAGTAAAGTAGGAACTTTGCATATCAGATGGAAAATGTATCACGGATGTAAAAAAAAAAGAACTGCACTAGCCAGGACCTTCTTTCAAAAGTTGAAATCTATAGTTTACAGTGTCACTATCTATGAAGAAGAGAGCGTTACAGTGTAACATTAAATCAATCTAGTTCTGTGGAGGCGATGTCTTGACAGTCAGTAAAGAGATACAAAGGCTGGAATCAGCAGAAATATGGTTTTTAAGAATGCTGGAAAGCGGAAAATCGAACGAAGAAGTTCTGAAAGAGGCACAAGAAACAAGAAAAATTATAATAAAGATTAGAAAGAGACAATTCAGATTTCTGGGGCATGTTTGGAGAAGAGGCGGGCTAGGGCACCTAATGGCAGCAGGGAAGATCGAAGGTAGAAGAGACAGAGGTGGACAGAGAGAAAAGATGTTTGATGGTGCGGCATCAGGACACGGGAAATGCTCAGTGAGAAGCCTGCCGAGATGCACAAGGGATCGAGGGCTGTGGAAGGACATGATATCATGCGCCTGTCGGCAGGGAACTTGAGAGAGAGAGAGAGAGAGAGAGATAGTACTATCTTTCTGTTGGTGTACTATACGTGTGCTGGTATACTATCTTTCTGTTGGTATACTATCTTTGTATTGGTATATTATCTTTGTGCTGGTGTACTATCTTCTGTCAGATATCTTACTCTTCTGTAAGTGTAATATTTTTCTATCAGTGTAATATCTTTCCGCCAGTGCTAAATTTTTCCATTGGTGTAACGTTTTTCTGTTGACATAATACCCTGTTAGTGTAATATATTCTTGCTGGTATCTTTCCGTTACCGTGATATTTTTCATACTGGCATCCACCATCATTCAGGCATGACAAGATTCTGAGTAGGTTGCTGCTTGGCGAGACTTGTGTGTGAGCATTAAGTGGCAGCGATGGTGAAAGATGATAGTTGCTTGGAAGAACAAAGAACTAGAGAGCGGGTCAAGAGAACATCACGCAGCTTCGTCAACAGGAAGTAATAACCACCTAAGCCTGCAATGGTTAACGTTCTTTTGGATAGCCCTCATCTCTGGTGGTGGAGTTTCCAAAAACAAAAACAAAAAGAAAAATTCTCATTCTTGGGCTGAGCATGAATTTATGAAACCTAGCATAACCCACTCACGCTCCAGTTGGATTCATGCTTTTAAAGACTTTCATGGCAGCATCGGTTTCAAGGGACTGAAATTCACAGTTAGAAGAATATGAACTAACAAAATCTCATTTTCCAGGTAACGACTATAATTATGTTTACCGAAACTACAGTAAACAAAATCCTGCTCCAAGTTATTTGTATTAAAAATGTAGCATTTATTTATTTATTTATTTATTGTTAAAAGCTTGCGCCCGAAAAATGGGATCATTTTTACCAGCCGAACGGTTGCTCTTTCATATGGCTGAGCTAATCGATGTGGTACTGCAAACATGTAGCTCTGGTCAAGTGTAGATTAATTTCCATTCAGTTCCGGCACTCGCTGTTTTGTCTGGAAATGTCAGATTTATCGGCGTGGCAACCTCAAACAAAAGAATTATTGATTACAAAATAGAGGCCGCCATATTTCCACCGGACGGTGATTATCTGCGATTCTACCTCTCTGCTCCTCGCCCACCCACCCCCAAAATTAGACGTTGTTTTCAACTCTTTTTTTTTGTGTGTGTTTTTATCAGTGGCCACTTATGACCCTACCTTACATTTGTAGATTTCAGTTGCAGACTTTGCATCAGTACCTGAACGCTGCAGACAGAGTAGCGCACGTGATGAAGTAAGCGCCATCACAGAGTGAAGAGTTAATGCCCTTCGATGCATGGGTCAATGACTCATACAGTTTTTCATTATCTTGTATAGTTCTAGTTCCTTTAATCGTTTTATGGACGGTGATAAACGCTTCAGTTTCGGTGCGGTGATACGTCTTTCAGGACGGTGATGCGCATTTCAGAACGGCAGTGTTTCAGAAAGGTAATACGTGTTTCAGGATGATGATGTAACTGATGAAAGGGGGGAATACATGTTACAAAGATGGTAATTAACACGTGTTTCACAGTGAAGTATTCCATGTGTTTCTCTAGTGCACATTTTGGAAAGAAATGATCAGCCAACAATATTTCAATTCACTGATAAACAAATACATTAACAGCGTTAACAGAGGGCCAGTTATTCTTTGTTATGACCATTGTCATCATCATCATCATAATCACCTTCACTAGATACCGTGCCGGCAGACGTTGGCGGTCATACCTCCCCAAAGCCCACTGCGCACGCACCAGTATGAACTATATAAAACACTACCTATTCTATTCGTTCCTCATCCACATCATAAATGGTATTCTTATGCCACCGCATAATATACAGATCGGGGCAAGTTTCTATACAAACATACGTCAAGCCATCATCTGATATAAAGTACACATAATATACAGACTGAGGCAAGTCTCTATACAAACATATGTCATGCCACCACGTGACACAAAGTACATATAATATACAGACTAAGGCAAGTCTCTATACACACATATGTCAAGCCACCACGTGACATAAAGTACACATAATATACAGACTAAGGCAAGTCTCTATACAAACATTTGTCGAGCCACCACATAATATACAGACTGAGGCAAGTCTCTATACAAACATAAGTCAAGCCACCACATAATATACAGACTGAGGCAAGTCTCTATACAAACATATGTCAAGCCACCACATAATATACAGACTGAGGCAAGTCTCTATACAAACATATGTCAAGCCACCACATAATATACAGACTGAGGCAAGTCTCTATACAAACATATGTCACCCCAGTGGCGAACATTGGTTCTGTAATGACGTGGCACTCCATTAAGTTTGTATGGAGACTTTTGGTCATCCTGTAGAAGAAAACTGGCCTAACACTAGAAGACCCCAGTGCATGGAGCTGAACTGAGGTGTTGGATCTTAACAAGCAGCTGGATTTATAGTAAATAATTTAGAAAAAAAATTAAGAGCCAGTAATTTTACAAATTAACTGCACATCAATTCAGAACTATTAATGTTGATGGTCGAGATAACATCACTGTCGACCAACAGTTATTTTTTTCACTCTCAAGTTATCAAATAACGTCAAATATAAAAAAAACTAACAACTTCATAAGTCTATAATAAGTCTACTGTAAAGACAGCCCCACAGCAAATGCCGTAGGGGATGAAGTAGAGACCTCATTATGCTGGGCCATCAGCGTATGAGGTAGGGTGGCCAGTTCCTTTCCTTCCCAGATTTTCTCTGGTACCCATTTACGAGGCTGGGTCGACCTCGGGGCCGTATTGGCCAGGAAAAAAAAAATCCCAGCTTAGCTAGGGATTCGAACCGTCGAACATTCGGTTGCTAGATGAGTGCTCTAACCACTGCGCTAGCCGGTCCCTTGTGTGTGTGTGTGTATGTGTTTTTGACATACGTTGTATATGAACTGCAAAAAAAAAACCAAAAAACTAGCAAGGAGTTTCTGTCTTGTTACCGTGGGCTGAGAACCCCAACACAATATAATACAAATAAACACATCTGCTCACGATTCTTGTGTTGAAATGTGAGCAGTTCTCAACATTTTCAGCTCGCAGTCCCTTAATGCTAATAACATTTGGCCACGACCCCCCCCCCTCCTCCTCACCTATCATTCCCCTCGCCTCCACCCCCCCCCCCCACCTCCATTGCTTTATTTTAATTGAAAGCCCTCTCATATTTCAAGTATTCTTCACAATCTAGATCTTCTGCACGGATCTTCGCCTTCATTCAGACTGGGGCACAAGTGGTATAGAATATCTGGAATATAAACATATGAAATTTTCGGAAATCCACCGTACAGTGATAAAAACATGAAATTTTCGGAAATCCACCGTACAGTGGATAAAGACATGACATTTTCAGAAACCCTCAGCACAGGGATAAACACGTGAATTTTCGGAAACATCGTACAATGATAAACGCATGAAATTTTCGGAAATCCACAGCGCAGTGACAAACACATGAATTTTTTAGAAACCCACAGCAAAGTGATAAACACATGAATTTTTAGACATCAACAGTACAGTGATAAACACATGAATTTTTAGACATCAACAGTACAGTGATAAACACATGAATTTTTAGACATCAACAGTACAGTGATAAACACATGAATTTTTAGACATCAACAGTACGGTGATAAACACATGAATTTTTAGACATCAACAGTACAGTGATAAACACATGAATTTTTAGACACCAACAGTACAGTGATAAACACATGAATTTTTTAGAAACCCACAGCAAAGTGATAAACACATGAATTTTTAGACATCAACAGTACAGTGATAACACACATGAATTTGTTTTGTTAAGGTTTTTTTCCAGATTGTAGTTTTCATATTTATGTCATTTTCCATTAAAAAAAATCATACCACTTTCTCCTTTCTTCCTCATTCCCCCCTCTCTCTCCTTCCCTCACCCACCCACCAACCCAATCCCTCCCTCCTTCACTCACTCACCAATCACTCAACCCACATACCCACTCTATCCCTACTCCCTCCTTCGGCCACACATCCAATCATTCACTGAGTCACCCACTCCCCCCTCTCTCTTATTCAACCACCCACCTCTCCCTCCCTCACTCATTCACCCACTAACTCATCCACCCACTGTTAACGCACTTACTCCCTCCCTTACTCATACATCCACCCACACACCCACTCCCTCCCTCACCTCCCGGCCACACATCCACCCACTCAGTCATCCACTCACTCCCTCTCAACCACCCACCCACCCACTCACTCACTCCCTCTCCCTCCCTCATCCACGCATCAACTATGTCACTCACTCACTCATCCACCCACACCCTCCCTCCCTTACTCCTTCACTCACACACTCACCCACGCTCCCAGGCCACACATCTCATCCACTCACTCACTCACCCACTCCCTCCCTCCCTCACTCATCCACTAAGTCACTCACTCATCCATCCATCGTTAACCCGCGTACTCCCTCCCTCCTCCACTCACACACAACACACTCACTCACTCACTCACACAGAAATGTGACTACAGTCAGCCTCCAGATACTTTACAGCAACATAAGTCTGCCAAGTCTGAGGCTCATAGTCTGGCCAGCAGACGATATTGTTTGTTCTGCAGAACTAAAACATGAGATAAGGGAGCAAACCAGCCAGAAACTGCTAACGTGGAACTCAATCGATTCCGCCTTATCTCCCATTTCTGTATTTTTAGCGTTACACTGAACCACTAGAGAACAGCGATGGTGCCGCAGTGGTGCTAGTTGTGGTATAAGTGTGGATGGTCGAGTAAAATAGATGTGCAGAGCATGATGACCTAACTTTGATTAATAGAGAAGGGGGAGAGAGACTGAAGGAATGTATGTTGAAATTAAAACACAAATTCTGTAAAGGCGGAAAAAAAAGTAAGAGGTAAAAATCCCAGCTTCCATGTAATTAAGGAATATTGCAGATACTCCATGTCATTAAGGAATACTGCAGATACTCCATGTCATTAAGGAATATTGCAGATACTCCATGTCATTAAGGAATATTGCAGATACTCCATGTCATTAAGGAATATTGCAGATACTCCATGTCATTAAGGAATATTGCAGATACTCCATGTCATTAAGGAATACTGCAGATACTCCATGTCATTAAGGAATATTGCAGATACTCCATGTCATTAAGGAATACTGGAGATACTCCATGTCATTAAGGAATACTGGAGATACTCCATGTCATTAAGGAATACTGGAGATACAGTGTTAGGATCGTATTTCCAAGACCATCGGTACATGAAAGTCTGATATGGTCAGTATCACGCCTGGGAGCATTTAAATTCCCAGATTTCTGTGGTTATCCGTTTTTAGAGGCTGGGCGTCTGTAAAAATTGAAAACAAACAAACAGGCAAACAACTCATTCTAACACTTATTTCAAAATATATGGCAGGTGTATGAGTTTCCCCGCTAGTGATGGCAACCCTGAACAACTAAACCACGTCTTGGAGAATCTATTTCGTGTGTTACATCGATGATAACAGAATAATATGGGTAATAAAAAAAAAAGGATGAGGGGTGGGGAAGAAGAGAACTCTTTAATCTGGGATGTCAGTCAGCCATTTGTATGTCCCTTGAGGAACTTTGCCTCCCTAGCAGCTTTCCTGCAGGCCTCTCGGTTGTGAGTAAGATGCATCCATTTGCAGATCATCAACGATGTCTTGGAGCCATCTTCGCTTCGGTCTTCCTCTCTTTCTTTTTCCCATTATGTACCCTTCCAAGACAGTCTTCTCTAAATTATCATCATGTTTAATGTGTCCAAAATATTTAAGTTTTCTTTGTTTAATCCTCTTTACTAGCCAGCCTTCTTCAATATTAAGTTCTTGTAGTATGGATATATTTGTTCTTTTTGTGCCCATGATATTTGAAGAACTCTTCTGAAGCATTTACATTCAAAGGCATTTATGTGTTTCTCAGCTGTTAAGTGTCCAGGTCTCACAGGCATATGTTGCGATGGGAATGATGCATGCCCTTAACAAATCTTATTTAT
Organism: Achatina immaculata; assembly: GCA_009760885.1. NCBI lineage: Eukaryota > Metazoa > Mollusca > Gastropoda > Stylommatophora > Achatinidae > Lissachatina > Lissachatina immaculata. Next base: position 1,059,036 of record CM019708.1, on the reverse strand, counting down.
GTTGTTCTGTCTGTTACTCTCCACAGATTCTTTAGTTATTTTGCTTTCTGAAGAGCGATAGATGTCCTCCTTTTAATTTCCCTTAGTGTATACCTGGGATGTGGTGATATTAATTATACGTGGTACAGGCGACTGAAGATTACTGTAACTGAACCCCCCCCCCCCCCCCCCCCCATAAAACTGACAAAATAAAAGCAGGATTCATTCACTCAAATATACTCTCTTAACACGTTCTCTATTTGTATACACGCACCTACCACACACATACATACACATTTTTTTTATTTACTCGCTTGAAGAAGGTTGGCTAGCAAATAGAAAACTTAAATATTTTGGACACATTAAACGTCATGAGAATTTAGAGAAGATCGTCTTCCAAAGGTACATAATAGGAAAAAGAACGAGAGAAAGACCAAGGCGAAAACTGGCTGCAAGGCATCGTTGATAATCTGCAAATATATCTGTGTGTGTGTGTGTGTATTTGTTTGTTTGTTTTCAGTCCCAGCGGTGGGGATTTTTTTCTGGTACCCACCAAAAAGGCCCCGGGGTTGACCCAGCCTCTAAAAATGGGTACCAGAGAAATCTGGGAAGGTAAAGCGGCCAGGCATGATACTGACCACATCACACTTTCATGTGCCGAAGGTCATGGAAAATACGGGCCTAACGCCGTATTTCCTAATATGCCTTAATGTCATGGAAACGGCGATTTTACCGTTTACCTTTTTTTTAACATATGTACATATTCACTCATTTACATTCATGCGTGCACTCGCTAAGTATTTCGTCTTCAAGAACCACAGAAATCAATACACACGCATACATACGTGGGTAACTGACACCCACACATACATACATACATACACGCGATCTGGCCGTTTACTCCGAGGTCACGTTGATATGTAGTGAGCATGTAAGGCACCGTCTAGTACAGATCAGGCAGTAACATTTTTATTGAAACAGAACACCCATCATGCATTCTTTAAACACAATCAACAAATATGGGCTAGTCAATATGTCCAGTACAGGCTTTAAAAAAGATCTGATGGGAACATCTCCAGTACAAACATAAAAAGGACTACTTTGTAACATTTGAAGAAGCGCTAAGAGAGAGAGAGAGAGAGAGAGAGAGAGAGAGAGAGAGAGAGGCTAGTAACATTTCAAGAACACGCTAAAGAAGAGACCAGCTAGTAGCATTTCAAGAACACGCTAAAGAAGAGACCAGCTAGTAACATTTCAAGAACACGCTAAAGAAGAGACCAGCTAGTAGCATTTCAAGAACACGCTAAAGAAGAGACCAGCTAGTAACATTTCAAGAACACGCTAAAGAAAAGACTAGCTAGTAACATTTCAAGAACACGCTAAAGAAAAGACTAGCTAGTAACATTTCAAGAACACGCTTTAAAAAAAAAACAGCTAGTAACATTTCAAGACCACGCTTAATAAAACATGAGAGAGATACCAACCAAAAACCCGCCCAAGAACGCTCTTAACAAAGACCAGGTAGTCACAGTATCCTATGTCACGTGATTAATTCACAAACTGTCTTTCAGGGAATCAGTTTAGAAACAAAACAGAAGAGTCTTAAGCAAACAGGCTCTTGCTCAAGCCTTGCTCTAGCTAAAATTTGGCGCATTTGAATTTATACAGAAATAAAACCTAAACCGTATTTCCTCTGATAATCGTACAGTCAAACTCCTGGAGGAAATCGTATTTCTCCTAATAATCGTACAGTCAAACTCCAGGGGGAAACCGTATTTCTTCTAATAATCGTACAGTCAAACTCCAGGGGAAACCGTATTTCTCCTAATAAAGCGTATCAACTGAAAAAAAAAATTGTATATATACAAGAAATATTTATCCAAGAAACACGGATTCGAATTACGTTTTTTCTTTCGAAGAATTAAAAACTGGGCCTGCACACTCCCTGTCACTACTTAAGATAAGCCGTACTAAAGCACGTTCCTCCCGTATACCCAACACACCCTACCTCCTTTCCTCCAGATATCACTGAACAAAACCAGTGTAAGCGATAACTTTGAAAGTAGACATTTGAAAAATTCATCATAATCTGAAAGGCCAATATATCTGGGAAAAGAAAATCGTTGAGAAGAATAATTTTGAAACATTTGTGGGTGCTAGTGAGATGTGATTGTTCAGTCTGTGGAGCGTTAGGGTGAGGGCAGTGAGCAAATGTCTGGGTGAGGGTGTGAGCAAATGTCTGTGTGAAGGTGGGGAGTAAATGTCTGGGTGAGGGCGGGGAGCAAATGTCTGGGTGATGGTGGGGAGCAAATGTCTGGGTGATGGTGGGGAGCAATGTATGTGTGAGGGTGAGGATTAATGTCTGTGTGAGGGTGAGGAGCAATGTCTGTGTAAGGGTGAGGAGCAATGTCTGTGTGAGGGTGGGGACCAATGTCTGTGTGAGGGTGGGGACCAATGTCTGTGTGAGGGTGGGGAGCAAATGTCTGTGTGAGGGCGGGGAGCAATGTCTGTGTGAGGGTGGGGACCAATGTCTGTGAGGGTGGGGAGCAATGTCTGTGTGAGGGTGGAGAGCAAATGTCTGTGTGAGGGCGGGGAGCAATGTCTGTGTGAGGGTGGGGACCAATGTCTGTGTGAGGGTGGGGACCAATGTCTGTGTAAGGGTGGAGAGCAAATGTCTGTGGAGGGTGGGGACCAATGTCTGTGTGAGGGTGGAGAGCAAATGTCTGTGTGAGGGTGGGGACCAATGTCTGTGTGAGGGTGGGGACCACTGTCTGTGTGAGGGTGGGGACCAATGTCTGTGTGAGGGTGGAGAGCAAATGTCTGTGTGAGGGTGGAGAGCAAATGTCTGTGAGGGCGGGGAGCAATGTCTGTGTGAGGGTGGGGAGCAGTGTCTGTGTGAGGAAAGATCCAGATCATTCTCATAAACCAGATTCTAGTTTTAAGGTACATGTATGAGAAGGTAACGGTTTAAGGTACACAAAGGAGAAGGTAATGTTGTAAGGTACATGCAGGAGAAGGTAACGTTGTAAGGTACATGCAAGAGAAGGTACGTTTTCCTGGCTGCATATTGAAAAAATTATTACTAGTATGGATATTAAGCCTTGTACAGTTTGTGGGACTTGTGTGATTTAATGATTTCTTGAAAGAGGCGCTATGGGCAGACAATTTTGTCTTTCCAAAAATGAAGAAAAGTTAGTCCTCGATAGTAGTATTCGATGTGAGAGACTGGAAACATACAGATTTAACGACACAGCAACAGAAGATCACTCTTACAAGAGTGAGATAAGAAACACGCTATTACAACGGTGAGATAAGAAACACGTTCTTATAGCAGTGAGATAAGAAACACGCTCTTATAACAGTGAGATACACGCTCTTATAACAGTGAGATAAGAAACACGTTCTTATAGCAGTGAGATAAGAAACACGCTCTTATAGCAGTGAGATAAGAAACACGTTCTTATAGCAGTGAGATAAGAAACACGCTCTTATAACAGTGAGATAAGAAACACGCTCTTATAGCAGTGAGATAAGAAACACGTTCTTATAACAGTGAGATAAGAAACACGCTCTTATAGCAGTGAGATAAGAAACACGTTCTTATAACAGTGAGATAAGAAACACGCTCTTATAACAGTGAGATAAGAAACACGTTCTTATAGCAGTGAGATAAGAAACACGCTCTTATAACAGTGAGATAAGAAACACGTTCTTATAACAGTGAGATAAGAAACACGCTCTTATAGCAGTGAGATAAGAAACACGTTCTTATAACAGTGAGATAAGAAACACGCTCTTATAACAGTGAGATAAGAAACACGTTCTTATAGCAGTGAGATAAGAAACACGCTCTTATAACAGTGAGATAAGAAACACGTTCTTATAACAGTGAGATAAGAAACACGCTCGTATAACAGTGAAGTGAGATAAGAAACACGCTCTTACAACGGTGAGATAAGAAACACGCTCTTATAGCAGTGAGATAAGAAACACACTCTTATAGCAGTGAGATAAGAAACACCCTCTTATATCAGTGAAGTGAGATAAGAAACACGCTCTTATAACAGTGAGATAAGAAACATGCTCTTACAACAGTGAGATAAGAAACACTCTCTTATAGCAGTGAGATAAGAAACACGCTCTTATAACAGTGAGTTAAGAAACACGCTCTTATAACAGTGAGATAAGAAACACGCTCTTATCACAGTGAGATAAGAAACACGCTCTTATCACAGTGAGATAAGAAACACGCTCGTATAACAGTGAGATAAGAAACACGCTCACAGTGAAGTGAGACAAGAAACACGCTCTTATAGCAGTGAAGTGATATAAGAAACACGCTCTTATAACAGTGAAATGAGATAAGAAACACGCTCTTATAACCGTGAGATAAGAAACACGCTCTTACAATAGTGAGATAAGAAACACGCTCTTACAACAGTGAGACAAGAAGCATTCAGTAACAACGAGATATTCTACTAATAAAAAGCTGTACTATTCAGAAGTAAGAGGCAACACGATGAAGAGCGAGACAGGGATAAAGAGGAACAAAGTGTGAGAAAAAAACACTGGACTACGTCGTGAGTTTGAATAATAATAATAATAATAATAATTGGAAGTGTGGCAGGAAATAATCACCTAATTCTTGTGTGCTTTAGTAACACTTTCAGAGCACAACATAAAGAGTAAATATCATGTCATGACACCATTTCTCCAATCAAGTCTGCGCGGCATGACCATATTCGGGAAACGACATTACATACTTAATTGCACTGAGCTAACATCCACATATTAATGTTAAAACCATAATGAACATAAGCCAAAGCTCCGAGCCGCTGGTTTTTTTTTGGTGTTTTTGTCAATATTTCTTCATTAAGCATCGAATGTCTTTGTTGTCGCATCTAAGCTTAATCCATTAAAAGTTTGCAATTTAATATCAAGCGCAGGTTCAATGGGGTCGCGTCTAACATGTAAACGGTTTTATAATAAATGACTTAATGATCAAGTTATCTGATTTCTTTTTTTTAAAAAATCATAAATTATTAAAGAAAACTGGAAATCTGTTTAAATTGCTACTGGTCTTTCCAGCCTTTACAAGATGCGGAGAAGCTTCTTTGTCCAGGACACGCTGAGCCCATGTCTCCAACGCTGAAACCACAAATTCCCTGTGTTCACCTACGCTTCTGGGAAAACAATATACATCACTGATATTACAGCTAATCTGTCAAATGCAGGCCTGGCTATTAAACTTTGAAACGGTCATGCGCATTAGCTGTTGGCGGCGTGATCACATTTTGAAGGATAAACTGGCATAAACCTCAAATCAATAGAATACCTGTTTCTTTGTGTCAGTAAGCGGGTTGGGTTTATTCTCTTTCCATAAAAGGGTTATCCCCCCCCCCCCCCCTTCTTCCACGATTATTTTTTGTTTCTTAATGTCTTTGATAGAGTTTCTAAAAATGTGCAATTCTCTTCTGTCTTCGCTTACAATGATTCCGTGCTGTGTTCGGTGCGTGTGTGTGCGACGCTGGAACAGGCAGTGTAGAAGAAACACAGGAGTGAGTTGTTTATATACAGAGCAGCCAGGACAAGTCGGTGGACAGATGATTAGAGAGCCAACCAGGCGACTTTGACCAGAGTAAAGACACCCAAGGAGGTAGATGGATGCATGTAAAAGAACAGCAAACGTAGAAGTGACATGAAATATCAGAAAAATGATTGAATGAAAGAATAGTCTGGGATGGTAAAGAAAGAGGTTGAAAGAAAAGACCAATAGGCAAATTTAATCAAATTACACGGATAAGTCAAACGAAAAAAAAAATACAGATGAACAGATAAACAGAATAACTGATGAATCTCTAGGCAGAATGAATAACAAAGATAATTAACACACAAAGAAACACTTCATTATTATTACGAATTACTTAACACAGTACTAAAATATCAATTAAAAACTTTAGTTACAACACACAGAAAACAAGTTTTAAAATATCAAAGAAACACTTTACCACATTAGAAGAAAAATGTCCAGAATTCTTGCTGCCTGTAATTTGCAAAGGGAAAAAAAAAAATCTCCACTGTGTGTGCTACACAGACCGATGTCCGTGCAAGTAATGAAGAAGACGTCAAGACTAACTCGGGCTGCTAATGACACATACAAATTACTCACCATGGCATAAACCATTCAGTGCTTCCACCGTTTATTCTAGCAGTATTGATTTCAGCCGCCCATTGGACTAGGCTATAAGCAATACCCAGGCCAGCACTGTGAACTGTATTCTGTTATTAAGCCACGCATATGACACATAAATGCGCACTGCCCTCAGATATGCTCCGTGAAAACATTAGGGGTTATACAAACTATCGAAACTTTGATAAATCGCGCTTGTGTCTCAGTAATGACTGAATTTATACGGAATCGAGTATTTCATTTCCCTCAAAGTCATGTGCCCTTTCATTTCTAACAGGGGGTAACAAATATCATTTATGACGCATCACTGTAACTTGGATTCGATTACTCCTCGCTACATGCGGCTTTGTTTCTCCAAGTATTCAAACAGAGAATCTAGGCAGTGACAAGGGTACATGCTGGCCACATACAGGCAGGCCATCAATAGGGTTTGATAAAAGTAGTATTTAATCATCAAAACACAACAAAGACTTTTTTTTTTCATTAGAAATTTGTGAATATCTAAAATGGGGGGAAAGTGAGCGCGTTGAGTGGTTAAAGGTTACGTCTTAAGTTGATGGAGTGGGCTGTAATCCGATTTCATCGCGGTCCAGTCAACCTATCTGTAAAAAATGGGTATGGTACTGGGAGATGGAAAACTGTCCCTAACAATGTGGCATATCTTCCTGCAATAAGAGGCACACCTGAGAATGCTGTACACATCATGACGATAAGTGATCAAGAACGTGAAATACACGGAGCATTAACGTGAATTGCCACGTATATATGGTTCGTCGCTTGAACTTGGGGGATGGGGAGCAAAAGAGATGAAAACAAACTTGACTTACTTATCTGTCTTTTTTAAAGACTCGACAGTTTGCTATGAGAAATGCACTGTAATACAATGGCAAGTAATGGGTAGCACTATATAAAAAGTAAGAAGATGATAGTTATGCTACTGATGGGGGTGGATCTTCATAAGGCTCTTAAGTTGGAAGTTCTTGGAAAGTCATAAAAAAGAATGTGATTTTGTTTGTTTGTTTTTTTGCAGATGGTAAGTTTTACAAGATAAATGTGATGGATGTGATTCTCTTTTCATGGCCATTGAACCACGGCTGGGCTGATTATCAGTATCGGTATCTGTATGTCAATATTTGTATGTTTGATATCTGTATGTCAGTACTGTCTGTCTGGTCTCTAATTCCGTGGCTGAACCAAATTGTGGAGCCATCGAACAAAAAAAAACAAACAAACTGGTTTTGATGCCCTCATAACCAGAATGCTCTACGTGTCTCAGTTAAGTAGCACACAACAGGGCAAAGACTTGAACGAGACTTGGTAAATAACAGACAGAATGGCAAAAGACTGGAACGAGACGTAGTAAATAACAGACAAAAGGGCAAAAGACTGGACTGAGACTTGGTAAATAACAGACAAAAGAGCAAAAGACTGGACCGAGACTTGGTAAATAACAGACAACATGGCAAAAGACTGGACCGAGACTTGGTAAATAACAGACAACAAGACAAAAGACTTGAACGAGACTTGGTAAATAACAGACAACAAAGACTTGAACAGCGCTCGAAGATCAGGAGAAACGGACATAGGGAAAGGTAAACTGTTGTTTTATATGCTTGCACGGGGGATGGAGGGAACATCTCAGGAAAACATACGCAATCTTTTGGGTTTTCAATGGAAGATCTTCAGTGTCTGGAGTTGTCAACACTGTCATGGTGTACTTCGTCATTTCTGTGAGTCATTCACTGTTGCCATCATTGTTGGGGGTTTAAACGTCTTCATCTGGAACTGGTCACCCTGCCTCAATAGATTTGACTCTGATGAAAAAAATGTTGGTCCTGTGTACTGTTCATCTACACAAGGGAAGAGACTATTGTATTACGCTTTCGTCGCGACAGTTATATACAACCTTGTCTTACAAAATACATCTCAATCAACGAGGACTTAGTACATGGACGGCATGGCTAAAAACAGCAGAGGGACAACATACTGGCACAGTGAGCTAAACAACCTACGTAACAAACTAATGGATTACGTTTCGTGCCAGTTCTTTAAATCTGGACGAATAATACGAGGGGTGTTCAGAAAGTAATGCACCACTTTTTTTTTCAGCTAATAATGAAGATAGAAGCGCACAATTTTGCACACTTTAAATATGGCATGTGCCGATTGTGTGCACCAAATTGCACCGCAACCAGCCAAACGAATATGGCTGCCCTAACCGTTGAAATAGAGCATGTTAGCAACTTGCGGTATAAGCAGAGAAGGAAACTTGTGAACATTCACAATCGTCTATGTGATGTGTATGGGAGTTTTGCAGTCGACAGGAGTACAGTCAGTCGCTGGGTTCAGAGAATCAAAGAATCAATAAGTGGAGAGATAAGGAGTTGCATGATCGGTCGCGCTGTGGACGTCGTGTCACAGCCACCAAGGTAGAAATGTTGAAATGCGCTGAGGCCATTATTCTTACTGATATGCGTAAGAACAATTGGCCTTAAAGCTGCCAGTTAGCAATGGTAGTGCAATTGCAGTTATAAAAGCTCTCGGATTTTCTAAAGTTTGCGCAAGATGGGTTCCTCAAGTCTCACAAATGACCATCGATTGTAAAGGAAAGCAATTTCTTCTGAACTGATGGAGCGTTTCAATGCTGAGGAAGAGAACTTTTTGGCTAAGATCGTAACAGGTGACGAAATCTGGGCACATCATTTTGAACCTGAGACAAAAAAACACTCAATGGAGTGGCATCATCCGCAATCACCACGAAGAAAGAAATTCAAGACAACTCCTTCAGCTGGAAGGATCAGTCTTTTGGGACATTCAAGGTGTGATTCTTGTAGATATTATGCCAAGAGGAGAGACAATCACTTTGCAAGCTTACATTAAGACATTGAAAAAACTCAGTCAACGTTTTCGCAGAGTTCGGCCGCACAAGAAACCAGCAGACCTGCTTCTCCTTCACGACAATGCGCGCCTTCACACAAGTCTGACAACACGGGAAGCAATCACCAAATTGGGTTGGACTGTATTACACCATCCACCCTATAGTGCCGATTTGGAACCCTCTGATTTCCATCGGGTTGGTCCACTTAAAGATGCACTCCGAGGGTTAAGATTTGATGATGACGAAGGAGTGATTCATGCAGCGAAGAAATGGCTACATAATCAAGAGAAAATCTGGTACGGGCTAGGAATACATGCACTTGTTTCGCACTGGCGTAAAGCCGTACAAGTTGATGGAGATTATATTGAATAATACCGATGTTTACATGACATATCCATGTACATTGTGTATAAATTTCATGCTTTTTGAATAAACAGCTCCTGAGAAAAATGATGTGGTGCATTACCTTCTGAACGCCTCTCGTTTACTTTTCAGACCGTTAATCATGGGAAGCATTCGCATCGCACACACATTCACATCACATCGGACAAACATTCAAATAAACAATCATGTAAGATTGTCTATGTACTACAGTTAAAAAAAATCATGTAAGACTGCCTGGAGTTAACAAAGTACAATTAGATTACGACTCGGACATAAGTTCCTAATGATTTGTTTCCATTACCCTGGAGACAAGAACGTACACAAAATGTAAGTTCTCGAAATGAGGTTACAGACAACTGGATATTACAGAAAGAGCAAGACCCAAACTGCTGAAAATGGTATCCCGTTTGTTTCAAATATTTTTGTAGAATTGTCATAAGTTATAACACAATCGATGAACATTATTAGCGTTGTTCAGGTTTGATTTAACAAACGTTAAACATTTGTTGTGTAGATGTACTACAAACTGTGATATACATTTCCTGCTACAAACAATGGTCTTCGCAGTAAGACTTGATGTGGTGATTGTGGGTGACGAGTCATGCGACTTTAAAAAAAATGTTAGTATATGCAGTAACTGTTACCTTAAGTAATGATTCTGACAGTACGCTTTTGTTGCATCTTGCACTGTTCTTGTGGAACACTGGACGTTGTTCCCACCGTAGACATTTGTTTTGTGTCTACTGCTATGAGAGGAGTTTCTTATTTTCTGTGCACACAGAATGATTGTAACAAGTCTTGGAGAACATGAGCTCCATTCCTTGTCCATTCCACACATCAGCTGACATAGGACCTCATCACTGTAGTGGACCTGGTGCTCATTAGCATAGATCTGGTTATTAGGAAGGGGTATGACTGTTCAGTCAGGGTTTCTGACATTATGAAAAGCCGTGCTGGACAGCGTTGGCGATCGTGCCCCCTCATCATGTGCGATTACTGGTGTTTTCAATCAATTCAAATGATTCCCCATCTCACTTTGTGAGTCCACGAAGATATTTTTTTCTCTTGGCCTTCCCTTTTGTGCCATAAATTTTCCAGTATTTCTAATTTCTTTAACTTTTGTCTTCTCATGACATGTCAATTTCTTACAATTTTAATTAGTTTTCGTTGTTTTTAAAACCTCTTTGAGAACCTCTTCGTTTCACTGATAATTAGCAATAGCTAACTGCCGGTAATATGAATTGTAAAAAGTGTTTCTACATACTATTTGGACAAAGCAGACTCATATTAACAATTCTAACTTCGAATGGACCGAAAGGCCTACAGTAGAGCTGTTAGGGAGGCAAATTTCCGCAAAGGAACATGCAACTGACTGACTGAACTTTGAATGGACATTCATTTTAAACAGTGAAAATACCCAACCATCTTCTATCTACAGTTGTACTCTGTCTGTCTGTCTGTCTGTCTGTCTCTCTCTCTCTCTCTCTCTCTCTCTCTCTCTCGATATGAAAATGGATACATGAACTATAAAGTAGTGTGCATCTGATTAACTGAGGAAAATTGTAGTGGAAAAAAGGAAAAAAATGACAGCAATGACATAAATGTTGACATAATCACACCCACGTGCTTAGAAAATTCTTAAATGTGCCTGAAATATGTTGAACATACGAAAACAAAATCTCATAGAACTTCCACTTCCGTGTCATCTGTACTCAAACAATGAACATAAAGTTTCTAGAGTACTCAACTTTTAGATACTGCACTTTACTCTTTAACACATCACAACCGAAACAAAAAAGGGCCCTGCACAACACAATCTTCCTCCCAGCTCTATACCGTCAATGTCAAACATGGACACCAACAGCCAAGAACAAAAGGAAAATCATCGCGACAGAAATGAGATGTTTAAGGAGAATACTAAACGTGACAAAGAAGAGACTAAATAAGAAATGACGCCATCAGGACAAAGGTTAGAGTAACCCCAGTATTACACTGTATCCAGAAACAGCAAGTCAGATGGTTTGGCCACCAGACAGTATATCACATAAAAACATTCACACTAAGATTTGTAACAGGTTGCCTGTGCAAAGAGAGGGAGAGAGGAAATTAGAAAAGCATTAAATATCCCATTATATAAAGAAAACTGCCAAGCCATATCTAGACGTCTGTCCCATCAACATTGAAAGGTAGATGAGGAAGGAGACAAGACAATGCTTTGCTCTTTCAACCCCCCCCCCCCCTTTTTTTTTTTTTTCACAGACCAAAACTGGAAGTCTTGGTTGAACTTGCACGCCTATGCGAAGCAATGCTGAAAGCGATGTTTAGGATAATCTAAATAAAATGAAAAGTAGCACATTTTTAAAAAATCCACGTCATATAAATTTTTACAAAAAATTTATGCAATTTTTCCAGTTTCTGTCTACCAAAATTCATTATCAAAATTTATTCTGGCAATGTACAAAAAGTAACGCATGAGTGAAGGGTTAAATTTCTATCAAATCATGAACAAAGACTTAGGCTTCTTTCAAATTCATGTGCAAAGGGTTAACTTTCTATCAAATTCATGTGCAAAGGGTTAATTTTCTATCAAATTCATGAGTGACGGGTTAAGTTTCTATCAGATTCATGAGCGAAGTGTTAAGTTTCTATCACTTTCATGAGTGAAGGGTCAAGTTTCTGTCAAATTCACGAGTTAAGGGTTAAGTTTCTATATCCCGGCAACATTCAGCAGCAGTAGACTATGATAACCGGAGTCCATTGATTCAAGACAGATGAGACCAGCCAAATTACCCGGCAAAAGCAAACTTGATGATTAGTTAAAGTTGTGACTTACGCGATTTACAGAATCAGTCATGCGGAAAGATTCTTAGAAATGTTAAGCTTGGCTACTTTCACAAACATTTCGCCTCTACTTTCACATCTACTTGCACGAAACAGCCATTATTACAATTCTGTGGTTGTAAATATGTTTTTATTTCTCTGTCTGTCTGTCCGTCCGTCTGTCTATCTGTCTGTGTTGGTTTTATATCATTTTAGAACTCTTTGGTTCTCCATCTGAGAAATGTCTGTCTGAAAGTATCTTTTTGTCTCTTTGAGACAGACAGACATAGACACACACACGCACACATACTCGCACTTCTCTCTCACTGTCACTCTTTCTCTCACTATCTCTCTCATTTCCTCTCATTATCTCTCTCGCTGTCACTCTCTCTGTTCTCTCGCTCTCATTCTCACTCTCTCTTTTTCTTTAACAATCTGTTTCTGACTTTAACAATCTGTTTCTGAATCATCTTCCCTAAGCTCTGTGAATGTTTCAGTAATGCTATACTTGGTCTATGGATCTGTGAATGTTTCAGTAATGCTATACTTGGTCTATGGCTCTGTGAATGTTTCAGTAATGCTATACTTGGTCTATGGCTCTGTGAATGTTTCAGTAATGCTATACTTGGTCTATAGCTCTGTGAATGTTTCAGTAATGCTATACGTGGTCTATAGCTCCATGAATGTTTCAGTGATGCTATACTTGGTCTACAGCTCTGTGAATATTTCAGTAATGCTATATTTGGTCTATAGCTCCGTGAATGTTTCAGTTATGCTATACGTGGTCTATAGCTCCGTGAATGTTTCAGTGATGCTATACTTGTCTTACTGTCTGTGGCTCACTGTCTGCTCCGTCTGCCCGCTTACTAGTTTGCTGTGCGTGTTTTCAGCCCATCTACACTTGTACTGAACTCTGCATGCCAATCTTCGGCTGCCTCCCTGCATCTGTACACGTCTATCACGCTGTAAATCTGTTGTTCTATGCTTGTTCTTATCTACCTGTCTCACGCTGCCCGCATGCTCGCTTGTCAAGTCCCTACTTTCCATGACTGATGTTAAGTTAAAAAAAAAAAAACCTTCACCCGTGACATTAATGATCCCAGGTCAAGGCTAACGATAACGCCCGCTCGGAAACTGCACTTCCCGGCCAGGTCGTTTACTCCACGGAAAGTATTGAAGGCTGTTCCTTTAGTTAACACTTGCTACATTAGACAGCAATCATTTAACGTCTTGCCCACACACTCGCACACCACCCGCCCTGCAAACTGAATTTTAAAAAAAAAACATTTATGTATCAGGTACAGACTCTCAGGGTGTCTGAGTGCACTGGTCTCTCATGGCGAAGGTCGGGGGTTCGAATCCGGCCGGAGGCACCCCAGTTACCTAGCTGTAGAAATGGGTACCCGACTACTTCTGTAGTTGGGGTTCTCCATGTATCCCTTGTAATGTTCAAAAATAACTGCGTTCCCCCCCCCCCAATAAAAATCATATTGCATGCATCATTATAAACTGGAATCGCGTTTGGGTTATTTATAAAGAGAAAATAACACTCCCATGTAACTTAGAAAAAGAGCTAATGGCGCAATGTTTCAATAAGAAATGGCATGGTTCGTATCTTTGTGTTCAATCAATGACAAGGTAGGGAAAGATTCTCCACGGAGTAGATAACACGTAACAACGTATTTATTGCTGGCTTAGTTGCGAATGTAGCAAATAATAATTGTATAAGACAGTACAAATTGTGGACAGATTAGTTCATGCTTTCTTCCCCTATTCTGGTTTCGGGTTGTTTTTTTTTTTTCATCTTATTTCTGTTGTAATTATCATGGCGTAACAAGACACGAACCTATGAACCTACAAATCATGTCTAGAAAGTGGAGGTGGATTGACCACACTCTGAGGAAATCTAACACCAGCATAGCAAGATAGGCACTGACATGGAATCCTCAAGGAAATAGAAAACGAGTAAGACCTAGACTTACTTGGAGAAGAGAAATGATGACAGTGCTCAGAGGCAAGGGATGCACATGGAAGGAAGCAGAGAATAATTCCAAGAACAGGGATGACTAGAGAGCCTATGCTCCCAAGCGAGTGAAAGGTGATGATGATGAACATTATTTACTTGTAACTTGTAATAACATAACGATAAATTTATGGGCAAGAAAACGCATCTTATCAAGAACAAGTAACTTTACTTTCAACGTGAAACTGATAGTTTATAAGTAATTTTAGTTCTTTGGTTGTTGTTGTTGTTGTTGTTGTCGTTGTTCTGGGACCGAATGTTTAGTGTGCTATCAATATTTCTTGACTGAGCTGTTGTTCTCTCTCTACATTAGTTAGATTCCCAGTTACTCTCATATGACTTTGCTTTTTCTGAAGTGTATGGCACGCGTGACTTTGCTTTCTCTGAAGTTTATGGGAAGCGTGACTTTGCTTTCTCTAAAGTTTTTGGGACGCGTGACTCTGCTTTCTCTAGTTTATGGCACGCGTGACTTTGCTTTCTCTAAAGTTTTTAGGACGCGTGACTCTGCTTTCTCTAAAGTTTTTGGGACGTGTGACTCTGCTTTCTCTGAAATTTGTGGGACGTGTGACTTTTCTCTGCGTTTAAGTTTCCCCCTCTCCCCCCCCCCCCCCCTGCAACTCTACCGTCTGTAATTTTATTCTTCACTTTGCAAACGTCTCTGTTTCCGGTTGTTAATACCGTCCTTGTCAAACATTTCTGCTGGAAGTTGCTGATAGTTATTTGCAACCTTTTCTAACAAATACGGTGATCTCGTCGTCTTTACGTTACAACCTTTGTTACTAGACTGAAGAATCCATAAGCATCTGTGGTTGTTTTCTGCTCTCTCTCTCTCTCTCTCTCTCTCTCTCTCTCTCTCTCTCTCTCCCCCCTCACACACACCTTTAACCGCAATTCTTAAAGTTGCTATAAAAAATTACGTATTACATATACCCAAACTGCAATTCTTAAAGTTGCTGTCGAAAGTTACATATCACACATAGATATGTGCTTGGTAGGTTTCTGTTTTCAGATCCACCTATATATCATAGATCCACCTCATCCCCTGGAAAATGAAGATACCCGGAAAAAAGAAGATGCCTGGAAACAGAATATGCATGGAAACAGAAATTGCCTGGAGACAGAAGATGCCTGGAGACAGAAGATACCTGGAAACAGAAGATGCCTGGAAACAGAAGATACATGGAAACAGAAGATACCTGAAAACAGAAGATACAGAAGATAACTGGAAACAGAAGATACCTGGAAACAGAAGATACATGGAAATAGAAGATACATGGAAATAGAAGATACATGGAAAAAACGCTGGGATTTCTTTAGCACTTTGATCCGTCATTTATGTTTGAACATCCACTTTTCCTCATAAACTTTTACAGCCCGACTGATCTTTTTCTCTACTAGCAGTGAGTGAAAATGATTTAAAGTTCATGCATGAAGAAAGCAGGATGTATCTGGCGTAAAATTAGTGAAAATTCGTAATCCAAATTGTCATGAATTATGAATGGAATCTGTCGCCTTGTTTTGAATGCTTCTACCGGCAGACGAAAGAGAGGACAATTTCTTGATCAAGATTTGAAAATATATACACAATGGTTACTGTAATAGTATTTAGGGCTTCTCTTTTATCGAACATAGAATATATCGATCGATCGAGAGAGAGAGAGATGATGACGATGATGATGTAACTGTTATTTGTCACGGTATTATGGTTTTTAGCATACACATTTTTCACAGTTATACACCGAAAGTGCTAATGTATTATCTATGCCAGGCCCTCCCACAGAAACTTTGGAGGCTGGTGCAGAAATACCCTCCCTCCATCCAGCCTCCCTCCTCCCCCACGGGTTATCTGTTTTCATTCAATACGGGCCCTTTGAAGTAGTCCGGGCCCCCTCTTCAAACAGAAAATCTTCCGACGTCGAAGTGATGCACTGGCTGGCCATGGTTTTATATCACAGAATATGGTTTTATACCATAGAGTGCGGTTTTATACTATATGATGTTGTTTTATATCACAGAATATGGTTTTATATCATAGAGTGCGATTTTATACTATAGGATGTTGTTTTATGTCACAGAATATGGTTTTATATCATAGAGTGCGATTTTATACTATAGGATGTTGTTTTATATCATAGAATATGGTTTTATATCATAGAATGTTGTTTTATATCAAAGAATGTGGTTTTTTTTATCACAGAATGTGATTTGAGACAAATAACAGAAATGAGATGAGAATCTACGACCTGTCCTGGGAGCAGTGACATTTTATTTTGTTGGTCTAAGAGATAAATCGTCAGACGAGGATCTGAAAGGGTTGTAGAGGGCGCCACCAGATTAGGGCTGCACAAGGTCAGAGGTCAGCCAGGAACATTCCTGAACTACGTTATACACTAGAACTTCGGACAACACGTAGAAACAATACATCACCTGGACTCATCGAAGGTGATCAGTATTTATTTGTTAAGCTGGATAAATCTTTTATCTGCACGCCGCTGTTCTTTCTATACATCACATGTCTTATTTCTTTATCATCACATGTCTCATTTCTTTATCATCGCGTGTCTTATTTCTTTACATCACATGTTTTCTCTTATATATATATATATATATCAAAGACGCTCTTTCTATACACCACAGATATGATTTCTTTCCACATCAGGTCTGCCATCATAAATGCTGCTTCTATATATCACAGGTTTTCATTCTGTATATCACAGATCTTCTCTGTGTACACTGCAGGTCTTCCCGGATTTTACTTGTGTATACTACAAGTCTATCATCTATTGATCACAAGCCTTCTATCTGTACACCACGGGTCTTCCATCTATATATCACAGATCTTCTCTGTGTACACTGCAGGTCTTCCCGGATTTTACTTGTGTATACTACAAGTCTATCATCTATTGATCACAAGCCTTCTATCTGTACACCACGTTGTCTTCTATCTGTACACCACGGGTCTTCCATCTATATATCACAGATCTTCCATCTGTACACCACAGGTCTTCATTGCGCACACTGCACGTATTCCATCTATATATCACAGGTCTTCCATCCATATATCACAAGTATTTCATCCAAATGTCACAGATCTTCCATCTGTACACCACAGGTCTTTTCATCTATACATCACAGGGTCTTCCAACTATATATCACCGGTCTTCCATTTATAATCACAGGTCTTTCATCTATACATCGCAGGTGATCCTTATGCACTCTGCAGGCCTTCCGTCAAAGATCGTCCACCTACACACTAGAAGTGTTCAATGATTTAACAGACAAAAAATCACCTCTACTTTAGCACATAATTAGAATTTCATCACGTGAAATGAACAAAAACTATTTTTAATATGTTATTTACTGATGGCTTATGGATTCTGTGATACTCAAGCACACAGAACAGCCAAACAATTATAAAGCACATAAAACCTACGAACAGATATGACAGGATGCGAGCTAACCATACGGCAGTGTCTAATAAGAAGGCATGTTCATGCTCAGGTGTGGTAATGATGCATCCTGCATCTAATCCTAATCCTACATCTGTTGGTAATGATTCATTTGACTGATTTTAATAGGGGCAAAGGTCAAGTTTAAAATAAAAGCAAAAACAAAAAACAAAACAACACGGAAAGGGTTTGAAACTATTTTTAAAAAATAAACGTGTTTCGACAGAATTCTCTGCAAAAAAAAAGGTGAAGAAGAGACCAGTACGTGGTCATTTATGTGTACGTTTTTTTTTCTTTATGGAGGCTATCTAACATTCTATAGTTGAGATTCATCCGCGATCTCTCTCTCTCTCTCTCTCTCTCCATATAACTAGCGCGCATTTATGTTTAATCTGTAAAAAGTAGTCCAGGCGTAAGCTTCTATACAGTTTTGTCAATAAGCTTGTCACCCCAGGCGCATGTAGATACCTTATTTCGTCAGAGAAACAACGAGAAAAAGTGGCATATAACATAATCTCATATATCTCTATAAAATTTTCACATGATGTGCTAAATATTTTATTAGCAACGAATCTTTTTTATCGCTGTCGTCGTAAAACAGCAGCTGTTATTTTAAAGGACACAAAGATTTTATGAATTATGATTCTTATCGGTAACATTTGGAATAGATCTTAGAAATGATTAATTTGACAGTGATTCAAAGAAGATTTACAGAAGTTTAAAAAAAAAAGTTTATCAACATGATAAAATTGTTAAAAATAAAGTTATTGGATGTTTTTAAAAAACTTGATAGAAATAATATGTATGTTACTTGTCGGATAGACAACCAGAGAAGAAATTATGAGAAAACACGTAAACTATTGCACAGATTACCCCACAGTTTTTTTTTTATTTTCCAGCATTACATTACTGCAATCAACATTAGGCTGTTCTCGTCTACTAATTATAAACAAAAGTATCAC
The DNA here is from genome assembly GCA_009760885.1 of Achatina immaculata. NCBI lineage: Eukaryota > Metazoa > Mollusca > Gastropoda > Stylommatophora > Achatinidae > Lissachatina > Lissachatina immaculata. Next base: position 1,040,351 of record CM019708.1, on the reverse strand, counting down.
ATTCTCCAGGACTACATTAACAAACAAAAGTATCACACACATTCTCCAGGACTACATTAACAAACAAAAGTATCGCGTTCTCGAGAACTATATTAATAATTATAAACAAAAAGTATCACGTTCTAACAGAAATATCACGTTCTCAAGGACCATATTCATAATTGTAAACAAAAGCATCACGTTCGGGAGAACTACATAACTAATGATGAACAGAAGTATCACGTTCTCGTTTACTACATTAATTGTAAACAAAAAGCATCACGTTCAGGAGAATTACATTAATAATTAATTATAAACAAAAGCATCACGTTCCGGAGAGCTACATTAATAATTATGCACAAAAGTATCACGTTCCGATGAACTACATTAATAATTATAAACAAAAGTATCACGTTCCGATGAAATGCATTAATAATTATGCACAAAAGTATCACGTTCCGATGAACTACATTAATAATTATAAACAAAAGTATCACGTTCCGATGAAATGCATTAATAATTATAAACAAAAGTATCACGTTCCGATGAAATACATTAATAATTATAATCAAAAGTATCACGTCCTCGAGGACTCCATTAATAATTATAAACAAAACTATCACATCTTCGAAAACTTCTATTATTAACTACAAACGTTATTATCACGGTTTTAAAAAAGTGGGGGGGGGGGTGGGAACCCGGCATGGATGATATGCAGCAAGGTCAGGTTATAAAGTTACAACGAATTTAAAAAAAAAACAAAACTGTCACAGATACGTGAAGTGCCAAGAGAGGTACTTAATAAAAACACATCACAGATCTTCTGCCATTGCACTGAACGTTTGACAGGTTTTTGTTTGAGCGCTATTACCCTGGTATATGTATGAGGTAAAAGGTCTTCAATCAGGACTCAATTACCCCGGGCTATCGGCACAGACCAGGGGGAGAAAAAGAAAGAAAGAAGAAGAAAACAACGTTTTCTGACAGCTCTCGTGAGAGTTGGAACGTTTATTCACATGTTACGGTCGCTGGGCAGGGTTGTACAGGCGAGCTTAAGTTCAGCGTACACCAGCGAAAATCATCGGAATCTCAGGGTACGGGAAAGACCAAAACAAACTGTTCATTACTGAATCATGAATGAAATTGTCCTATTACCATACGACAGACTCTTACTGCTTCTACAAACTGTAACATTAACGGTAAACACACTAAATTAACATGTTAGTTCTCCGTTAATTTTCATTGCTGGGAGTTTGCATGAAAATTTAAAGGCACGTTTGTGAAAAGGAAGCCTGAAAACTATGAGGGAAACGTCGAGGAAGGATGAATCGTAAAGAAGGCTTCCATTCGGTGTGTTACAACCAGATAGAAAGACTTTTTTGTTTTATTTAATCATAGTTTCTTTCTTTCTTTCTTTTTCTCTATAACTCTATAAAATGAATTTTTTCCCCCTTCTCCATCTCCATATTCTTCCTCTCCCAAGGGTGTCCACCTAATTTATGCATGAATCTCATATATGAACATGACACCTGAGGCTGAATTTGATCATCAAGAAAATGAGACAAAATTATGCACTTAAAAACACTTTTGTCCTGTAATTACGTGAACTCGAAAGTTACTGAAAAGTAGTTTTGAAAGTTATTTCTGCTGCGATGTTTCATGTAAATATGATATCAAAAGTTGTATCTCATATCTGAGGCATGCGCGATATATCAAATTCATACGCAAAAAACGTCGAACTTGATCTATATAAAAAAAAGAATAAGTATTTTTATGTGCCCTGTGACGAAGATAAACCGGATTTTAGCTCTAAAATAATATGATAATTCAAAATGAAACATCAATTATTCTATATGACAAGAAATATGTTTTTTAAAACTCTTCATCAAGCAATTTTTGTAAGTGAATATGATATTTTGAAATATCACAAGCGAATTATTTATCTGAATACGATCAAACACAACAGAAATTATTATAATGCAGCGCTTTAAATTGTGTTATCACAGGTAATGGAATCAAACAGAATTAAATAACAGTGGACATCTAACCTGGTCGTTAGATAAGACAGGCCACAGAATCCTTTCTCTTCTAGTAAGTCCACAGTGATCTGAAGAGTGGAGCGCGCGCACGCACGCACGCACACACACACACGCACGCACAAACTAAAACTGCTGCACGACGCACAACTACTACCACCAGCAGCAGTAGCAGCAGCAGCAGCAGCAGTGGCGGTGGTGGGCACTGACTGACGGAGATTCCAAAATCATCCAACACTTTTCTTTCCATTGCGAAACCAGGGAGGGAGGAGGGGGGAGAAGAGGGGAGGGAAGAGGAGGGGGAGGGAGGGGTTGAGTAGAGGTTAACCCTGGCCAAATAATGCTTTGTAAGATGCGCCAACAAACGCGCTGCCGGGCCAACTTAACGTCTGGTGAGGGAGCCAGATCTGGGTCGGGCGGGGGGGGGCGGGGGCAAACCTTCTTTGGGGCGGGATGAAAAGTTTGAGAATGTTTGAAAAAAAAACAGGGGGGGGGGGAGACAAAAAAACGGAAGAGAAAAAGGGGGCGGGGGGATGGTAAACTGTTTTTATTCAGTATTTGTACCAGCTTTTTGGAAGGTCACGTGGGTGAGGGTGCTGCTGGTGGAGAGAAGACTACAATGAGGGAGGAGAAAAGAAAAGAAAAGGAAAAAAAAACCCTCCCTGGGGAGTACGGGAAGGAATAAACGGGAAATAAATCTCAAAATCGGGCTGTCCGGCCAATAGACAGTCAGACAGGGAGGGAAGGGGGAGGGGGAGCACACAATGAGGAGCCCAATGAATGGATGAATACACGAGCAAGGCCAGATTTTGGTGAGGGGGGGGGACGGCCTTGTCAGGTCTTGAGTACATGTGAGAGGATAAACAGGGACAGCTTTCCTTCACTGTAACGTCCATCCCTCTTCTGCAAATCTTTATCTGGTTGGGGGGAAGGGGGGGGGGGTTCACTTCTGACAACTTCTGGCACGGTTGCGCCACCCAAGGGGGCAATTCTGAAAGGGTGGGGGGGGGACCTCACAGTGCTCTAACAACCAGCAGTACCAATGTTCAGTCTGTCATTTACAACTTTGCTTTTTTTTAAGACTTAAAAGTATAAATAAGTATCAGAACAACAAGGGGACCAAGGGGGGGGGGGGGAGGAAAGGGTGGATAGAATAGCCGCCCTGTTTCCCCCGCACCCCTTTTTTTGTTCTTAAGAGACACAGTCAGGAATACACTACAGTATAACGGATAAGGGGGGTCTGATAGTAACTGACCCCTGGGTTCGGTCGGCCTTTCTATGGTCTGGACAGCAACTGAAAGGTAACTAGACAGGTGGCGCGTGGTTCAATTCTTGCAGAGTATAAAGGAAGAGTTGGCAGAAATAAACCGCAGACTTATCTGCTCGACTAGTGCCAGTTTTACCTAGACCGTCTTTCTTACTAGAAAGGTTTTGAGACCGTCTTTCTTACTAGAAAGGTTGTGTGCCCGACTTTCTTACTAGAAAGATTTTGTGCCCGACTTTCTTACTAGAAAGATTTTGTGCCCGACTTTCTTACTAGAAAGATTTTATGCCCGACTTTCTGACTAGAAAGATTTTATGCCCGACTTTCTTACTAGAAAGATTTTGTGTCCGTCTTTCTTACTAGAAAGGTTTTGAGACCGTCAAGAAGGTTTTGAGGCCGTCTTTCTTACTAGAAAGGTTTTGTGCCCGTCTTTCTTACTAGAAAGATTTTGTGACCGTCTTTCTTATTAGAAAGGTTTTGAGGCCGTCTTTCTTACTAGAAAGGTTTTGAGGCCGTCTTTCTTACTAGAAAGGTTTTGTGCCCGTCTTTCTTACTAGAAAGATTTTGTGACCGTCTTTCTTATTAGAAAGGTTTTGAGGCCGTCTTTCCTGCTAGGAAAGGATCAAGAATGTGCAATTTTTCATCTATTTTTCGTGTTGGTATCTGTGGTTTGTATGTGATCACTTGAAAAAAAAAATCCTTTTGCAGAAAGACTGGATTGTAGTGTGTTTCTTCATTTACAAGTGCTTATCTTACTTTTGTGCTACTTTTGTTTCTGTCTACTCTTTTTCGCTCTTTCTAAATTCTACAAAGACTGAACCATACTCCTCTTATCAACTTTCTGACTGTTCTGTTTTATAGCACTTATCAAAAAGAAAAGAGACGCCATGAAACAGACCCTGGTCACGACAAATGTGTCTTGAACAAGGCGAAAAGAAAAGCAGAAATCACACTTGGGGGGGGGGAGGCAAAAGAGAACGGGAACAATAATGAGCTGGCACGAAATTGGCACGAGACATCACGGACTGTGAGAAAGCAGGAGGAGGCAAGGTGGAAGATCCACAGAAACCAATCTTTCCATGTTGTAAGGGCCGGCGAGGGGTGGTACAGATGGCACATGACGATTTTGAAGACAGGTAGCGTAGCAACAATATAAGTGAAGAAACACAGGTATGACATTTTAATATAACAGCGCCCGTTTAGACAAAATTACACACAGGAACAGTTACGAAATAGGACCACAAAAAATAAATACAAAGAAAAATGAAATACGTGTAATATGACAAATGTGAGCAAAATAATGAAAATGTAATGAAAACATATAAATAAATAACTAAATAAATAAATAAAATAAACTGAAGGTAAAAAAAAGAATGACATTCAAATAATAAATATTTGCAGAGAAAAGAAGAAGAAAAGTGTTCAAAGAACAACCTATTTGTTGGAAAAAAATATTCAGGAAAATCATGAAAGGACAAAAACTATTTCAAGTAAAACATACAAGAAAATGCTGTCAAAATGAATGGCTTTTATCTATTTTGTAAACGGAATAAAGTGCAACAGAAAACTTCCAAGAAAGTTGCCCAGAATTTCTCCCTTAATTTTTTTTTCTTAATTTCTCAGAAGTTTCGCTGATCAAGACAGGGAAAAATAGAAGCGTTGCTAAATGATTCTTTGATATTTGTCTTTCGTGCCTTGACACTCAAGTGCTTTGCTCTGCTGCTGCTGCTGGTGATGCTGATGATGATGATGATGATGACCTCTTGATGATGATGATGATGATGATGATGAGATCAAACTGAGCGTTGGTTTTAATTATTTCATGGAAAGGCCGACGCCAATGCAAGAAAACGCGGTAACGATCTCCTGGCTAGCTGCAGTGTTAGAATTCTTAAATGGCTCCACTGTGATGAGGATCACATGGTTCGACGCGTCAGACTGTTGCGACACTGCAGGTTTCCAAGAAACTGTGTGGGAATGTGGCAGACCCGGCTACAGCATGGAGGCCCCGCAAGAGATATGACCACATACAGCTTTGAGGCCCCGCATGAGATATATGACCACATACAGCTTGGAGGTCCCCGCATAAGACAGATCACCTACAGCATGGAGGCCCCGCAAGAGTTATGACCACATACAGCATTGAGGCCCCGCATGAGATATATGACCACATACAGCTTGGAGGCCCCCGCATAAGACAGATCACCACATACAGCATGGAGGCCCCGCATGAGATATATGACCACATACAGCACTGAGGCCCCGCATGAGATATATGACCACCTACAGCATTGAGGCCCCGCATGAGATATATGACCACCTACAGCATTGAGGCCCCGCATGAGATATATGACCACATACAGCATTGAGGCCCCGCATGAGATATATGACCACCTACAGCATTGAGGCCCCCGCAAGAGATATGACCACATACAGCATTGAGGCCCCGCATGAGATATATGACCACATACAGCTTTGAGGCCCCGCATGAGATATATGACCACATACAGCTTTGAGGCCCCGCAAGAGATATGACCACATACAGCTTTGAGGCCCCGCAAGAAATATATGACCACATACAGCATTGAGGCCCCGCAAGAGATATATGATCACATACAGCATTGAGGCCCCGCATGAGATATATGACCACATACAGCTTGCAGGCCCCGCATAAGACAGATCACCTACAGCATTGAGGCCCCGCAAGAGATATGACCACCTACAGCATAGAGGCCCCGCATGAGATATATGACCACATACAGCTTGGAGGCCCCCACATAAGACAGATCACCTACAGCATGGAGGCCCTGTATGAGACATGACCACCTACAGCGTGAAGGCCCCAAAAGAGATATGACCATCTACAGCTTGGAGGCCTCGCATGAGGCAGGACTTTTCTACAGTATGTAAACTCGCAAGATGTAGGGCCGACTACAGAATGAAGGTCTTGTAAAAGGAAGGACCTACTATACAGTCTGGAAGTCCCGCAAGACGCAGGCCTAGCTACACCCGAAGATCCTCTTGTAGGCTTCTGCAAATAGTAGGACCGGTTCGGAGCTTCCTAATCCACGAATAATATGTAACAGTTGATGCTAAACTTTGGAATACATGTACACTGTGGGTATTATAGGTTTGTTGAGTATTGGGCTGAAGTAGTGACGAGATAAAGAGAGAGGGGGAGGGGAGGGAGAGAGAGAGGGGGAGGAGGAGAGGAGGGGGCTGGACAGATAAAGGATTTAACAAGGCCGGTAACTAGATCTTAAATTCTGTGGAGGACATAAGTGCTGGTGGCGGAGATACAATCAGAACATTTGGCTATTGAAACCTTGCCGTTCTTTTGCCGTGTAAGCTTTTTGTTCCGTTCTGTACATTCAATGCCTGCTGGGACCAGGTGGAGTATGTAGGCTGAGGAAGATCAGCGATGGCCGCGGCTCTGGCGGACATGTGGACAGTGTGGAAGATAAAAGAGGAAGTGGATAGTGGAAGATAAAGGAGGGGGTGGTGGAAGATAAAAGAGGAGGGGGTGGTGGAAGATAAAAGAGGAGGGGGTGGTGGAAGATAAAAGAGGAGGGGGTGGTGGAAGATAAAAGAGGAGGGGGTGGTGGAAGATAAAAGAGGAGGGGGCGGTGGAAGATATAAGAGGAGGGGGTGGCGGAAGATAAAAGAGGAGGGGGTGGCGGAAGATAAAAGAGGAGGGGGTGGCGGAAGATAAAAGAAGAGGGGGTGGCGGAAGATAAAAGAGGAGGGGGTGGCGGAAGATAAAAGAGGAGGGGGTGGCGGAAGATAAAAGAGGAGGGGGTGGTGGAAGATAAAAGAGGAGGGGGTGGTGGAAGATACAGTTTCCACGTCATGAATGAAACGAATGTTAAAGGAGTGAAAGAGAAAGTTCTAGTGACGACTAGGGTGTGCAAGGAAGGAAGCCATTACCTGAAAATATGTGGACAAGATAAGCCGGGAGATGTCCATTGCTAGTACTCGTAGGCATAAGCCACAATGTAAAGGAGAGAAGAATTCTCCCACCCCCATCCCCCACAAGAACCCCTCAGTTATCACGGCAAACTTCTACCATTATCCTAAGTCTTCATTCGCCCCAACAAATAGCCCGCTTAACGTCTCAGTTCGGCCTGACACACCTACAGCGACGACACCTGGAGGAGAGACTTGCTTCTTGGATTCATGCAGACCAAAGCAACCAGCTCCTACTCCAGCTCGTGCCTGTGCTGTAAGATCTAAACAATGTCGGTGTTGTATAATTCAAATTACACGGATATACTCTAAAACTAGATACAATGAGGGACATCTATCGCTCTTCAGAAAGTAAAACAAATAAAGAATCTGTGGAGAGGAGCAGACAGAACCACAAAAATAAGACTTTTAAGGGCATGCATCTTTCCCATCGCAACATATGCCTGTGAGACCTGGACACTTAACAAAACAGCTGAGAAACACATAAATGCCTTTTAATGTAAATGCTACAGAAGAGTTTTTCAAATTTCATGGACACAAAAAAGAACAAATATATCTATACTACAAGAGCTTAATATTGAAGAAGGCTGGCTAGTAAAGAGGATTAAAGAGAGAAAACTTAAATATTTTGGACACATTAAACGTCATGATAATTTAGAGAAGACCGTATTGGAAGGATACATAATGGGAAAAAGAAGGAGAGGAAGACCAAAACGAAGATGCCTGCAAGACATCGTTGACGATCTGCAAATGGATGCATCAGCAGCAGGCCTAGCTACACCCGAAGATCCTCTTGTAGGCTTCTGCAAATAGTAGGACCGGTTCGGAGCTTCCTAATCCACGAATAATATGTAACAGTTGATGCTAAACTTTGGAATACATGTACACTGTGGGTATTATAGGTTTGTTGAGTATTGGGCTGAAGTAGTGACGAGATAAAGAGAGAGAGGGGGGGAGGGAGAGAGAGAGGGGGAGGAGGAGAGGAGGGGGCTGGACAGATAAAGGATTTAACAAGGCCGGTAACTAGATCTTAAATTCTGTGGAGGACATAAGTGCTGGTGGCGGAGATACAATCAGAACATTTGGCTATTGAAACCTTGCCGTTCTTTTGCCGTGTAAGCTTTTTGTTCCGTTCTGTACATTCAACGCCTGCTGGGACCAGGTGGAGTATGTAGGCTGAGGAAGATCAGCGATGGCCGCGGCTCTGGCGGACATGTGGACAGTGTGGAAGATAAAAGAGGAAGTGGATAGTGGAAGATAAAGGAGGGGGTGGTGGAAGATAAAAGAGGGGGGGTGGTGGAAGATAAAGGGGGAGGGGGTGGTGGTGGAAGATAAAGGAGGAGGGGGTGGTGGAAGATAAAAGAGGAGGGGGTGGTGGAAGATAAAAGAGGAGGGGGCGGTGGAAGATATAAGAGGAGGGGGTGGCGGAAGATAAAAGAGGAGGGGGTGGCGGAAGATAAAAGAGGAGGGGGTGGCGGAAGATAAAAGAAGAGGGGGTGGCGGAAGATAAAAGAGGAGGGGGTGGCGGAAGATAAAAGAGGAGGGGGTGGCGGAAGATAAAAGAGGAGGGGGTGGTGGAAGATAAAAGAGGAGGGGGTGGTGGAAGATACAGTTTCCACGTCATGAATGAAACGAATGTTAAAGGAGTGAAAGAGAAAGTTCTAGTGACGACTAGGGTGTGCAAGGAAGGAAGCCATTACCTGAAAATATGTGGACAAGATAAGCCGGGAGATGTCCATTGCTAGTACTCGTAGGCATAAGCCACAATGTAAAGGAGAGAAGAATTCTCCCACCCCCATCCCCCACAAGAACCCCTCAGTTATCACGGCAAACTTCTACCATTATCCTAAGTCTTCATTCGCCCCAACAAATAGCCCGCTTAACGTCTCAGTTCGGCCTGACACACTACAGCGACGACACCTGGAGGAGAGACTTGCTTCTTGGATTCATGCAGACCAAAGCAACCAGCTCCTACTCCAGCTCGTGCCTGTGCTGTAAGATCTAAACAATGTCGGTGTTGTATAATTCAAATTACACGGATATACTCTAAAACTAGATACAATGAGGGACATCTATCGCTCTTCAGAAAGTAAAACAAATAAAGAATCTGTGGAGAGGAGCAGACAGAACCACAAAAATAAGACTTTTAAGGGCATGCATCTTTCCCATCGCAACATATGCCTGTGAGACCTGGACACTTAACAAAACAGCTGAGAAACACATAAATGCCTTTTAATGTAAATGCTACAGAAGAGTTTTTCAAATTTCATGGACACAAAAAAGAACAAATATATCTATACTACAAGAGCTTAATATTGAAGAAGGCTGGCTAGTAAAGAGGATTAAAGAGAGAAAACTTAAATATTTTGGACACATTAAACGTCATGATAATTTAGAGAAGACCGTATTGGAAGGATACATAATGGGAAAAAGAAGGAGAGGAAGACCAAAACGAAGATGCCTGCAAGACATCGTTGACGATCTGCAAATGGATGCATCAGCAGCAGGCCATCTTGCTCACAACCGAGAGGCCTACAGGAGTGCTGTTAGGGAGGCAAAGTTCCGCAAGGGACATGCAAATGAATGAATGAACTCTAAAACTATATTTCATTCGGATAACCATGTGAGATTGTAATCTTCTAATATGGGAGATTGTAATATTTTAGTATGGGAGATTGTAATATTTTAGTTTGGGAGACTAATATTTTAGTATGGGAGATTGTAATCTCTTGGTATGACTGATGGGGTATGTAAAAGACAAGAAAAAAAAAGCTGATGGTTGATTGTTCGTCTTCATGCTTCCAACTCTTTCATGCTTCCAGCTCCTTCACGCACGTCCCATTCTTTCATGCTTTCAACTATTTTATGTTTCCTACTCCTTCATACACCACACCAAGTGGCTTACAAAATACATCAAGAGATTAAAAAAAAAAATAAAGCGTAAATTTGTTTACCGGTGTTTAATATAAACCGCTCGTTTATTCCACAGATTTCCTACAACGCTCGCCTGATAAAAAGCGTCACAGTGCCACATTTATTTCTCGTTCTTTATAGTGCCACATTTTTTTTCTTGTTCTTTACAGTGCCACATTTATTTCTCGTTCTTTATAGTGCTCTATTTATTTCTCGTTCTTTATAGTGCCACATTTTTTTTCTTGTTCTTTACAGTGCCACATTTATTTCTCGTTCTTTACAGTGCCATATTTATTTATCGTTCTTTATAGTGCCATATTTTTTCTTGTTCTTTACAGTGCTACATTTATTTTTCGTTCTTTACAGTGCCATATTTATTTATCGTTCTTTATAGTGCCACATTTTTTTCTTGTTCTTTACAGTGCCATATTTGTTATCGTTCTTTACAGTACCACATTTATTTCTCGTTCTTTATAGTGCCACATTTTTTTCTTGTTCTTTACAGTGCCCCACCACTTTTTCACAGTTTATTTTCCTCATATTTTAAAAGTATCTTCTTTTATTCTTTGTGTATATATGTGAATATGAAAAGCAGAAACCATTAATACTGAACTTCATAGACTTTAAAAAAGGCATTTGATAGCATACACAGAGATTCATTATGGAGAATTTTAAGTCTATGTGGAATACCATCTAAAATTGTCAACATTATTACGGACTTCTACAAGGGATATGTTTGTGCAGTCAAGATAGAAGAAAGGATGAGTGAATGGTTCCAGATTGAAACAGGCGTGAAACAAGGGTGTATACTATCTCCTTTGCTTTTTGGAATTGCAATAGACTTCATAATGAAAAACATGCTGCACAGGTAACACAGGTATTGACTGGGTACATGGGACCCAACAAGAAGATCTTGATTTTGCTGATGACGTAACTCTTATTAGTAACAATGTGAATTCCATGCAAGAAAAAAACAGATAGCCTGTCTTCACTGGCTAGCAAAATAGGACTTGAAATTAACAAGGACAAAACAAAAATAATGAAACTTCCCATTAATCAAAATGGAAAAATACACGCAGAAGGGACAGATATTGAAGAAGTCAATCAATCTGCATACTTTCTGCAGCTACATAGACCAGGATGGTGACACCAGGAAGGAAGTTAGAATTAGAATTGCAAAAGCAGCATTAATGTTCAAGAATCTTGAGAATATATGGAATTCAAAAGTTATAAGCACAAAAAAGCAAGTGAAGACTATTCAATTCAAATGTAACGTCCACCCTCATTTATGCATGCGAAAGCTGGAAAACAACTAAAGAAATAGACAACAAATTAGACTCTTTTGAAAACAAATCCCTAAGGAAAATACTCGGCATCAAGTGGAACGAATTCAAGAACAATGCAGAAGTAAGACAGATGACTGAATAACAACCAGTCTCATGGGTGATCAGGAAAAAGAGATGGACATATGTTGGTCACGTGATGAGAAGAAATGATCAGAGAATCCCAAAACAAGCTATCAAGTGGAACACAACAGGCCAAAGAAAAAAGAGGCAGACCACGTGAAACTCTAAAGAGGACACTGTTTAGAGAGGCCAAATTAATAGGCATAAAATCCCTTTGAGGTTGAAAAGCTTACTGAAAACGAAAAATTGGCGAACTACCTTGCGATCCCTATGTGACGTTTAACAGCACGGGAATCATATATGATGATATATCTTGTGACTTGCGTGAGGCGATATTGGAAAAGTGGTAAATAAACATACATTTTTTTTTTGCTTGATTGATATGATAAAAATAAAGCAATTTATAGCAGTAACAATACTGAGTGTTGTGTTAAAAGTTAGATATGGACATCAGCAACAACACTGAATGTTGAGTTAAAAATTAGATTGGACAGCAGCAACAACACTGAGCTCTGTTACAAATTAGATATGGACAGCAGTAACAACTCTATGTACTATGTTAAAAATTAGATAAAACTGCATCAACAACTCTGTGTGTTATGTTAAAAAATAGATATGGACAGCAGTAACAACTCTGTGTGCTGTGTTAAAACGGAGATATGGACAGCAGCAACAACTCTGTGTGTCGCGTTAAAAATTAGATACGGGCAGCGGCAGCAGCAGCAGCAGCAACTCCTCAGTGTTGTGTGTTAAAAATTTAAGATATGAACAGAAGCAACAACAGTCTTTGACTGCTGTGATAAAAATCAAGGGGAAGGGGGATTAAAATGGGGAAGAAGGGAGCGTGCATTAATCCCAAGCTTTATGACGAGAACTGAAAAATACGAGTCGTTTTCAGAGTCTCACATTTAGAGATCTTCCTCAGTTTCTTCCTACGCCTCGTCTTCAACAAAAGCCGGCCCCTCATCTTTCCTCAAAGAGGGAGTAAAAAAAACAGAAGAAGCTGAAACAAAGCACTACCGCCAAGTCTTCGCCTCGCAAATACAGTACTAAGAGTGAAGCACAGAGGAGGGAATGAAGACAGAGGGGAGGAAGGAGAGGAGGAGAAGATGGGAGGAAGAGGGGGGGTTAAGAGTAATGGTGGTTGTATGAAAGTTTATTATCAGGATAAATCGATAGAAGAATTAATACATTCGGGCAAGCACAGTGTTTTCTGGGCAGGCCACAGCAAACGGTGTGACACCATTTTGTCATATCTCTTAACACAAACGTCGGCCCCTGATTGGACAGCAAAGATAGAAACTACGTCACTCGTTGATGCAACCCTTTAAAAAGCGGGCCGATGGGGGAAGGTGCGTCCTGTTATTGTTATACTCAAAATGATAACTGTATCAGTTGATATAATTAATTTTCTACCAAGAGCCTGGATTTGCTCGATAATTCCACACACACACACACGAGAGAGAGAGAGGGGGGGGGGGTTAAAAATATAATGCAAGCTTTATGAAATATACGCCATGAACCGCAGATAACACACAGGAAGAAAAACTGGACAATTATTGATAGATGAATGAAAGCTAACACACAGGAAGAAAAACTGGACAATTATTGATAGATGAATGAAAGATAACATGCAGGAAGAAAAACTGGGCAATTATTGATATATGAATGAAAGATAACACACAGGAAGAAAAACTGGACAATTATTGATACATGAATGAAAGATAACACACAGGAAGAAAAACTGGACAGTTATTAATAGGTGAATGGAAGATAACACACATGGAGAAAGACTGGACAATTATTATTAGATGAATGAAAGCCAACACACGGGAAGAAAAACTGAACAGTTATTGATAGATGAATGAAAGCTAACACACAGGAAGAAAAACTGAACAATTATTGATAGATGAATGAAGGATGAAGAATGAGAAGACAAAAAAGCGATGTAACTGATTCACCAACACAAAAAAGTGTGTGTGTGTATGGGGGGAGGGGAACACCGCATGGAATGAACAACCGGCCACCGGACCCGCTGTCTTGACTAACTTAAGACAATGAATGACCTGAGTTCAGTAAGACAGCACTGAATTTATGCATGGGACCAGTTCACGAGACAAGAGAGACGCAGTTGTGGGAGTTTCAGCTGGACAAAGGATGAAAGAAATAGCAATATAAGAGAAGAGTATGAAAGAGGAGGAGGAGGAGGAGAAGGAGAAGGAGGAGGTGCGGGCGGAAGTGAAACTACGGCACGTGTTTGGCTGTCATCCCTCCCTGTGAACTAACAAGCGCGTGCGGTATAATCATCCGTTCATTGTCATCTACGATGAAGTTCTGGATGATAAAAAAAGGGCCATCATGAATCCGGGGGGGGGGGGGGGCGCCGCATTAAAAAAAAATGTAGATGAACAGAAAGGCGTGTTATGTGAGTGTGAAACTATATGTGAGGATAGAGTATACGTAATATACTATATGTGAGGAAAGAGTTATACTACTATATGTGAGGAGAGAGTATATGTAATATACTATATGTGAGGAGAGAGTATACGTACTATACTATATGTGAGGAAAGAGTTATATGTACTATATGTGAGGAGACAGTATATGTACTGTACTATACTATATGTGAGGAAAGAGTTATGCGTACTATATGTGAGGAAAGATTTATGCGTACTATATGTGAGGAAAGAGTTATACGTACTATATGTGAGGAAAGAGTTATGCGTACTATATGTGAGGAAAGATTTATACGTACTATATGTGAGGAAAGAGTTATATGTACTATATGTGAGGAGACAGTATATGTACTGTACTATACTATATGTGAGGAAAGAGTTATGCGTACTATATGTGAGGAAAGAGTTATGCGTACTATATGTGAGGAAAGAGTTATACGTACTATATGTGAGGAAAGAGTTATACGTACTATATGTGAGGAAAGAGTTATACGTACTATATGTGAGGAAAGAGTTATGCGTACTATATGTGAGGAAAGAGTTATGCGTACTATATGTGAGGAAAGAGTTATACGTACTATATGAGAGGAAAGAGAATACGTACCATATGTGAGGAAAGAGTATACGTATGTGTGATAGCATTAATGTATGTATGTATGTGAATGCACAAACAGGGCTGTATGATTTACAAAACAAAATATACACGTATTAGTAGATGTGATGCTTTCATACTGGACACATAAATTATACTGTGAAGGATCCGTTGAAAGATCGCTACAGTGTTACAGTTAGTGTATTGTATGTGGTGTATAGTATATGTATATATGTATGTATGTATGGAGTATAGAAAGGATTTGGAGAGTGGACTATGTGGGTACTATCTATCTATCTATCTGTCTGTCTGTCTGTCTATCTATCTATCTATCTTGCCTGTCTGTCTATCTATCTATCTATGAATTTCTCAGAGCAAAATACCACAGTTAAAGCTGAGATGTACAGCCGACTGAAATAAAACATATACCCACGGCAAATATATCAACATTCTTGTTAACAACCCTATGTGACGTTTAACGCCACGGGAAGGATATAAGATATAATGTAGATGAAAATGATCTAGACATTGACACAAATGTAAGATAACGTAAGAAACAGCAGACAGACAGGTAAGTATACAGACAGACAGACAAGTGGGTAGGTAGGTCGACAGACAGACAGAGAGACACACACACACACATACATACATACATACAAGTACTAAAGTTCTTGCGTTAACAACTTGTCACAATTAAAATTTCTAACACTTGAAATAACAAATCAACAAACAAACAAGCAGCAGCAGCAGCAGCAACAACAACAACAAATTACAAAGAACTTGAAGTTGTGTTTTTTTTTTAAACTTTGCCAGAAATTTACTGAGACAGACTTGTAGTGTTCCTCTAGCTCTTTTAGCTAAACTTACACTCCCGTAACCCGACCACTTCGTGGAGATCTTTCCGCGAACAAAGAGAAGTCCAAGAGTCTCATTTTTTGGTTACTCCTCCTCCTCCTCCTCCTCCTCCCCCACGTGCTACAGTGTCCGATTTTATAACAAGGAAAATTAAAACACAATGGCCAGGAGAATACGTGAAAATGTTAACCAAACGGGTGAAAACATTTGAGGTCTGAAACTGACACATTTTATAATTCGTCTTCTTCCCCATCTTAGTATGAGATACAAAACTCTCTCTCTCTCCTCCTCTCTTTCTTCTCTCACTCCTCTCTCTCTTTCTCCTCTTTCTCTCTGAAGAACGCTAGAAGCTGCTCTGATTTATTTCACCTAAACAATATGAAAAGATGAAGCCAATGAAATGACCATGTGCAGGTATTTTCTGTCATTTCTTCTTTTTTTTTTTTCTTATCTGTTAGTGTATTCTTGTTCTTGCTCTTGTTCCTCTTCTTTTTCGTCTTATTATTATTAATATATTATTATTATTAAAAAAACATCATTTCTGTTAATGAGTTGAAATCTGCACATTTGTTTTATTAAAATCTCTTCTCCTCTTCTCTCAACTTATACAAATTGATTTTACTATTTCACTCAGAAATGAGGATCTAACAAAGAACAAACAATTTTTTTTTTTAAAACTTGAAACTCAAAACGAATGTGAACATTTAACATAAATCCAAGTGTACGAAGACTGAGAATTATAAAAATCAAAATCCAAACGGGCAAATCATCGATGACGTGTTAACCAATAAAAATAGCGCTCTAGACCGTTATCGCCGATGATTGGATAAAACAGGAGTGGTCAGTTGACGAATCAGATGAAAAATAAAAGTGTGAGTAACACGTAAGGGGGGGGGGGTGTGGATAATGATTTATCACTTCAGGATAAGCTATTTGTTTTAATGGATATCACGTCCACGGGCAGAGGGAAGATGTGTTCTTTCACGTGCGGGCTGTACGCCTCATACATTTCGTTATATGACGAGTCGTGTTTTATTCATAACATCATTACATGCAAGTTATATATTTCTTATGTCACATATGATCACGTATAAAGAAAGAGAATGGAAACAGCGGCCCGGGGACGGGACGGGACGGGACGAGGTGTGGCTGATGAGGTCAGATAGGCGGATCCTCTGGTATGCTCGTGAAATGACACTCACTTAAGACAACAACATATGTTCAGTAAGAGATATGTATAGCCACTAGTATGAGATGCATATAGATACCAATAAGAGATACGTATAGCCACTAGTATGAGATGCATATAGACACCAATAAGAGATACGTATACCCACTAGTATGAGATGCATATAGACACCAATAAGAGATACGTATAGCCACTAGTATGAGATGCATATAGACACCAATAAGAGATACGTATAGCCACTAGCATGAGATGCATATAGATACCAATAAGAGATACGTATAGCCACTAGTATGAGATGCATATAGACACCAATACGATATACGTATAGCCACTAGTAAGAGATACGTATAGAGAGTAGTCAGAGATACGTATAGTTTTATTAGTAACAGACACGTAAAGTCACTAGTAAGAGATACGTATATCCACTAGCAAGAGATAAGATATGTCATTTACGAAATGTAGTAGTCGTGACGTTTGTTCTGTGTCTTTTTACGACTACTCTAAGATTTCTGTTGTTGTTGTAATGTTTATAGGAAGAACAAAATTAAAAATTTTTAAGACGTTTCTAACAGCCTTAGAGTTTAGACTTCTGTTGTTAGAATATAAATGTTAACAATACGGTTCGTTTTGTGTATATGCACGTATATATATAAACTTTCCCAGTGTTTATATATATATATATATATATATATATATTTAAAACACTGGGAATCGTTTATATATATATATTTAAAACACTGGGAATAGTTTATATATATATATTTAAAACACTGGGAATAGTTTATATATATATTTAAAACACTGGGAATAGTTTATATATATATATATAAAACACTGGGAATAGTTTATATATATATATATAATATATATATAACACTGGGAATAGTTTATATATATATATCGCTCTCTGAACCTTAAGTGCCCAGGGCACATGGGGCTTCCGCAAGGGTTTTCCACAAATCCCTGTCCTTCGCCTTTTTTTTCTGCTCTTGGCCAGGTGAGCCTTCTATTGCTCAACATCCTTTCTGTTGTTCTTCTCCATGTCTCTTTTGATCTACCCTTACTTCTGTTCCCCTGTGGTGTCCATCTTAGTGCTATTTTTGGTAGTGAGTTTTCAGTCATTCGGAGCACATGTCCCAACCATCGCCAGCGTCTTTCCTCAATAATTGTTGTCACTGGGAGTCGTTTATATATATATATATATATATATATATATATATATATATATATATATATATATATATATATATATATAAAACACTGGGAATAGTTTGTATATATATATATATATTTAAAACACTGGGAATAGTTTGTATATATATATATATATATTGAAAGTACATTTCTGTGTCATTTCTTCTTGTGGAAACTGGGACTGCGAGCTGGTGGTCTTTGTAGCCGATGTAGCGAAGATGTTGAAGCACAAAATGGTGTCGGATTTGGGAGCGGGTTGCGGCGGCTATTTTTTTCTTCAGTTCCTGAATGGAGCTAAAAAAAATAAACCGGGGTGGGGGAGAATAGTACTTCTTTAGCAGACTCCACCGCCGTGGGGACTACGGCGATCCCTGGCTCGTTAGCCAGGCTAGACCTGTTACTGGTGGGGGGGGGAGGATACCAACGGAGAGGTGGGACAGGGTCTTGGTCGGCAATGGTTCTCTTAGGGTCGCTGACTTGCCAAATGTGACGTCTTCGCCTCCCCCACCCTCAAACTGTTATTACTTCAACAGCGCTTTGTGTCTTCTTGTCCATCCCCTCTGGCTGTGCGAGTTCATACGTCTGCACCAGCTCTATTACTATATAGAAACGTTTCCTTGACATCTTCTAATCATAACCCCCTCCACAAGTTCGCCACTTTGCTCAACAAAATGAAACTTCGACACAATAAAAAAATCTTCCAGAATGCTCTTGTCTGCTTCTTTAGACCACAAAATTTTCAGACCGTCTATGAAGAACTTTATAAATAAACAGTATTATCGCAATAGAACAACAGATCTATATAAAGAACTCTATGAAGAAAACAAAAAAGTGGACTAGTAGATAGCAGAAAATCTGAACCGCGAGGAAGAGGTCGTTTACTAAAAAAAGATTATTGCCATGTCTATTTTGCCTTCAAAGTAAAATCCAGTCAAATGAGTGCTTTATTTGTCTTTAAAGCAATCTCGTATCAAAAAGATTTCGCATAATTTATTCAAAACTGGACACACTGATTGTCATAATACTGTGATATACTCATGCGATCGTCCATGGCAACAATTTCCTTCCTTCGTTCCTGCTCCTCCTCTTCTTCTTCTTCGTCGTTCAATTTCATTTGACTAGCCATCTAGACAAAGAAATGGACCGCTTCCCATCATCAGCAGTAGATCCTCGTGGGTGTCTCACAGTTTATTTAATTTTTTTGCTGCCTTTCCAGGGTCAAGTTCTGGGGTTCTTAATTTCTCTGTACGGACAGTGAAGTCATGGGGTTGTGGGGTTTTCAGTTTATGTGGGTGGGGTTTTCAGTTTATGTGGGTGGGGTTTTCAGTTTATGTGGGTGGGGTTTTTAGTTTATGTGGGTGGGGTTTTCAGTTTATGTGGGTGGGTTTTATGTTCCGCAAAGTCCTGTTCGGACCTCTAAGCTCTGATGCTCTGACTTTCGGTTCTTTTGAAAACTGGGACTTTTCGTTTCAGAAGACGCTTGAGCAGCAGGTAGATATCATCTCTTGTAGATCTTGCTGAGCATCATTTTGCTGAACAGCTTACGCTCATAACTTATTCTATCCATATTTAAAATCGGGAACAAACAAAGACTGTTTACTGCGGTTTATTTTATCCAAAGCTTTATAAACTAAGGAAGCGCTAAAGTTAGCGGTTTTGTTCCACATCCGGTCAACAGCAGACCTCGTCATTTTTTAATGAAAGATAAATCGTACTTTATGCAGATTTTATAAATTAAAAACGCTAGTTGCTAGGAACATTATTCCAAGCGAAAACATCGATGAAAAACACACACACACACTCATATATACACACACGCTCGCGCGGGCGGAAGTGGAGCTAGAAGGAAACAAGTAATATTTAACAATTATGTCTTGTAAGAGTACAAAATGTTTTTTAGCCCTCGCTAGCGGCCCAGAAAAAGATAATACTCATTGCGAAAACAAATACGCAAATAATAATCAATAATGACACACCTTATCAAAACGCTCTGGGCTGTGTATAAATAAAGAACCGCCCTCCAGGAGATGGGGGGAAATATCAACAACAGTATCAGAACTGAGGGGACTCTAGAAGGTCACTCTGTCTCACATTCATAAAATAAAAATGTTTTGTTTCGTTTCTTTTATACATGATTGATACATACAGTAATAACTTTAATTTTGGGCGTGTGTGTAAATTACAGAGATCACTCTATTTATTTCTAAAATATAAATAGATATATAACATAGAAAGTAATCTATAATTAGTAATCTGTAGTCGATTATTAATAGTTTCAATGCTTCGAAGTATTTGCAATAAAAGTTTAGGCTTATAAATAATAATGAATAAAGCTTTTCTAACCTTTTCGAAAATCTAGTTTTTTGTTATCACAATTTTACTGCAGTGGCCTTGTGTATATTTCTATATTTAATTTGATATATACTTACAGACAAAACTATTTGTATGTACAAGTAATATAAGTTTGTGACTCCTCACTTCCTTGATTACTTTCTGAATATTACATGCGCTTTTTTTCGCCTGACAGTATCGAACTACATACTCTGTTTCGCTTTGCAGTACCGAAGTACATTCTTTGTTTCGCTGTGTATCGAAGTACATACTCTGTGGATTGGCCACACTCTGAGAAAACCCGACACCAGCATAGCAAGGCAGGTACTGACATGGAATCCTCAAGGAAAAAGAAAACGAGGAAGAACTAGACTTACTTGGAGAAGAGAAATTATGACAGTGCTCAGAGACAAGGGATACACATGGAAGGAAGCAGAGAATAATTCCAAGAACAGGGATGACTGGAGAGTCTTTATCCGTGGCCTATCCTCTCAAGGGAGTGAAAGATGATGATGGTGGTGGTGGTGGTGGCCACTGTTTGTAGCCATTAGCTTAAAGAAGTGCAAATCTGGGGGAGGGGGCGGGAGAGTGTAATTTGTAGTTTTAGTAACTGAATTAAGAAAAATAAAAAAAGGAACAAAGTTATTCCTTCATTAATTTGTTCACAAGAACCTGGGCGTGAAGAAACTGTTTCACACAAACGTATACTGATGTAGGCGGTAAATGTGAAAACTGACATGGATTATAAGATTAAGGGCGGAGGAGGATTATGATTAAGCGATAGTACCAAAAAAAAAAAATTTCTCTCTCTCTCTCACGCACTCACAAACACACACTGCGTGTCACAGTTGTTGCAGTTTCCTACAGTCTCTTCGGCAATCTAAGACAGCTTGTCCTGTGGATGCATGGAACAAGTACAACGTTTCCAGCGTCGCTTTAAACATGGAGGAAATGCGATTTTAAGGTCGCTCAGAATCCGAGCCGACGAGAAACATTTGCCACTGCACATCTCTGGGCGGAAGGTTGATTTGTGTGATTCCGTACAAAGTTTTCCAACCAAAACAATGTCCGAGTCCGGCGAGTTGGATCTTGTAGCTTGACTGGGTTCCGTATGAGAAGTTATGAGGTTTGCCTCATGCACCCTTGGGAAACATGACTGGCTTCAGGCAATGGCTTACGTGCTTTGTTCAGAGGATATATTTATACGCGCTTTGTTTAGAGCGATGAAGCGGATGTTACTGTTTTCCACTGTGTTACTGTGGCTTTCTTTTCTACTTTGTACAACTTTCTTTTTTTATTGCTGCTGCACGCAGAAGTGGTTAGCACTAAGTCTCTCGTGGAGAAGATTGCTGGTTCGAAACTCAATGGATGGTGCCATAGCTGACAGCTGTAGTAATATATCCCGGCTTATTCCTGGGAAGGAAAGGCGGCCAGCCATGACGTTCACACTCTGGTGTGTCGACAGGTCAATGAAAACATAAACACTAACACCATTTCCCTTAAGTGCTTGAATGGCAGAACAGGGTTATCCTTTTTTTTCTACTGTTTTTTTTAAGTAAAGAATTGTTCCTGCTGGTTATAACACCTTCACAGCAATGTTTAGTACACTTGTGGGCCTAGCTCAAATAACAAACAAAATTATCTGTTTTCTAACATGTTTTCTGTTTCAAATAAACCATCTCACCCGACCAACAAAAAAAAAAAAAAGTGTGAGTTTTAGATTTTCTTCAAAACACGAAAAGTGCGGGAGGCTCCCCGCTATGTTGTGACGTCATAATTAATAGTGCACTGTGATTGGCTCAAACACACCAACGTGTCAAAGGTTTTGTAATGCTCTCCTATAATATTCAAGATTTAGCAGACGCCAATGTTGAGCTGAGAATAAGCAGACAAGCCAAGAAAGAGATAAGATAAGAGCCCGTTTTTTTTTTTAGAAAGAAATAAGATATATGAGAAAGTGCTGAAGAGCTATCGACCGGACCAGAGAAGGGAAATGACCTACAGGCATGAAACTTGCATGTTATTCAACATATAAATTCAACGTATTTGGCACATCGTTTCTCAAATTTCGTTAACCTTGATGCCTGATCATTGAAATACTGCTCTGTTGCTGATATCACCCCCGAACTTGATATCTGATCATTGAAATACTGCTCTGTTGCTGCCATCACCCCACGAAGGTGATACCTGATCATTGAAATACTGCTCTGTTGCTGCTATCACCCCTGAATCAGCTGAATTTCCTCCCTTTCAAACACTTTTTAGCTCGGGAAACAGGAAACAGATGCTGCAAGAGATGGTGAGTAGGGTTGGATGATCTATGCACTCAGACTCCACATTCTTCAAAGATCCAACGTCTTCTGAGCAGCCGCATTATCCTGTAAAAAGAGAACATCTTTCCGCTGGTCCCCTCACTGTCTTTCTTTCAATTCATCCTTTAATCAGCACAAATTAGTTCTGCTTAAAAAAAAAAAAAAAAAAACTGGTCTTTCGGAAGACAGTCATCAAAATACCTGTCTTATTCTCTTTCCCTTTTTTTCCTACCCCCAAAACAGAAGTGGTCATGACCTTCCTTCCTGACTTTGGGGTCCGAATTTCTTCGACATGGAGAAACCCTGCAAGGTTCGTTGTTTGGTCTCAGGACCACAGTGATGTGACCATGTTTGGTCTCAGGACCACAGTGATGTGACCATGTTTGTTTTCAGGACCACAGTGATGTGACCATGTTTGTTCTCAGGACCACAGTGATGTGACCATGTTTGTTTTCAGGACCACAGTGACGTGACCATGTTTGTTCTCAGGACCACAGTGATGTGACCATGTTTCATCAACAGTGACGAGCAGCTCCAGAAAGCCACCACCAGATCGCTCAAAATTTTGTAAGATCAAATTGGAGGCATCCACTTAATTCCATTTCTCACGGGCATTTGTAAATTTCAGCATCCACTTGAGCCATATTCTCCAGCTTGTTCCAACTGATCAGATGTAAGATGGTCCCTGGTTACCTTTGTTATGAACTTGAGATCTTTGACCTCGAAAAGCTGACCTGTTAGAAGTTAAGGTTAAAACTATGTGCTACTTTACATGGAGCATAAGTGGAAAGAAAAAGTTTTAAACTGGAGACATGGCAATGATAAGCTTATAGCTCAAACGTTATGGCCATCTCATCAGAACCATTCATCAGACCATTGGTCACGGTAGGCCTTCAACAGCATAAGAGCTGGTGTCAGAACATAGGGACGCTCAGAAATGGGAGGAACAGATGATGTCCAAAGAGTTCTACAGAAACATGGGATATTACTGGGTCAGAGCTAAGTAGAAGCTTAAACTCCTGACAACGCTCAACGATGTAAAATAGGAATAACATTTAAAGCAAAGTATGGGAAGTATACAACCGTAACAACTTAAGATATGCAGATGACACAGTCCTGATTGCTAAAAGTGAAGGGGAGCTACAGGCCCTTCTGTACATCGTGGTCCGTGAATGTAAAAGTAAAGGTCTCAGCCTGAACCTAGCACTTGAGAACCGCTACATTCAGGACTTTGGGACACTGGAACCATATTGGTTTGAACTTCAAGCGAGATTTGTAGGGCATTTTCTGAGAAGAGAAAAATTGGAACACACTGTGGCAACTGGAAAAACTGAGGGAAGTGAGGGAAGAAGAGACAGAGAAAGACAGAGAGAGAAGTTACTGGATGGGCTGTCAGTGTGGCTAGGAAGAAAGTCACCGGCGGATCTCATAATCAAGTCTAAAGACAGGGAATTGTGGAGAGAAATGATCGCCAATGCCACGCGCACGGCACTTGACTGATTGATTGATGCGAAGTAAGAGCTGATTAAAAAAAACGAAACAAAAAAAAAATGATTATGAACTTTTGCCTTTAAAGATGATTGCTCCGTAAACTAGAAGGAAACGTTTCACAAGTTTAATGTCTAGCGTGCAGCTAGATGCAGCAGCAGTAGAGCATCTTGCTTACAACCGAGAGGCCTACAGGAGAGCTGTTAGGGGGGCAAAGATCCGCAAGGGACATGCAAATGACTGACTGACTGACAGAAAGTCTGATGTATAAAGCGGGTTTATACAATATGCAAATGATCAGTTTCTAACTGATCAGTCTCCAGAGTCTCCTACATAGTTTTCTGTTGTTATATGTGTATCTACACTGAAGTTTTAAATGTGTTAATCATTTATAGCGTTATGATATATGAAATCTCAGTCTATAAGGTCATTCAAAACAAAAGACTCGGAATTTTATGACGAAAAATAAATATCCCAACGGTTCGAATCGCTGCTTATTCACGACCAGATCTAAGAAATAGCAAATTTTAACAAACATAAATTATTTCTTAATTTTCGAGGAGTTTTGTGTTTACACCCGCATACAAGCTTATCTTTATACATGGTTAACATCAAAACCAGTTGGTTGAAAAAAGTTTTCTGGGGCGCTAGAGATCTGGTCTGGAAAAGGGGGGGGGGGGGCACATCCTGAAAAGGTCTGGGAACCACTGTACTAGAAGAAATAAGAAGCATTAGATCAAAATTGCAATACAGAGATATCGGCAAACAGATCTAAACTACTCCATAGGGATATCTCAAAGCTGTCACAGATCTGTCAATGATAGGTTCACTATTTCCATCTGCGTTTGTCAAACCCAATGTCTTGTGTAGGGGGTTCTCAACCCGAGTTCTGGGAAATGAAGGGGTTCTGTCAGGGATCTGTAGGGTTTATACTAGAGATCTATAGGGGTTCTGTCAGAGATCTGTAGGGGTTCTGTCAGAGCTCTGTATGGGTTCTGTCAGAGATCTGTTAAGGGTTCTGCCAGAGATCTGAAGGGTTCTATCAGAGATCTGTTAAGAGTTCTGTCAGAGATCTGTAAGGTTCTGACAAAGATCTGTTAAGGGTTCTGTCAGAGATCGCGACTGAAACCCCATCTCACCTCTCGCGGAACCCTAGGTCTTAGCTATATACTTTGGTTTTTTCTCCAAGACAAGTTTGTATAAAGCTATTTTTAGTTCTACACAAGAAAAACAAAATACTCATGCGCATATCATATACTGCTAACCATAGAGTAACTTTCTGCGTACTATACATTTATTATTCTTATTTTCGCTGGTGGCGGGGGCAATCCTTGCTGGATAAACTAAACGGAAAACCAATGTGTATGTGTGTGTGTTGTCCCCTGCTTACATTACTGACTTTATATTGGTATATTTTATGTTTTGGGGGTGAGGAGGGGACCCTGGCGAGGGAGGGAGAGAAAGAGAGAGAGAGAGAGAAAGAGAGGAAGAGGGAGAGAAAGAGGGAGAGAAAGAGAGAGAGAAAGAAAGAGAAAGAGAAAGAAAGAGAAAGAGAGAAAGAGAGAGAATGGCAGTGACATCAAGAAGAAAGAGGAACACATGAAGCGAAAAACGAGCAAGGGTTCTGCTTGGGGTGGGGGTGGGGGAGGGTGTGTTACTTCCCTCCTGCCTTTCCGATGTGTGTATGTGTGGTGTGTCTGTGTGTGGTGTGGTGTGGTGTGTCTATGTGTATGTGTGTTTCTCTTTCCTCCTCCTTCACCACTTCTCAATCTGCTCTGCTTACACATCTCTGTCAAATTCGCCACTTGTACAAACTCTGTTGGCTCTCTCTTTTGTCGGTTCAAGATGGCAGCAATGACCGTGTGGATGTGAACGTCTGCTCGTATCTTCAGCCAGGGAGGCTGTTACAAACCACCAACTCACAGCCCTCTGGGAGCCATGACCCCACAGGATCACCCCCCCCCCCGCATCATAAAATATGTTTAAAGGGCCGAAACGCTTGCCGGGGGTTTGGGTGGTGGTGGAGGAACGACACTTCTCTGATGATCTGAAGACCATGTTGTTCTTCCGCTCTCTAAAACGGAGTTTCCTGCCCAGAATCATTTTTTTAAAAAATTAAACGAAAAGAAATCATCATCAGAAAGCTTCTAACTGTTGATGATGATGATGCTGATGGTGAAGACGCTGTCAGATTAGGCAATCAGCGACACATAGCTGATATGCTAGCGTCTGGGTTAGCGAACCACAGCTGAACAAGACCCTGTCCCACCTCTTTGTTGTTACCCCCCCCCCCCAAGTAACAGGCATAACCTGGCTAATGCGGCAGGTATCGCCACAGTCCCCATGGTGGTGGAGTCTGTTAAAGAAGCATTGCACACACCCCCTGCTTTTTAGCTGTACTCCGTCTCCGAAAAAGTAGCTGCCATAACCCGCTCCCACGCCGTTACGATGCTGTACCTCAACATCTCTACAACACCGGCTGCAAAGACCAACCAGCTCGCAATTACAGGGAGACAGCATGAGACAAGACAAGACAAGACAAGACAAGATCTGTTGATGATGCAACCACAGAATCTCACCCAACGACGAAACTCTGCAGCCTCTCGATAACATAATGACAAGAGAGTGTGATATTTTTCTTTTTGATACATTCCTCCTGACAACAAACTAATAATCCCCCCTCCCCCAAAAAGAAAAAAAAACAAAACACAAAACTGGTTCTTGGACGTAAGCGCAACCACACGAACCACCAATATCTGAAACACAAATCCACCTGAATCAGTCGAAAAGTTCCAACTACTTTAAATACATGGACACTGTGTAGACGAAGAAATCAATACACGGGCATAAAAAGCAGTTACCACATTTATTAAACCAAGGAAAAGGCCATGCAACAAGAGAAGATTACCGCTGCAGAGAACGCTGATTTGCTAGGACCTGAGTACGAGAGTTCTACAACATGGGTGTGAAACATGGAGAACTATATTTAAGATACAAGCAAAACTTTCTCTCGCAAAATAATGAGCACTAAATGGCAGAACAAAGGAGCAATAAAGAACATCAAACGACAGAACAAACAAACAATAAAGAACATCAAACGGCAGAACAAACAAACAGTAAAGAACATCAAACGACAGAACAAACGAACAATAAAGTACATCAAACCACAGGATAAAGAAACAAAAAAAGAACATCAAATGACAGAACATAAAACTATTCATAACTTAGTACATCTTCCTAACATCCAACAGTAGCAGGTTACGTTGGACCGGGGCATGTTGCGAGAACAGAATACAACCTTACACCGAGACAAAGGTACTGTATAACAATATAACCATACCCCGAGACAAAGCTACTGTATAACAATATAACCATACCCCGAGACAAAGCTACTGTATAACAATATAACCATACCCCGAGACAAAGCTACTGTATAACAATATAACCATACCCCGAGACAAAGCTACTGTATAACAATACAACCCTACTCCGAGACACAGGTACTGTATAACAATACAACCCTACCCCGTGACACAGGTACTGTATAACAATACAACCCCACCCCGAGACAAAGTTGCTGTATAACAATACAACCCTACCCCGAGACACAAGTACTGTATAACAATACAACCCTACCCCGTGACACAGGTACTGTATAACAATACAACCCTACCTCGAGACAAAGGTACTGTATAACATACAAAGCTACTGTATAACAAACTAGAGAAGGGAAACAGACCAAGATGTAAATAAGAGCCACGAGGAATGGATTTATATAAGGCATCCATGAGAGATATTTCCATGAGCCACGAGGACTGAGGACAATGAAGGACCTTCCATTTGCAGAGAAGAGCCAGATAGGAGCACGGTATCGTCTGGCTAGGAAACGAGGGCCAATGAGTAAAGAGGTAAAGAAGGTTAGCCAGATAATGATGAAAGAGAGGAGGAAAAAAAAACCCATTCTAGTGTTTAAAACATAACTCTTGAAATAGCATCCGCGTACGAACATTTTACGCCCCAACGTCCCGTTTCTACCAAAACTTGAGTACCTTTCTGTCAGAAATGTTTGGTCGAGCGTTAAGTCTGCCAGATTTTTATAATGCCAACAACTGCAGGCCAAAGTAATGGCATCACCAATACGGGTGGGCTGGCGGGGAGTACTGCTGTGGACTGTAAGCCAACTATCGACACGAAATTGCCTGGGGTACAGGGGACTCTACTCGCACTGCTTGTACATTACTGTAAAACCGTTATTGATCTGGGACCATCTACACATCCTATTCGTCGCATCACATCCTCTCCTTTCAGTGGGGAAGTCAGAGCTTCAAATCTGTTTACCAATCTATATGATTGTGTTCTTCAATACAATTTCGGTGCCCTGTCACCCTGGAACTAGAAGATCGATACCTTGGTCCTCGTACCATCCTCTCCCCCCCCCCCCCACATTTTTTTTATCCCTGACAAGCCCTGCTTCTAAAGGGGATGGGGTACACAGTTCTGCCAGTTTTCTGTGAGGTTTGGGCTGATGTATAATATGTACATGAAGTGCTTTGCAAACCATGAGAGAGAGAGAGAGGGACGCTTTGACGAGGGTGGGTAGGCCGAGCTTTGGCCAGGGTGAGAGATGGCGAGAAAATAGTTTCTTTTGAGGAAGTAGGATACTCAGGCGGATTATGGGAAACGAAGATGGAAGTGACTGTTGTGGGGGGGGGGTCAAGGGGTAGGGGGTGGGGGTTCAATTGTTAGGACTATTTATGGATGGGTGGGGGAACAGAGAAGATAGGGGTAGTAGAAATACTTCAGCTAATGGGAAGTCACTGCATAGAAATTCGGAGTTTCCTCCCCTTGCTACTAGTACTCACGTCCCTTGATATTGCCAAAAAGACATAGAAACTGACATGCTCTTAAATCAGCGTCCCATCTCCCCAGGATGTTCTGAGTCACACAAGGGCGAAGTTTATAGAACATAACGGCAGAACAAAAGGTTATTCTCTATTACATCTGGGAGCTCTTTTCAAGGACGTAAAAACACATTGAGGTACAACGGTGCAACTTATCAATCTTTAGCGTTTCGTATTTAAGTTTACGCTGTGAAAATTAAAGCAGAAGCAGGCATGGTCTCGTAGAGGTGGAGCCTGCTAAGCTGCCATCTTACAGCAGATCCTTTTGGGACACAGTTCATGACAATCAGGTACCATTATCTTCCATTGCCCTCTTCAGTAAATGAGTTGAGAACTTATTATAATATTTACCAAAGAGGAGACTTCTGGGCAAGAACTGATAATGATATTTACCGAAGACGAGAGTTATCCAAAAACTGATAATGATATTTACCGAAGACGAGAGTTATCCAAAAACTGATAATGATATTTACCGAAGATGAGAGTTATCCAAAAACTGATAATGATATTTACTGAAGAGGAGAATTATCCAAAAACTGATAATGATATTTACCGAAGATGAGAGTTATCCACACAACAACAACAACAAAAAACCGGTGATATTTTCCGAAGATGAGAGGTATTAAACTGATAATGATATTTATCACACATCCGAGAGCTGTCCAAGAATGTAGGATAGCATTTATATAACGGAATAGAATTATTATCCAAGAACTTATGAAAGGAGTTATTCAAGAATTTACAGTAATATTTATCACAGATGAGAGTTGTCCAACAACTTGCTGTGACATTTACAATAGAAGTGAATTGCCCAAGAACTTACCTATCAGTAGATAGCTGCTCCAAAGTGACAGCTGCTCCAAAGTGACAGCTGCTCTAAGAAAACAGCTCCGAGGAAAGCAGGAAGAACAAACAAACAAAAATGGCTGCTTCATGTCATTTCAGCACTCTCTGGAAACAAGCTGCATACATGACAGTCGGGGAAACTAAGCAGAAGCAGACGTGGTCTCGTGGATGTGGAGCCTGCTAAGAAGCCGCCTCGTAGCAGATCCTATTGGGATACAAATCATGATACTCAGGTATCAAATATCTTCTTTCGTCATCTTCATTACCGTTGGGAACAAGATAAAACTAGCTGATTCTCCAGCTTTCAGTACAAGCTCTATTACATAGAGATACGCACTCAGAGTCATTATACTGTGTAAGAAGTCTGCTGCAAAAACTCTCTCAAGTTCATGGAACTTCCCGTTACACACATTTTAGCTATATTTTTTTTTTCTATTCTTGAATTTGGGAAAAAAAAAGGAGAAATAGATGAGGAAAAAAAAAAGGAGAAACAGGAAAACACGAAGAAAACATTTATTTTTACGTGTTTACAACAAAACTTCGTTTTATCATCGTAGTATAATACTCTAGATTTACCGCCCTTGGAGTCAGGACGGAGTCAGTGTCAAGGTTTAGGACAAAGCTGACGACAAAATGACGCAATAAATTTATTTATGAACCTATCTCCAGCTGTGACCGGCATATTTTTCTTCCCCCCCCCCCTTTTCTAAACGAGTTGGTTTTCTGTTTGGCGTCAGAAGATTCACCTTTGGATGTTCACTTCTAGACTTCTTCCGAGCCTTTCTTTCCTTCTTTGTTACATGTACTAGCTTTTACGGTTGTAGTGTACGCGTGGCTGGCACTTAGTTCTCTTTTCTCTCAGTAGAACGCGGGAAGATCTTGTACAAGTTTTCCTTCCTCTCAGTAGAACGCAGGAAGATCTTGTACAAGTTTTCCTTCCTCTCAGTAGAACGCGGGAAGATCTTGTACAAGTTTTCCTTCCTCTCAGTAGAACGCGGGAAGATCTTGTACAAGTTTTCCTTCCTCTCAGTAGAACGCGGGAAGATCTTGTACAAGTTTTCCTTCCTCTCAGTAGGACGCGGGAAGATCTTGTACAAGTTTTCCTTCCTCTCAGTAGAACGCGGGAAGATCTTGTACAAGTTTTCCTTCCTCTCAGTAGAACGGGTGGAGATCTTGTACAAGTTTTCCTTTCTCTCAGTAGAACGCGGGAAGATCTTGTACAAGTTTTCCTTCCTCTCAGTAGAACGCGGGAAGATCTTGTACAAGTTTTCCTTTCTCTCAGTAGAACGCGGGAAGATCTTGTACAAGTGTTCTTTCCTCTCAGTAGAACGCGGAAAGATCTTCAAGCGACTCTCTGAAACCACTCCAGTCTGGATCTTCAAGCGACTCTCTGAAACCTACTCTATTCTTGATCTTCAAGCGACTCACTGAAACCTACTCTATTCTTGATCTTCAAGCGACTCGCTGAAACCTACTCTATTCTTGATCTTCAAGCGACTCACTGAAACCTACTCTATTCTTGATCTTCCATCGACTCTCTGAAACCTGCTCTATTCTTGATCTTCAAGCTACTCTCTGAAACCTGCTCTATTCTTGATCTTCAAGCGACTCTCTGAAACCTGCTCTATTCTTGATCTTCAAGCGACTCACTGAAATCTACTCTATTCTTGATCTTCAAGAAACTCGAAACCCACTCCAATCCGGATCTTCATTGGGGTTACCTGGAACCCATTCCTTACTTCGGCAAAATCCTTGTGTTCTAACATCTTGAAATGCTAGCAGTTCCAAAGGGAACTTAAGTCCATTGCAGTCTAATAAAATGACTGCTTATACACATAATTTGACCTGACTGAACATGACTCTGGTGATAGCTTGACATGACTCTGATAATAATATGGCGTGATCCTGGTGATAATTTGACATGCCTCTGGCGATAGTTTGACACGACTCTTGGCAGAATTTGACGTGACCCTGGGTCATAATTTTACATGACTCTGGTGACAACTTTACCTAATTCCAGTGATAATTTGATATGACTCTAATGACAAATTGACATGACTCTGACGATAATGTGATATGTGTGACGTCAGCAAGTAATATAAAATGACGGTATCTGCTACTATATAAGAGTCAGCAGTCGAAGGCAGAGTTCCTCTCCGCGTCACGCGGTCTTTCACCAGCTATGTTCAGTCCTCTCGGCCGACGGGAAGACCTCATAAAAGCCCAGAAACATCAACAGTTTCTGTCTGGTCTCCTGCATTTCCTCTTGAAGCTCGCCATATAATAACGGCTCGGGGACGCGGTTATCCTCTTTTCTTGTACAGTAGAATGCCCCGGCCAGATCTGATAAATGTGCGCCATCCCAGAAGCATAGTCACCCATAGTCCCCTAATACTGCACGGCCTCCTCCTAGTCGTGTTTACCATTCTGTGAAATTGAAGCTGCACCTCGAACAAAATTGCCGTACCGCCACAATCAATACACCAAGTCTTGGGTGCGTCCATGCGAAAAACAAAAGACGGTGAGAAAAAGTTTTCGCCTTATTACGAGACAGATAACAGCACGGAAGAACGGTTTTATTTTAGTACCAAAACAGACAGAATTTTCTAGAGAGTATATACTTGAGGCTTAGTTAAAAAAAATAGTAACAGTATATTGTTTTTAATTAACATACAATATACAACAAGGGCTGAAAACTCCTTATTGCTTTTCAACATAGGCCCCCACATATTCAGTGCAGTTCTTTCTCAGCTTTATTAAAGCCCAGATTCCTGGAGGGAACAACTTTCTGATCGGCTGTGTTATCACCTAAGCACTGAATCTTATCGTTCTAGTATCAATCCAGTGGACAGACTTTTTCGGTGCTGCAGCACGTCGTGCATCATAGGGCATGACTAATCTTCCATTTTCCATCGACTTTTACCCGCTGGCTTTTCCAAATCAAGCGTTCCACTTCAGCGTTAGTGTCAGGCCTATTGGCAATGTCCTGCCGGCAGGAGCGAGTTGCATCAGTCACGTTTGACACCCACACACTTCCTGTGCCACTCACAAACCTGCTGAAGCGTCACGTTCCCAAGCTGCATCTTTAGTCTACAATGAATATCTGCATGTTTCTCCCTTCAATACTCAAGAAACGCATAATTGTGCGCTGTTCATCTCTCGTGCATGCTTCCATAAGGAGCCACTATCTTGCATTTGGCTTACTGACATCATACATCCAAAACGGCCGATGTGATTCCGTGCATATATTTTTAGAGAGCGAAGAGGAAATTGTGATTCCTTGTATAACTTATAAAACAAGTTCTAGTATTTCTCTTTGTGACGAACGAGCAGAAAATTGTGAGAAAACTTAACAAAGCGTATATTACCCTATAGTCACACACGATCATAATATAAGGATCGAAAGAAAGAAAATCAAGATTAAACTGTGTACAAAGAATCAATTTTAAGTGGTCAGAAAATATATCCTCTCTCTCTCTCTCTCTCTCTCTCTCTCTGTCTCTAGTTAGCCAGGCAAAGATTATTTATTTTGATGTCTGATAGCAAAGACAAAAGATCTTTATAAAGATATAAATTTAGGATAGTAAATAATCAACAACAGGAGATAAAATAGGAAGTAAAAAAACACTTCCCTATTTTATGATACAACAAAGGAGAGAGAGGGAGGGAGAGAGAGAGAGAGAGAGAGATCTATTAACGATATGGACCTTATTCTTTAAACACATCGGATCAATCCTGAATTACTTACAACGTAATCATCACGCAGCAAAAGTGGGAGGTAACTCACTGTTTCAAAACATCACGCAGCAAAAGTGGGCGGTAACTCACTGTTTCAAAACATCACGCAGCAAAAGTGGGAGGTAACTCACTGTTTCAAAACATCACGCAGCAAAAGTGGGAGGTAATTCACTGATTCAAAACATCATGCAGCAAAAGTGGGAAGTAATTCACTGTTTCAAAACATCACGCAGCAAAAATGGGAGGTAATTCACCGACTCAAAACATCATGCAGTAAAAGTAGGAGGTAATTCACTGTTTCAAAACATCATGCAACAAAAGTGGGAGGTAATTCACTGACTCAAAACATAACCCAGCAAAAGTGGGAGGGAATTCGCCGACTCAAAACATCATGCAGCAAAAGTGGGAGGTAATTCGCCGACTCAAAACATCATGCAGCAAAAGTGGGAGGTAATTCACTGACTCAAAACATCATGCAGCAAAAGTGGGAGGTAACTCACCGACTCAAAACATCATGCAGCAAAAGTGGGAGGTAACTCACCGACTAAAAACATCAAGCAGCACAAGTGGGAGTTAATTCGCCGACTCAAAACATCACGCAGCAAAAGTAGGAGTTAATTCGCTGACTCAAAACATCATGCAGCAAAAATGGGAGGTAATTCGCCGACTAAAAACATCATGCAGCAAATGTAGAAAGTA
Source organism: Achatina immaculata (assembly GCA_009760885.1). Lineage (NCBI taxonomy): Eukaryota > Metazoa > Mollusca > Gastropoda > Stylommatophora > Achatinidae > Lissachatina > Lissachatina immaculata. The sequence goes on along the minus strand of CM019708.1, from coordinate 1,006,186 downwards.
ATTCACTGTTTCAAAACATCACGCAGCAAAAGTGGGAGGTAATTCACTGACTGAAAACATCATGCAGCAAAAGTGGGAGTTAATTCGCTGACTCAAAACATCATGCAGCAAAAGTGGAAGGGAATTCACTGACTCAAAACATCACGCAGCAAAAGTGGAAGGGAATTCACTGACTTATAGCATGCAGTAAAAGTGAGAGGGAATTCACCGACTTATGACTAGTTCGGAATTCATAATTTCTCCCTGCATTTAGGAAGCAAAGATGGCCGTGTTAAAAACGTGATTAAAATGCAGTGCTTCCAGTGAAAAAGTTTATTCTTTATAAATACGCTGTGTTCCTGATTTTAAAAAAAAAAAGTTGTATTCCTGATACACCCGATGTACTAATGATAAATACACTGTACTCTCAATAAATAATTTGTACTCCGGAGAAGTAAGCTGTGCTCCTCATAAATAAAATAAGCTGAGTTTCTGATAAATAAGTTGATTTCCTGATAAATAAGTTGAGTTCCTGATAAATAAGTTGTCTTCCTGATAAATAAGTTGTCTTCCTGATAAATAAGCTGTATTATGGATAAATAAGTTGTCTTCCTGATAAATAAGTTGTCTTATGGATATATAAGCTGTATTATGGATAAATAAGTTGTCTTCCTGATAAATAAGTTGTCTTCCTGATAAATAAGTTGTCTTATGGATATATAAGCTGTATTATGGATAAATAAGTTGTCTTATGGATAAATAAGTTGTCTTCCTGATGAATAATCACCCCAGGGTAAATAATCTGTTCCCTTTGAATAAGCTGTGTGGCTGTAGGTAAATAAGCTATGTGGCTGTAGGTAAATAAGCTGTGTGGCTGTAGGTAAATAAGCTGTGTGGCTGTAGGTAAATAAGCTGTGTGGCTGTAGGTAAATAAGCTGTGTGGCTGTAGGTAAATAAGCTGTGGCTGTAGGTAAATAAGCTGTGTGGCTGTAGGTAAATAAGCTGTGTGGCTGTAGGTAAATACGCTGCGTGGCTGTAGGTAAATCAGCTGTGGCTGTAGGTAAATACGCTGCGTGGCTGTAGGTAAATCAGCTGTGTGGCTGTAGGTAAATACGCTGCGTGGCTGTAGGTAAATCAGCTGTGGCTGTAGAACATTCTGGTAGGAAGAAATCTGAACCGACTGAAGAACTTCAGGCACCATAATTTAAACTGGTCATATTGGATAAGATGGTCTTATCCTTGGCAACATCTGTCATGAACTCATATCCAGTGCTACAGGGAGATCTTCTAACATGATCAACAGTAAAGACCTTCACTTTCAGATCCTGCAACAAAAATGATTCATGTGCTTCTCTCTCTCTCCCTCTCTCTCTCTCTCTCTCTCTGCTGATTCATCAATTTCATTATTTCCACACTATGGCAGGCGAGAAGTATTTTTGTTGAATATGTGTGAAATTCTAGGGAAACACACAAGACAAACTTTATATATATATATATATATATATATATATATATATATATATATATATATATATATATATTACATTAGATGTTTATGCCCTTCCTAGCTAATGCAGATTCAATGTGGAGAGGTCATAGACTTGGTAGTTTGTTCACATCAAAATCTTTAGATCAAATAATTCTAAGAATGGAGAGAATAAGATATCATTGTATCGCTTTGACTTGGACACCTCAAGGGAAAAGAAAGAGGAACACGACACCCCTATACAGCCTTGACTTGGACACTTCAAGGGAGAAGAAAGAGGAACAAGACACCCCTATACAGCCTTGACTTGGACGCCTCAAGGGAAAAGAAAGAGGAACAAGACACCCCTATACAGCCTTGACTTGGACACCTCAAGGGAAAAGAAAGAGGAACAAGACACCCCTGCATCGCCTTGACTTGGACACCTCAAGGGAGAAGAAAGAGGAACAAGGCACCCCTGCACCGCCTTGACTTGGACACCTCAAGGGAAAAGAAAGAGGAACAAGACACCCCTGCACCGCCTTGACTTGGACACCTCAAGGGAAAAGAAAGAGGAACAAGACACCCCTGCATCGCCTTGACTTGGACACCTCAAGGGAGAAGAAAGAGGAACAAGACACCCCTGCACCGCCTTGACTTGGACACCTCAAGGGAGAAGAAAGAGGAACAAGGCACCCCTGCATCGCCTTGACTTGGACACCTCAAGGGAGAAGAAAGAGGAACAAGGCACCCCTGCACCGCTTTGACACGTCAAGGGGCAGACCATTGGGGACATGGAGACGTTCAATACAGGAAGAACTAATAAAAAGAAAAATCAGGAAAGACATGGTTTAGGGTATCCTGACTTACTCATGACAGGACTGGCTGGAGAACTTTTGCTGATGCCTTACGTTCCATTAGAAATACAGAGTGATGATGATGATGATGATAATTCTAAACATTAACAAAATGGCGTCATAGTTTATTTTATGAAACGACTAATGTCCCAACTAAAATTTACTATGAAACAGTCTAATGAGTTTTGCTTGTAAGGTTGCTTAATTGTTGCTTGCAAGGTTGCTTAATTGTTGCAGACACCTGGAACCTAGTTTTCTGTACAACTGCCGGAGTGAAATATTCCATATATCCAGGTACTGATCACTTTCGCTTGATGGATATTCTATACTTTTATTCTGTTTGGTGAAACAATGACAATAATTCGCACAGGAATCATGAAAGCTCGCTTTATCTATGAAGCGTTTTTCTTCCATCTTCTCCGCGTAGTTTTAAATTCATGTTTATTCAATATCCATATAAAAAAAAAAAAACTCGGTCGATAACGGCGTAATTTGAAAACATGGCGGGCCTAGATTTACTTGTGTTTAAAATGTCAGCCCGTATACCATATATTGCAGGCGCCGTCATGTGTTAAATTGCAAATGAGAGTCTGTTCCATTGTCTCTTCAGTCGTGTGCCGGTTGCCGGTTTCCGGGACTGAGTATACTAATTAATCATTCGTGAAAACTTTTGGTCTCACAAGGCAGAAAAATCTGGTCGGTTCGGTACGTAATATAATCTACGTGGGTAATTATGTTCTCTTGTATTGCCAGGTTGCCCGGTTTGGAATATAAAGTAACGCTCCGGGTCAAACATAAAATTTCTCTCCTCCCCCGCATCTCCCTGGCATGGACTATACAGGTCTATTTTTAGCTTCTAGTTTGGGTTTTTTTTTCTTCCCCTTCTTTAATTCTCTCGTGTATTGAGCAATGGATTATGCTTTGGTGCTAGACAGTTGCATCGTATTAGCTCCAGCGGCGGCAGTGAATAAGCACATAATTACTTTGAAAATTGTAAGCGTCACGCTGTAGGTTTATACCGGTTCACAGAGAAGACAATCATTACAAAACAGATGTTCTAACACAAACATAAGATTACCGTGACACGCATACTTTTTTTTTCCTTATCAGATTTCTGACCTGTTGTTTGGAGCAAACTTGAATTGCGGAAGCCATGGCGTTTTATACACGCGCGCGCGCACACACACACACACACACACACGCACGCACCGAGAGATGGGATGAGGATGTTAAACTGGGCCTTGCATGAATTCCCAGAACAAAAGCCACCACCATGGAGAACATGTCGATCACCACCATGTTAATCCCGCTTACAAAAGTGCAACCAGTGAGCTCTAGTATCTCCAGGAGATCGCGATTCCTGATCGAGGAAAACACACTGATTAGCCGACAATGGCGACTGCTGCTTCCCTGCAGCACGGTCATCTCAGCTTTCTGTTTATTCCACAGTCTGTAAATAATTATTTGTTTCAAATATAAACCGTTCACCTGTCCCAAAACACTGAGATAGCAATCTAAACAACTATAATAAGACCAGCCGTCACGTATGGATCAGAAGCGTGGAGTACAACAAAGAAAGATGAACGACAGTTGCAGGTCTTTGAGAACAAGATCCTAAGAAGTATCTTCGGGCCCATAAAGGATACCAACAGTGGAGAATGGAGAGTTAGAAAGAACACTGAACTGAACAGCTTAGTTAAATCCCAACGAAATATAAATGTCTTGAAACTGAACAGACTACGCTGGCTGGGGCATGTGGAAAGAATGTAAGAGAACAGACAAACGATGTACAAGAGGAGAAGGAAACAAGACCGAGAGGCAGACCAAGACAGAAATAGAGAGACAACGTGACGAGGATATAACGGAGATTAGTGTTACCAACTGGAGAGAGAAATATGGATAAGAAGATAAGAAGGAGATAAGAAATATGGAGCAATGGAGGTGAACTTTAGCTGCAGCGATGAGCCTTAATGGCTCAGAAAGCTGAAGACGAAGATGGAGATAAAGTTCACATTTCAATAAAGTAATTTCAAATTTAAAAGTACAGCTTGAAGAATGAGCCCATTTACTTCATCTAACTATAGGGGTGACAGAATAAATGTAAATATAACAGAGATCAAAGTCTGAAACATGACATAAAAATGTACATCAGACATTAGTTCCCGGTAAAACAAAGGACCACGGTTACATTAAGAGATGAATAATAACTACTGGGCAAATTGTACCCATGAAAAACTGACAGGAGAAGAAATGAAACTAATAAATTAATATGTCGCCAGGACATTAAAAAAAAAAAATTGACCAACACGAAACTCCATAAAATGATATTTACTATCGAAAGTTCTGTGACAAGTTTGTTTTGAAAAAAAAACAACTGCTCAACTACAACACGCTGCACGCTTATGCCAGCGCAAGAAAATGCCACAAGCTTAGGCCAGTGCAAGAAAATGCAACACTTTACCACGACTTCCTCCATGTTTCACCCTATGACATAACAGCGGACGAATCAGTTAGAACGTTTTACATACACTTAGATACAGAAACACTTCTACAGTCATTTCAGTTAGTCATTTGCATGTCCCTTGAGGAACTTTGGCTCCCTAACAGCTCTCCTGTAGGCCTCTCAGTTGGTAAGCAAGATGCCCTGCTGCTGATGCATCCACTTGCAGATTATCAACGATGTCTTGCAGCCATCTTCGCCTTGGTCTTCCTCTCGTTTTCCCATTATGTATCCTTCCAAGATGGTCTTCTCTAGATTATCATGACGTTTAATATGTGTCCAAAATATTTAAGTTTTCTTTGTTTTATCCTCTTTACTAGCCAGCCTTCTTCAATATTAAGTTCTTGTAGTATGGATATATTTGTTGTTTTTTTCTGTGTCAGTGATATTGGATCTATATACAGTTAGATACAGAAAAACTTTTATATGCAAATAGATACCGAAAAACTAAGATTCCTTTGTTGATTTTCACACAAGAAACTTTCACGAGCACCTGAAGATACTCTAGGCAAAGAAAACACGTCGTATATGAGGCAGAAAGTAGACAGCCACAAAATGCCCCAGAATCAGATTCAGATAAACAGGGCTTAACTTCAGTCAGTCAGAAATGTTGGTCTGTTAGTTTCAAGAAGTTTCACATTCGCAAGGGTATCATAGATTCCTAAGTATGAAAAAGCAACCATGAGCACCAGACAAATGTATCAAATCTTGACAAACATTCATTTCTTGGTTCTCAAACTTCTGCTCTGCTCTCGCAGCATGAAAGAGCGAGAAAACAGGCAAATGAAAGAGACTCGACATCTCGTTAAGAGAAACGGGCATGAAATCACTTCAGAAAGTGACTGAAAAGAGACGCTGGCAATGGATTGGCCACATCACGAGAATGACAGACGAATTCTTACCATGAAGAACTCTGAAGAGGAAACCGCAGGGTACAAGAAGCACGGGACGACCCAAAGAGACAAGGAAACGTACAGCAGAGGAAATGCTCGTGAACTTCTTCGTTCTCGAGCTGGTAAACAAAAGACTTGCACGGTAGAGAGTCAAGAACCGGCAAAGGTAGACAAACTCTCGCTACCAGCAGCCCTGGATATCTTGGGCACTGAAGAGACAGATTCCAAGTGTCTACTATAAAAATGAAGGCTAGCAATCAATACGCCTATAAGAGAAACAGCTTAAGTAACAGTGGGCTCTATCGATATGACAAAGATGGACTACACGCTGAGTTTTAAAAAAAAACTATAGATATTTAGTTTGTTTACATATAGACACAGATGCACATATACATACTACACGTTCAGTAAGACCATTTTACAACATTACAAACAGCAAGCCTTACCAGCAGCATCATCACCGCAGCTACTGTCCACAACGGCACTTTCAACCCAAACAGGAACAAGAGCACACGAAGAGCCGGGACAAGACAACAAATAAAGTCAAAGACACGAGACCTAGACGACTGTGAGGTTTCCTCCCTGGTCACCTCCTTCCCCCACCCCCTCCCTCCCTCCCCCCTCCAACGGTCTGCTGCTGTGACTGTACCAGTCCGCTGTCGGTGACTCACAGAGTGAGCATTGACTCAAACCAACACTACTGCTCTCTCGCATTTGGAGTCAAATTCGATTATATAGACTACACAATGGGATGATAAGGGCTGCATTTCGGAGAGGAGATGGGCTGGGAATAAAGGGGGGGGGGGAATGGGAGCTTGAAGCTGATCACAGTATGGGGCTGATGGGGTGGGTGGGGGTGGCCAAGACTGGCTGGGAAAATTGGACGGAAGAAATATGACTTTGCTGAATGTACCACTATGGGCGGAAGTTCCAGATATGGCTAGATGGTATGATTTATATCTGAAAACATCCTTCTTGTTCTTCTAACAGCGGCTTTTGATCTTTTGTATACGTCCATCGATTGGCGAAGAAAGCGTAATGGGTGGAGCTATAGGCAGATCAAACAGACAGACAGACTGTTGGAGGGTTTTTTTTTCTTTTACTGAAAATCTTAACTACGCATTACAGATAACAGACAGAATAAGGAAACAGAGACATATTAAGGAAGGGAAAGTCAGAGAAAGATCAGAAACTCCAGACAGCGGGCACAGAAAACGAAAGGACGATTACAAACACTAGAGAACAAAATAAGACATTGAAGAAGCATAACAAACACTAGAAAACAAAATAAGACATTGAAGAAGCATAACAAACAGGGAAAACAAAATAAGACATTGAAGAAGAATAAAAAACACTAGAAAACAAAATAAGACATTGAAGAAACATAACAAACAGGGAAAACAAAATAAGACATTGAAGAAGAATAAAAAACACTAGAAAACAAAATAAGACACTGAAGAAGCACAACAAACACTAGAAAACAAAATAAGACATTGAAGAAGCATAACAAACAGGGAAAACAAAACAGAAATTAAGGAAACATTTACGGACATGGCAAAATATAAAAAACAAAGGAACGCATTAGAAACTCTAGTAAACAAAACAGAAATTATAGAGTCATTACAAACACACGAAAATTAACACTGAAATTTAAGAAACTTCACACAAGTTAGAAAACAAAACTGACATTAAATAAGCAGTACAAACATGAGAAACAAAATAGAAATTAAATGAGCATTACAAACATGAGAAACAAAATAGAAATTAAATGAGCATTACAAACAAGATAAACATACACAGAGATTAAAGAAACATTACAAGAGCTAGAAAACAATAGAAATTAACACACACACAAAAAGAAAAAGAATTACAAACACAGTAAAAGGAAAGAAACATAAAAATAAAATTACACGCGCGGTGGGAAAACGGCACTGAAAATGAAAACCTGATTTCAAAACTGGACAAAAATGGATAACGAAGAAAGATATTGCGGAGTAAGACAAAGGGCAGTGAAACAAGAAAAAGTACTTGCAAACATAAGACCAGTACAGGACGGAATGCCCGGAAATCCAATTTTACCTACCAGCTACATTTATGCATAAGATTGAATATACAAAGATTACAATGCTTTCCCAACAGATTTATGTATAGGACTGAATGCTCAGAGATGACAATGTTTTTCCAGTAGATTGCATATCTGACTGTTAATACACAGAGATGATGATAATGTTTCCCAGCAGATTACATATCTGTCTGTTAATACACAGAGATGATAATGTTTTCCCAGTAGATTACATATCTGACTGTTAATACACAAAGATGACATTGTTTTCCCAGTAGATTACATATCTGACTGTTAATACACAAAGATGACATTGTTTTCCCAGTAGATTACATATCTTATAGTTAATACACAGAGATGACAATTTTTTCCCAGTAGATTACATATCTTATAGTTAATACACAGAGATGACAATGTTTTCCCAGTAGATTACATATCTGACTGTTAATACACAGAGATGATAATGTTTTCCCAGTAGATTACATATCTGACTGTTAATACACAGAGATGACAATGTTTTCCCAGTAGATTACATATCTGACTGTTAATACACAGAGATGACAATGTTTTCCCAGTAGATTACATATCTGACTGTTAATACACAGAGATGACAATGTTTTCCCAGTAGATTACATATCTGACAGTTAATACACAGAGATGACAATGTTTTCCCAGTAGATTACATATCTGACTGTTAATACACAGAGACGATAATGTTTTCCTAGTAGATTACATATCTAACAGTTAATACACAGAAATGACAATGCTTTCCCAGTAGGTTACATATCTAACAGTTAATACACAGAGATGACAATGTTTTCCCAGTAGGTTACATATCTAACAGTTAATACACAGAAATGACAATGTTTTCCCAGTAGGTTACATATCTAACAGTTAATACACAGAAATGACAATGTTTTCCCAGTAGGTTACATATCTAACAGTTAATACACAGAGATGACAATGTTTTCCCAGTATATTACATATCTGACAGTTAATACACAGAAATGACAATGTTTTCCCAGTAGGTTACATATCTGACAGTTAATACACAGAGATGACAATGTTTTCCCAGTAGGTTACATATCTGACTGTTAATACACAGAAATGACAATGTTTTCCCAGTAGGTTACATATCTGACAGTTAATACACAGAGATGACAATGTTTTCCCAGTAGGTTACATATCTGACAGTTAATACACAGAGATGACAATGTTTTCCCAGTAGGTTACATATCTGACAGTTAATACACAGAGATGACAATGTTTTCCCAGTAGGTTACATATCTGACAGTTAATACACAGAGATGACAATGTTTTCCCAGTAGGTTACATATCTGACTGTTAATACACAGAGATGACAATGTTTTCCCAGTAGATTACATATCTAACAGTTAATACACAGAAATGACAATGCTTTCCCAGTAGGTTACATATCTGACAGTTAATACACAAGTAAGGGCTAGTTTCCTTTGATCTCAGATATCACACAAATAAAACACACACACATACCTTACACAACAGACACCGAAGTTACTCACAGATGCCACACTACGAAGATAAGAGTTACTGTCTCAACAGACACCACCATTTGAACACAACACTATACTTTTCCCAGCTATAAATATACGCGATCATGTAAGATACAAGCGGCCAACATTTTCTCTGCATGTAAAATAAAACTATACTAATCTTCTACTCATAAACTTACATCATGACTGACTGATAGAAAATTACTCACCTAATTTCTTATAAGACCCTCAAGAACTCACACACTCGGGCAGACAGACTGGAAGAAAAGAAAATGCCAAAAATAAAAAAAAACAATGTCATATTTTTAATTGCTACATAAAGCATACCAATCATTGGCTGCTCAAAGATACATCAGTTATTGCATGCTACTGGAAATATCCATTGTTTGTTGTCATAACCAACGTTATCAGTTAATTATTAGTGGCTGTAGGAAATATATTAATTGTAGGTTGCGGAAGGAAACATCAATTATTCGTGCGTCTATTATTACTGTTATAGGAAACATCTTATTGCTGTTTCAGTTAACTCTTTCGAGGCAAGCGCATTTCAAGGTCGACCAGTTCTCAAAAAGTGCTAGAACAATCATTTCTTGAACAACCAGTGCTTGCACAATCATTTCCGGAACAATCACTGCTTGCACAATCATTTGTTGAAGAGTCACTGCCTTGCACAGCCATGCACTGAAAATGTTGGAGATCATAAAAGTGGTCGGCGAAGTTATCTGAAACAAATCTGGTCAAGACCCTATGGCATTGTGTCACATTCCTTACAGACAGATTGTTACATTCCTTTCATGTAGTTAACTGAACCGAGCTCAGCGTGCTACTCATAGTGATGGAGTCTTCACAAACGATCCCATTTTTATAACCATTTACCAAAATCCCATTTTATAAGTATTTACCAAAATCCCATTTTATAAGCATTTACCACAATCTCGTTTTATAAGCATGTACCACAGTCCCATTTTTATAAGCATATACCACAATCCCAGTTTTATAAGCATTTATCACAATTCCATTTTTTTAGCATTTACCACAATCCCATTTTTATAATCATTTAGCACAATCTCATTTTATAAGCATTTACCGCAGTCCCATTTCTATAAGAATTTAACTGAATCTCATTTTATAACCATTTACCACAATTCCTTTTTTATAAGCATTTACCACAATCCCTTTTTTATAAGCATTTACAACAATATCATTTTTATAAGCATTTACCACAAACTATTTCCTTATCTGTATATAACATGATCGGTCATATTCTGCTCCCTTCCGCTGTTCTTTTGTTGCTTTCCACCTCTTCTTTATTGTTATTTTTCTCCCAACACAAGCAATCGCTTCATGTATTCTCCCAACACAGGCAATCCCTTCATGTTTTCTCTCAACACAAACAGTCCCTTCATGTTTTCTCCCAACACAAGCAGTCCCTTCATGTTTTCTCTCAACACAAGCAGTCTCTTCATGTTTTCTCCCAACACAAGCAGTCCCTTCATGTATTCTCCCAACACAGGCAGTCTCTTCATGTTTTCTCCCAACACAAGCAGTCCCTTCATGTTTTCTCCCAACATAAGCAGTCCCTTCATGTATTCTCCCAACACAAGCAGTCCCTTCATGTTTTCTCCCAACACAAACAGTCTCTTCATGTTTTCTCCCAACACAAGCAGTCCCTTCATGTATTCTCCCAACACAGGCAGTCTCTTCATGTTTTCTCCCAACACAAGCAGTCCCTTCATGTTTTCTCCCAACATAAGCAGTCCCTTCATGTATTCTCCCAACATAAGCAGTCCCTTTATATTTTCTCCCAACACAAGCAGTCCCTTCATGTTTTCTACCAACACAAGCAGTCCCTTTATATTTTCTCCCAACACAAGCAGTCCCTTTATATTTTCTCCCAACACAAGCAGTCAGTTCATGGCAATAACTGGACAAAGTAATCAGAGGAAGTGTGTTTCCAGATTTACATTTACCTTTCATGCCCTACAGACTTCTGAGTATTTCATTCAACATCCCAGGTAGGCAATGCATCTACAGATAACACAAGATCACACAACAATAACAATAATAGCAATAAGAGGAAATAACGAAGATAAAACAACGATAACAACAACGATACTAATGACAACAACAATAATTATAACAACAGTAACAACATAAGAAGAAACAGAACACGACCGACGATTATAACAATAACAAATAATGATAATCGGAAAAACACAAAAAAAAACGTTAACAATACCGGCAACAACGATGGCAACAATTTTGACAACGATAATAACAATAAATGATAAGAACGATAATAACAACAAATGATGGTAACAACGACAATAACAATAAATGATAACTATAATAACAATAAATGATAACAAATATAACGACAATAAATGGTAATAGAGATAATAACAATAATTGATAACAAATATGATGACAATAAATGGTAATAGAGGTAATAACAATAAATGATGATAACAACGATAATAGCAATAAATGATAACAACGATAATGACAATGATAACAACGATAATGACAATGATAACAACGCCAAAAACGATAACTATTACAGCAGCGATAATAAGGACCAGAAGTGTAACAACGACAACAGTGACGAAAACAATGGCTAGACCCTAAACAAGATGTCAGACGCATCATGCTTCAAATCCATGTAGAAAACTTCGGAGATGAACACGATAACAATGGCCTCCGAAAAAGGGCAACGTAAGGAATAATTCCAGCTCTTAATACTACTGGGTCTACATCTGTAGCTTTAAAAAAAAAAAAAAAAGTCTGCGTCTTTTTCATTACCAAACACATTGTCACAAAGACACAGATGGTGATTGGAAATATCTGACAAAACAGAATAGATACGACTTCCCTTTCTTCTTTTATATAAAAGACTTCAGACACAATCGGGGGCTTAGAGACCAAAACCTTTGATATTGTCAGCTCATGATTCGTTATATACGACATACAAGAGAGACACAATATTAATCCCAGAATCTGTCACGGCGAACAACAAACAAAATCTGGTCGCTGGCACAAGAGCAGACCGGGGGGGCGGGGGGGGGGGGGGGGGGAGCGAAGTCCGGTGGAAAAAAAAAGCGAAGTCCGAGGAGCAAACAAAACGAAAAAAAAAACAAAACACACAAACACACAAGCGAAGTATCAACTAGGATAACGGCTTTTGTTTTCTCGCGTCCCAAAACCGAAAGAGAAACAGTGGCGTATTTATAGAATAGATTACTCATATCACTACAGTGCTACTTTCCAGGCGGTTCGTTATTCCTTGCCATGCACAAACTACGGACAGCTACTCGATGGAGGAAGAGCTATACAAAGGGATGGTTCGATAATTTAGGGGGGAAAAAATGGGCTTGGCTTTCTTTCTTCCCCCCCCCCCCTCCCCATACCCAATGATGATGATGATGATAGTCATTGTGCATTTTCTGTGCCTTCTCGGATTTCTTGCAGAGTTTATCAGAAGACTGGTACACAATCTCCGTTTATCAGAAGACTGGTACACAATCTCCGTTTATCAGAAGACTGGTACACAATCTCCCTTTATCAGAAGATTTGCAATCTCCGTTTATCAGAAGACTAGTACACAATCTCCGTTTATCAGAAGACTGGTACACAATCTCCCTTTACCAGAAGACTGGTACACAATCTCCCTTTATCAGAAGATTTGCAATCTCCGTTTATCAGAAGACTGGTACACAATCTCCGTTTATCAGAAGACTGGTACACAATCTCCCTTTATCAGAAGATTTGCAATCTCCGTTTATCAGAAGACTGGTACACAATCTCCGTTTATCAGAAGACTGGTACACAATCTCCCTTTATCAGAAGATTTGCAATCTCCGTTTATCAGAAGACTGGTACACAATCTCCCTTTATCAGAAGATTTGCAATCTCCGTTTATCAGAAGACTGGTACACAATCTCCGTTTATCAGAAGAATGGTACACAATCTCCCAACAGCTGTACTAGGCATGTGGAGCTAGGATCCATAAAATCCGCCATTTATGAAGAGTCGGAGTCAGTAGAAACGTACCAGTAATAGAAAGCTGGGAGTCTGTGGATGTGCCATTTATGAAGAGTCAATAGAAAAGCATCGTTAATAGAAAGCTGGAGTCTTGTGGATATGCTATTAACGGACGAGTCAGTAGAAAAGTATCGTTAATGTAAAACTGGAGTTTTTGGATGGGCCATTTATGAAGAGTCAAGAGTCTGTTGAAAAGTGTTATTTAAGCACACGCTAGACTCGGGGATTTTGAGACGCAAGTTTGCTGTCCCGACTCCACAGCCGAGACTAGAAAGGCCACCCTTCGTTGTAGGCTCCACCAGGACGGGGTATGTGTTGAGTTCAAATTCGTTCGTCAGACTTTTGTGACACAGTCTGCTTTCCCAGGATGACAGCGGAAGAATCCTGACCCGGCTAAGTTCACTAACTCCGAGGTCTGTTTGTTGTTTACTTTTTGAAATCTATAAATGACACTGGCGTGAACGTTTCATTACTGCGTTACTTAAAGCTGATACACGGGAAGCGTCAGCAAGTTTATTATTGGTTCTGATTCATGCAGCAAATTAAGCTTATTGTTCGCCAGAATTAGAGAGAAACATGTCTCACCATGAGGCGTGTGGTTCAAGTCCAGTCGGTGGTGACACTGGCGTCCAGATGTCAAAATAGTACCCGACTTCTTCTGGCGTTGGATCAGGAAAGGCGGCCAGGCGTGAAGTTGACCACGTCACCCTACGACGCGACGCTGACCACGTCACCCTACGACGTGACGCTGACACGTCACCCTACGACGTGACGCTGACCACTTCACCCTACGTCATGGTGCTGACACGTCACCCTACGACGTGACGCTGACACGTCACCCTACGACGTGACGCTGACCACTTCACCCTACGTCGTGGCGCTGAACATGTCACCCTACGACGTGACGCTGACCACGTCACCCTACGACGTGACGCTGACCACTTCACCCTACGACGTGACGACACATCAAGGAAAATGGGAGTGAAGATGCTGTCCGAGTCAGCGACATACACCTACGTTAGGCTTAGCGAAACCATAGCTGACCAAGACCCTGTCCCACCTCTCAGTTGGTAGCCCCCAGTAACAGGCCTAGCCTGGCTGCTAACGGGCCAGGGATCGCCATAGTCCCCATAGTGATGGAGTCTGCTAGAGAAGCATTTGCACACCCCCCTGCCTTTTTAGCTGTACCCCGGGACTGAAAAAGTAGCTACCACAACCCGCTCCCACGCCGATACGATGTTGTGCCTCAACACCTTTATGGCATCGACTGCAAAGAACACCAGCTCGCAGTTACAGGCAGATAAGAGAAAGACAAAATCAAAGAAAATATGACCACTAACGCTAGATTCCTGTCTGACTTTACGCCATGACATTTTTATATTTTTTAAATGTAAATTTGAAGTAAATGTTACAAACATCGTGTCGCAAAATAACGAAGAGTTAAACTTAACTTGAGCATTCTGCACGGTGAGCAAATAATTGTACACAACATGAAAACTTGGTGGAGAAATGGTTTCAACGGCCAGAACTGGAGATATATCTGCGGCCTGAGTGACAGAGTTTTGGGAGGAAAAATATGGATAGACAGACCTACCCTCTTCTTTTCGTCTTTCTAATTGGACAAGTTTCTTATTCCTAGACTCCTTCCCTCATTCTCTGCATCCACGTTTTCCAGCTTCTGCTATAGCTGGGAACTTGTGAGAGTTTACCCAGTCGAGTAGATTGCTCAGTGGAGCAGGCCGTTCACCAGAGTCTTTTCATAGTGAGCTGTAGGTCGTGAAATACGCTGAGAAATGTGAATTTCAGTTTGTACAGCGGTTCCAAATTGGCATATTCCAAGCAAAGATTTCAAATTTACGACTTCTAGCAAAAAAAAAAAAACCAAAAAACGACAACTTATGTGCGTATGTCTGTTATGAGTTGTTTTCATCTCGAGTCTGGTTTCTGTTCATTCTGATCATGCTAAGTTATGTGAAAACGCGGATTTTATTTCTGAATCAAAGAAAGGTCGTATTATTTTATTAAAATATCTGTCTTACTCATTCTATGCTCGGAGACCTGGGCTATGTCACCGTGTTCTACAAGATGGCGATGGCTGTTTGAAGCTGACCTGTAGATACGATCTTGTAAGCAACTGGAGTTACTGTCGCATCCCCAGTCTCAGTGATGTATCATCGCAGATTCTTTCACACAAGATCGCCAGCTGGACTGGGCTCACGAACAACTACTACCACATGAACCATTATCACATTTCTAAGAGTACGGTGTACCAGCAATACCAAGTATTCTATTTCCGCAGAATTAAGAAAGATATGCGTTCTTGACGAATGATAATCCTGGTAAGACATTATTCATATCACGTTTACATAACAAATACAATACGTAGATATTTTTTAAAGATGAACGTAATATCATGTACGTGTACTGTATATGCATATTTGTGAACAGTGGTTAATGTAAAGCCGTGGAAAGAACTGGCAGCTTATAATTAGTGTTAGAGAAAAGCTTTACTTTCACCAGCCACTTTTCAGCCACATCAAGCCACCAGAAAAGAAAAAAAAACCACTTCTTCGGATGAGTGCATTAAATAAGCATATTACAGTATTATTTTTCTTTTTTTTTTTTTTTTGCAAGCTGTTATGTTGGTGTTTGTTACGAGATTACGAGAAACATTGCTTTTAAGCGGCAACTTTTGTATACACGAGAAGTGTATCTGTGTGTTTAGGTGGGAGAGGGAGAGCTCGCACTTAATTTATTCTTGTTAAGCCTGAACTCTGTGCTAACAAACACGCCATCAAAATGATCATTTCCTTCAGTGTACATTTTTCTATCACCTCTCTTCTTCCAGGTCTTGTCGCTCCTACGCTGCTCCTGTTGGGGATGAGAATATTTCTGTGTCTAACAGCGATGATAAAACAAAATGAAACACATCATGATAGGAAAACAGATTGAACAAAAAGAAAGGGAAGAAAAGAAAAGAAAAGAAAACAGAAAGCCTAACGTGAGGTCGATATTAACTGGCTTCTACAGTGCCAGAGCTGCGATGAATAACTTGTGCATACGCATAATCCAGCAGGAATCCATCATTTATGCACACTGGCCATGTGACTTGCAGTTTTTTTTCCCCCTTGTATCTTCTTGCTGGGCATCCGTTTGAGTTTGGCTTTATATTTCATTGTTTTCTTGGCCAAGTTCTGGACAGCTTTGCCATAAGCTCTTTCTGTCTTAAGAATAAAACCATTGATTACGCCAGCTCAAATGGCGTGGTTGAATCTTGTTTTAATATCTCAGCTTGCCATGATGTAGTAGGTTTTTTTCTGGTATTCTGCTCTCTCTCTCTCTTCTCTCTCTCTCTCTCCTCTTAATAATATTCACCATCATCTTTGGCATTCTCCTCTCTCTCTCTCTCTCTCTCTCTGTGTCTCAATGATATTCACCATTCCTCTTTGGTCTTTTCCTATCTCTCTCTCTCTCTCTCTCTCTCTCTCTCTCTCTAATATTCACCATCATCTTTGGTCTTCTCCTATCTCTCTCTCAATAATATTCACCATCCTCTTTGGTCTTCTCCTCTTTCTCTCTCTCGCTAAGTTATTTTAGACTGCTCTTACAGACACCGAATACAGTTAATTCTTTATTCTGAATACTCCTGAAATTTTTGTTTAGTAGAGAGTCATTTACATATGTATGCAATTACTTCTGTACTGAGTGAATGGAGAAGAACGAAACGTAAATGTTTTATTTTATTTTATGTCTCTTATCTTCAATGTTAATTATGTCTGTTACATGAACAGCATATTTGCAGGATGTCTGGAATAGAGTGAAAGACGTATGATAAAGGGCAGAATGTCAGACGGGCCTGTGTGCCCAATTCTTAACCCTTTTGAAATAAAGATCGATCAATAAATCAATCTCTGATATTCATCATCATCTCTGGCATTCTCCTAACTCTAACTCTCTCTCTCTCTCTCTCTCTCTCTCTCTAATATTCACCATCATCTTTGGCATTATTCTATCTCCCACTCTCTCTCTCTCACTAATATTCACCACCATCTTTAGCATTCTCATATATATATATATATATATATATATATATCACTAATATTCACCACCATCTTTAGCATTCTCCTCTCTCTCTCTCTAATATTCACCATCATCTTTGGCATTATTCTATCTCCCACTCTCTCTCTCTCTCTCACTAATATTCACCATCATCTTCAGCATTCTCATATATATATATATATATATATATATCACTAATATTCACCATCATCTTTAGCATTCTCCTATCTTTCACTCTCTCTCTCTCTCACTAATATTCATCATCTTTAGCATTCTCCTATCTTTCACTCTCTCCCACTAATATTCACCATCATCTTTGGCACTCTCCTATCTCTCACTCTCTCTCTCTCACTAATATTTACCATCAATTCTGGCATTCTCCTATCTCTCTCTCCCACTAATATATTCACCATCATCTTTGGCGTTCTTCTATCTCTCACTCTCTCTCACTAATAGTCACCATCATCTTTGGCATTCTCTTATTTATCTCTCACACACACACTCTCTCTCTCTCTCTCTCAATCTCTCTAATATTCATCATTATCTTTGGCCTTCTACACATCTGTTATACGGTATGTTGGAACGCCATAACCTAAGAGTAAGTACCTCAGTAACTATATTTTTCACTCTAATTGCAAACTCTGAGCTCATGACAACTTAAGTTGCGGAGATCTTTAAAAAAACAGGGACCAGGTGTGATCTGCCGTGACCTATCGTCTTCCTGGCTTTGGGGAGCTGGCTAAGAACCAACTCCATTAAGTCAATGAACACGTTTCTACCTACCCCCGATGCCCAAGCACATCAAAACTTGTTTGATGGAACACGTCCGTGAGTCTCATAGGGTCTTTACCAGGAATCTTTCACCGATGTGGACAACTGTCGTCTGATTTCTAATACTGACTGAGATGTATCCCCCAGCATATTCTGTCTATCTCTTAACTTGGCTGGTCGACCTGGGTAAACGACTAGTGATAATAAATCTTTGCTGTCTTGACACATCGTGTCCTTGTACGAAGCTTGTCCAAATTTTCTAATGCGCGTTTACATGTCTAAATTAATCTGAGTTATTGTTTGTTACTGTCACTCTCGTTTCTTCGTTTAAACTCGAATTATATTCTGGACACATTAGAACACTTCCAAGTTATTCTCATATTTAATTCTTATCCGATTCACACACACGTTTTTACCGTTATTAAACTTTCCCATCCAAAGCGGATCAACAAAGAATCAAAAGTAAATGCTCTGTATTTTGCTTCGTATCTTTTATACGTAGCGCGCAAGCAGCCTACTTGTGTTGTTTCTTAATCAGGAGGACGCCACTCTGATAAGTTATATATCGTTTTGTTCGTGTATATAATCCTCGAAAAAGGCTTATGCCGAAATATTGGATATTGCATGTTTTTCATTTACATATTCACATCTTACTCTCATACTTTCTATTCGTCCCCCCCCCCCCCCATCATTTTACTCATTCCCTCTGCCGCTTTGTAAAACTGCACAATACACCTCTATTTACCTTTATTATTCGAATCAGTTTTACTGCAGTCGCCATCCCTTTTAACAGGCTAATCCACATTTTCACGCAGACTAGTAACCGCTTAAGCGCAAAGAAAGAAAGGCTTTTCAGATGCTGGATATACGGCAAAACGCTTATAATTATGGCAATACGCCAACATGAGGAGAAATTAACACGGCCGTGACAGATGGCTAAAGGAAGCATCTCTATAAAGAAAGACAATTCTGACCGCAATGGATATCTGATAAGACAAGGAGAGATCTGGGCTAATTCCCCACAGCATGGGGCGAAGATCGACGGCTGAACAGGAATATCAGGACGGTGAAAAAGAGGTTCGGAGGTGGTTGGAATAAAAAAATTTCTTAAATTTAAAAAACCTAGAAATGACCTGATAAAAGAGAATGGTAAGATGAAGAGATAGATCACTCGTTAGACCAGGGTTTCTCAGCCCCGGGTTCCGCGACGGATCTGCAAGGGTTCCGACACAAGATGGCGACCGAAAAACCCCACCCTAGGCGCTTCCCTGGAACTCTAGGGTTTAGATACCTATGCGCTTCCCTTGGAACTCTAGGGTTTAGCAACATGCTTCCGTTTTTTGTCCAAGATAGTTTTGTGATTAAAATGTCACTTTTAGTTGTACAAAAGGAAAAAAAAATTACTTCTTCCGTATATCACAGGTCACACCTGATTACTATGTAGTTTTCTATACATTTATTATTCTTATAATAATAAACGTGGACGGAAGCGACGAACTGACATTCAACACGTAACAGTGGGTGCCCACACCTTACACTGATTATCGGAAAGGGCAGCAGAGCAGACATGGGAATGTTCTAATTGCAGTGATGCAATTAACTGATCTTAAGATCAGTCAAGCACACTTTTTCGGTGGCAGCCTTCTGGATAAACTAAAAAGAAAAACAGAAGAGGAAGAGGAACAAACAGAGATGAGGATTTTTTTTTGGGGGGGGGGAGGCGGGGTGGGCAGAGAGACAGACAGATAAAGGTCAGACAGATAGATAGGTTAGACAGACATAAAGCGAAAAGTAAAGAGTGGCAGATATTTTAATGCTTTGGGTTCCGCGGGAGCTAAAGACTGAGAAGTGTTGTGTTAGAGCCATGAGCACACACACGGATGCTGATAAAGTGGGATTTATGAACATGATGTAGCTGCTAACTAAATAACGTAGTATATGAAAACGAACATGATGTAACTTTTCTACTAAATAATGTACTATATGAAAATGAACATGATGTAACTTTTCAACTAAAAATGTACTATATGAAAATGAAAATGACGTAACTCATTCATTAATTTGCATATCCCTTGTGGAACTTTGCCTCCCTAACAGCACTCCTATAGGTCTCTCGGTTGTGAGCAAGATGGCCTGATGCTGATGCATCCACTTACAGCCATATTCACCTTGGTCTTCCTCTTTTTCCCATTATGTACCCTTCTAAGACTGTTTTCTCTAAATTATTTTTCTCTAAATTATCATGACGTTTAATATGTCCAAAATATTTAAGTTTTCTCTGTTTAATCCTCTTTACTAGCCAGCTTTCTTCAATATTAAGTTTTTGATGGATCTATTTGTTCTTTTTTTGTGCCCATGGTATTTGAAGAACTGTTCTGTAGCATTTACATTCAAAGGCATTTGTGTGTTTCTCAGCTGTTTTGTTAAGTGTCCAGGTCTCACAGGCATATGTTGCAATGGGAAAGACGCATGCCCTTAAAAATCTTATTTTTGTAATTCTGTCTGTTCCTCTCCACAGATTCTTTAGTTATTTTAATTTCTAAAGAGCGATAGATATTCTCCTTTTAATTTCCCTCATTGTATCTCCACTACTAGTTAGTAGTGATCCAAGATATTCAAAACTCTCCACTTCTTCCAGTTTTTCCTAATTGATATGTATATCTGCTGCCTTGTTTGTTTTGTTAGTTGTCATCAATTTAGTTTTCTTCGCATTAAGATAGAGGTTTTGCTCTTCGCTGTTCTTACGGACTGACATAATTAGTTTTTCCATTCCTTTTTGTGTTGTGGACAGTAGTACTGTCAGTATATCTAATCTCTGGTATTTTATAACCTCCAATTGTTATGGTATCGTAATATTCTTTGTCTACATCTCTAACATTCATCATTATATT
Source organism: Achatina immaculata (assembly GCA_009760885.1). Lineage (NCBI taxonomy): Eukaryota > Metazoa > Mollusca > Gastropoda > Stylommatophora > Achatinidae > Lissachatina > Lissachatina immaculata. The sequence continues at coordinate 985,136 of CM019708.1, read as the reverse complement.
TTCAGTATACAAGTTAAATAAGTAAGGCGACAATATGCACCCCTTGTTTTATGTCAAACCATGTTGTTGTTTCACCATTTATTCTTACTGCTGCCTGTTGGTCTAGTTGCAGCAGTGATGTTAATTGTATCAAATGTGTTGGAAATCCCATTTTTTTCCATTACTTCCCAAAGTTGATTAACTATTCAACTAAATAATGAACTATATGAAATGAACATGATGTGACTGTTTGACTAAATAATGTACGTTATGAAAATGAACATCATATAACTGTTCAACTATATGAAAATGAACATGATGTGACTGTTAGACTAAATAATGTACTATATGAAAATGAACATGATGTAACTGTTCAACTAAATAATGCCGTATTACATGAACGTCAATTCTTTAAGTTTTATTGTTAACATAGTTTATGACAAATTAGCTTTGGATGACCTGAAGGTCACGTTAACATTGTTCAAGTAAGCAGGGCCTTTCTTCTGACCGAGAAAAAAATTGACATAAGATTGTGAACTCAAGTGTCCTTGGCCGATGATCCTGTGGTGAATATTTATAACGAAGAAATGAAATCGGATCTAGAGCGTATTATGGCCGCTATGCTTATTTTTATTTCCAAGCCCTAACTTATGAAGCAGATATATGGAGCTTATCTATTCATGTCCGGTTATCTTAACAAACATATGGAGCTTATCTATTCATGTCCGGTTATCTTAACAAACATATGGAGCTTATCTATTCATGTCCGGTTATCTTAACAAACATATGGAGCTTATCTATTCATGTCGGGTTATCATAACAGACATATGGAGCTTATCCATTCATGTCCGGTTATCATAAGAGACATATGGAGCTTATCCATTCACGTCCGGTTATCATAACAAACATATGGAGCTTATCTATTCATGTCCGGTTATCATAACAGACATACGGAGCTTATCCATTCATGTCCGGTTATCATAACAGACATATGGAGCTTATCCATTCATGTCCGGTTATCTTGACATTACGAGTCAATCTTTCTAACATAGTCATCTCTACGTTCTTTCTTTTATTCTTGCGTTCTTTCTGTCATCCTCGCATTCTTTCTGTCATCCCTGCGTTCTTTCTGTCATTCTCGAGTTATTTTTGTCATCCCTGTGTTCTTTCTGTCATTCTCGAGTTATTTTTGTCATCCCTGTGTTCTTTCTGTCATTCTCGAGTTATTTTTGTCATCCCTGTGTTCTTTCTGTCATCCTCGCATTCTTTCTGTCATCCCTGCGTTCTTTCTGTCATTCTCGAGTTATTTTTGTCATCCCTGTGTTCTTTCTGTCATTCTTGAGTTATTTTTGTCATCCCTGTGTTCTTTCTGCCATTCTCGAGTTCTTTTTGGGCACTGTGTTCTTTCTGCCATTTTCTCGTCATTTGTCCTTTACGCTCTTTTTTGGACGTTCTCCAGTTCTTTCTATCACGCTGGCATTCTCTGTCATTCTGGAGTTATTTCTGTTATTATCGTCTTGTAAGATCACATGGCATTATAAGAAGGACGGTCAGAACAGCGTACTTGACAGTTATTTCAATCACTGTCTTATTCTGGGGTCACCGAATATCAGTTTAACAACAGAGCGAGCGGGGATATCGGCTTAGCAACGCTAGCAACCAGAATATCAGCCTAAGAACATTGGGTCATTCCGACCTCCATGCTAATAATAAGAAGAAAAAAAAAGAAAAGAAAAGAAAAGAAATAAAGTAATGAGAGAAGACGAGAGAGAGATAAAATTAAGGCCAGCCCAGAAGAGAGGCTCCGTGTAAGGTCAAGCGGATGCCCCAGGGAGAGATCACGAATATTTTTCTAACATTCCCGCGATAATCCCAGGTCGGTGTGATCCCTAACTTTTGCAACTCCCGCGCGCAAAGAAAGGAGGGAGCAGAGGGGAGGGAGGGGGGATGAGGAAAGTGTTATACAAGCAGGAACCTGTATGAAAGGCTGTGGCATGACAAACATGCTGGGGACCACAATTCAGCCTGCGATGCAGCCATTCTGATAACTACCCGGAGTGTACGAGTGAAAGTGGCAGGGGTAGATGGGCGGTGCTGGACTGGCCGTAGTTTTGTGTGAGCGATGGAATGGGCGTGTCATTCACACACTTTCCGTAAATCTGCGTTGAGCGTGTCTTACATAAGGAAATTCAGGCGCGTGTGTGGGGGGGGGCCGCTGCTGAATACTTTCCTTGCGGGTGAATGTGGCACATCAGCAGATGCTACGACAGTAAGTGGGTGGGCTTCTACACGGAAATATGAGCAATGAGGATTTTCTGAGGGTATCCATTTACTTCAGTCTTGTTTTTTATGTGTGTGTGTGTGAAAGATATGTGCAAGGTGGATCGCGAGTATGATGGTTTCTTTGTTGCTTCTCTTTCTGAAAGACGGCACAAGAGAACGTGGGAATGGAGGAGTAAGACGAGCAAAGCCATGGAGGGAATGGGGGCGGGGGGAGGTTGTTAAAATGTTGCCAACCATTGGGTATATCAAGGTTATGAACCATCACTTTTCAACAAGTTGTACCACCAAGGGTCCCACTTTGACTCCGTGTTGGTGATATCTTGCCAGGTTAAGATCCCCCCTCTCTCTCTCTCGTTTCGCTGGTTTCACATCGTGTCATCACATTCAGCGACGACTGAGGTAGATTATCCAGAAGCTGGAGGTCTCCTGGTTGGTGGAGCTTACAAGAAGCATGGCACGAGGAAGGCGTGGCCCTTGTACTCTCTTGCGCGCCTCAGGACATGAGAGTGATGGTAATATTTTATCATCGTTATCATAATCGATGAGAAATGAAGAGGAGAGAACTAAAACAACTGCATCATACAGCTTCAGGGAGAAGAGAACAAATTCCGCTATTTTATTACACTAATGTAACATTCCGATATATTGTTACATTAATGTAACATTCCATTATATTGTTACACTAATGTAACATTCCGACATATTGTTACACTAATGTAACACAGCCACTGTATTAGAAGCAATAACAAAACCCGGGTTTGTAGAAAAAAGATATAACCTCAATACCTGTTTTCAGTAAGACATTACCACAGCACCTCTTCTCAGTAAGACATAACCACAACATCTCTTCTCAGTAAGACATAACTACAACGCCTCTTCTCAGTAAGACATAACCTCAACGCCTCCTTTCAGTAAGATATTACCACAGCAGTAAGACATAACCTCAACGCCTCTTTTCAGTAAGATATTACCACAGCACCTGTTCTCAGTAAGACATAACCACAACACTTCTTCGCAGTAAGACATAACCTCAACGCCTCCTTTCAGTAAGATATTACCACAGCAGTAAGACATAACCTCAACGCCTCCTTTCAGTAAGATATTACCACAGCAGTAAGACATAACCTCAACGCCTCTTTTCAGTAAGATATTACCGCAGCACCTGTTCTCAGTAAGACATAACCACAACACTTCTTCGCAGTAAGACATAACCTCAACGCCTCCTTTCAGTAAGATATTACCACAGCAGTAAGACATAACCTCAACGCCTCTTCTCAGTAAGACATTACCACAGCACCTGTTCTCAGTAAGACATAACCACAACACTTCTTCTCAGTAAGACATAACCACAACACCTCTTCTCAGTAAGACATAACCACAACACCTCTTTTCAGTTAGAAGTTTTAAAAAGCAAACGTTTAATGCCAGAGAGTTCCTTTCACCTTACCTGTCTGCGTGTATGTTTGTAGAGTTAGAGGATTTGGTTTGGAGGGGTTGGGGGGGGGGGGTGTCTGTAGTCACTTTTAAGATCGTTTCACAGTTTTCTCTGACGTGCTTTTCCACAAAGTTCTGGTTTGCGACCCGAAGGTTTAAAAATATATATCCTTGTTCGTCATTAACTGCGACTTCGTAACACTCCAGTGGCGTTATCAAAATACGACGGTAATACTTTCAAAATAAAACAGTTAACACTGTCAAAAATACGACAGTGCCGTTATCAAAATACGACGGTAATACTTTCAAAATACGACTGTCGCATTGTCAAAATGAGACTGTTAAAAAAAAAACACTATCATCAAAATACTACAGCTACATTGTCAGAATATGACAGTGGCGTTGTCAAAATATGACAATGGGTTTGTCAAAATATGACAATGGCTTTGTCAAAATATGACAGTGATGTTATATAGGGGGTTCTATAAATAACTGTGCACTAACCCAGTATCGATTCCGGTATCGTAGTGATATCTTAATGACTGCGCTATCCAGTCACATCTACCTGCCGTGGCTGGAGTCGCCGATTAAGCGTGCTGATTCAAAAATATATTATAAGCTAATCAGATGTGGCTAGATAACGCAGTCAAGATATCACTATGATACCGGAATCGATTCTGGGTTGGTACACACTTATTTTCCAAACGTATATATATATATGTATATATATGTATATATATATATATGTATATACATGTATATATATATGTATATATATATGTATGTATATATATATGTATGTATATATATATGTATATATACATAATTCTCTTTTTCGATAAGAAAGCAACGACTAATATTACAGAATAAAACAAAAAAATAAGATTTATCTCTGTGTTTTACCTATAATGTTTACCTTTATTTGCTTTGCAACACAACCCCTTCTACAACCTTCACACGTATCTTTAGCATGAGGAAGTTCATCACAAACACAAACACAAACACAAATGGGATGCTGTTTTTTTTTCCAGTTAAATGACACATCTCTGACTGTTTAAAATCTGCTTCTGCATCTGTAAACGTTATTGTCCAATGCCTCCACACACAATCACGTTAAACTCTGCGTCCCATGATTCCACAAACCGCTTTGCAGTCTTTGATGAATGTCAAATGTTAACAACCTCTACGTTAGTCAGAAACCTCCTTTCTCCTGACAGGTCGCTTTTTCTCCTCCACTGAACAGGAAATGTGAATCTCGCTATCCAGAAAGTACCATATATATCCCATGGAACTGACAAATATACTATATAGGAGCAGCTGTTGAAGAACTACACCGATTTGCATACCTCGGCAGCTACACAGACCAGGATGGTGACAAAAGAAAGGAAGTTAGAATTAGAATTGCAAAAGCAGCACTGACCTTCAAGAATCTTGATAACATATGGCTCTCAAAAGCTATAAGCACAAAAAAACCAAATTCAAATGTAATATCCGCCCTCCTTTATGCATGTGAAAGCTGGAAAACAACTAAAGAAATAAACAAGAAATTAGACTCTTTCGAAAACAAATGCCTCAGGAAAATACTCGGTATAAAGTGGAACGAATTCAAGAACAACACAGTCAGGGCAGATAAGCGAACAACGACCTGTCTCATGGGTGGATCAGAAAAGGGAGACTGACATATATCGGTCACGTGAGGAGAAGAAACAATCAGAGAATCCTCAAACAAGCTACCAAGTGGAACACAACAGGCCGAAGAAAAGGAGCTCAACCATCTAATACTCTAAAGAGGACAATGTTACAAGAGGCCAGTTTAATGGGCATAAAATCCTCCGAAAATATGAAAACTTGGCGAGCTACCATGCGAGCCCTATGTGCCGTTTAATGGCACGGAGGAGTATATAAGAAGTAAGGTATCCCATGGAACTACCCCGAGGCAGAGTTTACTGGATATATCCACTCCTTACGTGGAATAAATTATAGGAGGCATGACATTTCAGACGGAATTCGCTGTATCAGGAAGGAAATCAGTCATAAATAAATATGTTCCTGAAACAGCAGATGATCTTCTGTACATCCCCTACAACTGCAGACTTGAGAACGTAACCGCCAATGTGAAGTACGATAGCAGAACCAAGATAAAACTGTACAAAAGTTGTCTGTTATCTATACTCCTCTATGGAGCAGAATGCTGGAGAACAGCTGAAAGGAAATGGGCAACTTATCCTCGCTCCACAACAAACTGCCTCAGAAAGATTTACTGGCTACAAACAATAAATAATAGAGATCCACTTGTCCAGTGCAAACTGGAAGACATGCATGTCATTACAGCTAAAAACTGTTGGAGACGGATTGGTCATGTGCTCCGAAGAGGCTCCAGCAACATCGCTAAAACAGCCACGCCATGGCCACCCGGGGGAAAAAAGATTGAGGCTAACCACAGGCTACATGGTGAAGAACTGCAGAAGCAGAAATGAGTAGCACGCAGCACAGCTGGGGGCACACTACAAAGTATGGCTGCAGACCCAGGGAGGTGGAGAGAATTTTCTGCTGCCCTGCAAGACGCCACAGGGCGTGCTGAGCGTGGCTGCCTGGCCGATAGCCAGTCAAGGACATGGATGGCCTACAGCTCTGTTCCAACACTCACTGTCACTTCCTCTTGCATCACTCAAGCCCAGTCTAAGAGCTAAAACTAAGTGAGGCATACACAGAAACGACAGAAGATACCGATAGCATGGAGCAAATAAATGATAGAATATACTGACAGCATGGAACAAATAAATGATAGAATATGCTGACAGCATGGAGCAAATAAATGATAGAATATACTGACAGCATGGAACAAATAAATGATAGAATATACTGACAGCATGGAACAAATAAATGATAGAATATACTGACAGCATGGAGCAAATAAATGATAGAATATACTGACAGCATGGAACAAATAAATGATAGAATATGCTGACAGCATGGAACAAATAAATGATAGAATATACTGACAGCATGGAACAAATAAATGATAGAATATGCTGACAGCATGGAACAAATAAATGATAGAATATACTGACAGCATGGAACAAATAAATGATAGAATATGCTGACAGCATGGAACAAATAAATGATAGAATATACTGACAGCATGGAACAAATAAATGATAGAATATACTGACAGCATGGAACAAATAAATGATAGAATATACTGACAGCATGGAACAAATAAATGATAGAATATGCTGACAGCATGGAGCAAATAAATGATAGAATATACTGACAGCATGGAACAAATAAATGATAGAATATGCTGACAGCATGGAACAAATAAATGATAGAATATACTGACAGCATGGAACAAATAAATGATAGAAGATACTGTTAGCATGGAACAAATAAATGATAGAAGATATATCGATAGCAATGGAACAAATAAATAACAGAAGGTACAGATATCAGTGGAACAAATAAATGACGGAAGATACTGACAGCATAGAACAAATAAATGACAGAAGATACTGATAGCATAGAACAAATAAATGACGGAAGATACTGATAGCATAGAACAAATAAATGACGGAAGATACTGATAGCATGGAAGAAATAAATGACAGAAGATAGTGATAGCAATGGGATAAATAAATGACAGAATATACTGATAGCAATGGAACAAATAAATAACAGAAGGTACAGATATCAGTGGAACAAATAAATGACGGAAGATACTGATAGCATAGAACAAATAAATGACAGAAGATACTGATAGCATGGAAGAAATAAATGACAGAAGATAGTGGTAGCAATGGGACAAATACATGACAGAATATACTGATAGCATGAAACAAATAAATACGAGGGGTGATTGATAAGTTCTCGGCATCAGGTACAACGGATTATTTGTGGACTTTTTTTTTTGGTGTTATTTCTCAACATAGTCCCCTTGCAAGTTTATGCACTCAGTCCAACGACCTTGGAGCATATGGATTTCTGCTTTGTAAAAGTCAGCACTTTGTGCCAGTAGAAAGTGGTCTACAGCATGAATGACGTCATCATCTAAAGCAAATGTGCGACCAATGAGCTCCTTTTTTAGTTCGGTAAACAGGTAATAATCCGAAGGGGCCAAATCTGGGGAATAAGGAGGATGTTCAAGAAGCTGGAAGCCGCATTCATGAATGGCAGCCATTGCCACAGCCGACTTGTGAACTGGAGCATTGTCTTGATGAAAGATGACTCCTCTCGTCAATTTCCCTCGACGCTTTTCATTCAATATGACCCGAAGTTGCTTCACAAGATTAGCTCAATAGACTGTTCTGCCCTTTTGAAGGTAGTGTAGCAGTAGCACACCTTCTGAATCCCAAAAGACGGAAGCATTGGCTTTAGCTGCAGACAGAACCACCCTTGCTTTCTTCGGTGGGAATCCATGATGTTTCCACTGCTTTGACTGTTCTTTGGTTTCTGGTTGAAAATGATGAACCCAAATCTCACCCAGAGTCACAAATTGCTGAAGAAACTCTTCAGGATCTGCAGAAAAATGGCCAAGATTGTCTCTCGACATGTTGAGACGCTGTTGTTTGTGATCAACTCCAAGATGTTTTGGGACCCACAGAGCAGAGACCTTTGTCATTTGAAGATCATTGTGAATAATGGCATGAACACGTTCCTGGGAGATGCCAAACTCAGTAGCACTCTACCGCTCAGTTAGTTGCCGATCCTCCATTATCATGTCATGGATTCTGCCAGTGGTTTCATCGGTGGTTACTGTTCCTGGTCTTCCTGGACAGGGATCATCTTCCAGACTCGCCCTTCCATGTTTGAATTGAGCTGCCCATTTCTTCACTGTGCTGTAAGAAGGGGCACTCTCCCCTAGTCTCCACCATATCCTCATGGATCTACGTCGATGATAAGTTCTTGATGCAGAGATAGCGAATGACTGCTTGATGAGAAATTTTATCCATTTTCTCAATTTCTGCCACCCCTTACCACTTCAGCAGCCTGTAAAAAAAAAAAATTGGTAGCAGTTAATTTCTTGAAACTTGGTGTTTAACCTTGCATTAACCTGATCAACAAATGTACCCAATATCAACTGTGTGTTTCATGTATTTATACCTTATGCCGAGAACTTATCAATCATCCCTCGTAACAGAAGATACTGATAGTAATGGAACAAACAAACAGTGATATTAATCCCCCCCCCCCCAGACTGTAGGGGTATGCGTGCTGAAAACGGAGACAAAGAAATAACTACCCTCACACTGACGAATACTGTCGGACATAACTGATCGTGCTTAAGAATACATCAAATTCATCAGTTCATGGCAGGGGGGAAAAAAACACTTTACCACGGCAAGACACCATTACAGTTACAATAACTGTATAACAATTCTCACAGACCGAAACCCTGTAAGGGATGTCTAAAATTGATAATTCTTCTACAAAATTAAACGTACTTTCTCCCTGTAGCTGCATTTGTCTTCCCCTGGTGGCCTTCGGAAAATGTAATAAGAACTTTTTTAACAGCCTGTATTTCATGACCTCAGGCATTATTCTGTCATACAAGAGTCGAATATGTTATCATCTTCTTCGATTCTGCATGTAAGTCTACGGAAATGACACACTCTGCATTTTCTTCTCTGTCTTCAGACATTCTCTATCTTCGTCTTGTTCATGAAACTTCGTCTCAGTCGTGAACTTCGTCTCGACTTTGCCTCGCTCAATGAACTTCGTCTCACTTGGTGAACTAGGTGTGTTTAAGTAAATGAATACAACAGAACATTTTTTTAAAAATTGGAATCTGCTACAGATTCCATTAACATATAATGGGGAAAATACACTATACTTTTCTTATTTTCAGAGATACACCAAACCATGAAAAATATTTCCTTGCATGAAATCCCTATGAAAAACCTACCTAGGATCATCAGTGAGCTCCGGTAAAATCCCAGTGAGCCCTGATCTTCTGTTAACATCTTTCAGACATAATTTGATGATATAGTTTTTTCTGTGTTGATTTCCTGTATCCATAACACAACATTTTAATTTCCCGTGCATCATTATATATACTCCCTGTAGCCATAATTTCCCGTGCAACACTACATATACTCGCTGTAGCCATACCTTCTCTTACATCAATACATATATTGGCTTCTTTCCGGTGCATTATTACATATACTCGCTGTAGCCATAATTTCCCTTACATCACTACATATACTCGCTGTAGCAAAGGTGACGTGAAAATGAAGAAAAGAAAAAAAAAAGCATGCATTTTGTATTATGAGAAATACTGAACATGAAATACATACTTCATATTTAGAGAAGTTAATGAAGGTTTTATTTCTGGAAGAAATTTTTTTTCTAAAATGTTATTTTCAGAGTGGCTGAACGCGAATACGAATAGTTTTCTTTTAAAAAAGAAACATAAAATGTAATATAAATTGTAGTATACATATATATGTATGTATATATTTTCCCTCAGCTGAGACCTTGAACAAACTGAATCTAATCTGTAATGTGTAATATGTCGTGTTTCACATACAGGGAAATACGTTTCTATCTCAGAGACAGTTTTCCTGACACAAACGTGTCTGGTATCCACTTCTGCCAAAGAGTCGACTAGGGCGCAACGGTCTGCACCCCACAACCTTCTTATTAAGGAGCCAGTCCAATAACGACTTGTGCATCTCCTTCGCTCAGTTTTCTCCAAGCTAATTATCGGGACTAGTACTTTGTTTCCAAGTTGAATGCTTCCAATCGCGCATTTCAAACAGCTTTCTCACAAAGCCACAGTTAATTTTCTGACCGGTGACAAACGAGATTTTGGACATCTACAGAGAAATAACCGTTCCCCCTGTCCTGGTCTGTCGATCATGGGTGCGCGGTTATCTGTTATCTGTCATCTCGGCGTGCCCTTCACAGATAAATGATATATCTGACAAACCTGCGGTCTAACTGTAGGAAAGTGATGGCCTGAGTTCTGGGGTGTCATTGATGCTTTATGTGAGTGTTGGGTCTCACTGATGCTCTATGTGAGTGTTGGGTCTCACTGATGCTCTATGTGAGTGTTGGGTCTCACTGATGCTCTATGTGAGTGTTGGGTCTCTCTGATGCTTTATGTGAGTGTTGGGTCTCTCTGATGCTTTATGTGAGTGTTGGGTCTCACTGATGCTCTATGTTCAAACACTGACGAATACGATATCTTATATCTTATCTTATATAAGATTCCAGAGACACCCATATATATATATATATATATATATATATATATATATAAATGAGTGTATATGGAATCTCAGAATTTCCCAAGTTATGATGGAGTTATTTTCTAAGCTATGAAAGAGTTATTTCCTAAGTTATGAAACAGTTATTTCCTAAGTTATGAAAGAGTTATTTCCTCAATTATGAAAGAGTTGTTTCCTAAGTTATGAAAGAGTTATTTCCTCAATTATGAAAGAGTTGTTTCTTAATTATGAAAGAGTTATTTCCTAAGTTATGAAAGAGTTATTTTTAATTATGAAAGAGTTATTTCCTAAGTTATGAAAGAGTTGTTTCTTAATTATGAAAGAGTTATTTCATAATAAGAGTTATTCCTAAGCTAAGCAAACCCTAAAAATCAAAGTTTTGTTCAAGTGCTATTCTCACAATAATAATATTCTTTTCATGTTTTTTTCTGACAAGTATGATGATGATTTTGATGATAAGTATGATAATGATGCTGATGACATGTATAATTATAATGTTGCTGATGACAAGTATAATGATTATAATAATGTTGATGACAAGTATAATAATAATGTTGATGACAAGTATAATAATAGTGATGTTGATGATAAGTATAATAATAATAATGTCGATGGCAAGTGTAATAACGATGTTTTGATGACAAGTATAATTATGATGTTGTTGATGACGGGTATAATAATGATGTTGATGACAGGTATAATTATGATGTTGTTGATGACGGGTATAATAATGATGTTGATGACAATTATAATAATGATGTTGACGGTAAGTATAATAATGATGCTGAAGACGAGTATAATGGTGTTTTTGATGACAAGTATAATGATACTGTAGACGATAAGTCTGATGACGCTGTTGCTAGTTCTGAAGGACAAAGTCTTGCGTCGGCTTGCCTATTTGTACACCCGACGGCGACACAAGTCCCAGCAGACCAGCCCTGGCATTCTTCGGGTTCTAGGACATGCGTGAACATTTTTAACCAGCTGCACTGTGAGCCTTCTCAGGAAGCTCCATCTCACGAGGGGGCCACATACATCCACACTTTGTCTGGCTGTTGTGAAACCCTGTTTCTTGAACATTTTGTGGGGGGAGGGGGGAGATAATAAGGCAGGGTCTTGTTGTGACTAAAGCTCATCAGCCTCATTTGTCGTCCCCCCCCACCCCACCCTTTCTAGACTTTCATGTTCACACGCTGAAGGCCTAGAGACTGTTAAGGTACTCACACTCTGGAACAATGTCGCTTATCTCCCCTAGCAGAAGCGGACTGGAAACGTCCCAGGTGACGTTGTGATCTTCAGACACGGGCAGGGTATCACAGAGGAAGGGGTGTGAGATGTGTGCCGCTGTTTCGTTGGCTGGTTCTAGACTCGCTCCACTACCGTATAGACCTGTAACGTCACGCCAGCTTATCAGATGGTGACGCCATTTTCGTCAGGTTATGCCTCGGGATAAAACGTAGTTATGGATGATAATCTCATCCCGTTAATACTAGTCATGGATGATAATCTCATCCCGTTAATACTAGTCATGGATGATAATCTCACCCCGTTAATACTAGTCATGGGTGATAATCTCATCCCGTTAATACTAGTCAATGGATGATAATATCATCTCGTCAATACTAGTTATGAATAATCATCTCATTTCGTTAATACTAGTCAATGGATGATAACATTTCGTTAATACTAGTCATGGATGATAACATCTCGTTAATACTAGTCATGGATGATAATCTCATCTTGTTCGTACTAGTCATGGATGATAATCTCATCTCGTTATTACTAGTCAATGGACGGTTATCTCATGCCCATAACATCGCTCATGGACGGTATTCTCATCTCTGTAACACTAACATGCATGATATTTCTAACATGCATGATATTTCTATCTTCCAACCATATTCGGTTCCCAGACATTTGTGTTTTCTAGAAATATACCGAATGCTCAATTTTAAACGATCGGTTATACTTTCGGCCTTCAAATTCGAAAATGAAAAATAGATTCTTGTATTGAACTGAATTCGAAAATGAAAAATTGATTCATGTGTTCAAATGAATTCAAAAATGAAAAATAGATTCCTGTGTAGAGGACCACTTGCGAGAAACATAATGATGAAAATAATGATAGCATTATTATCAGAAAACTTGCACCGATTTCCAAACAAAAACCTTTTTTTTTTTATTTCACACCCTGAGGTGGACTGTCAGAGAAGTCTGTAGAGACAGCAAGAACAAGATATAAACTATTATTTCATCATTTTAGTTTTCTGTTGTATCCAGTTTGACTGGAATATCACATATGGTGTCATTTTATTGAAATATATCATATGGTGTAAGTTTGACAGAAATATCACGTATAGTGTGAATTTGACTGAAATATCACGTATGGTGTCAGTGTTATGTAATCCTGTACTTTATTAACTATTCGAAAGCTTACTATTCTATTTTTTAAAATGTCAAATACGAACATTCAATCTGTCATTATTCTGCTAAATACTAAATCGAGTAATCAGCACGTCTCCAAAGTTTTCCCGAACACAAATTCTTTTATAGTATTTGTGATTATAGAAGCCTGACTTTTGCATCTTATAGGTTAGAAATCGTATGGAATAATATTAGTTTCTAACAGTTTATATCCATACTTCAAGAACTTAATATTGATGAAGGCTGGCTAGTAAAGAAGATTTAAACAAAGAAAACTTAAATATTTTGGACACATTAAACATCATGAGAATTCAGAGAAGACCGTCTTGGAAAGGTAAATAATGGGAAAAAAAGAAAGAGAAGAAGACCTAGGCGAAGATGGCTGCAAGACGTTGATAATCTGCAAATGGATGCAGCAGCAGCAGAGCATCTTGCTTACAACCGAGAGGCCCAGAGGAGAGCTGTTAGGGAGGCAAAGTTCCGCAATGGACATCTGAATGACTGAATAGTTATAAAATCATAAAATGAAAGTTGAAAAAAAAACTATACGCTACTTTTACATGACAAAAATCATATATTACTTTTACATGGCAAAAATCATATATTGCTTTTACATGACTAAAGTCATACTTTTTACCTGGATCACATTGTTCTCGTCCTTTTCCTGTATTAGTGGTTAACACAGACAGGTCTTTGTGGTTAACATAGACAGGTCTTTGTGGTTAACATAGACAGGTCTTTGTGGTTAACATAGACAGGTCTTTGTGGTCCACACGAGAAAGGTTTATAAGTGTATCTAACATACAGCACCCGTAAAACACCCATATTAATGTACAAAATAAAACAGAGACAAATCTCACAGAACCAGGAAGCGATAGTCTGCAGGCTCCGCTCCTGACAGACTTCAAGAAACGTTCAAACTGCAAGAACAATAAACGCGCAATATAAAGTTATTGGAATTGCTCACTTACGTGTGTCCTGAGGGAAATTGCTCACTTAACATGTGTCCCGAGTTACTGGAAGTGACGCAATGCTAGTCCAAGCGACACTCATTCATTCTGGGTTTTTTCCGAAAGAATATATTTGTGTGTACAGCTTTTAAATTCGGCCAACAATGTTACGAATTTATCTTCCCTTATCTTTTTTATTGGAATGAGTCAGTTACAAAAGGAACCAAATCGTTTATAGCTCCACTGCCGTAAGTTACTTTCTACAAGTGCTATAATTCTGCAATACAAAACATCCGATCACATGCTTATCAACTGTCATGACGGCCCAGAACTTCAAATGTTATTCATATACCTGAAAATTAACACAGTGGATAAGATTTGTTAGAAAGGTCACCGGAAACACAAGGTCGTATTCGTAATATCTGGGTATACATACAACAGTCTGATATCCTGCAAAACCAACGAGAAGCCGCTATAAAGTAAGTACTCTATGAGATAAAGGGCCCCTTTTCTCGCTCCCCCCTCCTCCACCCCAAGTTAACATCCGGTCTATTTCTCTTCCTGTATACCCCCCCCCCACCCCTTACAGCCAGCAACAAATATTTCTAGGTCGACGTTCGCCCTCCTCTTCAACCAAACAAATAATGATGAAAATTCTCAAGTACAACTCTTTGATAACACTTTTCTTCTGGAGGACGTGTATACTTTGAGTTTGCTCTAGCAGATGTAGATAATAAACGGGATAAGATTATATTTAGTGTAGACGTATATCATTCCTTTTTCATTGACCCCCGCATGTATCTGTCCGCACTATTATTACAACAATATCAGTTACATATATTGGAGGAAGGGACATGGAGAAAGTAAACGGGGCATGTCCAAGGCACACTCGTGTAAGATAAGTTGAAGAGAACAATAACAGAACAGTTCCTTTCCTCCAAAGAGAGTCTACCGAGCTACCAGACGTCGAACCATTGCTACAAAGACTTCGCTTTCTAGAAGACGTCGAACTATTGCTACAAAGACTTCGCTTTCTAGAAGACGCCGAACCGTTGCTACAAAGACTTCGCTTTCTAGAAGACGTCGAACCATTGCTACAAAGACTTCGCTTTCTAGTTTTTTTTTTTTCTTCATGTGAACTTGTCATCAACATCATCATCATATGAGAAAAAATTGGAAGAGGTGGAGAGTTTTTAATATATTGTATCATTACTAACTAATAATAGAGATACAATGAGCGGTATTAGAAAGAGGGCATCTATCGCTCTTCAAAAAATAAAGCAACTAAAGAAGCTGTGGAGAGGAACAGACAGAATTACAAAAATAAGATTTTTATGGGCTTGCATCTTTCCATTGCAACATATGTCTGTGAGACCTGCACACTTAACAAAACAGCTGAGAAACACACAAATGCCCTTGAATGTAAATGCTACAGAAGAGTTCCTCAAATATCATGGACACAAAAAAAAAAGAAAAAAAATATATCTATACTACAAGAACTTTAATACTGAATAAGGCTGGCTAATAAAGAAGATTAAACAGAGAAAACTTTTGGACATATTACACGTCATGATAATTTAGAAAAGACAGTCTTGGAAGGGTATATAATTGGAAAAAAGAAAGAGAAGAAGACCAAGGCGAAGATGGCTGCAAGACATCGTTGATGACCTGCGAATGGACGCATCAGCAGCAGGGCATCTTGCTCACAACCGAGAGGCCTAAAGGAGAGCTGTTAGGGAGGCGAAGTTCCGCAAGGGACAAGCAAATGAGACTGACTGAACTTGTTCAGAGCACACTAAAATAAGAAACTGTGAAGCTATAAGAAACGCTAGCCTTCGTTCTTAGTTCGCTATAATTGTTTGAATTACCGACCACGTCGTTGCAAACTGCAAAACTAGCACGGTATAAAGAGCGGGAGATGGTGAGTATAATAGCTATGCTGGTTATCTTCCTGGTGAGAAAGTCAACAACAAACAAGCAGGTAATACCAAGAGTTGGAGTAGGGTCTAGAGCAGGCGCTCATACATGTAGGTTACAACTGCTTGTAAATTAATAGTAAATGCAACTACTATGTCTTTGTTAGAGGTTATCTATTACCCTGTAAATACTAGAAAAATGCCCTTCAGAATGGTTGTCTCATAAAGGGTATGGAACTTGGACAGAAATGTAGTACAGTTTTTATGAATGAGCTGGAATAGGATATACCCACTATATCTATTCTGTACCACTGTAAACAGAAGAAACTTGGACTCTAAGCAAAAATTCGAAGAGAATGAGAAATGAAGCAGAAATGTAGATCTTTGCGAAAGTAGATCATGTATCACGAAGAATGAAAGGAACAAATGCACAAATAACAACTACAAGTGCAACGTGAACTTCTCAAAGAAATAAGTATAATAAAGTACTTTGGCCATATCAAAAGACATAACAACATACAGTACTGAAGACCATACTATTACCACCAACTTTAGTACTAAACACGGCACATGGTGATGATGATGAGTGTTGAAAGAGAGGAGAGCCAGAACCAAATGCATTTTTTTTAAACGGAGATGGAGTCAGTAGATATGTATCATTTATGCGTGGAAATCTGAGTCTGAATTTGGGAGTTGGAGAGTGAAAACGTGAAATTGGATACGAAGTTTGTCATACCAACTTCACATCCGTGGTTTTTACATGCTACGGTGGCACCTGAGTGACGAATTCGTTCGTACACTAGTCTCTCATGGTGAAGGTCGGGAGGGTGGTGGTGGGGGGGGGGGGGGTTCGAATCTGGCCAGAAGAGCCCCCAATCACCCAGCTGTAGAAATTTGTACCTGACTTGTTTTGGAATTTGGGAAGGAAAGGCGGCCAGGCGTGATCCTGACCACGTGACCCTCTAGTGTGCTGACAGGTCACAGAAAATATAGGCACTAACACCAGGTCTCCTATGTGCCTCTAAGGCATGACTTCTACCTTTCTAAATGCTACGAGACTCAAATAAATAAACTGCTTCACGAATGATGGCAATGTTCGCTGACAGTAGGCTACCATTCCCCCACTCCGCCTGATTTTCACCGCCGTAAACATAGAAAAGCGGATAGATTCTCTACTAGCAAAACTGCAGCGCTGGGAGTACGAACATGTTCCATAACGATTCCTGCTTTTCTTCAATAAGCTGCCGCGACCCACTGAACACTTGCCTAGAAGAAGATATGGGTCTGACTTGCCGGTGCCTCGATCCAGACAATTCTGCTCTTCTTGTGAATACTAAACAAACAGAAAGGATTCCGGTCCAACCACTCTCTCTACGCTTCATTGCACTAAACTCAAGCCAGTTATTCTATTCTCTGAATACGGGTAATAAAAATGTAGCAAAACTTCTCAATGAGCAGACGTGCTTATATTAAATCTTAAACGAAGACTCGATAATCAAAATCCAGTTCACCTGGCTGCTTTTCAAGCCACTTCCGGCCGCCCAAAAAATGATAACGCTGACATCTGAAAGTCTATCTATTTATGGCTTACATGTGATGCGTGTAGAACGATCAGGCAGGAAGGAGGGTCACTCATTCTTGACCTTCTTATGAAGGTGAATACACCGTCTTGGTTTTATAGTTAAAAAATGCGCACGCGGTGTACCGTAAGTAGGGTGGTACAGAAAGCAAAAGGCGCGGTATAACGTACAGACATACAAGTACAACCAGAGAAAACTGGTCACTTGTGCATGGAGGCCATAGACTAATCCGCTATTGAGAAGGGTATCAATGTGGCAGGTGCTGAGAAGAAGAAACGCCGGTAGAAATATTTAGCTCCTTGTGGATAAAATATGGGCATGAATACTTGAGGCTGTGAAAATGACACCACAATCATAGTCCGTGGGTTGTCAAGTGTCCATCTCACCTTCAGTCTGTGTTGACAGTTAACGGACTGTCGGTATGCAAGTATAAAGGCCATTTTTGACGCAGGCTTCTTATAAAGAAGAGTTTTGCTTGCTTGCTTTGTTTGCTTTGTTTCGCTTAAAAAAAACACTTACTTTTAAGTATGTTTTTAAAAAAGGGACTTGATGATGGGATGCAGCAGAGGATATGTCTCACTGATCAATTTCTTTCGGAGTTCTCAGTTTTGCTACCGTCTGCTCAAGATCCTCCTCTTTTATCACACATGTCCCCAGGCGTTTCTTATGTCTATGTCTACTTAAGTATTTGAGGCGTTTCATCGCCATCATGGCCACTGTATGGCTAGTCACAGGAAAATGCAGATGGCCAGGTTATTTGGCTGTCCAGATCTTGAATTTCTCTTCTTCTTCTTCTGCCGTGACCTTAAATATAACGTGCTATCTGGAACAACGAAGCAGCTGAGAACCACTATCATAAAACACTGAATAGACCACAAAACACTGAGTAGACCACAAAACACTGAATAGACCACAAAACACTGAGTAGACCACAAAACACTGAGTAGACCACAAAACACTGAGTAGACCACAAAACACTGAATAGACCACAAAACACTGAATAGACCACAAAACACTGAGTAGACCACAAAACACTGAGCAGACTACAAAACACTGAGCAGACCACAAAACACTGAGTAGACCACAAAACACTGAATAGACTACAAAACACTGAGAGATGATTGAGAATCCATTGGCAGCTCTATCTGCAACAAATACAACAACGACAACAATGAGGAATGAGATTTTTGGTGTTAAAAATGTATATACACAACAAAGCCCTTTAATTCTTTTGTGTGACAATGAAATCAATATCTACAGCTGCGTGTGAAACTGGTGCAACCATGAAACTAGTGGGCACTAGGAGGGAAAAGGCTAGCATTTTCAAAGCTGAAAAATGTAATAAATAAATGCCCTCAGACCATCTAAACAGAAAAGTAGTAGAAGCATAATAAAAGAATGAAATTAACAAATCTATGTTCCTAGAGAAATACTTAAAAGACACCAACATACTGAAGAAAGATACCTTTCTTGTGCAAACAGGAAGCAGTGAGGGTTATGCACATTAATGTATGATAGCAAAGACTCCCAATCTACTCTTCAAGCCTTTCATCCAACAACTCATCATAATCACATCCAGAATACTCAATGCCTTTAGATGCCTCTGAAGACATCAAGAACGCCAAGAACAGTGAGTGCAGTGGGCAGGCGGACATCATATATTTCAGTGTTCTGGCACATTAGCAAAACTTGGGGCCACGACGCCACAACCATACATCTCCGCCAACATGAGGTCTGTCAGACTGCAGTGGATGGACCACTGGTCCCGTGAGGAGAACTAAACTGTCTTGGCCAACAACCTCAAGGAGGATACCGAAGAGCTAAGAGTTCAACTTTTTTTATCTGTTCGTGTTGTTTTATGTATGCGGTCCTTAACAAATCCATTTGTCGAAATATTGGACTGCTATGTAATCCTCCTACTTTCTGTCACTCTCATTCATTCCCACTTTCCACTCTTTCTATATTTTTGTAAAACTGAACTAAAACACCTCTCTGTTTGCTTTTGTTACTAAGTAGGAACAGAATTTACGTTCATTATTTCTGTAAAACGGCAGAATTTACATCCTGTAAGCTCCATGCACTTCCTAGACAGACAAAACAGAGATTTGGCGGCTTTTTTTTTTAAACATCCCAACTACGATACGCAGTTAGAAGGTTAACCGTCCCAACAACAAGTTCATTGTGTGGGGTAAAACACAAGTTTCTACTTGAAAGAAAAAAATATAAACAGGTGAGAAGGCCTAGTAGCACCCTGAGCCACTGAAACCTGGGGTAGATGCCTGGCATTATGAAAGAAAAGTTGCCCTCATCATCATCTCACGACTATTCCCCCCCCCCCCAACCCTCCAACCGATAAGAAGTGTATTAAATCGTTTCAAAAGTTGTCGTACCTTATCGGGGTAACTCTTGGAATACCAGTAATACGCCCTCTTTCTTGGAAGAACACGAATGGCAAATTCCCATATTTGGAAATCCAGGAATACAAGTACTTTTACTTAGAACACCACGCACACATGTTTCCTTACTTAGAATATCACACACACGCGCGCGCGCGTTCCTTACTTGGAATACATGTTTAGTTGCTTTTAACACCATGAATACACGTTCCCTTATTTGGAATACCGTGAATATATGTTCCCTTATTTGGAATACTGTGAATACATGTTCCCTTACATAGTTATACCACAAATACACAACGAATACAATATTTATAATACCACGAATACATGTTCGTTTACTTAGAGAACCATGAATAATGTTTCTTAGAGTACCATGAACACATATTTCTTTACTTGGAGTACCATGAATACATGTTCCTTTACTTACAGTACCATGAAAACATGTTTCTTTACACAGAGTACCATGAATACATGTTCCTTTACTTACAGTACCATGAAAACATGTTTCTTTACACATAGTACCATGAACACATGTTCCTTTACTTAAAGTACCATGAATACATGATCCTTTAATTAAAGTACCATGAATACATGTTTCTTTATTTAGAATAACATAAATACATGTTCCCTACATGAAACGTAAGCTTAAAACAAAGACAAATAGGCAGCAGTAGGTGATTCGACAAACATGATATGGTGTTATACAGTCGATTAGCCAATCAAATACTGGTCAAAATCGGAGGCTGCTAAACAAACTGATCTTCAACAACTTCTTGAACAGTTAACATTTACCTTCTTAAAAAATGACAGCCGTTAAAAAAAAAAAAAGATGAAATGCTACATATTCCTTGTTTTAACTAAGTGATAGATCTCCACTGATCCTAGTCATCAGAGAAAACTGAACTTCTTCAGGTATGAGCTCACTGGCTGTCAAGAGTTACCTGGGACTTGAACCAGGCAGATACTTCATCGGCCACTCTGTCTAACTACTGCCCTGGCAAACGGGGTTGACCGCCATGCTTTCCCACAATTCCCTGCTCCTAGAGCTAAATATAAGCCATGCTGGCTTTCTCTGTTAGAGCCATCTTGTTAGTACGTCCAGCATTCTCTCTCTCTCTCTCTCTGTCCACCTCGACTTCTTTTGCCCTATTATCTTTTCCGTTGTCATGATGTATTCTAGCCTGCCTCGTCATAGAACGTGACCTATGAATTTGGATTGTCTTTTTTCTGACTTGTGTTATTGCTTGCCTCATCTTTTCCAAACTGAGATCAAGGAAAATCTAGGCGAGTCCGCTGAAGCGTGACAGAATTGGTAGTAATTACTTTCCAGGCGTGTGGTAGGGCTGTCCAAGTTAACAAGAACAACAAAAATTGATCTTTTCTCTCCGCAAGAAATTAACACCAACAATTACACTGACAAATTCACAGAAAATATTTTAAAACATAAAGTGGATGTAGGTTTATAATGCTTAAGTCTCTCTCTCTCTCTCTCTCTCTCTCTCTCTCTCACACACACACACACACACACGAGGTAAAATAAACAAGCCATGGTTTAGACAAATTTGCTTTTTAAAAAAAGATTGAGTACTGAACACAGAGCAGAGAAGTTGAATGAAACAGCCAACCGCTTGCGTTAGGGTGTGTGAACCACAGTCGGTCAAGACCCTATTATATCTCCCACTGATGTCCCCCAAATCTCTCCTGGTGCAGTAAAGATCGAAAAGGGAAAACAAACCAGATTTTAAAAACAAACCAGGCAGAAGTTGGATGTATCGGGCCGACAGGCGCAGGCTGTAAACAAAGCGTAACCAACAGTCGTAAACTGTAACAACGTAACCAACAGTCGTAAACTGTAACAACATAACCAACAGGCGCAAACTGTAACAAAACGTAACCAACAGTCGCAAACTGTAACAAAACGTAACCAACAGTCGCAAACTAACAAAACGTAACCAACAGTCGCAAACTGTAACAACGTAACCAACAGTCGCAAACTGAATAACAACGTAACCTACAGTCGCAAACTGTAACAACGTAACCAACAGGGGCAAACTGTAACAACGTAACCAACAGGGGCAAACTGTAACAACGTAACCAACAGGGGCAAACTGTAACAAAACGTAACCAACACCCTTTGGGAGGACAATTCAGAAGGAAAAGAACACTTTAAAAAAGGTAATAAGCGTGTATGATTTCTGAAAGAAGCACCTCAATATAATTCTGTCCAATTCAGAAAAGTCCAGTATAGAAAAGTCCAGTTCACTTGCTACAACTAAGTGGGTCACAACTGCTTTAGCGCCGGCTACATAAGAGGAATCTCCTCCTTCTTCTTCTTCGTTCGCTTCTACCACCAAGACCGCCCTGTGATCGTACTGAACTTACACCTGTGGTCCTCGATAGATCCCGTGGTCCCCCGTGTGGTCCCAAAAAGGCTCCTGGGTCCACTCAGCCTCTAAAAATGGGTACCAGGGTAAATCTAGGAAAGTAAAGGCGCGACCCTGGCCGTATCACACGTTCATTGTGCAGGAGGTCATGGACGACAATGAGGATCTAACACCGAATCCCCAGTATGCCGTAATGGCATGGAAGCGGGGATACTGTTCACACTGGAAATGAATTATGGGATTCAACAACCCATGACATGAACTATGAAAGTGAACACATCACGACACGAATTACGAGATTCAACCCTCATAAACTCATAAAATGAATTATGAGATTCAACACATCATTCGTTCATTCATTCATTCATTTGCATCTCCCTTGTGGAACTTTGCCTCCCTAACAGCACTCCTATAGGCCCCTCTCGATTGTGAGCAAGATGGCCTGTTGCTGATGCATCCATTTGCAGATCCTCAACGATGTCTTGCGGCCATCTTCGCCTTGGTCTTCCTCACTTTCTTTTTCCCATTATGTATCCTTCCAAGACGGTCTTCTCTAGATTAATGGTTTAATGTGTTCAAAATATTTAAGTTTTCTCTCCGTAATCCTCTTTACTAGCCAGCCTTCTTCAATATTAAGTTCTTGTAGTTTAGATATATTTGTTCTTTTTGTGTCCATGAGATTCAACACACCATGACATGAATTATGAGATTCAACACCTCATGACAATTTTTTAAACTTATACAATTCAATAATTCTTAAAGTAGACCAGGTAATGGCGACCCGGGTGCATATTTATGAGTAGGCGTGGCATCAGTACTCTGAAACTGTATAACCTTTCACTGTTACTAAAACGAGTATTTGAAGGTCTTCTCAGTTATTTTCTTTATGTTCTTGGGGTCCTAGACTTGCTAACAGGACAGGGATCGCCAGAGTCCCCATGGTGGTGGGGTCTGTTAATGAAGTACTGCACACCCTCTCCCACTCTTCCCCCCCCCCCTTTTTAGTTGCACTCCGGGACTGAAAATTAACTGCCATAACCACGTCCAGACGACGCTGTGCCTCAACATCTTTCACAGCATCGGCTGCAAAGAACACCAGCACGCAGTTACAGGAAGAAGAAGAAGAAGAAGAAGTAGTTCTTGTCCTTGGCGATCGGCTAAGCAATCACCATCCAGTACGCCCTGTGGCATCTTACAGGGCAGTAACAAATTATCTCCATCTTTCACGGTCTGCGGCCAGCCTTTATATTGTGGCCCAGCTGTGCTGCATGTTTACTCATTTCCTCTTCTATAGTTCTCCTTTGGTCGGCCTCTCTCTCTTTTTCCCTCGAATGTCTTTTCTTTACGTTAAAAAGAAAAATCCTAAATTGTTCTGATTTTGTTCCAGAAACGTACACCAATTGCTCAGTATGAAGCTCTTAATCCAGTTCTAGATCTTTCTACTTAGGGCTTTCAACGCCCGGACGGTTATTTTGGAGTACAGGAAGACCGAAACATGAGTCATGCAACTTAGGTACCGAAGTAAGCTATATTTGTCCTGATATGGCGAGAGCTAGAAGCATTGCGCAAGTACTTGTGACACAGGGCCAGATAAATCTGGAAAGATTAGGAGGGAAGTTGCTGGTCGTTGTATGACTTATGACGGCACATGTGTAGTTCGGTTGTAATGTAAATTTGCAGGAGACGTGATGTTGTAATGGTAGCGGATGAAATAGTGGCGTAGTAGATGTTGTGGTGATGGTGGTAGTGTCGTAGTCAAGTTGGGTGATGGTGAAGTTAGTAAGGTCACGCGTGAATTTCACTTGTCTTGGGTGTTGGGCCATGTAGAGAGAATGGAAGAGAACAGACAAACGAAAATGATGTATATACAAGAGATGAGGGGAAACAAGACCAAGAGGTAGACCAAGACAGAGATGGAAAGACAACACAGAAGAGGATATAAAAGAAACGCATAACAGTAAGAGAAATCTGAGGACGATCAAGAGGATGGCGACGGCAAGGAACAAAGCACCGCGAACGACGAGAACCGTTTTGATTACAAAAAGCAGGCCCGCTAGACAATATATGTGGGACAGGCGATTTACAAAGGGTAGGCGCGCTAGACAACATATGCGGGACAGGCGATTTACAAAAGGTAAGCGCGCTAGACAACACATACGGGAAGATGATTTACAAAAGGTAGGCGCTCTAGACAACATATGCGGGACAGATGATTTACAAAAGGTAGGCGCTATAGACAACATATGCGGGACAGATGATTTACAAAAGGTAGGCGTGTAAGACAACATATGCGGGACAGATGATTTACAAAAGGTAGACGCGCTAGACAACATATGCAGGACAGATGATTTACGAAAGTTAGACGCGCCAGACAGCAATTAATACGGGGCAGTTAATTACGAAAGCAGATGATTACGAATGGTAGACGTGCTAGATAAGCAATACAGGACAGATGATTACGAAAGGCAGACGTGCTAGATAAGCAATACAGGACAGATGATTACGAAAGGTAGACGTGCTAGATAAGCAATACAGGACAGATGATTACGAAAGGCAGACGTGCTAGATAAGCAATACAGCACAGATGATTACGAAAGGCAGACGTGCTAGATAAGCAATACAGGACATATAATTACGAAGCAGACGTGCTAGATAAGCAATACAAGACAGATGATTACGAAAGGTAGACGTGCTAGATAAGCAATACAGGACAGATGATTACGAAAGGCAGACGTGCTAGATAAGCAATAAAGGACATGATTACGAAAGGTAGACGTGCTAGATAAGCAATACAGGAAAGATGATTACAAAATATAGGCACGCCAGACAATTAGTACGGACAAATGACAAGGAATATCAAAATTTTAGTCTGTCTCTTTGTCTTCCTCTATGCTTCTCTCACACACTCGCACACACGCATATATACATCAGACAGAGACGGGAGGTGGGGGAGAGATTGAAATTGTACATCACTACCTAAACAGTGGCCATTTAGGCTTACGGCACTTCGGTTTAGTTTCCCTGATACCACTCTTTATTATTTTCAGTGACTTACATTGCTCTTAAGAGGGTTTTCGATGGTGACGCACACATCAGCTAAATCCGTACTGAACCCAAGCCAGTTGGCCAGTGCGCTTTGTGACCCATGCTCAGTCTATTTACAGCACTTACGCACTTCGTTTGAGTGTTATATTCTGGTCATTTTTCAACATTTTCTCAAATATTTCTTCTTCTTCTTCTTCTTACGCATTGTCTGTCTATATCTGCAGTCCTATCTCTTGGATAAATTTCACTGTTTTTTGTTTTTGTAATTCATGTAAGGAACCATAGAGCTTATCTTCTTTGGTGGTTTAACTGGGCCAGTAATTGCTGCTCAGTGTCTCATAGTTGGTGTAGATTTGGGGGATATGTTCCACAGTCTGGGGCACCTGGGCACATGTACACAGATTAGCAGTACCAACTTTAAACTTTGTACACATATGACTTCGGAGTCGGCTGTGTCCTGTTCGGAGACGGAAGATGGTGACTTGTTCCTTTCTATTTAGCATGTGATAGTTATCATGTGGTGGTGTTTGTGGCTTCCTATAGGTTTTTATCATGCTTTTCTTCTGAGTATAGGTGATCTGTATGTCTGGTTGCTCCATTTCAGTGCCCTCTTTGGCCAGATGGTCAGCTTTCTCATTGCCTGGTATCACACAGTGGGAGGGAATCCACTGCAAGGTGACTCTGTGTTGTAAACCAATTTTTGACAAGGCATCCTTAAGATCTGGTAGTTTGTTGCACTGAAGAGCTTCCAGTACTATCTTGCATCTGTGAGAATTACTACGGGGCATATATCAATTCCGGAGTCTGATAGTTTTTCAACAGCAGCAATAACTGCCCTAACTTCTACATCATAGTTTTTGCAGTATTTTCCAGTCACATCTTTCAATTGTGTTACCGTTATTAATGTAAGAATCCATTACAGCACAATGGCCAGTAAGTGTAACCCTAGTTGGGGGGGGGGGGGGGGAGGGGCAATAATCTCATTTTAAATCACAAGCTAGAAATAATCCTGGTAAGAGAAAAAAGAGTAGCAAGACTCTAAAAATCTAAAGCTAGAACTAATTAATCTTAGTGAGAGAAAAAGAGTAGCAAAACTTTAAATCAAAAGCTAGAAAAGATTAATCTTAGTGAGACTAAATAAAGTAGCAAGACTCTAAATCTAAAGCTAGAACTAATTAATCTTAGTGAGAGAAAAAAGAGTAGCAAGACTCTAAATCTAAAGCTAGAACTAATTAATCTTAGTGAGAGACAAAAAAGTAGCAAGACTCTAAATCAAAAAGTTAGAACCGATTAATCTTAGTGGTAATAAAAGAATAGAAAGAATTAGCTTAAAATGAAAAGCTTGAACTTGGGGGGGGGGGGGGGAGAGGGTAGCAAGTCTTTTATTTTAAAATAAGAGCTTTACACAATTAAACTTAGTGAGTAAAGACAAGGTAAAATCCAGTTTCCACACCATTGAGGCATACTGGGGAATACTATGTATACGGCCCATATTTTCCATAACTTTCGGCACATGAAAGTATGTTGTAGTCAGTATCACACATTTACCTTCCTTATTCCCAGATTTCTCTGGTGTCCATTTTTAGAGCCTGTGTGGACCCTGGGATTTTTTTTTTTTTGCTGTGTAAAAAAAAGGTAAAGGTATTCCTGTCATGCCTTAGAGGCACATGGGGATACGGTGTTAGTGCCCATATTTTCCTTGACCTGTCAGCACACTAGAGGGTGATATGGTCAGTATCACACCCGGCCGCCTTTCATACCCCAACTCCAGAAGAAGTCGGGTACCCGTTTTTTGCTGTGTACCTGGACAAAAAACAAACCCCACTGCTGGGACCGAACCCGGTACCACTGGATTAATAAACCGAGCGCCTAACCGCTCTGCTAACCAGGCCGCCAAAAACTTATCTGGAAACGATACAACTTAGTTGCGAACGAAGAAGAAAAAGAAGATACAACTTAGTGACAAAGACACGTCTAGTCCGGGAGGAGACTCACTGAAGACTTAAATGACGACAGCTCTACGACCTCTTTCAGCCTTCTTCTTCTTCTTGAAAGCTGTGAGCTGGTGTTCTTTTGCAGCTGATGCGGTGACAGTGATGATGCACAGCACCGTTTCGGATTGGGAGTGTTGTACGGCGGCCAAGTCCATGAGTGGAACTAAAAAAGTAGGAGGTATGCAGTGCTTCTTAGCAGACTCCACGGCAGGGGGGGGGGGTCTGTTACTGGGGGTAAGATGCAGTCTCTCATATACACTATATAGTGATAGGGTTAAACCTTATGCGACTCTCGTATACACTATATAGTGATGTGGTTAAAACTTATGCGACTCTCGTATACACTATATAGTGATAGGGTTAAACATGCGACTCTCGCATACACTGTATAGTGATAGGTTTAAAACCTTATGCGACTCTTGTATACACTATATAATGATAGGGTTAAACATCCGACTCTTGTATACACTATATAGTGATGTGGTTAAAACCTTATGCGACTCTTGTATACACTATATAGTGATAGTGTTAACCTTGTGCGACTCTCGTATACACTGTACAGTGATGGATTAAGCCTTATGCGACTATTGTATACACTATATAGCGATAGGGTTAAACCTTATACGACTTTCGCACAGACTGTATAGTGACAGGTTAAAACCTTATGCGGCTCTCGTATACACTATATAGTGATAGGGTTAAACATGCGACTCTCGTATACACTATATAATGATAGGGTTAAGCCTTACGCGACTCTCGTATACACTGTACACTGACAGAGTTAAAACGTATGCGACTCTCGTATACATTACATGGCCATAGGATTAACGTTAAACCGATCCTTGTATATATTACATAGTCATAAATTGTACACATTATACTGTTGCCTTTTTTTCTGATATCACATATTAATTTTAAATAAAAAAATTGAAAAATACACCCCCCCCCCAATCTCTTTTTGCGTCTATGAAGATAAATATTATGGACGATATTGTAATCTAGATGCCTGCCATTGGTAATAAATTTCTTTCTGTCTCTCTTAGGCTGTTGTGGCGGTTATACATGTTTTGAAGTGAAGAGGAAAAAAAAAAACTATTTGTATTAGACCGGGCTACAGAATACTCTTAATATGTGCTCTACCTACATACAACAATAAAATGTGCACTAGGTTTTTTTACGAAAAAATATGTTTTACCTACATACAACAATATACATGTGTACTAGCTATATGACCCGTATAGCCCCCACCCCCTCTTTTCCTCGACTAAAAAAAAAGAATATATCCATATTACAAGAATTTAATACTGAAAAAGGCTGGCTAGTAAAGAGGATTAAACAGAGAAAACTTAAATATTTTGGACACATTAAACGTCGTGATAATCTAGAGAAGACAGTCTTGGAAGGGTACATAATGGGGAAAAAAGAAAGAGAGGAAGACCAAGGCGAATATGGGTGCAAGACATCGTTGATGATCTGCAAATAGATGCATCAGCAGCAGGCCATCTTGCTCACAACCGAGAGGCCTACAGGAGTACTGTTAGGGAGGCAAAGTTCAGCAAAGGACATGCAAATGAATGAATGAATGAATGACTAGCTATATGAAACACTTAATATGTACCTACATAGAACAATATACACACATACTAGCTACCTGAAACAAATGTACTAGCTAAATGAAACAATATGTCCTCTACCTACACACAACAACATAATATATGAGCACTGACTATCACGACTTGAGGCCCTTACGGTCTGAAGTGTGGAACATGTTTACAGCGAAGACAGTCAAAATATTTAAAAACCTATACAATGAACTTAATACGAAAACTGTAAAGTAAATTAAAAGAACAAGGTGGAATATAAATCTGGGAAATATCACCCGATTACCATTACTAACCTGGACAGGTCAGAGAAGGTAAGAAAATTTTAGGCCAGAAGTTATCCTTTTTTTTTTTCTCTCTAAACATTTAAAAGGGATAACTTTTGTTTTTAGAATAAAATCGAGTATGCTCTTATAAGAATAACGTTTCTCGTGCCATCACAGTCGCTGCCCCGCTTTACAAATGATTATACAATTCTTCAAAAGCTCTCGATGAATGACAAATGTGATCATGCCCTCCGCAACCTGACTGCACTGTTAATATAAGCATTCCCCCTCCCCTTTTCTCGTTTTTTTCTACATACTTTTCTAACCGCCTTAAACTCTTTCTGCCTGGACTTCTAATTGTTTTCACCCTTAACTTGTTTTGAACATTAAGTTCTAAATCTCCCAATATCAGCCAAGTGGATTATTACTTGCGTATCTTTGACTTTCAGGCCGTGGCCATTTCTCATTCTTTTGTAGCTTCAAGTACACTGTAATGCAGAATCCGAGAGGCGTCCTATGATCTTTATATCAGTTCACTGCTTGCTTCACAGAACAACTGAACATGAAAACTGCTTTTAGAAAATAATTTGTGTTTGCTATCCTTTTACCTTCGCATACAACATGCCCAAATCATATCAACAATGACATATCCTTATTGCAATTAAAAAAGAAACTTCTAAAACAGATATCCCGTTACTGCAAACTTTATATACTGCAACTGCTAACTTTATATCCCGTAAAACTGCTAACTTTGTATCCAGGAACTGCTAACTTTATATCCAGGAACTGCTAACTCTTGGCTGATGATGCTGTGATGATTATCTTGGCACCAAGCTAGACTAAAGTCTGGTTCTTCACGCTTTGTCAATGTTCAGGAATGGGCCTAGAAAGTAGACTTCTTTACAGGCTCCGGCACCATGATGAACCGCGTCGACAGTCGCATCTGCTGGCCAGGCTCAAATTCCTGAGACATACATGTGGAAACTGAAGTGGTGCTGTAACCATTTACGGTTAGCTGGTTCTGGATATTGTCATTTTTTCTAGAGAAATGACGACCGCGGTAAAACTGGTTCTAGCAAAGAAAGTAGATGGAGGCGTATGGTTTGGCTTTACAAAAAGATTATATATATATATATATATATATATATATATATATATAGAGAGAGAGAGAGAGAGAGAGTTAAATGGGCATAAATAAGAATGGCAGAAAGTAAGATGAGCACATATAACTGAAAAACATACAACAACCCAATATTTCGGCAAACGCTTTTTTTCAAGGATAACACACAAAAGCAACAAAACAACACGAAAAACAGATGAAAAATTAAACATTCAGCTTTAAAAAAAATGAAGCATATACCTCCATCAATTTTGTCCTTTTTTCTAACACAGCTGTTTTCGCTTCTAAATTCATCTTTCCAGTATAACTGTTTTAGCTTCCAAATTCATCTCTCTAGTATAAATGTTTTAATTCCTAAATTCATCTTTCCATAATAAATGTTCTAACTTCGAAATTCATTTTTCTATTATAAAGTTCTTAACTTCTAAATTCATCTTTCTAGTATAATTGTTTCAACATCTGAATTCATTTTCAAATACAATATTTTCGCTTTTTGTAACACAGTCACCTTAGACTACAAATTCATCTTCCTAACACAGTCGCCTTACATTATACATTCATCTTTCTAACACAGTCGCTTTAGATTATAAATTCATCCTCCTAATATAATCACCTTAGATTATACATTCATCTTCCTAACACAGTCGCCTTAAATTTTAAATTTCTTTAAAACACCCGCCGTAGATTTTAGATTCATCTTTCCAATATATCTGCTTCAGATTCCAAAGTCATCTTTCAAATACCCTCGCTGTAGATTCAATATTCATTTTTCTAATACAATTCGCATATTCAATATTCATTTTTCTAATATAGTCGTGTCAGCTTCTAAATTCATCTTTTAATGCACTCGTCCCTTTTAATACATTAGTTTTAGCCCCCGATTAGAGCTTTTCGGCCAAAATGATGATTGGGTTTACGTAATTCCTTAAGAAACATGCCGAAAACAATACACAGGCGTATCATATCCAATTATCTACGTAATTACGTACTCTCTGGTTGTTGCTTACGAAGGCAAACGCTCACCCAACGTATCCCTTATCAACCTTCTGGCTTCGAAATACCGGGTGTCAATATACGAATTAAAACTCCAGGGACGGGTAGAAAGGCAAAGTTACGTTTACCAGCTTTGAGCAGTGCCTGACAGACACGGCAAACAAAAAACAAGCACTGAAGCGAGGCCTTACCTTCTCCCTCGTGAGTGGTCGTCTACCGTCACACATCTAGAAAATCTGCCCGAATGTTTCAACGGCAAACTACTAAACTGCACTGGCACCGTGTGCGACCCAGGGCTTCCCAGCAAAACAAAGAAGTGGTAAGAAGAGGTGGAAGAGATTCCGGAGTTTTTTTTTTTTTTAGTATTAAAAAAAAAAGACAGATCAATACTACCCTGTGGGTCTGGCAATACCCCACCCACTGCACCAAACTATCGCTGTTACTTCCCCTTACGACACAAACCGTTAGAGTTGTGCGCCCTTGCCCTATAGTGATGACGATGTTGGTACTAGTTGAGGGCAGCACTATCGCGGGGACTTCTACCAATGCAGCGGTTTCTTTCTTTCTTTCTCCGGCCCAACCCGTCCCTACAACCCGCCGCGGCTTTCATGGAAACCAGAAAGAAAAAAAAAAAATCACTTCAGTTGAACGGGTGCTAGGCCCTGGATGGCACACGCTGCCGGTACTGATACGTCGTCGATTTGATACATAACAAGGGCAAAGACGGTGACAACCGCAGCTACCAATACCAGGGGCACCAAACACCAACCACCAACACCACTCGACTACCACTCCTAGCAGCCTCATCCCCCCTCCCTCCTCCATGGTTGCTGGCACCTCCTAAACGACTGGCAACGGAAGGGAAAATAGCATGGCTTGACAAACGGGACACGACTTGAACTGCAACAGTGGCTTGCAGGTGGGGGAAGGGAAGGGAGGGGTGGAAGTTGGTACATGTGATGGGGAAGATACTTTTCAGGAGGAGGAGGGGGAGGGGAGGAAGGTGAAAGGCCAAAGAATGAGGATAACATAACAGGGCCATAAATAAAATGCCAGAATATGGCATCGCTCTCCATCGATCCTACGACAGTCGAAGGGAGGGAAACACTGGGGGAGGGGGAGGGGGAACAGGGTGGAATCACTGATAGCCAATCACTAATATTGATCATCTGAACCGCCAGGATGTTGGAAAAGCTTTAAATGTGCTGCAACTAACATAAACGGACCATGCATGCCCTTGGCTTCTCAGAGGAGGACGTGGGGGCAGGAGGACAAAGAACGAATTCAGTCATAAAGGAATGTGACTTGTAATATAAGCAAACAACCATCCAACAAGAGCCACAGCTTATCAAGTGTTATAATATAAGCAAACAACCATCTAACAAGAACCACAGCTTATAATATCTGATAATTTAAGCAAACAACCATCTAACAAGAGCTACAGCTTATAATGTGTTCTAATATAAGCAAAAAACCATCTAACAAGAACTACAGATTATATCTTGTAATATAAGCAAATAACCATCTAACAAGAACTATAGCTCATAAAATATTGTAATATAAAAACAAACAACCATCGAACAACAACCAATTTATTCATTTGCATGTCCCTTGCGGAAAATTTTCTCCCTAACAGCTCTCCTGTAGGCCTCTCGGTTGTGAGCATGATTGCCTGCTGCTGATGCATCCATTTGCAGATCATCAACGATGTCTTGCAGCAATCTTCGCCTTGGTCTTCCTCTCTTTCTTTTTCCCATTACCTACCCTTCTAAGACGGTCTTATCTGGATTATCATGACGTTTAACGTGTCCAAAATATTTCAGTTTTCTCTGCTTAGTCCTCTTTACTAGCCAGCCTTCTTCAATATTAAGATCTTGTAGAATGGATATATTTGTTCTTTTTTGTGTCCATATCTGAAGAACTCTTCTGTAGCATTTACATTCAAAGGCATTTATGTGTTTATCAGTTGCTTTGTTAAGTGTCCAGGTCTCACAGGCATATGTTGTGATGGGAAAGAAGCATGCCCTTAAAAATCTTATTTTTGTAATTCTGTCTGTTCCTCTCTACAGATTCTTTAATTCTTTTACTTTCTGAAAAGCGATAGATGTCCTCCTTTTAATTTCCCGCATTGTATCTCCATTATTAGTCAGTAGTGATCCAAGATATTCAAAACTCACCATTTCTTCCAGTTTTTCCTCATTGATACATATATCAGCTGCCTTGTTTGTTTTGTCAGTTGTCATTAATTTAGTTTTCTTCGCATTAAGATAGCGGTTTTGCTATTCGCTGTTCTTACGGACTGACATAATTAGTTTTTCCATTCCTTTTTGTGTTGTAGACAGTAATATTGTATCATCAGCATATCTAATCTCTGGTATTTCATAACCTCCAATTGTTATGACATCGTAACATTCTTTGTCTACATCATCTCTAACATTCGTCATTATATGTTCAGTATACAAGTTAAATAAGTAAGGCGACAATATGCACCCCTAACGGACCCCTTGTTTTATGTTGATTCACCATTTATTCTTACTGCTGCTTGTTGATCTAGATACAGCAGTGATGTTAATTGTATCAAATGTGTTGGAAATCCCATTTTTTCCATTATTTCCCACAGTTTCTGGTGTTGTACACAATTAAATGCCTTTGAGTAGTCTATAAAGGATAAATATAGATTCACATTAAACTCTCTGCATTTCTCTATTATTAATCTTATACTGAATATATGATCTCTTGATACTCTTCCTTGCCTGAAAACCAGCTTGGACCATACTGACTTCTTCTTCTATTTTCTTACGAAGTCTACCCATTACGATTTTTAACAGAATTTTACTGGCATGACTAATCAGGGCAACAGTTCTCTAGTTTGTGCATAATTTCAGGTTACCCTTTTTTGGCAGTGGTATGAATACAGTTCTTTTCCATTCTTTTGGCCAAATACCTGAATGCCATATTTTTTTACGTAGTGCATGACAGATTACTGCACATTCCTTTCCTCCTACTTTAATAAGTTCAGCTGTTATCTCATCACATCCTGGTGATTTACTATTTTTCAGATTCTTTATTGCCCATAAAACTACTTCTATTGTCGGTTCGGATTCTTTCTCCTCCAATAATAATTCACATTGTTGATTTCTGCTTTCACAGTCAGTTGTTTCATATATTCCTCTGCAATATTCCTTCCATCTTTCTAGAATTTCCTCTGTCTCTGTCAAGGTATTCCCCATCTCGTCACAAATTACATTTAGCTTAAGTGCTACATTTCTCGTCAATGTCTTCATTTCTTTAAACATTTCACTATCTCTTCCACACTTCCGATGTTCTTCTATTCTTTCACAACAATCTTGTATGTATTGTTTTTTTTTTCTTTTCTTATGTTTCTTCGCACTTCTTTTGTTAAAGATTTATATTCCTCCTTGTTGTTGTTTGACACTTTCTATTGCGTCTTCATTTCTCTACGTTGTTTTATCAGTTCTAGTGTGCCTGCTGTAATCCATCCATTCTTTTGTGTTTTCTTTACTGGAACCATATCTTTAGCTGTTGTTATTAAGATATCTCTGGCCTGCGTAGCCAATTCATCTGGTGTCATCTCCTGTACATCCATCAGGATTTCGAAACGGTTCTTCACTTCTATACTATATTGTTCTGGTATTTTTGTAAGATCAAAGCGGAGTGGTCTTGATCCCGTAACTGTCTTTTTTATCTTTATCTTCATGTCTGCTATTAATAACTCATGGTCCGTGTCACAATCAGCACCTGGTAAAGTGTTTGCTGATGTTATACTTGATCTCCACCTTCTTTGCACTAAAATGTAATCTACTTGATTGTTGGTTTTCCCATCAGGTGATGTCCATGTGTAAAGTCTTCTTGGATGTTGTTTAAAAAGTGTGTTAGCAATCATTAGCTCATTTTCCATGCAAAACGCCTTTAGATTGTCATCTGCGTCATTTCTATGTCCTATGCTAAATTTCCATACAACATGTCCATCTTCTGCTCTTTCTGTACCAATCTTTGCATTAAAATGCCCCATTATTAATGCAATACTATTTTTCCATACCTGGTCTATACCATACTTATACTGGCCTATAACAAGAACTATAGCTTATAATATATTGTAGTATAAGCAAACAACCATCCAACAAGAACTATAGCTTATAGTACACTGTAATACAAGCAAACAACCATCTAACATGAACTGCAGCTTATAATACAATGTAATACAAGGAAACAACCATCTAACAAGAACTACGCCTTATAATATATTGTAATACAAGCAAACAACCATTTAACATGAACTATAGCTTATAATATACTGTAATATAAGCAAACAACCATCTAACAAGAATTACAGCTTATAAAGTGTTATAAAGTGTTGTAATATAAGCAAACAGCCACATCATGAGAACTACTACTTACAATACCTTTTACAACTATCTAACAAGAACTACAGCTTACAGTGTGTTGTAATATAAGCAAACAGCCACTTCACGAGAACTACACCTTACAATATCTTGAAATATAAGCAAACAGCCACTTCATGAGAACTACAGCGTAAAATATCTTGTAATATGAGCAAACAGCCACCTCACGAGAATTACACCTTACAATATCTTGTAATATAAGCAAACAGCCACTTCACGAGAACTACACCTTACAATATCTTGTAATATAAGCAAACAGCCACTTCACGAGAACTACAGCTTACAGTATCTTGTAATATGAGCAAACAGCCACTTCATGAAAACTACACCTTACAATATCTTGTAATATGATCAAACAGCCACTTCACGAGAACTACACCTTACAATATCTTGTAATATAAGCAAACAGCCACTTCACGAGAACTACAGCTTACAATATCTTGTAATATAAGCAAACAGCCACTTCACGAGAACTACAGCTTACAATATCTTGTAATATGAGCAAACACCCATCTCACGAAAACTACACCTTGCAATATCTTGTAATATAAGCAAACAGCCACTTCACGAGAACTACACCTTACAATATATTATAATATGAGCAAACAGCCACTTCACGAGAACTACACCTTACAATATCTTGTAATATAAGCAAACAGCCACTTCACGAGAACTACACCTTACAATATCTTGTAATATAAGCAAACAGCCACTTCACGAGAACTACACCTTACAATATCTTGTAATATAAGCAAACAGCCACCTCACGAGAACTACAGCTTACAATATCTTGTAATATAAGCAAACAGCCACTTCACGAGAACTACACCTTACAATATCTTGTAATATAAGCAAACAGCCACTTCACGAGAACTACACCTTACAATATCTTGTAATATAAGCAAACAGCCACCTCACGAGAACTACAGCTTACAATATTCGCTGTTATAACAGCGTGGTGAGTGTCATAGGTAAAAGTGTAGCTAAAGTGTCACTTGGTGTATGAGCTGTGATCGAAATCATAAGCCACGGATAAGTTTAAAACAAATTATCAACCAGGCAGTAAAACTGAGCTGAGAAGTCAAAACCTGACACGTCAGAAGTAAAAATCATACTATATATATTTAGTCCATTCACCTTCTCTTGAGATTTATTTCGCTACCACCTATGTACATGCAAGACTCTGTGCTTTATGAATTCTGGTAAACAGAAGAATATTTTCTCTCCCCCCCCCCCCTCCCAGAAAGTTAAAAATGATAACAGAAAAAAATATAACCAGTGTTTCTGTCATTTGATTCCAATTATTTTCATACTAGCAAATGACAGAATACAAAAAAACTATCAAGTTTTCTTACCTGCGCTTTGGTTCATGTCATTTTAAAGTGATTTTTCTGACGTCGTTAAGAAAACTTGTAACCAGGAATTGTTTCTCTCGTTGCATACAGCTGTCCAGCAACACTATCTTTGACAAGCAACTCTTTGCTTCATATCACATGGCTAGAGTTTAATGATTTCAGTTTTAAAGGTCTCCTCGGTCTGAATTATACACACACAAAAAATGTGTATAAAAGCTAAGCAAATCTTCTAGAAAAGAATACTCCAAAAATGTGTTCTAGCATAGAACACTCCACAGAATGTTCTGCTCCATCTGCCACGCTAGGTTGCGTCAGTAACCGCGCTGGTTACCAGCTGGACAAAAGATCTCCGGTCTTTTGACAGGAAAGACTTGTCTCTGATTGGACACTCCGGGTTCTACACGCGCCACAACCTGTTCATGCTGACCAACCAAAAAATGTGAGATTTTTCCGAGTTTGGATAACACATTAAGGCTTAATGGATCCATGACCTATATTCAGAATTCTCAAATCTCCCACCTTTCCTAACCCTTACTTCCACAGACCTTTTAGACTTCTCAGGATCCTTGCGTACAAAACTCATATCTAGTCCAGTGGTTCTCAACCTACGGGCCGCGGCCCAAAGGTGGGCCGTGACAGGGAGTATTGGGAGCCACACTGAAGCCTCAAAGCAGCAAAAAAAAAAAAAGAAGCATTTTTCACGCAATACACAGGGGCAGACTGCACGGATGCAAGCCGCAGAGTAGTAGGTCGCTTTATTAGTATGTCCGCAGTGCGGCTATTGGAGAAAGGATGGTCCAGACAGCGTTTCTTCCAGCATCAAACAGAAATGTCACGTACATAAAAAGACCGCATCGCTTTTGAAGTGCGACACCGGCGTCTTTCTGACTTCTTTTGTGTAGCAATGAATATGCAGTTAAACTTGTAGAAAAAATATTACATAATACTTTATAAAATTAGATTTATACTTTGCAAATATAAAGCACTTTATTAGTGGGCTGCAAAAATGTTTGACTTTTAAATGTGGGCCGTGCAGCAAAAAGGTCTGAGAACCGCTGATCTAGTCTCTGTGCTTGTCCTGGAACATCTTTCACTGCCTCTAAACACCTTTAAATCACGTTACTGGCTCTTTTTTTCTTTTGCTGTCCTAAAATTGTCAGCTTAGGTTCTTTACTAATTTATCTGTTAGGACAATCGTAAAAGCTCGGGCGGGTTATGGGCTATCAGTAGCAGCTTCACGGACGCTCAGGCATGTCACAGGAAGGTTTTTCAGCAGGTTCAGGCTCTGCTAGGAGTAGTTCAGTACTGCTGAGAGAAGGTTCAGTCACTGTCGGGAGTAGGTCAATACTGCTGAGAGAAGGTTCAGTCACTGTCGGGAGTAGGTCAATACTACTGAGAAAAGGTTCAGGCACTGTTGGGAATAGTTCAATACTGCTGAGAAAAGGTTCAGGCACTGTTGGGAATAGTTCAATACTGCTGAGAAAAGGTTCAGGCACTGTTGGGAATAGTTCAATACTGATGAGAGAAGGTTCAGGCACTGTTGGGAATAGGTCAATACTGCTGAGAAAAGGTTCAGTCACTGTTGGGAATAGGTCAGTACTGCTGGGAGTAGGCTCAGTCACTGCCGGGAGTAGGTTCAGTCACTGCTGGGAGTAGGTTCGGTCATCGTTGAGATAAAGTTTAATCACTGTTAGGTGAAAGTTCAGTTACTGCTGGCATCAGATTCCGTTGCTGTTGGGAGCTGCTGGCTAGGCCTACTCCATAGCAGCCTATTTTCAGGAGGCAGAAAGCAGGGTAAGAAAGATGCTGCCTTGTCTGGTTGACGCTGGTACCTGCGACCGTCCTCCTCCGCCAGATAATCCACCAGGTCAGTACTCTCAGTTAATGTGCACGAATGTTCTCAAGTTGGTTCTTCTCGTCCATTCAAGGTGGACTCGGTACAAGTCCCGTATTCAATGACTCAACCCTTACGTGGTTTTATATTTTACCTTCATTCAGTTCAACGTTGTGGGGGGGGGGGGTTGTCGGTATGCCTGGCTCTGCAGGCAGATCATTCACTTTGACTGGAGAAACTGTTCATTTTTTTTACAGATGAACTGACTGGATGTTGCTACATGAACTGACTGGATGTTGCTAGATGAACTGACTGGATGTTGGTAGATGAACTGACTGGATATTGCTAGATGAACTGACTGGATGTTGCTAGATGAACTGACTGGATGTTGCTAGATGAACTGACTGGATATTGCTAGATGAACTGACTGGATGTTGCTAGATGAACTGACTGGATGTTGCTAGATGAACTGACTGGATGTTGCCAGCAGCAGGGTCACGAACTCGCAAGAAGGCAGGCCACTATCGACTGGTTTACTAGGCCTAGGTTGTCATGTTTTTGTTTTTGTTTTTACGTTCTACTTATTGAAAAAAACTGACACCCCCCCCCCCCCCCCCACACACACACACAAAAGACATAAATAATTTTCTTTAAAGTCATCAATAAAAAGTTAATGATTTTAAATAACATTGAATACTTTATCGATGATCCCTTGCTAAAGTTAAGAGAGTGGGCAATACCAAAGTGCATGTTGAGCTCTGTCCGCACTGGATCTACTTCAATATTGCTGGAAGCAACGGTGGCTTACAACAGTGGTTCTTAACCTGGAGTACCTGAACCCCCATATGGTCCAGGAAAAGGTTTTTGGCAGTCCAACGGCTAGAAAACGAACTGGTTCAATTGAAAAAAATAATTGAGCACCATATAGATTCTATTTATTGCTTTATTTTTTTAAGGGTTCCCTCAGCGGTTCTCAGACCGGATGTATTTTTTGAGGGTTCCCTCAACGGTTCTCAGACCGGATGGGGGTTTGGTGGTCAAAAAAAATGTTAAGAACCGCTGGTTTAGAGATATGACGCAGGCATAAGCGGTAGCAAGCCACATCTGGGCATAACCCTTCCTACCTCCTGATATACAGATGTTGTGAGATGCTTGCCTGCAGTGAGATAGTCCTTGGCTTGTTTTCATAAGACCGCATCCAGCGATTCAAGACAATCATCGTTACTGACCTCCTTTGTTGCTCAGCTATGATTAGTTCCATGCATCTGTCACAGTTTGTTGCTCGGCTATGATTAGTTCCATGCATCTGTCACAGTTTGTTGCTCGGCTATGATTAGTTCCATGCATCTGTCACAGTTTGTTGCTCGGCTATGATTAGTTCCATGCATCTGTCACAGTTTGTTGCTCGGCTATGATTAGTTCCATGCATCTTTCACATTTTGTTGCTCGGCTATGATTAGTTCCATGCATCTGTCACAGCTTGTTGCTCGGCTATGATTAGTTCCATGCATCTGTCACAGCTTGTTGCTCGGCTATGATTAGTTCCATGCATCTGTCACAGTTTGTTGCTCGGCTATGATTAGTTCCATGCATCTGTCACAGTATCGACTCTCAGTAACTGACAGTCGCCAGAACATCGGGATCACAAACTACACAAACATCGTATATTAAATAGAATATTTACGGCAATAAATCTTAGAACATTTCTTAGATCTGCAGCCAATATCAGATCATCATTCTCTAGAACTGTATCAGATCATCATTCTCTAGAACTGTATCAGATCACCATTCTCTAGAACTGCTAACACAGCTCAGGTTAATGACAATAATGTCAAGCGCTCGAAAGACAGCAGTACATTAGAATGACAGCTACATTAGAATGGCAGCTACACAATAGAAACTAGCCGACATACAGTTCACTAATTTATCCCAAAACATAATGAAATCTTTACGTAAGTATATGGATGTCATTATATACATATATGTCTGGAAATAACAGGACAATCTAAATATATTATATGTATAATTTACACTACAAACAACTGGCGATCATCTTCCAAACTTGAAATATAAAGGCCTACAAACTCTATAAGCTGCACTACCTGTCTAGGTTTTGATCGAGCCTGGTCAGTCACGGAGTTCTTACCTGGCCCGACATCTTGACATCTGTCTCACGTCAGAACAAGGTAGAAAGCGTCAAGCGCGTTTGTCCAGGTGTCGCTTGCTTAATGGGCCCTGTCCGTGCTAATTCAAGCAGGTCTGCTAACATAGTGTTTAGGCTGACTGTATTATCAGCTTGATCAGATGTTGGATCATACAGTCTTCTGGTGGAAGCATATTTTCTCTACTTGACCAGATATTGGATCATACAGTCTTCCGGTGGAAGCACATTTTCTCTACTTGACCAGATGTTGGATCATACAGTCTTCCGATAGAAGCATATTTTCTCTACTTGACCAGATGTTGGATCATACACTCTTTCGGTGGAAGCATATTTTCTCTACTTGACCAGATGTTGGATCATACATACTTCCGGTGCAAGCATATTTTCTCTACCTGACCAGATGTTGGATGATACATTCTTCCGGTGGAAGCGTATTTTCTCTACTTGACCAGATGTTGTATCATACAGTTGTCCGGTGGAAGCATATTTTCTCTACTTGACCAGATGTTGGATCATACACTCTTCCGGTGGAAGCATATTTTCTCTACTTGACCAGATGTTGGATCATACAGTCTTCCGGTGGAAGCATATTTTCTCTACTTGACCAGATGTTGGATAATCCACTCTTCCGGTGGAAGCATATTTTCTCTACTTGACCAGATGTTGGATCATACAGTCTTCCGGTGGAAGCATATTTTCTCTACTTGACCAGATGTTGGATAATGCACTCTTCCGGTGGAAGCATATTTTCTCTACTTGACCAGATGTTGGATCATACAGTCTTCCGGTGGAAGCATATTTTCTCTACTTGACCAGATGTTGGATAATGCACTCTTCCGGTGGAAGTGTATTTTCTCTACTTGATCAGATGCTGGATTACAATCTTCCAGTGGAAGCAAATTTTCTCTACTTGACCAGATGTTGGATTATACAGTCTTCCGGTGGAAGCATATTTTCTCTACTTGACCAGATGTTGGATCATACATTCTTCCGGTGGAAGCATATTTTCTCTACTTGACCAGATGTTGGATGATACATTCTTCCGGTGGAAGCGTATTTTCTCTACTTGACCAGATGTTGGATCATACAGTCTTCCGGTGGAAGCGTATTTTCTCTACTTGACCAGATGTTGGATCATACACTCTTCCGGTGGAAGCATATTTTCTCTACTTGACCAGATGTTGGATCATACAGTCTTCCGGTGGAAGCATATTTTCTCTACTTGACCAGATGTTGGATAATCCACTCTTCCGGTGGAAGCATATTTTCTCTACTTGACCAGATGTTGGATCATACAGTCTTCCGGTAGAAGCATATTTTCTCTACTTGACCAGATGTTGGATAATGCACTCTTCCGGTGGAAGCATATTTTCTCTACTTGACCAGATGTTGGATCATACAGTCTTCCGGTGGAAGCATATTTTCTCTACTTGACCAGATGTTGGATAATGCACTCTTCCGGTGGAAGTGTATTTTCTCTACTTGATCAGATGCTGGATTACAATCTTCCAGTGGAAGCAAATTTTCTCTACTTGACCAGATGTTGGATTATACAGTCTTCCGGTGGAAGCATATTTTCTCTACTTGACCAGATGTTGGATCATACATTCTTCCGGTGGAAGCATATTTTCTCTACTTGACCAGATGTTGGATGATACATTCTTCCGGTGGAAGCGTATTTTCTCTACTTGACCAGATGTTGGATCATACAGTCTTCCGGTGGAAGCGTATTTTCTCTACTTGACCAGATGTTGGATCATACACTCTTCCGGTGGAAGCGTATTTTCTCTACTTGACCAGATGTTGGATCATACAGTCTTCCGGTGGAAGCATATTTTCTCTACTTGACCAGATGTTGGATAATGCACTCTTCCGGTGGAAGCGTATTTTCTCTACTTGACCAGATGTTGGATCATACAGTCTTCCGGTGGAAGCGTATTTTCTCTACTTGACCAGATGTTGGATCATACAATCTTCCGGTGGAAGCGTATTTTCTCTACTTGAACAGATGTTGGATTATACAATCTTCCGGTGGAAGCATATTTTCTCTACTTGACCAGATGTTGGATTATACAATCTTCCGGTGGAAGCATATTTTCTCTACTTGACCAGATGTTGGATCATACAATCTTCCGGTGGAAGCATATTTTCTCCACTTGACCAGATGTTGGATCATACATTCTTCCGGTGTGTGAGGCACAGCTTTGTATTGGCCTGGGAGGAGTAA
Organism: Achatina immaculata; assembly: GCA_009760885.1. NCBI lineage: Eukaryota > Metazoa > Mollusca > Gastropoda > Stylommatophora > Achatinidae > Lissachatina > Lissachatina immaculata. The sequence goes on along the minus strand of CM019708.1, from coordinate 941,535 downwards.
CGGCAGCCATTTTACAAGTCCCTGCGTGCAGCTAAAAGGCAGAGGTTGTGCAGTATTTCTTTAGCAGACTCCACCACCATGGGGACTATGGAAATCCCTACCCCGTTAGTCAGACTAGGCCTGTCTCTGTAGGTACCAACGGACAGGCTGGGCAAGGTCTAGTTTTATACTAACAATCGTTAAGTCATAAGTGTAAAGCGGTAATAATAATGAAATTACTGAGAGAAAAAAAATATATATATCACAGAGCCGTTGAGTTTTAAACCACACCGCAACCGCCAACACGACCCATTCCTCCTTTCTTCCTCCCCTTCCTCGAGAAGGACATGGTACTTGACCCCCCCCCCCCCCGCACACTGCTTCAAATTTCCCTTAGTGTTTTATCTACTCGTTTATACAAGTCCTGACATCAGCTGTTTCTAAACCCCCACATTACGTTCGGGTCCTGCCGTTATGGTACTTCTAGCGCAGTAAGAAATATAGGACTCTTCAGCTCTTACTCGTCATGGTAAACATACTTCTTTTTTTTTCTGTAATTAACATTTTGAAAACATAAATAAATAAATACATAAATATTACATGTTAGCCTGTAACATTAGATGAAGAAACAAAATATTACCTGACCCATATACTTATGGTAAGACGTATTACACAGTGCCAACTGAAATAGGTAAGCGGTGTACTATATTCCCTCATTACGTAGTGTTCTAATGGAAAGCACTAGTAAATTATATTTTATTTACGATAGCGCGTTTATTAAACATGAGACTGATTCTCAGATGCTGAGATAAGTTTTAAAGGAATTTTTCCTCCTCCTCCTCTTCTTCTTCGTTCAGTTTCGTATGCTCAAGCTCTCTAAACAAGGAGTCAGGCTGCCCCCTCGAATCCTGGTGTCAGAAGGAGGTCTTCTTATGAACCTCAGAGTTTCCTCCTCCAGCTTTTCTCTAGAGACTTCTTCTTCTTCTTCGTTAGCTTCTACCACCAAGACCGCCCCTTAACCTACTGAATTTACTCCTGTGGTCCTCAATAGGTCCCGTGTGGTCCCCGAAAATACCACACGAGATCCCCGAGAAGATCACAAGAGGTTCAGAGTATCGCAGGGCTTGAGCCTGCATTCTTGGTGGGTCTCAGAAGCGGGAATGCGTGACACCGTGGTTTTCGTTGCACCAGTTTGATCTAGAGTTGGACCTTCTCACCGGAAAACCTCGACGTGTTTTGGATATGAGTATATCCCCGCTGGGTGAGAGGTAGTTGCCCATCTAGCCTAGAGTTGGACTTTCTCACAGGAAAACCTCAGCGTGATTAGGATACCCATACAACCCCGCCGAGTGAGAGGTGGTTGCCTATCTAGACTGCACTGGTCCAGTGTCTCCGACTTCAGCATTTTGTGGTCGTGGCCACTACCCTTCCTAGTTGTGACCAGGACGGAGCTTCTGTCCAGGACATTAGTGACTTCCACCCCTGGGTTGAGCCGGTTTAGGCATATTATCCCAGTATGGGCGTGTTCAGGACTTGGCCGACCTCTAGAACAGAGCTACCGTGATTTGAGTAGCCATCAAGTTTCACCCCTGGTTTAAGCTGGTTTAGGCATATTTCACCAATATGGGTGTAGAACGTACGTGGCCGGCCTCTAGAGCAGAGGTGCCGTGGTATGAGTATCTCTCGCCGCGAGACTACTGGACATATCGATTAAGCTTCACATTATCCTTTCCATCACCTTTTCACATTGGCGCCGCACGGCAACCCTGATTGCTTTTCCTCGTTTTCTTCACTGGCCGGGAGAGTTTTCACTCCACGCGCGCCATCCGAAGAGTCTCGGCAGCAGCGTCTTAACCCCTAGGTTAAGTCGGTTCAGGCAATTCGCCCGATATAAGTGTACATGGAACGTGGCCGACCTCCAGACCATAGGCGCTGTGATTGGAGCAGTCTTGACCTAGAGGCTACTGATTACTTCACTACTCCTTTCTTTCACCTTTTCCACAGTGCCGCACGGGAACCCATAATCGCACCTTTCTTCACTGGTCGGGAAGAGCCCCACTCCACGCACGGCAGCTGAAGAATCTCGCCAGCAGCGGCTCTCTAGAGGCCAAACCTGAGCTCTGAAATGCAGGTCTGTGGTATGCGTCCAGCAGTCTGGCGGCCCTTCTCTTACATGCATTGAGCTGGTGGCGCAGCTTTCATCTTGTGGAGCTGAGCGTTAAGAAAGGAAGATTTAACAAAATCAGAATGGTGGCTGTATGTCAGAAAAGCTCTGTCAATATTTCGCACTTTACAATATTTGATTAGACGGCGGTATCTTTGAGTCATGTGCAGTTTGGTGCAGTTATCTTGTCTGAAACACTGATTTGTCAGCATGGTTTCCCAAAGAATAAGATTACCTGTTCCTTTTGAGCAAGCGATGGCAAAGTATGGCCCATGGAACTGATGCGGCCCGTGACTTCATTATTCGACCCGTCGACAATACCTAAACACTTTTAGCCAATTATCAGCTTCTTACAACATTTAGGCACATGTGATATTTCACAACAGGCGGTAAATAAAAGTCAACAACAATCAGATATCTCTGTGAAGCGCGAACGGTCATTTCTGGCGACAGGAAATACAAAACGTGAGTAGCAATTTTTAAAATAACTGTCTCGAAAATCAATCAATTAATCAAGAATTCCCCCCCCCCCCCCAGGAGATTATCTTTTTTTTTAAATCCAGAATAGGCACCCCCGCCCCCTCAAGAAGCCTTCCTAGCCTATCATTACCTTTTGGGCCCCTGAGCAAAGCAATGGCTGGACCTCCCCATAAGCTTGTTACAGGCTCCATGGTGTTCAAAAATCCAAGGTACAACTCTTATCGCGATTCATGGCACAACCAAAGTGATTATGGAATAGAGAGAATTTCACGTTTTAGAAGACAATGCTTTTTGCTTAGAACTCGTTAGACCGGGTCACACGGAAGTAGAGGAAAAGAGTGTGGGGGGGGGGGGGAGAGGGGTAACAGGGCAACTTGCTACAGGCTCCACTTGTAACAGGACTCCACAGATGTAATAGGCAGGTCAGCACAAAAGTCATTGGAAGCAGCAGAAATGTGGTTTATTAGAAAAATGTTGCGAATCCCAGCAAAAATAACTAATGGAGAACGTTTGAGAAGAGCTGGGGGCATTGAAAATATTATAACAACAGGAAAAATAAAGGGAATAAGAACCAGAGGAAGACCAAGAGAGATGATACTGAAAACTCTGACGGGATGGTGTGAGAGGAGATCACCAACTGAGCTGATGGCCTGCATGTGTGTACTTTGGAGAAGCATAATAATCAACGCCATTCGGCACGGCACCCGATGATGATGATGATGAACAGAGCAACAGTTGTCGTCAGCGCTATTTTAATAGTGCGAAGTGCAAACCATTCAAAGAGAAGAGAGTTAGTTACTGGCATCTCACATATAATCAAAAAGAAAAAAAAACACAGTCGTAATCAACAAGGTTACCACGAATAGGAGCACCTTAATAGATGTCATAGCAACAGCGCCGAGTTACGCAACTTCTTCTGATGTCGTAATGCGCTGCGGAAATTATGACATCGTGGAAGATTTGTAGACTTTTCTCCAACAATCAAGAACATGTGGGGGCAAGTATCTCATGTTGTAATGGAATAATAAACGACTGAAAGACTGATTTTTTTTGTTCATAAAGTATGAAAAATTGCTTTGGATTACACACGAATAATCATCCAGTACAAATTCGCAGAAGTAGAAAGATGAAATAGCTGGTCTAGTACAGGAGATACCATTCTGTTAAATTGAGAAATTAGTATAGGAGATGACTTTCTGTTAAACTGAGAAATTAGTATAGGAGATGACGTTCTGTTAAATAGAGAAATAATGTTAAGAAATAATATCTTCATTTGTTACTAATAAGTACGTTAATTAACTTGTATTGGTACTGTTCTGAACATCTTGTGAAACATAATAACATGTAGCTGTTGCCGAACGTTGAAAAAAAAAAGAATACACAACTGTAAAGAAGAGCGACCTGGGTGGCGAAGTGGTAAGTGCACTAGTCTCTCTTGGTGAAGATTAGTGGTTCGAATCCAGCCGGAGGCCCCCAATCACCCAGGCTGTACAGATAGGCAGCAGGCTTCCTTTGGCGCTGGGGAAGGACAAGAGGCCAGGCCTGAAGCTGACCACATCGCCCTCTAGTGTGTCGACAGGTCAAGGAAAATATGGGCACTAACACTATATGGCTTAGGTGCCTCCAGTGGCATCATGTGAGTTGCCTTTACTTTTTACTCATCATATAAGGGTGAAGCATTTGTAGAGTATTTATAGAGCATTTGTGGTATGTGGTTTAACAAGGCATGCCCATCAAAACAAGAGAAACGTTCAGGAGATGCTAGAGACGCTTACTGCCAACCTTTACACAGAAATCTTACATTATTTCACCATAATCTCTGTCTATTACATTACCCTGTGCGGGTCATTCTCAAAAACATGATGTTTACCAGGGAAAGAAATTTTATATGAACTCTTACAGCAAACAGTGTTGTCATTTATCATTATTCAGAACTACAAAAATACGATTTTTAAGGGCATGCATCTTTCCTTCGCAACATATGCCTGTGAGACCTGGACACTTAACAAAACAGCTGAGAAACACATAAATGCCTTTGAATGTAAATGCTGCAGAAGAGTTCTTCAAATATCATGGACACACACAAAAAAAGAACAAATATATCCATTCTACAAGAACTCAATATTGAAGAAGGCTGGCTAGTAATGAGGATTAAAGAGAGAAAACTTAAATATTTTGGACACATTAAACGTCATGATAATTTAGAGAAGACCGTCTTGGAAGGGTAAATAATGGGAAAAAGAAAGAGAGGAAGACCAATATGAAGATGGCTGCAAGACATCGTTGATGATCTGCGAATGGATGCGTCAGCATAGCAGGCCATCTTGCTAACAACTGAGAGGCCTGCAGGAGAGCTGTTAGGGAGGCAAAGCTCCACAAGGGACATGCAAATGACTGACTTACTGATTTATCAGTACAAGTTACCTCGGAGTGATACATTCGTTTCAATGATCCTGGAGAAACAGAACTTATCCTTCACTTTTACCTGTCATGTAGTTACAAGAAAAAGAAAAGGGTAAATGTTCCAGCTGTCACAGTACACGAGATTATCATTTGCTGAAGATAAATTTGGGTAAAAAAATATGTGTTCTGAGCAGGAGAAGGAGTTGGTTAAGACGCCTGGTGCCAGAGGGGCAAACATAGGAAATTATATAGAGCAGTGGTTCCCAATTATCAAAAGCCTATGGACCCCCTGCTGTTTTAAAATCCAGACCACGGACCTCTGTACTTTGGAAAAGTTTCATATCTGTACCGTAGCTATGTGCTTTAAATGCAAAAGAATTCTTTTTACCAGAAAATGTAGGTAACTTTTAATGAGTATATGCTATATTACACTAAAAACACAGTACAAATTTGGTGAATTTTCTAAAATGACAATAATAATTGAGAAACACTGATTTAGGAAAAAAAAAAAAGATATTGGTAAATTTAGAAACCGAGAATTCACAATTTGTCAGAGATATCATAGTCGAAACTATATCTATCATAGTAGAAACTATATTTATCATAATCGAAAATATTTATCATAGTCGAAAATACATTTATTACAATCTAAATTACATTTACCATGGTCCAAAACTATATTTAATACATTCGAAACTACATTTATTACAATGGAAACTACACTTATTATAATAGAAAATAAATTTATCACGGTTGAAACTACATTTAAAATAATCAAAACTACATTTACCGCAGTCGAAATTACCTTTATTACAGTCTAAACTGCATTTATTGCGGTCGAAACTACATTCTATATACATGGTAGCAGCATTTAGAAACAGGTTAAGATTTTTTTTTTTTGACTAGCAGTTGTTAGAGGAAGGTTTAAAACTTTTGACAGGCAGCATTTGGAGGTCAAATCTTTCCCAAGTTTTAACTAGTCTGATCTGCTGGTAATGCCATGTTCGTTACAGGCTACTGATGTAGGGGTTTAATCAAATTAAACATAGAAAATGTAAAACCTATCAACACCACGCACACACACACAAGGCAGACGATTGGTGGAGCTGTTTTCCGCCTGGAATTTACAAGACAGCACAGCTCGACAAAACATAGAAACCGAGATTAGTAATTTATTGATTATTGATCGCTTTAATGGTACCAACCACTGTTAGCCAGATCTTTGCACGCCAATTGTTTCCATAGTTCTTTAAGGGAAAAAAATACTGGCAAATGCTGCCTCTCTCCCTGTCAGCCTTCTTCTTCCTCTCTCTCTCTCTCTACTTGCAATATTTGGTGGAAAAAAAAACAAAAAACAGAGAACTCATAGTACTTCAAGCACAATGGTTAATATCCATGAAAAGAACTGTGTTAGTAATGTATTTGTCGATTGTTCAGACATGGCCGAAGTGCAGGAAGTAGAAACAGGCAGGAAGTAGAAACAGGCAGACAGGAGGATGGGCGATTTAGCAATAAGTATTTCTTGCTGACAATGAGGCTGATGGATACAAAAAGAGGCAGGTAGGCGGACAAAGCAATCAAGAGCATAAGCAGGGAGGCAGGCAGACAGAGAGGCAAACAGACAGGTGGATAAAGCAGTCAAAAGCATAAGCAAGCAGGCAGACAGACAAGTAGATAAAGCAATCAAGAGCATAAGCAGATAGACAGACAGACAGACATACGGACGGACGAACGGACAGACAGACAGATGCTATTTTCACATAGATCTTTCCACCCTACCAAATAGTATGTGTTAAGAGTCACAGTTGCTTGCCTCACTACAAAGAATGTGATATATTTTTGATGACAGGAAAGCTTGCACACACAGGAGATACGCACCAGCGCTGAAGCGGTTAACAATGGCCCTAATCACCACTACATAAACCTTCGTGTTAAATAAATTATACGCCACCGCTACACATTGCAGGTTAATCATCTGTAAGTGGTTGTGTTGTTACTGTCTATTTGATGTGAACAAAGCGAAGTTAAGGAAATAAAACAAGGACTGGGGAAATATGTGGCAAAAAAACAAAAACAAACTCCGCTCCAGAAGGGTTTAACTCTTGCACTCCAAAACAACACCGGTAGGTTTGGTAGATCTTGCACTCCTTCATGAATCAGTGCTGTGAGTGATTCTTGTTGTTGTTATTGTTGTTGTATTTTTTAAGGCTAAGTCTATATAAAATGAAAATTAGGATATTATTAACCCAAGCCATTTTTAAAACGTTATAGAGTAACTTCCAGTTTTTTGGTTTTTTTTTGTTGCTGTTTTTTTTTAAACTAAAATTTTTCATCAGAATTTATTCTGGCAGAGCACAGATATTAATTAAAGAGTGAAAGAGTTAATGGGAAAAACTGATAGTCTAAACCTTATCAGCTTCTAATGTAAACCTTATCAGCTTCTGATGCATCAGCTTCTAATATAAACCTTATCAGCTTCTAATATAAGCCTTTTCAGCTTCTGATGTAAACCTTATCAGCTTCTAGTATAAACCTTATCAGCTTCTAATGTAAACCTTATTAGCTTCCTGCTTTTTTTTTTACTAACGTATTATATTCTTCCTGTAGCAGGCAACCAGAAAGTTTTCCATGGGTGTTGCTATGGTGAAGAACATAAGGAATGGCATAAATGTCGGACAGGGAGTGTGTTACGATGGCTTTTCCTATTTGCATGATAGGGATTCAAAACTGCAAGCTTCTATGTAGGCTCCACTTTAATGGGGGTAAATACGTCTAAGCATTAACTGGGTTAAAAAGCGAATGATAAATATCAGCCGCCCCCTCCCATCCCCATCCCCGCTGCCCCTTCGTGATTATATTGTTCTATCTCCCATTTCAAGAATTGTGATGATATTGTTCTAGCTCCCATTTGAACAATTGTGATAGTACTGTTCTATCTATCACTTCAATTGTGATGCTACTGCTAAGTCCCATTTCAACAATTGTGACGATATTTTTCTATATCTAATTTCAACAATGATGATGATGATGTTTTATCTCCCATTTCAACAATTGTGGTGATATTTTTCTATATCTAATTTCAACAATTGTGATGATATTGTTCTATCTCTTATTTCAACAACTCTAGTGATATTGTTCTATCTCGCATTTCAACAATTGTGGTGATATTGTTCTATCTCGCATTTCGTCTGTTGTGATGTTCTATCTCCTTGGAAGTGCAAACAGGATGCTGTTAAGAGCTGAATCTGTGAAAGTGTTAAAACAAGCGTCGTGTCGGATTTGGAGTGGGTTATGGTGGTTGGCTTGAAGATACAGAGTAGGTCCAAAAATTAAGCTTCTCTGTTGTGTCCACCTTATAAAAGAAGAACAAAACTCGCTTTTTCTTTGTTTATCTCTCTCTCTTTCTCTGCCTGTCTCTCTCTCTCTCTCTGCCTGTCTCTTTCTTTCTGTTTCCTTCTCTCTCTCTCTCTCTTTCTATCACGGTATTAGTTCCCATATACTCTCTACTGCCTGTCTTTTTATCTCCCCCCTCTTTCTCTCTATCTTGTTTCTGTCTGTCTCTTTTTGCATCTCTCTATCTCCTTCTCTTTCTCTGTGCCTGTTTCCTACCCTTTCTCTATTTCCTACCATTTCTCTCTCTCTCTCTCTCTCTCTCTCTCTAGCTCCATATCTCTGTTTCCCTCTCTTATCTCTCTCATCTCTCTCTTTCGGTGGAAAAATGGAGAAGTTAGTTCTGAGAATAACACAACACAACACAGCATAAAAAATGAAACAGTCCTCAACTTAAAACTGATCAAAATAATGACAGAGAAAGCCTGACAGTCACTGAAAAACTCAAAGGAAAAAGAAAAAAGAGAGAGAGGTCATAAGGAAAAACGTCCAAAAAAAAAAAAAAAAGAAGTGACAGACGAAATAACGCAGAATATCAGACGAGAGATGCCAAGAACTGCAAGTAATTGAGGAGCAAGACATCCAAAAGTCCAGGCCTTTTCTGACACAATAAATGAAGAGATAAATACGTTTCAACAATTCTGTTTACATTTACCTAGAATGTTGCCCAACTCCCAGGAACGCTAAAAGGAAAAAAAAAACAAAACAAAACAAAACAACTTCATACATATTTTAAGAAATATTTTCAACACAACAGATGCGGGATGCAAATATCGAGTTCACGACCTCTGACATACTTCTTACATATAACTCGGAGAGGGAAGGGGAGGGAGGGGGGATGCCAATTGAAAATGTGATTTATCGACTACTACAATGAAAGATTTGATTACAGTGTGATCTTTATGAATATCCCAGCGTGGAACCCAACTGGGACAAATCTTCTAGTTCTTTATTATTTACTCCTCATTGTACGAGTGTACCAACTCACCACCCCTACCCTCTCACCAACAGCTCGCACAATAATGTATTATTCTAAAGTCCTAGTTTGATATTAGACAAGGGCAAAGCCTGAACGTTTGAAAAATCTACGCAAATGGTTTGGGAAAATAGACAGATGGTCGTTACAGTAGATTGACTATGCGTCTTCTTTCAACTCACGCGTGCCGTGTGCTTTGTGTTGCGTATATTCCTTTGTGTTGCCAGAATGGCCTGGCGTTTTTTTTCCCCAAAACTTTAGACCAAACTATTCGTATGAGCAATAAATTCTGTGTGATTTTTTTTTTTTTTTGTCAAAAAAAAAGTTCTTATTCTTTTTTTCCTCTTTAAACCTTTAGTGCGCTGACGGCTCGTATGCCTATCTTTTGTTACATTGTGTGCGCTGGACAAATGGGCCTGGAGAGCCTTGTTGGTTTAGATTTGTGGCGCGTGAGTCATAATCGGTCCGGCGCACGTGCATTCATTTACATAGTAAAACCTAAAGGTTGCCAGATATAAAGCTATAAACGATCATCGGAAGTGACGTAACCAAGTGTAAATTTATTATTCCAGAAGCCTCTTTATTTGCTGGGAGTTTGTGCGTGTAGCTACGGGTGGGTAGTTGTATAGACATTAAATACTGTATGCGTGATGTTTTCAGTTCTGTACATGGGGGATGATATGAGGGAATGAGGGAAGAAGAGGAGAGAGAGGGAATGAGAAGGAAGGAGGGAGGAGACAGGGGGAGATAGTGAGGGAGAGAGAGAGATAGAGGGAGAGAGGGAGGGAGAGACAGAGAGAAAGAGAGAGAGAGAGGAACGCAGAAACATACAGAGATTTGCTTCACTTAAAAAAAAAAAATTCAGTGATATAAAATTGTTCCGACTGATTGCTGTCGCAGCTGATGATATCTCCTTAGTTACATTGTTAAATAACTGGAACATAATGATGGTGATGCTATGTAAGAAACTGGCATAATTCATCTTGGGCTATAACCGTTTTTATCTTTTTTTTTACGAGAAGATTCTAAGCAAGTTCCACCTTTAAGTTAAACAAATATACGAGTATCTTTGTTCTGTAAGTCATACTGTTGCTGATCACTGTTCTGTAAGTCATACTGTTGCTGATCACTGTTCTGTAAGTCATACTGTTGTCTATCACTGACCTGTAAGTCATACTGTTGTCTATTACTGACCTGTAAGTCATACTGTTGTCTATTACTGACCTGTAAGTCATACTGTTGCCGATCACTGACCTGTAAGTCATACTGTTGCTGATCATTGTTCTGTAAGTCGAACTGTTGCCTATCACTGACCTGTAAGTCATACTGTTGTCTATTACTGACCTGTAAGTCATACTGTTGTCTATCACTGACCTGTAAGTCATACTGTTGTCTATTACTGACCTGTAAGTCATACTGTTGTCTATTACTGACCTGTAAGTCATACTGTTGTCTATCACTGACCTGTAAGTCATACTGTTGCTGATCATTGTTCTGTAAGTCGAACTGTTGCCTATCACTGACCTGTAAGTCATACTGTTCTCGATTACTGACCTGTAAGTCATACTGGTGCCGATCGCTGACCTGTAAGTCATACTGTTGCTGATCATTGTCCTGTAAGTCGAACTGTTGACTAACACTGTCCTGTAAGTCGAACTGTGACCTATCACTGTCCTATAAGTCGAACTGTTGTCGATCACTGCCCTATAAGTCGAACTGTTGTCGATCACTGCCCTATAAGTCGAACTGTTGTCGATCACTGCCCTATTAGTCTAACTGAGGCTGATCACTGTCTTATAAGTCGAAATGTGGCTGATCACTGTCCTGTAAGTCGAATTGTGGCAGATCACTGTCTTGTAAGTCGAACTGTGGCCGATCACTGTCCTGTAAATGAAACTGCAGAGAAGATAGGATTTTCCCTTGGAGTGTGAGCCGCAGCGTGATCTAGTTCGCTGAAGCTCACAACTCATCCATTCTCTAGCAGGAGAGCTCCAGGAAGAGAGTTTATTATACAACTGGCAATTTTAGAAGAAGAAACAAACAAACAAAATGGTCTGAGGCTGAACTGATTAACATAAACGCAGAAACAAACAAACAAACAAATAGGCAAGAAAAATAATCAGATACACAAGTACAATAATTAAACAGTAGATACTGAAAAATAATCAAGGTAAACAATAAAAATGATTACAAAAATATACTCATATAACACAGAGAATGATGAAAATGATAAGGTAATCAATGGAAATAAACGCAGTACTTCTGAGGTTTAAAAAAAAATACTACAGAAATATTTAAAGTACTCACATAAAAGCTGAGACTGACAAAAATGAAGAATGGCCAAAGAAAATAATCCCAGAAAATAACAGGAAATAAATACACAATTGACGAACAGAAGTACAGAAATTATCAGATTAAAAAGACAAATATACATAAATAAACATACAAAAACAGAAGGGGGGGGAGGGAAAATAATTTACGAAATCAGAGAAAACACTGAAATAACGAGGACTATAGAGACGATATTAACGACGAGAATGATTGAAGTAGAAACGACAGAATAAAAAAGAAGATCGACTTAGCAAATGAGGAATTGTAAGAGAGAGAAAGAAAGAAAGAAAGAAAGAAAAAGATAAAGGAATGAGTGGGCAGATTTATAGTTTTCTCTGGGATGACAAGAACAGCGTCCGGTGCCGTGTTTCCACGTACAGTAGCGTACTGAACGTCTGTGTATTGCTTGTTTCCATGACGACGGCATACTCTCTAACAGAAATGGCTTTCTATAAAGGTTAGCTGTTTTATTTACAAGATTATAACTGTATACTTTTTTTTTTTTAACTTCGACGCACAAGACTGTCCAGTCCTGATATGGCCACAGCGTAATTTTGTCATATTACGTTTTAAAAAATGCACTTAAAAAACCCATTGTGTCTTGTCTCTGGTGTAATCATACAGTTGAAAAGCTCAGTATTGTATATCAGTCAATAACCTAAAATGAATGAAGAATGTGAGATCTTGTTTCAATAACCACACAAAAGCAAATTTAATTGTATCTATGGCAGGGAAACCAATGATTTTTTTACATAAACATAAATGTCATCTAAGTTATATAATCACGGCACATGAAGACTAGAGAGATGATACTGTCAACAAAGTCAAGTAATCACAGGATGTCAAGACTATAGAAATAACGCTATCAACAAAGCCAGGTAATCACGGCATGAGAAAAACTACAAAAATAACGCCGTCAACAAAGCCAAATAATCACAGCACGTGAAGTCTACAGAAATTACTTTGCCAACAAAGCCAAGTAATCACAGTACGTGAAGATTACAGAAATAACGCTGTCAACAAAGCTAAGTAATCACAGCATGAGAAGACTACAGAAAAAACGCTGCCAACAAAGCCAAGTAATCACAGTACCTGAAGACTACAGAAATAACGTTGCCAACAAAGCCAAGTAATCACAGTAAGTGAAGATTACAGAAATAACGCTGTCAACAAAGACAAGTAATCACAGCATGAGAAGACTACAGAGAAAACGCTGCCAACAAAGCCAGGCAATCACAGTACCTGAAGACTACAGAAATAACGTTGCCAACAAAGCCAAGTAATCACATCATGAGAAGACTACAGAAATAACGTTGCCAACAAAGCCAAGTAATCACAGCATGTGAAGACTACAGAAATAACGTTCCCAACAAAGTCAAGTAATCACAGAATGTGAAGACTCCAGAAATAACGCTAGCAACAAAGCCAAGTAATCACGGCACGTGAAAACTAGAGAAATAACGCTGCCAACAAAGCGAAGTAATCATGGCATGAGCAGACTACAGAAACATTGCTGTCAACGAAGGCAAGTAATCACGGCATAAGAAGACTACAGAAAAAATGTTGCCAACAAAGCGAAGTAATCACAGCACGTGACAACAGAAGACTACAGAATTAACGCTTTTTTCTCTCATACACCTTCGGCCATAGATCACGTTCTGAAGGAAATCATGTATGATCAGCGTCCAAAATGGCGGTCGGTCAGCTTATATTTGGAGGAAGGTTTGTCAGACAATCAATACTTTTTTCAAGAGGATCAACAACCGACATATTGGAGGTTTGCCCTGAAATATTCAACCCTTTTTTTGGCTTCACGTTAAGCGTCGCGGGTTTGTTTTTTTTTTTTAAGTAAAAATTAAATTTTCCTTACTTGTCACGTCATTTTTAACCGGTAACATTTGTTTAATGAAACTGGGGTAGGTTTTGGGTTTGAGGGGGGGGGGGGGGGGAATGGCTTAGCTTCGGTTTAGGTCGGCAACTTTCGTAGCCCGACAAGCGGTAATTGTTTTGGTACTTGGAATTTCCTGTTTTATTTGGTAGCTCAATTGTTTTGATGTTTGGCGATTTCCGGTTCAGTTTGGAGGCGTCTTTGTTTCCATCTGTGTGACCTACTTAGCTCTATTCTCTCCCTCGGCCCCCCCCCCCCAATTTTTTGTCATCGTCTCACTCTTTCACCCCCCCCCCCCCCCCAAACAAATAGATCAAATTCGTCACTGTTTTTACAAAAGATACACTTTAAATCTCGGTTGCCATTTTTTTGAAACTCATTATTTTTCTTTAAATTTCCTTTCTCTTATAACCCTTGATTTCCTTCATGCTGACGTCACTAACATCTTTGAGTGGTTCTTCTGTACACGGAACTTACAGAAATTACTAGATGTGACAAACAGCACAAACCATGAATGGAGACTAGAGGTAAAAGTTGGTTTTTTTTTTTTTAAAGACCAAAGTAATAGTATTCAGCAAAAGAGATCAAAAGCCACAGAAGGTAATAGCCATAGACAACGTGAAACTGGAACACGTGAAAAGAGACAGCTCTCCATGAGGAGAGGTGTGAGGTGGATAGAAAGAAAAGAATAGGAGTGGGAAGACATACATTCAGCAGCAGGAAGATGAGGCTGCTGTCCAGGAACCTATACATAAAAAGAAGACTGAAGTTTACAAAATGCTGTATCTAGTCTGCTGGACACCACAGGGGAATAGAAGTAAGGGTAAAGTAAGAGAACGGAGTTTTATAGGATTAGACCTCGAAACAAATCGTAGACAAAGCACTTTAGTGAGACGTGAGAGAAAGAAAAATGACAGAGGGAATTACCTGAGATTCGAACCACGGACTCCGGTAGGACGAGCAGCCCATCTAGCCACGAGAGAACAGCGTATTAACGGACTGAGCCAGCTAGCACCAACTAGGAGACATGGAGAAGAACAACAGAGAGGATGCTGAGCAATAGAGGGCCCACCTGGGCAAGAGCGGAAAAAAAGGCAAAGGACAGGCGTTTGTGGAAATAAAGGTGAAAGGAAAAAAAGAGCGAGAGGTAGACAAAGATGTAGACAGGAAGATATCATACGACAGTGTACATGATACGACCTGGGTTAGTGCACCGTTAAGGCGAAGGATAGAAGTCGCTAGAGATTCATTACCGCCAACCTTTGAACTGAAGACGGCACATGATGATGATACTCTGATCTGATTCATATTGCAGCAAGGTTTGACGCCAAGCATCAACGGATATCTATCACTATAATCTATACTATCACTATCTATCTTCTGTCTTCTGCTATGATAGCTTGACATATGTCCGATAACTCGTATCCAGAGAGTGAAAATATTCCTGATCAGTCAGTCAGTCAGTCAGTCATTTGCACGTCCTTTGTGGAACTTTGCCTCCCTAACAGCACTCCTGTAGGTCTCTCGGTTGTAAGCAAGATGCCCTGCTGCTGATGCATCCATTTGCAGATTATCAACCATGTCTTGCGGCCATCTTCGGCTTGATCTTCCTCTCTTTCTTTTTTCTCTTATGTACCCTTCCAAGACGGTCTTCTCTAATTTATCATGACATTCAATATATTCAAAATATTTAAGTTTTCTCTGTTTAATCCTCTTTACTAGCCAGCCGTCTTCAATATTAAGTTCTTGTAGTATGGATATATTTGTTATTTTCTGTGTCCATGATATCTGAAGAACTCTTCTGTAGCATTTATATTCAAAGGCATCTACAAGGTCCGACAATTAAGTACTGAGACTAATTACATTTTAAAAAAATAAAAGAAACAACAGTTGAAGATATAACCTGTATTTTATTCAAAGTAAGCCCCTTGTGCACTCATACAGCGAGTGGCACGATATAACAAACACTGGAACGACCTCTGCAGTTCTTCTGTTGGTATGGCCCTTAAAATCAATGTTACAGCCCTTTGGATGTCATCAGTATCGTCAAAGAAGCGTCATTTCAATGGTAATTTTACTTTTGGGATTAGAAAATAATCGCAGGGAGACAAATCTGGGGAACAGGGTAGATGGCTGAAAACACACACTTGTTTTTGGGCCAAAAATTCTTGTACAACTACCGCCCGGTGAGCTGGTGCATTGTCATGGAGAAGGAAAAAGCTGCAGGTGTTGAATACTCGGGTCGAACTCGGAGAATCCTTTTCAATAGGTGTTTCAAAATACTTTAAAAAACTTTGGCAGTGACAATCTGTCACTCTGGAATAAATTCTTTGTGATTAACGCCTTTGCTGTCGTAGAAGCACATCAACATTGTCTTCACTTTCGACTTCTGAAGACAAAATTTTGTGCCTTTTGGTGATGATGATGACTTCCTCTGAGCACTTTTGCGTTTAGTTGTTGGATCATAGCGGAAAATCCATGTTCCATCTTCTGCAACAATCAAATTTAAGAAATGTTTATTTCTGCGACACGTTTTGATGATGTCTTTTGCGCACTCAACATGCTGTTTTTGGTCATCAGACAACGCACGTGATACAAACCGGCAAGTAACTTTTTTCTTGCCCAAATCTTCCACTAAAATTGTACGAATGGTTTCTCGGTTAGCACCAAATTCATCTGCCTTCATCCTCACAGTCAAACAACGATCTTCTTGTATCCGTTCTGATTTTTGCAATAATTTCCTCATTACGAACAGAAATTGGGCGTCCATGTCCAGTTGCATTTGTAATCATTTCCCCACCACTTCTGAATCGTGAATACCACATGAATATCTGTGCACGAGATAAACAATTACCTCCATAAACTTTTCGCATCAATTCAACTTTCTCAGTGGCACTTTTCCGAGTTTTAAACAGGATTTAATATTAGCTTTTTGCTCAATGCTGATTACGTGACACTGAACCTCTAACTAGGTCAACAAAATGGCGGCTTGTTTGTCGTCTGCTTATCGGGCGGCGATGGAAAATTGCCAGATCATAAATGGAGGTTGCCTCTTGGATTCCATGCTGTGCTTCATAAATGGCATTTTTGTCTTGGCCATAATAAAATCAGTCTCATTACTTAATTGTCGGACTTGGTATGTGTTTCTCAGCTGTTTTTATTCTGATCAGATATTATTATTATTATTATTATTATTATTATGTGGCTTGCCGGATAGCTTTGGCTACCATGCTACCACGTGGCGGATTGTGAAATGACCTCTAGATATTGAGGTCAGCTGTGAATATCTGAATACAGCAGCAGCAGCAGACTAAAATGGGTGTCCTGCTGCCTTGTGGGTCAGTTTCTTTAGACAAAAGCTAGCGGAGAAGACAATGTGTATTCGGAGCGGAAGGCTATAGGAAACGAGTGCCGCGCCATTATTTCCTTGTCAAAGCATGATCTATGATTTGATGTGTGATACTAATATCCCCCACTCTCTCTCTCTCTCATATATATATATATATATATATATATATATGCACAGGTAAAAGTGCTTATGAAAAATACTGTGAACATAGAAGATAAACATAAGGGATACAACAGACACTTGCTGTCAGCGTAACACTCTTAAGGAGAAGGACGACTTTAAGTACTGGGAAGGATTCCGGAAAAAGAAAAAATCTAAATATGACGTCACAGATGGAACCTGAGGTGAACGTGTCACAGCTGAACGACAGCTAGTCATGTCAAGATGCAGTCCTACTGTTTACTGTAAGATGTAATGTCCCTAGCATCTGGGTGTCAAGTACTCATTTTCACCACAGAATAGACGTGATTTTCCCGGGCAGTCTCGAACTTACGACTTCCAAATTAGAAGTCAGTTCACTACCGATGACACCACTCTCGTACGCACCTTACCAGTGCTGTCCCAGTCGGTGGTGGAGCGTGTTATGAAGCATGCATCTGCCAGAAAACTAGGATAGTCCCAGTAGTTGAATCCTCGTCTTCTTCCTCTTATACTTTTCGGTGCTGAGGGAACAAATAAACGTCTTGATAGGGCTCGACGAGTTGCTTCATATAATGGGATATTTAATGTTTCTATTATTTCCTCTCTCCATCTCCTGCGTGGGCGGCCTCTTCCTCTGTTACCTACAAATCTTAGAGTGAATGTTGTCTGTGATGTATTGTCTGGTGGTAACCGTGTAGCATGGCCAAGCCATTTGACTTGGTGTTTCTGGATATAGTGTAATACTGGTGTTACTCCAACCTTTGTCCTGATGGCGTCATTTCTTATTTGGTCTCCCTTGTCACATTTAGTACTCTCCTTAAACATCTCATTCCTGTCGTGATAATTTTTCTTTTGTTCTTGGCTCTTAATGTCAATGTTTGACATACGACAGTGTACAGGGCACAACCAATAAGGCGAAGGATAGAAGTCACTAGAGATGCATTACCGCCAACCTTTTAGACAGCACACCATGATGATGACACTGTGTCTAATCCTCGTCAGATTTAGAACCCGTTTGCGAGACCTTGGCCAGAGCAACCGAAATCCGCCTTGTGGGCTGTTAGAAGGAGCCCACGTGCACAACAAGTCACGCTTCACTCGCGCATTGTCTTCAAAATTTATTATCATAAAACATGGTAACGAAACAATATAAGGATAGCAACAATATTACAGAACAAACATATCAAATGAAAATAGAAATCGAAAACAGACATAACACGTGTACGTCTTTAACAAAGTCATTTCAGATCGTGAAAACTAACGCCAAGAAATTTCTGTCCATTATGAACTGTTTACTTTAGTACTGATAAATAACAGACGACACGAGATGAAACTAGATAATTTGATATAGGAAACTAATGTGTAAATTACAGCACTCCCGAGTGATCGGTCTATTTCAGTGCTCATGAACGAGCTCGGGCGACGCATTTGGACAGACATCTGTCAAGATTAACTGCCCAAATTATATACAGCGGCTCTAAAATAAAAAAGTGAAATTATTTCACCAAAGTTTTAATTTATAACTGTAATCTTTAACTAATGACTTCATATTATGAGTGATATCATCCATTTAACTTTCTGCAGTTTCAGTCTCACAAGATGGCTAAAAAAATAAATGATGATGATTCCAGTATTTGTCTTGGACAATTAATAACGAACTCTGGAAAATTTCAAATGAAAAAACAGCGAAAATCATCAGAGCATAGCGAACTGCCTTCAATATCAAAATAATGAAGAATATCTTTGCCTTTCAACATACAACATGACAAACTTTTGATTTGCCAAGAGTTATGCATAGATCTGTACTTTCAAAAACATGGCGACGTAGCTGGCTGAGTGGTCAGGCGCTCGGGTTTAATAATCTAATGGTACCGAGTTCAAGTTTCAGCAGTGGGATTTTCTTCTGGTTCATTCATTCATTCACTCATTCATTCATTTATTCATTCATTCAATTCATTCATCTGCGGAACTTTGTCTCCCTAACAGCTCTCCTGTAGGCATCTCAGTTGTGAACAAGATGGCCTGCTGCTGATGCATCCATTTGCAGATCATCAACGATGTCTTGCAGCTATCTTCGCCTTGCTCTTCCTCTCTTTCTTTTTCCCATTATGTACCATTCCAAGATGCTCTTCTCTAGATTATCATGACGTTTAATGTGTCCAAAATATTTCAGTTTTCTCTCTTTAATCCTCTTTACTAGCCAGCCTTCTTCACAATTAAATTCATGTAGTATGGATATATTTGTTCTTTTTTTGTGCCCATGATATTTGAAGAACTCTTCTGTAACATTTACATTCAAAGGCATTTATGTGTTTCTCAGCTGTTTTGTTAAGTGTCCATGTCTCTCAGGCATATGTTGCGATGGGAAAGATGCATGCCCTTAAAAATCGTATTTTTGTAGTTCTGTCTGTTCCTCTCCACAGATTCTTTAGTTGTTTTACTTTCTGAAGAGTGATAGATGTCCTCCTTTTAATTTCCCTCATTGTATCTCCATTATTAGTTAGTAGTGATTCAAGATATTCAAAACTCTCCACTTCTTCCAGTTTTTCCTCATTGATATATATTTCAGCTGCCTTGTTTGTTTTGTCAGTTGTCATCAATTTAGTTTTCTTCGCATTAAGATAGAGGTTTTGCTGGTACACATCAGACTGGCTCCAGGTTTCATCCTGCTTCTAAAAATGGACACCAGAGAAATCTTGGAAGGTAAATACGGCCAGGCGTGATACTGACCACATCACACTTTCATGCGCGGAAGATCGTGGAAATATGGGCCAAACACCCTATCCCCAATATGCCTTAATGGCATGGAAACGGGGATTTTACTTTCATTTTGGAAAACATAGAGACTAAAGATAATGACTAAACAGAACAACACTTCGAGTTTCGTATGTGCAGAAAAGAACAGCCGAATGTTCTGGAACAGAAAGAAGACAGACATTTATAAAGAACTACAGTAAGTATGAAAGAAAGTTAATAATAATTTTTTTTTTAAAAAGCTCTGGAAATATTCTGAGACTACTGAAAACAGAGTGTGAGAGAGATCCAGCATGACAGAGGTTGTGCATTCCTGAACCTCCATCCTACATGAGATTTATATGAACCTCCATCT
This sequence comes from Achatina immaculata, assembly GCA_009760885.1. Classification (NCBI taxonomy): domain Eukaryota; kingdom Metazoa; phylum Mollusca; class Gastropoda; order Stylommatophora; family Achatinidae; genus Lissachatina; species Lissachatina immaculata. The sequence goes on along the minus strand of CM019708.1, from coordinate 921,325 downwards.
TACACAAGACTTATTTGAACCCTCATGTTTCACGAAACATATCTGAACCTCCATCCTACACGAGACCTATCTGAACCTGCATCCTACAGGTGACTTATCTAACCTTCCATCTTACATGAAAATAATCTGAGCCTTCATTCTAAACATGATTTATCTAACTTTAAATCTTACACGACACTAATCCGAACCTCCATCCTAAATATGATTTATCTAACTTTAAATCTTACAACAAACTTATCTGAACATCCACCCTAAATATGATTTATCAAACTTTAAATCTCACACGACACTAATCTGAACCTCTATTTTAAATATGACTTATCTGAACCGTCATCTTTCACGAACCTTTTTCCGAACGTCTTTCCTACACGCGTCCTATCTGAGCCCCCATCATACATGAGATTTATCTGAACCTTCATCACACATGAGATTTATCTGAACCTCCATTTTACATAATACCTGTCTAAATTTCCATCATACATGAGACATATCTGAACCTCCATCTTACATGAGACGTATCTGAACCTCCATCATACATGAAACCTATCTGAACCTCTCTTATACACGGCGGCATATCAGGAAGACTAGAGGAGTAAACCCGGGAACAAAGTGACGATGATGATGTGATAAAAAAAGACAAACGAAAAAATAAACAAACAAATATAATGAAGACACAGAAACTTATAGTTCTTGGAAGTCTGAGAGTTACGCCTTTGCTATATAGTTGCGAACTACTTTGCGAGCCCTATGTGACGTTTAACGGCACGGGAAAGATATAAGATATAAGATAAGATATATAGTTGCTTTATATGTTTGTTACGGGAGTGAATACACTTGTTCGATGAGGCAATCAGCGTCAGGGTTAGCGAACCATAGCTGACCAAGACCCTGTCCCACCTCTCCGTGGTACCCCCAGTAACAGACCGTGCCTGGCTAACGGGGCAGGGATCGCCACAGTCCCCATGGTGGTGGAGTCTACTAAAGAAGCATTGGACATCCCTGCTTTTTAGCTGTACTCCAGGACTGAAAACGTAGCTACCATAACCCGCTCCCACGCCGATACGATGCTGTGTCTCAACATCTCTACAGCATCGGCTGCAAAGAACAACAGCTCGCAGTTACATGGAGTTCGTGCAAGTATAAGTAAACTATATTTGTTACACAGATATTCTCTCCTGCTGAAGCTTTTATAATTCAACGAAACAGTATTCTGACGACTTCGACACAAGACATGTCGTAGCCTTAAATAACGCTACACTGTCCAAACTCTACAAACAAAAACAGGTCTCTATAGCCAATAGTGACTAGCAGAAATGTTTTTATTCATTAACTACAAGCACGGTTTGTTGAGCAGGCATTATCTTGGGAAGCTGGTTGTTTATTGTCTTCGATAACCTTCATCGTCCCCACCATCATCTTCTGTTGCTGTTTGCTGCAGGCAACATGCCGCAAACTCTGTATACCTCTAAAGGCTGTCATTAAACAAAAAAATTAAGTATATACAGGTCTTCGATTAGCTTATGTTGTCCGGCCATTTTCCACTTCGTCCACTGCGTAGAAAGCTGCAGTTACCACTCTTATTCGATCTTATTCTTAAAAGTCAGAATGAGCGAAGCAACCACATAAACATCATCATCATCATCATCACCGCCGCCTTTTACTCTCTTGAGAGCATAGGCCTCGGATAAAGGCTCTCCAGTCGTCCCTATTCTTGGATTTATTCTCTGCTTCCTTCCATGTGTATCCCTTGTCTCGGAGCACTGTCATATTTCTCTTCCCCAAGTAAGTCTAGGTCTTCCTCGTTTTCTATTTCCTTTAGGATTCCATGTCAGTGCCTGTGTTGGATTTATGTATATATTACATACATACGGTGGTATGATTAGGTGATACAAAAGAACAGAGAGCGTAATCATCAACTGGGTTATAGTTTAAAACAGTTTTTGAAACTAGATCAGAAACAAATGATTTTGATTTCAGTTTCAGCAAATTGGTCGTTCTGATTATACAATTTTGCATCATACTGAATTCATCTGGACCATACAGGAAGAGATTGATGGTTAGTTTGGATGTTGCTCACAAACAAAACTTATGGCTTGACCATATCTTTCGGAAGTTAAGTAAAAACTTATGGCATGACTATATCTTTCGGAAGTTGTAGAAGTCAAAACTTTTGGCTTGGCTATATCTTTCGGAAGTTGTAGAAGTCAAAACTTATGGCGTGACTATCCATATCTTTCGGAAGTTAAGTCAAAACGTATGGCACAACTACATCTTTCGGAAGTTGAAGAAGTCAAAACTTATGGCGTGACTATATCCTTCGGAAGCTGTAGATGTTAAAACGAGGACAAAGGAACTGGTATTTTTGTTATCATTCTAATAGGAAGTTTCAACTGACCACGAATCACGAATAACCATTCCGTGATAAGATTTATATATGTATGTGTGTATACACACAACGCACTGTATTTAAACCTCTATCTTAATGCGAAGAAAACTAAACTGATGACAACTGACAAAACAAACAAGGCAGCTGAAATATATATCAATGAGGAAAAACTGGAAGAAGTGGAGAGTTTTGAATATCTTGGATCGCTACTAACTAATAATGGAGATACAATGAGGGAAATTTTCTTCAGAAAGTAAAACAACCAAAGAAGTTGTGGAGAGGAACACACAGAATTACAAAAATAAGATTTTTAAGGGCATGCATCTTTCCCATCGCAACATATGCCTGAGAGACATGGACACTTAACAAAACAGCTGAGAAACACATAAATGCCTTTGAATGTAAATGCTGCAGAAGAGTTCTTCAAATATCATGGACACAAAAAAGAACAAATATATCCATACTACAAGAATTTAATTTTGAAGAAGGCTGGCTAGTAAAGAGGATTAAAGAGAGAAAACTGAAATATTTTGTACACATTAAACGTCATGATAATTTAGAGAAGACCGTCTTGGAAGAGTACATAATGGGAAAAAGAAAGAGAGGAAGACCAAGGCGAAGATGGCTGCAAGACATCGTTGGTTATCTGCAAATGGATGCATCAGCAGCAGGCCATCTTGCTCACAACCGAGATGCCTACAGGAGAGCTGTTAGGGAGGCAAAGTTCAGCAAGGGACATGCAAATGAATGAATATATATTTATATATCACAACTTTCCGACGCCCCCACTTTACAGACCATCAGTTTACTGATTTCTTATTGTACATTTACAAACACTTTTTAGAATATACAGTATTTATTTACTGGAAAAACCACAATTTTAAAGTTCGAGCACAGATGATAAGGTCATTCTAGTTTATGTTTGTTTTAAAACAAGAATTTCTGCTGACTCTAAAGTACTGCATGGTCACAGCTATATATTTCGCACTTTCGCTTTACGTCAACTTCGCTTTACAACGCGGTCTTTGGGGAGGAAATCAGTTTATTTCTAATATAGTGTGTTATTTGTAATAGAGTGCGTTATTTCTAATATAGTGTGTTATTTGTAATATAGTGTGTTATTTGTAATAGAGTGCGTTATTTCTAATATAGTGTGTTATTTGTAATAGAGTGCGTTATTTCTAATATAGTGCGTTATTTCTAATATAGTGTGTTATTTGTAATAGAGTGCGTTATTTCTAATATAGTGTGTTATTTGTAATATAGTGTGTTATTTGTAATAGAGTGCGTTATTTCTAATATAGTGTGTTATTTCTAATATAGTGTGTTATTTGTAATAGAGTGCGTTATTTCTAATATAGTGTGTTATTTCTAATATAGTGTGCTATTTGTAATAGAGTGCGTTATTTCTAATATAGTGTGTTATTTGTAATATAGTATGTTATTTCTAATATAGTGTGTTATTTCTAATATAGTGTGTTATTTCTAATATAGTATGTTATTTCTAATATAGTGTGTTATTTCTAATATAGTGTGTTATTTGTAATATAGTATGTTATTTCTAATATAGTGTGTTATTTCTAATATAGTGTGTTATTTGTAATATAGTATGTTATTTCTAATATAGTGTGTTATTTCTAATATAGTGTGTTATTTGTAATATAGTATGTTATTTCTAATATAACGTGCCATACAAGATATCAAATTTAGAACGTTCAAGAAGGTACATTTCACCACCGAGAAAACATTACAACGGGCACCGGGCACCAGGCGCTTCTGCCCGTGCATTGCTCCGGGGACTAGGTGACTTTTTTTCCTCTTTTAAGAGTGGAGCCTTGGGGGATTTCGGGGGGGGGGGGTCAGAGGGCCCTGGAAGGCCAGGCTGAATTTCACAAAACAATTAACAAGATAAAACAACACTTACTTAACGCGGTTAATTTTCTCAGCAGCTCACAGATCCGATGTAAGATTAATTAGCAATCTGAAAGCAAACAACAACAGAGAAAATGTTAACTGTGTACATTTTGTACACATGTATTTGTTTCTTTACGCACATCATTAACACGCTACACAAATGCAATATTTAACGTATCATTAACCCCCTACATAAATGTAATATGTTAACGCATCATTAACACGCTACATAAATCCAATATTTTAACTCATCATTAACACACTACATAAATCCAATATTTTAACACTTCATTAACATGCCACTTAAATGCAATATTTTAACACATCATTAATACACTGCATAAATTCAATATTTTAACACATCATTAACACGCTACACAAGTCCAATATTTTAACACATCATTAACACGCTACATAAATGCAATTACAGTAGAGCTGGAGTACAGAAAAAAAGCTGGCCGCAGACTGCGAGAGGTGAAGGGATTTTGTTGCTGCCCTGCAGGAAGCCATGGGGCGTACTGGGCTGTGATAGCCGACCAAAGACATGGATGGATAAATGCATTTTTGCTTTTTTAACACATTATTAACACACTATATGAATGCAGCATTTCTAACACATCATCAACAACACATTATATAAAGGCAGTATTTCTAAAACTTCATTAACACACGACATAAATGTAGAATTTCTAACACATCATTAACACACTACATAAATGAAATATTTTAACACACTATTAACATACTACATGAATGCAATATTTTTAGCTCTTCATTAACACACTATATAAATGCAAAATTGTTACCACATCATTAACACACTACATAAATGCAATATTTTAATCATATCAATAATACACTACATAAATGCATTATTTTTTTAACACATCATTAACACACTACATAAATGCAATATTAAACATCCGTCTTCTACTTATAATGTTCGTATATTAAGAAAGCAAGTGATTCTTGAGAATTTATATGGCCTCTCAGTAGTCTACGCTAGGAGTGAATTTATCCTGTTCTGGACAAGCTAAGACATTCATGTGATAAGGACTTTCACTTCACTTTTCACGTGGACACTAGTTAGCGTACCTACTGTAAGTTGATTAGTGGATTGTGAAGATTGTGACGATGTCTTCTACGGCTATGTCCATAAGAATGATGAATATAATTGTTTGTTTTATTATGCTGAGCTAAAACTATGTTTTTTTTTTCAGTCATATTCACAGTTTCTCTGTTCTACGTGCACCTAAGACTTCATCATCATCATCATCATCATCCCTCTGCACTCCCAGTGTAGCATAAGGCATCAACAAAGGTTCCCCAGTCAATCCTGTCTTGAACAAGTCCAAGATATATCAAACCATGTCTTTTTTGCTTCATTTACTTCTTCCTGTATTGAACATCTCCATGCTCCTTTCTTTTTTTTTTTTGGTCTGTCCCTCTTTTTTTTTTTTTTTTGTTCCTTGAGGTATCCAAGTCATGGCGGTATAGAGGTCTCTTGCCTTTTTATCTTCGTGGTATGTGCCCGACCATTTCCATCTTCGTTATATATGTATGTATGTAATGATAGTTCATCTTCTTCTGAAAAAGGTTTCATTCTTCGTGTCTGTGGCACTAATTATGTGTTTGGATCCACATAGCAAATCTAGATAATTTATCACTTAAGGTTCGGGTATATCATTCGAGGAAGCAGGGATATGTACTATCATCAACATTATTTATCTTGGCAGTTGACTGGTTAATGGAGGAGGCAACATCAGACCAAGGCAGAGGAGTACAATGGACCCTTGACACAGTGCTGGAGGAACTTGACTTTGCGGACGACATTTGTCTACTATCAAGCGGCCACAACGATATGCAAGATAAAATGAACAAGCTAACTCAGAATGCAAACAACATAGGACTAAAGATCAACGCAGGAAAGACAAAGTTAATGGAGCAAAATGTGAACAACAGAAATGTACTCAGAGTAGATAACAAGTTAGTGGAGGAGGTCAACGAATGTGTATATCTTGGCAATAGAGTAGTAGAAAATGGAGACAGCATAGAGGACATCAGCAGCAGACTTACTAGAGCAAATCAGGCTTTTGTAGTGCTGCAGACTATATGGAAATAAAAAAAACTAAGCATAAATATGAAAATCAGGATATTTAAGAGTAATGTTCTAAGTGTACTACTCTATGGAAGTGAATGCTGGAAAATCACCAAAACCATAGAAAACAAGTTGAATTCTTTCCAGACTAAATGTTTACGAAGAATCAGAAAAATATTTTGGCCAAACACCATAAGAAATAACATCTTGTTGGTAGAAATGCAGATGAAGCCACTGACAACAATTATTGAGGAAAGATGCTGGCGATGGTTGGGACATGTGCTCCGAATGACTGACAACTCACTACCAAAAATAGCACTAAGATGGACACCACAGGGGAACAGAAGTAAGGGTAGACCAAAAGAGACATGGAGAAGAACAACAGAAAGGATGTTGAGCAACAGAGGGCTCATCTGGGCAAGAGCAGAAAAAAAGGCGAAGGACAGGCATTTGTGGAAAGCCTTTGCCCTGGGCACTTAAGGTTCAGAGAGAGAGAGAGAGAGAGAGAGAGAGAGAGAGAGTGAGTGAGTGAGTGAGTGAGATATCACTCAAGGTTCGCGTAGCAAATCTAGATAATATATCACTTGAGGTTCAAGCAGCAAATCTAGATAATATATTGCTTGACATTTGCGTAGCAAATCTAGATAATATATCACCTGAGGATCGCGTAGCAAATCTAGATAATGTTATCACTTGAGGTTCGTGTAGTAAATCTAGATAATATATCACTTGAGATTCGCGTAGCAAATCTAGATAATGTTATCACTTGAGGTTCGCGTAGCAAATCTAGATAATACATCGATTGAGATCGGTGTAGCAACTTTAGATCAGTTGGGAGTCCGTGTAGCAAATCTAGATAGAATAATCTGTGCAGGTTTTGAATTTAATAAACCCCTGGTTTACAGTAAAAAAATCCCTGGGGTCCACCCAGTCTCTAAAAATGGGTACCAGAGCCAGTTTCATGTTCCGAAGGTCTTGGAAATACAGGTCCAATACCGTATCCCCAATATGCCTTAATATATATGGTAGTATATCTTGGCAATTTAATTGGAAGAAAGGAATCATTGTTAAAATACCAAAAAAGGGCAACCTTAGTGACTGTAACAACTGGAGAGGAGTAACCTTAATATCAGTTGTGTCAAAAGTATTTTGCAAGGTCATTTTGATTAGACTCAAAGATATAGTGGATACTGCAATGAGAGAAGAACAAGCAGGATTTCGAAAAGGAAGAAGCTGTCTCGACCAGATCTTTACTCTCAGAATAATACTTGAAGAACATATTGAAAAGCAGAAACCATTAATACTGAACTTCATAGATTTTAAAAAGGCATTTGATAGCATACACAGAGATTCATTATGGAGAATTCTATGTCTATATGGAATACCATCTAAAACTGTCAACATCATTAAGGACTTATACAATGGATATGGTTGTGCAGTCAAGACAGAAGAAGGGATGAGTGAATGGTTCCAGATTGAAACAGGCGTGAAACAAGGATGTATACTGTCTCCTTTACTTTTTGGGATTACAGTAGACTTCATAATGAAAAAATGCTGCACAGGTAACACAGGTATTGACTAGCTACATGGGACCCAACTAGAAGATCTTGATTTTGCTGATGACATAACTCTTATCAGTAATAATGTGAATTCCATGCAAGAAAAAACAGATAGCCTGTCTTCACTGGCTAGCAAAATAGGACTTGAAATTAACAAGGACAAAACAAAAATAATGAAAATTCCCATCAATCAAAATGGAAAAATACACATAGAAGGGACAGATATTGAAGAAGTCAATCAATTTGCATACCTTGGCAGCTACATAGACCAGGATGGTGACACTAGAAAGGAAGTTAGAGTCAGAATTGCAAAAGCAGCATCAATCTTCAAGAATCTTGAGAACATATGGAATTCAAAAGTTATAAGCACAAAAACCAAGTTAAGACTATTCAATTCAAATGTAATATCCACCCTCATTTATGCATGCGAAAGCTGGAAAACAACTAAAGAAATAGAAAAGAAATTAGACTCTTTTGAAAACAAATGCCTAAGGAAAATACTCCGCATCAAGTGGAATGAATTCAAGAACAATGCAGAGATAAGACAGATGACTGAACAACAACCAGTCTCATGGGTGATCAGGAAAAGGAGATCGACATATGTTGGTCACTTGATGAGAAGAAATGATCAGAGAATCCCAAAACAAATTATCAAGTTGAACACAACAGGCCGAAGAAAAAGAGGCAGACCGCGTGAAACTCTGAAGAGGACATTATTAGGAGAGGCCAAATTAACAGGCATAAAATCCTTTGATGAGGTTGAAAGACTAGCCTAAGACAGGAAAAATTGGCGAACTACTTTGCGAGCCCTATGTGACGTTTAACGGCACAGGAAGGATATAAGATAAGATAAGAATATGCCTTAATGGCATGGAAACGGGGATTTACCTTTTATCTATAACTGGTTTACAGAGATATTATTATCTCGATTTTTAGGATATTACTATCCGGTTTTTGACATATACTTAAGTCTGACAACTGCTTTCAATGACTGGTGAAATGGTTTATGCTTCCGTTAGTTTTTTTTTTTTTTAAATTATTATTCCAGGCTGGCACTGGCGAAGATCCTAACATACGGGACAAAGTGTTTGTTTTCACGTTTAATTTCTGTCTTTATGTAGCGTGTGACCTGTTAGGCTAGACAATATCGCTGTTGTCTATAATGAGAGGACGGAGAGAGAGAGGGAGGAAGAGAGAGAGGGAGGAAGAGAGAGAGAGAGGGAGACGAACGGACGGACGGAGAGAGGAGGAGGGAGGGAAGGAGGGAGGGAGAGAGGAGAGGACTGAGAGTGAGGGGAGAGAGGACGGAGAGAGAGGAAAGAGAGGACGAAGAAAGAGAGGACGGAGAAAGAGAGGAGTGAGGACGGAGAAAGAGAGGAGAGAGAAATGGGACCAGTGTACAGCATACTTCAGATGTCTAGCCTACTTGTCGCTTTCTTCAAAGATGTTAGTCTAGACAGCGTCTCTGCCCATGTCACCACACAGATCAGAACACCCACACATCCATCCACTGACCCACTGTACGAACATAAACAACGCGCGGATGTTTCCAAATAAACAAAGAGGCTCTGTTTTCTAATTACATTGTCAGCAAATTCTGTTCACTGCTGTCTCAGTACTGACACTTACGGGATGTCACAGAGGTGGAAGATTTAGCTTTGGATTCTTGTTGTCAATATACATTAAGTGGAATCACTAGTTAAGTAATAGATAGGTCACAGCTGATGATTAAGTGGATGCAGTGATAGATGCGTCACTGTTGCACATGAAGATTAAATGATTGCAGTGGTAGATGGGTCACTGTTGATGATTAAGTGAATGCAGTGATAAATGGGTCGCTGTTGATGATTAAGTGAATGCAGTGATAGATGTGTCACTGTTGATGATTAAGCTAGTGAAATGACAAACGGGTCACTGTTGATGACTACGTGAATGCAGTGATAGATGCGTCACTGTTGATGATTAAGTGAATGCAGTGATAGATGCGTCACTGTTGATGATTAATCGAGTGAAATGACAAACAGATCACTGTTGATGATTAAATGAATGCAGTGATAGATGCGTCACTGCTGATGATTAAGTGGATGCATTGATGGATTTATCGAGAGTGGTGGTTGTGTGGATGCTGATGATCTATCCAGCCAGTTTATAAAAATAAATGCATTATAGTAACCCAGAGTGAAAGAAGACAACCAGTTTCTGAGGACATCTTCGGGCAACCAGGTATGTAGGATAGGTAAAATCCCCGTTTCCATGCCACTGAGTCATTTTAAGGATAATGTGTTAGGCCCGTACTTCAAAGATCTTCCACACATGAAGGTGTGATGCCATCAGTGTCACACTTGGCCACATTTACTTTCCTGTATTTCTCTGGTACCCATTTTTGGAGGCTGGGTTGATCCCGGGGGCCTTTTTAGTGTGATGGTATAAGCAACAACAAAAATATCTCCACTGCTGGGACTTGAACCCGGTACCACTGGATTAGTAGGCCGAGCGCCTAACCACTCAGCAACCAGACTTCAAGCAACCAGACTTCAAGCCACCAGACTTCAAGCCACCAGACTTCAAGCAACCAGACTTCAAGCAACCAGACTTCAAGCAACCAGACTTTAAGCCACCAGACTTTAAGCCACCAGACTTTAAGCCACCAGACTTTAAGCCACCAGACTTCAAGCAACCAGACTTCAAGCAACCAGACTTCAAGCAACCAGACTTCAAGCAACCAGACTTCAAGCAACCAGACTTCAAGCCACCAGACTTTAAGCCACCAGACTTTAAGCCACCAGACTTCAAGCAACCAGACTTCAAGCAACCAGACTTCAAGCAACCAGACTTCAAGCAACCAGACTTCAAGCAACCAGACAATAAATGATTCAAGTAAATTCATTAAGAAAGGAAACAAGATTATAAGTTTACATTCAGTCAAGTACATGTCCCTAGCGGAACCCCCCCCCCCCCAACAGTTCTCCTGTAGGCCTCTGGGTTGTGAGCAAGATGGCCTGCTGCTGATGCATCCATTTCCAGATCATCAACGATGTCTTGCTGCCATCTTCACCTTGGGTCTTCCTCTCTTTCTTTTGCCCGTTATGTACCCTTCCAAGACGTTTAATGTGTCCAAAATGTTTAAGTTTTCTCTCTTTAATCCTCTTTACTAGCCAGCCTTCTTCAATATTATGTTCTTGTAGCATGGATATATCTGTTGTTTTTTTTTTAGTCCATGATATTTGAAGAACTCTTCTGTAGCATTTATATTCAAAGGCATTTATGTGTTTCTCAGCTGTTTTATAAGTTTACATAAAATTTTAATAATAATCATCACCGCTGTTGATTAGACCATTTAAACGATTAATCCGCAACGTTTTCAATGGTTCATATTTACTTGAAAGCGCTACAGACTTGCGAACTACCCTAAATTACTGTGTTAAAATTGTGCAATTAATTAAATTAACAATTAATATTTAAAACATTGTTATAAACTTTCGTATAACATAAATATTTTATAAAGAGACATCTAAACTAGATCATATTACCAAATGTCTGCCCTTTTTTTTTTTTTTTGGCTTTCTACGAACAGCCCTTTCATAACAGTAATTCCTTTACGTTGTCGAGAGTGGCTTTGAAGCAGAGAAATATCAACAGCCTCTTCCATTACTGATTCTACCAACTCTCGTGGCTAGACGGTTGCTCGTCCTACCAGAGCCTGTGGCTCGAGTCCCAGGTAATTCTCTTGTGATTGTTCTCTCTCTCTCATGTCTAAAAGTGATTTGTCTACGATGTTTTCAGAGGTCTAATCATACGAGGGGCGTTCAGAAAGTAATGCACCACATCGTTTTTCTTAGTGGTGATTGCGGATGCCACTCCATTGACTGTCTTTTTGTCTCAGGTTCAAAATGATGTGCCAGGTTTCGTCACCTGTTACGATCTTAGCCAAAAAGTTCTATCCCTCAGCATTGAAACGCTCCAACAATTCAGAAGAAATTGCTTTCCGTTGCAATCGATGGTCATTTGTGAGACTTCGAGGAACCAATCTTGCACAAACCTTAGAAAATCCGAGAGCTTTTGTAAATGTATTTGCACTACCATTGCCGACTGACAACTTTAAGGCCAACTGTTTAGTTTTGATACGACTATCAGTAAGAATAATGCCCTCAGCGCATTTCAACATTTCTGCCTTGGTGGCTGTGGCAGGACGTCCACAGCGCGGCCGATCATGAAACTCCTTATCTTCACTTATTAATTCTTTGTTTCTCTGAACCCAAAGAATGACTGTACTACTGTCGACTGCAAAACTTCCATACACATCACATAGATGCTTGTAAATGTTCACAGCAGTTTCCTTCTCTGCGACGAGAAATGCTATCACAATTCGCTGCTTATATCGCAAGTTGCTAACATGCTCCATTTCAACGGTTAGGGCAGTCATATTCTTTGGCCGGTTGCCGTGCACTTTGGTTCACGGAATCAGCACGTGCCATATTTAAAATGTGCAAAATTTCATGCTTCTATCTTCATTATTTGATGACAAAAAAAAAAAAAAAACGATGTGGTGCATTACTTTCTGAACGCCCCTCGTACAACACTGTTCTGTTATTTTTTCTGCGAACTTGCGCGCTAAAGCAGTTTTATCAAATCCTCAGAGAGGACCTAATAAGTATTACTCCTTCCTCCCACCACCCCCCCCCCCCAAAAAAAAAAAAAAGACAGAGTTCATCTTTTATAGAAGAACGCCAAGTTTTAGAAGCACCTCAAACCCTGTACTTCCAGTAGAACATTAAGTCTTGTACCCTTAATCAGCTTCAAGCCGTGTACTTCCAGTAGCACAATAAGTCTTGTACCCTTAGTCAGCTTCAAGCCATGTACTTCCAGTAGCACATTAAGTCTTGTACCCTTAATCAGCTTCAAGCCATGTACTTCCAGTAGAACATTAAGTCTTGTACCCTTAGTCAGCTTCAAGCTCTGTACTTCCAGTAGAACATTAAGTCTTGTACCCTTAGCCAGCTCCAAGCTCTGTACTTCCAAGTACCACATTAAGTCTTGTACCCTTAGTCAGCTTCAAGCCCTGTACTTCCAGTAGCTCATTAAGTCTCGTACCCTTAGTCAGCTTCAGGCCATGTACTTCCAGTAGCTCATTAAGTCTTGTAGTCAGCTTCAAGCCGTGTACTTCCAGTAGAACATTAAGTCTTGTACTTTTAGCCAGCTCCAAGCTCTGTACCTTCAGTAGCACATTAAGTCTCGTACCCTTAGTCAGCTTCAAGCCCTGTACTTCCAAGTACCACATTAAGTCTCGTACCCGTATTTAGCTTCAAGCCATGTACTTCCAGTAGAACATAAGTCTTGTACCCTTAGTCAGCTTCAAGCCGTGTACTTCCAATAGAACATTACGTCTTGTACCCTTAGTCAGTTTCAAGCCATGTACTTCCAACAGAACATTAAGTCTCGTACCCTTAGTCAGCTTCAGGCCATGTACTTCCAGTAGCTCATTACGTCTTGTAGTCAGCTTCTAGCCGTGTACTTCCAGTAGAACATTAAGTCTTGTACTTTTAGCCAGCTCCAAGCTCTGTACCTTCAGTAGCACATTAAGTCTCGTACCCTTAGTCAGCTTCAAGCCCTGTACTTCCAAGTACCACATTAAGTCTCGTACCCGTAGTTAGCTTCAAGCCATGTACTTCCAGTAGAACATAAGTCTTGTACCCTTAGTCAGCTTCAAGCCGTGTACTTCCAATAGAACATTAAGTCTTGTACCCTTAGTCAGCTTCAAGCCATGTACTTCCAATAGAACATTAAGTCTTGTACCCTTAGTCAGCTTCAAGCCATGTACTTCCAGTAAGACATTAAGTCTTGTACCCTTAGTCAGCTTCAAGCCGTGTACTTCCAGTAGAACATTAAGTCTTGTACCCTTAGTCAGCTTCAAGCCGTGTACTTCCAGTAGAACATTAAGTCTTGTACCCTTAGTCAGCTTCAAGCCGTGTACTTCCAGTAGAACATTAAGTCTTGTACCCTTAGTCAGCTTCAAGCCCTGTACTTCCAGTAGAACATTAAGTCTTGTACCCTTAGTAGCTTCAAGCCTTGTACTTCCAGTAGAACATTAAGTCTTGTACCCTTAGTAGCTTCAAGCCCTGTACTTCCAGTAGCACATTAAGTCTTGTACCCTTAGTCAGCTTCAAGCCATGTACTTCCAGTAGAACATTAAGTCTTGTACCCTTAGTCAGCTCCAAGTCATGTACTTCCAGTAGCACATTAAGTCTTGTACTTTTAGTCAGCTTCAAGCCATGTACTTCCAGTAGAACATTAAGTCTTGTACCCTTAGTCAGCTTCAAGCCATGTACTTCCAGTAGCACATTAGGTCTTGTACCTTTAGCCAGCTCCAAGCTCTGTACTTCCAAGTACCACATTAAGTCTTGTACCCTTAGTCAGCTTCAAGCCCTGTACTTCTAGTAGCTCATTAAGTCTCGTACCCTTAGTCAGCTTCAAGCCCTGTACTTCCAGTAGCTCATTAAGTCTTGTAGTCAGCTTCAAGCCGTGTACTTCCAGTAGAACATTAAGTCTTGTACTTTTAGCCAGCTCCAAGCTCTGTACCTTCAGTAGCACATTAAGTCTCGTACCCTTAGTCAGCTTCAAGCCCTGTACTTCCAAGTACCACATTAAGTCTCGTACCCGTATTTAGCTTCAAGCCATGTACTTCCAGTAGAACATAAGTCTTGTACCCTTAGTCAGCTTCAAGCCGTGTACTTCCAATAGAACATTACGTCTTGTACCCTTAGTCAGTTTCAAGCCATGTACTTCCAACAGAACATTAAGTCTTGTACCCTTAGTCAGATTCAAGCCGTGTACTTCCAGTAGAACATTAAGTCTTGTACCCTTAGTAGCTTCAAGCCGTGTACTTCCAGTAGAACATTAAGTCTTGTACCCTTAGTAGCTCCAAGCCCTGTACTTCCAGTAGCACATTAAGTCTTGTACCCTTAGTAGCTTCAAGCCGTGTACTTCCAGTAGAACATTAAGTCTTGTACCCTTAGTAGCTTCAAGCCCTGTACTTCCAGTAGCACATTAAGTCTTGTACCCTTAGCCAACTCCAAGCTCTGTACTTCCAGTAGCACATTAAGTCTCGTACCCTTAGTCAGCTTCAAGCCCTGCACTTCCAAGTACCATATTAAGTCTCGTACCCTTAGTCAGCTTCAAGCCCTGCACTTCCAAGTACCATATTAAGTCTCGTACCCTTAGTTAGCTTCAAGCCCTGTACTTCCAAGTACCACATTAAGTCCGTACCCTTAGTTAGCTTCAAGCCCTGTACTCCATTAGCACATTAAATCATGTATCCTTAGCCTGGTTCAAGAAAAGCAAAAGTATTTTTTTGAGACCGCCACAAAATCATAGAATAAAGTACTGACCATGTCTGACTGACTGACCGTGACAATGACTTTAGCCCAGTGGTTCTCAACCCATTGGTCGCGGTCCAAAGGTGGGCCGTGACAAGGAGTATTGTGGGCCGCGCTGAAGTCTCAAAGCAGAAAAAAAAATCAATAAAGATTATTCCGCATTTTCACAAACTGCATAGAGGCAGACTACACGGATGCAAGCCGCAGAACTGTAGGTACCTTTATTAGTATGTCCGCAGTGCGTCTAATGGAGAAGGGATGGTCCAGACAGCGTTTCTTCCAGCATCAAACAGCAATGTGACGTACATAAAAAGAAGACATCGCTTTTGATGTGCGACACCGGTGTCTTTCTGACTTCTTTTGTGTAGCAATGAATATGCAGTGAAACATGTGGATAAAATAGTACATAATACTTTCTAAAATTAGTCGCAAATATAAAGCACTTTATTAGTGGGCTGCGAAAATGTTTGACTTCTAAATGTGGACCGTGCAGCAAAAGTGTCTCAGAACCGCTGCCTTAGTTCTCATATATACTTCCAGAAGAACAGAAGCAAGCGCAGGTTGCCCAGGATAATCTGTTTCCTGACATCAGAGAAAACCTAAACAGTTCAGGAATTGTACCAAGTCTGTACAGTCATTTCTCAAGAACATGTGTCTGACAATAGCAAAGAACATATGTCTCAAGAACATATGGCTGACGATAGCAAAGAATATATGTCTCAAGAACATATGGCTGACAATAGCAAAGAACATATGTCTCAAGAACATATAGCTGACAATAGCAAAGAACATATGTCTGACAATAGCAAAGAACATATGTCTCAAGAACATATGGCTGACAATAGCAACGAACATATGGCTGACAATAGCAAAGAACATGTGTCTCAAGAACATATGTCTGACAATAGCAAAAAAACATATGTCTGACAACAGCAAAGAACTGCACGTGGTCAGGTATGTTTTCTTGCCTTAAAAGTACCTTGTCGGCCTTGGAACTGCCGAATTACCTACAAAAAAGCGATTATTTCTAAAACTGTTATGATGTATTTCGTGCATATTTTATACATTGTTAATTAACTAACTTTCAGAGTCTGCTTGTTGGTGAAATTGTCTGATTAGTTACAGAAATTGTCTGATTTGTTATAGAAATTGTCTGAGTGGATAGAGAAATTGTCTGAATGTTGGTGAAATTGTCTGTTTGGTTAAAGAAATTGTCTGAATGTTGGTGAAATTGTCTGTTTGGTTAAAGAAATTGTCTGAATGTTGGTGAAATTGTCTGTTTGGTTACAGAAATTGTCTGAACGTTGGTGAAATTGTCTGATTGGTTACAAAAATTGTCTGATTGGTTACAGAAATTGTCTTGTACCTTTAGCCAGCTCCAAGCTCTGTACTTCCAAGTACCACATTAAGTCTTGTACCCTTAGTCAGCTTCAAGCCCTGTACTTCTAGTAGCTCATTAAGTCTCGTACCCTTAGTCAGCTTCAAGCCCTGTACTTCCAGTAGCTCATTAAGTCTTGTAGTCAGCTTCAAGCCGTGTACTTCCAGTAGCACATTAAGTCTTGTACTTTTAGCCAACTCCAAGCTCTGTACTTCCAGTAGCACATTAAGTCTCGTACCCTTAGTCAGCTTCAAGCCCTGCACTTCCAAGTACCACATTAAGTCTCGTACCCTTAGTTAGCTTCAAGCCCTGTACTTCCAAGTACCACATTAAGTCCGTACCCTTAGTTAGCTTCAAGCCCTGTACTTCCAAGTACCACATTAAGTCCGTACCCTTAGTTAGCTTCAAGCCCTGTACTTCCAAGTACCACATTAAGTCCGTACCCTTAGTTAGCTTCAAGCCCTGTACTCCATTAGCACATTAAATCATGTATCCTTAGCCTGGTTCAAGAAAAGTAAAAGTATTTTTTTGAGATCGCCACAAAATCATAGAATAAAGTACTGACCATGTCTGACTGACTGACCGTGACAATGACTTTAGCCCAGTGGTTCTCAACCCATTGGTCGCGGTCCAAAGGTGGGCCGTGACAAGGAGAATTGTGGGCCGCGCTGAAGTCTCAAAGCAGAAAAAAAAAATCAATAAAGATTATTCCGCATTTTCACAAACTGCATAGAGGAAGACTACACGGATGCAAGCCGCAGAACTGTAGGTACCTTTATTAGTATGTCCGCTGTGCGTCTAATGGAGAAGGGATGGTCCAGACAGCGTTTCTTCCAGCATCAAACAGCAATGTGACGTACATAAAAAGAAGACATCGCTTTTGATGTGCGACACCGGCGTCTTTCTGACTTCTTTTGTGTAGCAATGAATATGCAGTGAAACATGTGGATAAAATAGTACATAATACTTTCTAAAATTAGTCGCAAATATAAAGCACTTTATTAGTGGGCCGCGAAAATGTTTGACTTCTAAATGTGGACCGTGCAGCAAAAGTGTCTCAGAACCGCTGCCTTAGTTCTCATATATACTTCCAGAAGAACAGAAGCAAGCGCAGGTTGCCCAGGATAATCTGTTTCCTGACATCAGAGAAAACCTAAACAGTTCAGGAATTGTACCAAGTCTGTACAGTCATTTCTCAAGAACATGTGTCTGACAATAGCAAAGAACATATGTCTCAAGAACATATGGCTGACAATAGCAACGAACATATGGCTGACAATAGCAAAGAACATGTGTCTCAAGAACATATGTCTGACAATAGCAAAAAACATATGTCTGACAACAGCAAAGAACTGCACGTGGTCAGGTATGTTTTCTTGCCTTAAAAGTACCTTGTCGGCCTTGGAACTGCCGAATTACCTACAAAATAGCGATTATTTCTAAAACTGTTATGATATATTTCGTGCATATTTTATACATTGTTAATTAACTAACTTTCAGAGTCTGCTTGTTGGTGAAATTGTCTGATTAGTTACAGAAATTGTCTGATTTGTTATAGAAATTGTCTGAGTGGATACAGAAATTGTCTGAATGTTGGTGAAATTGTCTGTTTGGTTAAAGAAATTGTCTGAATGTTGGTGAAATTGTCTGTTTGGTTAAAGAAATTGTCTGAATGTTGGTGAAATTGTCTGTTTGGTTACAGAAATTGTCTGAACGTTGGTGAAATTGTCTGATTGGTTACAAAAATTGTCTGATTGGTTACAGAAATTGTCTGATTGTTGGTGAAACTGATTGATGGCGAAACTGTCTGATTGATTACACACAGTGTTTGATTGTTGGTGAAACTGTCTGATTGTTGGTGAAACTGCCTGATTGTTGGTGAAACTGTCTGATTGGTTACAGAAATTGTCTGATTGTTGGTGAAACTGATTGATGGCGAAACTGTCTGATTGATTACACACAGTGTTTGATTGTTGGTGAAACTGTCTGATTGTTGGTGAAACTGTCTGATTGGTTACAGAAATTGTCCGATTTTTTTTTTTTGTGAAATTGTCTGATTGTTGGTGAAACTGTCTGATTGATGATGAAGAACGTGTTCGTGACTTGGAAGTATCAGTGAAAGACAGGGAACAAGTTAACCATTTGTAAATGATATTCTTCAATAACACTCGGAAAATTACACTGAGAGAGAGAGAGAGAGAGGAGAAAAGAAGAGATGACAAAAGAAGAGATGACAGAAGAAGAAGAAGAATAATGATGCCTACACCTACTCTATGAAGTGTGAGCAAGATAAGCGAACGGTTTATCAGAAAAATAAAATTATTATGGTTTGGGGGTGGAGGTGGGGGGTGGGGAAGAACCCAGAAAAGTCAACGATGTTAAGACACAGAATACGCCAACTTCGGCTGTAAATGGTCTGGTACATATTCCTGAAGCGCTGGCAGTACTCTTGGTGACATCGAGCTCGGTCAAGGCCTTCATGAAAAGAGGTGGCGGGGGTGGGGGAGAGCAATCGGCTTAAGTGAAGGTCAGAGGTCAAAGTGACACTGCACGCGGCTTCCGCGATCTGCATGGATAAAATAAGCAAAAAGGCTGCGCGAACACTGGCAAAGGAAAACAGCCAGAAACAAGAAAAATGTAGTTTTAACATGATCTGTCAGATTTACAGCCGCCTTCTTCTGGGCTGAAATGCTGTGAAAGATGGGAGGAAAACAGCGCGATGAGAATAAAGAATTGAAGAGCCATAAAACGCGATTGACTCTCTCTCTCTCTCTCTCTCTTTCTCTTTCTCTCTCTTGCTTTTTTCTCCCCCCTCGTTTCATCCTTCTTAATAAAACATATTGCACAAGTAATCCACCAGTAATGGAAATAAAGATTAACAGAATGCTGATTTCCTTCATCGTTGTTTTAATTGCAATCTTCGGCTGCCGCTGTGTAGCCAACGCCGTCAAAAATCCAAGCCATACATGCATACACTGGGAAGTGCAGCGGGACTTGGAATCAATTTGCAGAGGGGACCCTGAGAAGAAGGTTTCTTTGAAGGCTCCACTACTATGGGATAGGATTGATTCGTATCCAACTGTCCATGCTGAAATTTAAATGAGTATCGTTAGGGGAGGGGGAGGTGGGGGGAAAGAACTCTGGATCTGTGGTCTTCGTCCCTGGATCGGTATATGTGTCAGGGCCGTCAATGGGGGGGGGGCCTCATTGTGGATGGTCAGGAGCCACGACTTCGCCTGGTTCACGGGATGCCAGGTCCTAACAGGTTGGTCAAGTTGTCCTTAAACTCTCTCTCTCTCTCTCTCTCTCTCTCTCTCTCTCTCTCTCTCTCTCTCTCTCGTAATGTTTGAAAAAAAGGTGATTTGTGTTTAATGGAGCAAAGAGTTGACGAAAATGTGTGTATGGGAGGGAGGGGGAGAGAGAGGTGAGAAACATGAAAGAGATGAAAAGGAGATAGAGAGATATGAGAAGGAGAGATGTGAGAGAAAGAGAAAAAGAAATATGACAGAAAGAGATATGACAGAAAGAAATATAAGAGAAAGAGATATGAGAGAAAGAAATATAAGTGAAAGAGATATGAGAGAAAGAGAAAGAAGTATAGGAGAAAGAAGTATAAGAGAAATAGATATGAGAGAAAGAAATGAAAGACATGTGAGAGAATGAAATATAAGAGAAAGAGATGTGAGAGAAAGAAATAAAGAAAGACATGTAAGAGAAAGAAATATAAAAAAAGGAGATATGAAAGAAAGAAATATAAGAAAAAGATAAATAAAAGAGAGATACGAGAAAAAAAGAGATATGAGGAAAAAAAGATGTGAGATAAAGAGATATGAGAGAGATATTAGAGAAAGAGATATGAGAGTCACTAGAGAAAGAAATATGAGAGAGATATTAAATATGAAAGATATCAGAGAGAGAGAGAGAGATGAAAAACAGATGGAGAGATATTAGAGAAAGAGATATGAGAGAGATATTAGAGAGATATTAGAGAAAGAGATATGAGAGAGAAATATGAAAAAGAGATATGAGAGAGATGCTAGAGAAAGAGATATGAGATTATATATATATATATATATATATATATATATATATATATATATATATGAGAGAGAGAGAAATTGGAATACCTTTTAAACAGAGGAGAATGACCAATGAGAGTATGATTCTCTAACAAAGCAAAATAAACATCAGACGTGTAGGCAACACTTCTATCTTATCTAAAATATTTTCATTGAAAGTAATTTCACCAGCAGTGGTATAAGGCTACTAGAAAGCTCGTTAATGACAACGCGAAACATCAACTCATGAAAACCGAGACAATACTCGGTGTTTGCTACCCTAATGTGTGGAATCTCCCTCGTTTAAAGTTGTCTGAGCATGTGTGTATTTATGTACTCAACGGTGCAATTATATTTGGTATGAAAATAAATAATAGGAATTTTGTGCACAATAACTATGTAGGGTAATTCACAACTGAAGAAGCTGTGCAGAGTAAGAGACAGAACTACAAAAATAAGATGTTTAAGGTAATGCATCTGAATGCATCTTTCCCATCGCAACATATGCCTGTGAGACCTGGACACTTAACAAAACAGCTGAGAAACACACAAATGCATTTGAATGTAAATGCTACAGAAGAGTTCTTCAAATATCATGGACACAGTAAAGAACAAATATATCCATACTACAAGAACTTAATATTGAAGAAGGCTGGCTAGTAAAGAAGATTAAACAGAGGAAACGTAAATATTTTGAATATATTAAACGTCATGAGAAATTAGAGAAGACAGTCTTGGAAGGGTACATAAATGGGAAAAAGAAAAAGAGGAAGACCAAGGTGAAGATGGCTGCAAGACATTATTGATGATCTGCGAATGGATGCTTCAGCAATCAGCAGGGCATTTTGCTTACAACCGAGAGGCTTACAGGAGAGCTGTTAGAGAGGCAAAGTTCAGCAAGGGACATGCAAATGACAGAATGACTGAATTCACTGTGAATACATATATAGCTTCAACTGCTTCGCGATTGTTCCACATCAAAAACTGCTGCTTGGGCCGTGGAATGGTTACAACTTCCAGCGCATTTATGGATCAGTGTTTTTTTTTCTTTCGCTTATAGAAGCAGTTACTTGATTAAAAAAAAAAGTTATACATTTGATTTTGCTCTATAATAACAGAGTCACTAATCTTACGAGTACATGTGTACTAGGTTTAACGCCTTGCAGAACGTGTTAAAATTCCAAAATCCTGTCCCAAAACAGCAAAAGAACAATCTACCAAACTATAATCAGACCAGCTTTCGTGTATGGATCAGAAACTTGGAGTACAACAAAGAAAGATGAACGATAATTGCAGATCTTTGAGAAAAATATCCTATCTTTGGGCCCACAACGGATACAAACAGTCGGGAATGGAGAGCTAGAAAGAACACGGAACTCAACAGCTTATTTAAATCCCAACGAATTATAAATGTCTTGAAACTGAACAGACCACGTTGGCTGGGCCATGTAGAAAGAATGGAAGAGAACAGACAAACGAAAATTAATATATGCACAAGAGATGAATGAAACAAGACCACGACGTAGACAGAAAGACAACATAGAAGAGGATATAACAGGAAATTGGCGTCACCTACTGGAGAGAGAAGATTAGGAATAGAGAGGAATAAAGGTAAACTTTATCTGCAACAGTGAGACTTAATGGCTCAGAAAGCTGAAGATTTAACCTTAATTTGATGATTATATGCGTACCAGGTGTACATAAATGGCTTTGAATATAAATGCTACAGAAGAGTTCTTCAAATATCATGGACACTCAAAAAAAGAACAAATATATCCATACTACAAGAACTTAATATTAAAGAAGGCTGGCTAGTAAAGAGGATTAAACAGAGAAAACTAAACATTTTGGACACATTAACCATCATGATAATCTAGAGAAGAAGGTCTTGGAAGGGTACATAATGGGAAAAAGAAAGAGAAGAAGACCAAAGCGAAGATGGCTGCAAGACATCGTTGATGATCTGCAAATAGATCCATCAGCGGCAGGTCATCTTGCTCACAACCGAGAAGCCTACAGGAGTGCTGTTAGGGAGGCAAAGTTCCACAAGAGACATGCCAATGAATGAATGAATGAATGAGGTGTAACCCTAATTTGACGATTATTTGCCTACTAGGTTTAACCCTAATGTGATGTTTATATGCATATTAGGTTTAAACTTAATTTGACGACTATATGTCTACTAGGTTTAACCCTAATTTGGCGATTTTATTCCTACTGGGTTTAACCCTAATTTGCCGATTATATGCCTGCTAGGTTTAACTCTAATTTGACTATTATATGTCTACTAGGTTTAACTCTAATCTGACTATTATATGTGTTGTAGGTTTAACTCTTAACTAATGAGGAAAACGAAAACCTGAAAAAACTGTAGGTCAAACTTTCTGCAGTGAAATCGCCTTCCTTGTTTTTTTTGTGTTTGACTTTGTCAGAAAGAACCTAATATCTTTCTCTCTCTCTCTCTCTCGCTCCTCCTTCCTCTTAAAAAATGCGTTTTTCATGTGATTATTGCTGTCCAAAATTCAGTTCTCAAGCAATCACCAATCTCCTTCTTACACACGCACTCACAAACACACTCCTACTCTCTCCTTCTGTGAGGTAGTGGAGCCTACAATTAGACAGACTTAGGTAACTGAAGAAGAAAAAAAAAAGGTTCATTCCCAGCTTTCTTAATTTTACAGCTACTTACAGCCGTCTTGTACGGCTGGTTCCCTGAGATTTATCGTTAAAAAAAAACAAAAAACGCCAAATATACTTCCACCCTTGTGAATATCAAGTCAAACACGGCAGAGACTTGCCTTTAGATCTCTTTTCCCAGAAATATTTATGCAAAATGTACTAGCGTCATGGATTTACACGCCTTAATTCTTAGCACTTCCTTGGTCGATCGATGTGTTTTGAAAGCTGGTGTAAGACATACACAGGCTAAAACCGCCGCTTAAATTTGATATAGAATTGTACATTTTTTATAGTGGACACTTAATTAATTAATTAATTAATTAATATGATTCTTAATTATTAATCATACTGTCATTGTTCTCTCACCTGTTTAAAGGGTATTCCAATATATATATATATATATATATATATCTAATATCTTTCATCTCTCTGTCATGTTTCACTGTCATATCCATCTCTTTCAAATAACTCTCTCATATCTTACTAATTAATTATTTTATAAACATAAGCATAAAATAATTTATTCTTCAGTATTATAGGTCTAATGTTGTAGTCTAGTTCTTGTACTTGTACGCACATTTCAGCTTTTTTCATAATAATGTGGGCACTTCAGTTCTGACATCTCATCGCAGAGCAATGGGGTGGGGGGGGGGGGAGGGCAGAAGTTGTCAACTTAATGTCTGGTGTCTGATATAAGGTTGGATGTAATTATCTAAATGTTGTTATCTAACTTACCTGGACTAGATGTTATCTGACCCTGACTAGATAAGGTTATCTAACCGGCCCCTAGCTGTTTTTGTGTAACCCAAATCATGTGTTACCTTATCTAGACAGATATTATCTAACAGACTAGATGATGTTACCTAAACTAGGTGTTATCAAGTACAGACTAGACGTTATCTAACCCAGTCTAGGTGTTGTTATTTAACCCAGACTGGATGTTATCCAACCCAGTTCAGATGCTGTATTCTAATCCAGTCTAAACGTTGTTATCTAAACCAGTTCAGATGCTGCATTCTAACCCAGTCTAGATGTTATTATCTAACCCAAACTTGCTACATGTAATACAAATATTTATCTGTAGATATCTAAACAGAAGTGAAAAGTTTATCTAACATAAGTTCCATTCATTAATGTATCTTATAGAGACTAGATATAGCTCAGACAGCCATTATACAACTATCTAGCACAGACTAGATATAGCTCAGACAGCAATGATACAACTATCTAGCACAGACTGGATATAGCTCAGACAGCCATGATACAACTATCTAACACAGACTAGCTCAGACAGCCATTATACAACTATCTAGCACAGACTAGGTATAGATCAAACAGCCGAGATGAAAACTTTTGCCACAGAAATATTATACTTACCTCACAGGGGTACAATTATGTATCAAACACAAACATACTTAACTATCAAAGCATATCTTTATCACACACGAAATACTTATCCATTACATGATGTCTTTATCAAACGCGAGCATACTTATCTATCAAATCATGTCTTTATCAAACACGGACATACTTATCTATCAAAGCATATCTTCATCAAATCACGAACATACTTATCTATGAAATCATGTCTTTATCAAACACAGATATACTTATCTATCAAATCATGTCTTTATCAAACAAGAACATATCTTATCATATCTTTCACTTGTGAAGTTAACTTTAATTTGTCGCCTGATATTTTGTGTGTGTGTGATAAAAAGCAACAAAAAAAAATACATATATATATATTCACTCTTTCTTTTTAAGCGGAGTGCCCATCATAGACCAAACCATAAGAGGAGTTGAAAGTTCACATCATGGACCAAACCATAAAAGGAGATGAAAGTCCAGTTTTGATTCTCTGTTCCTCTCCAAAAGTCACCTCCGAGCCTCTTAAATGCCTTTTGCGGATCTTCCCCCCCCCTCCCTACCTTTCCTCCACACTATCACACACACACACACACACAAACACACCGACGTGCACACACAAATACCGCAAAAATCTCCTGTCACTCAATTACGCAACATTTCATCCGGGCATTTACAGATAAAAGGTTAAAAAGAGAAAAAAAAAATTATCACATTTTATCTTGGGTGCATTTCGCTTGTTTTCTTTATTCATCAATAATAAAAAGCAATATTTAAACCAATAAAAATTTGATGGCTTAAAAAAAAAGAAAAGGAAAGAACAGAAAAGAAAGAAGAAAAGAAAAGAAAGAAAGAAGAAAGAGCAATAACAGTGTCCGCACATTTGAGGAAGTTATAAAAGAATAATAATAAACGGGACTTGTAACCACCCGTACAAAATGTTGCTATCTTTATCTCAACAGATAAGCAATCGTATCCGAGTTTGTATGGGAGAGGATAGATTACCTGGAAAAAAAAAACCAGTACTGAAAAGTTATTATATGTATAACGGATACCCTGCCCCCCCTCCCCTCCCCCTATTTTCTTTGGTGTCACGTGATATTGTCACCTGGTGAGGAAAGTTAACCGAGAAATTGGGAATTGGAAAGCGCATCTACCCACTGGGTGAGGCCATGGAGTGGGGGTGGGAGAAGGCTCACGATAACTTGTGACATTTTATCGACTTGCCTGCTCTATCGTTGCCTAGACGTTGACAGATAAAGAGTTCAGTCCTGCAGCATTTGGGCAGGGCAGTGGATGAGCACGTTCTATGAACACTGTTATCACAGAGCAGTTTAACTCATGGAGTGAGTGGGGCCTCTTTCTCCACGACCAGTTGGCCCGGCCGAAGCAGGATATATAGCTCAGTGGAGATGTCTCCTTACGCGGAACTCACACATGAAACGGAGGTTTGCACGACAAAAAAACACAACAGCTAATGTCTCCTTGTTGTACAACCTGCTTTCAGACCTGTGTAAAATCTACTTTCAGACCTGTGTAAAATCTACTTTCAGACCTGTGTAAAATCTGCTTTCAGACCTGTGTAAAATCTACTTTCAGACCTGTGTAAAATCTACTTTCAGACCTGTGTAAAGCCCGCTTTCAGACCTGTGTAAAGCCCGCTTTCAGACTTGTGTAAAACCTGTTTTCTAACACGTATATTGCCAATATTCTCCTCACAGTATATGGGATCTCATCATGTTAAAGAGTTCCATGAAATGGATTTTGAATTAAGGAAAAAGAAAACCCAAAACAAAACAAGAAACTATCTGTTGCACCAGACATGGCAAGAGACCGTGTGTATGTCTAAAAAGTTGCTACCTGCTAGAGAGACTGAATCTAAGCTACGGAATTTCTGTGTCACGGTCTGTTTCTTTCTGGGCGTCACGATCCCTCGTGTCTACTGAACAGTTACTAAAGACTATGTCAATAAAACACTTCTTTTTCGGGGGTGGGGGGGGGGGGGAAGGGTGCCAGTTGGCTAAGTCTATAGTACGCTGTTCTCTCGTGGCTAGACGGCTGCTCATCCTACCGGAGTCCGTGGTTCGAATCCCAGGTAATTCTCTTGTGATTTTTTTTTCTCTCACGTCTCACTAAAGTGCTTTGTCTACGATTTTTTTCTCTTGTCTAATCCTACAAAACTCTGTTCTCTTACTTTACCGCACCAAAGCCTCATAGTTTCCTATTTATAAAAAACTGCTCCTCCATAGCGAGAGTGCTAGATCAAGAAGTGACAGCAGCTCAAAACATCCTTTACTCAGCCTCTATTGCTGACTGATGTTGAGAGTAATACTTTTTTTTACATCAAAACTTGTTCTATGAAGCAAGGATAGATCACTTTGTATTGTGATCATAAGACATCGTGAGAACAAAATTCAGCCCCCCCCCCCCCCTCCCTCTTCCCCCACCAAAAAAAAACCCCTCAGTATTTTATCATCATCATCATCATCATCATCATCATCGCCTTTCGCTCCCTCGTGAGCACGGATAAAGGCTCTCCAGACATCCCTGTTCTTGGAATTATTCTCTGCTTCCTTCCATGTGCATCCCTTGTCTCTGAGCACTGTCATAATCTCTCTTCTCCAAGTAAGTCTAGGCCTTCCTCGTTTTCTATTTTCCTTGAGGATTCCACGTCAGTGCCTGCCTTGCTATGCTGGTGTCGGGTTTCCTCAACGTGGTCAATCAATATTGCAGCACAACGCATTATTCGGGGACAACAGAAAAGAAAGCACAACAAACGACGAAAAGAATGTCATACTCGTAGTAACGAATATAACATCTAATTTGGCTGTTTTCGAGTGATCAAACCGCTTATCGTCTGTTATATTTTTTTCTTCCATTATTTCCTCACTGGACCTTCCCGTTTCTGGGGCAACTTAGTTCTAGGTCCTCGCTTAAACTGGTACACGGACGTGGATGCCGGAAGTTCACAATCATCATCTTTGTTTCTTTCATGGACCCAGTATTATGTCTGTTCATTTTTCCTTTCTTTCTCTCTCCTCCTCCCCCCTCCCCCCCCCCCCAAAGAAATTCACGAACATTCCACTGAGACTTCTCATTTTTCCAGGTGGTGTTGCTGTGTACTTCGCTACTAAGTAGGCAGTGAGCATGGGACGGTGGGAGTTAAAAAAAAAGAAAAAGGTAAGCAGGGCTTGACCAATAACCTGAGATATCTAGTGACAGATGGTCGTACCGCGTCATCTGCCGGGTTGTAACAAGGGACGACGCGATGAAGAAGAGAGAACGGGGGGGGTACAAGGTCGTTCTTTTGTCATGTGGGAAACGTTCATTGTTCTTCTTGTTGCGCCGAATTAGGTTTCTGCTTTCCTGTTAACATTTTATACTTTGGTACACTCGGCAGGAACACTTCCCGGTCAAGTGTTCGTAAGAGTGAGAGAAAGGGAGGAAAGAAAGAAAGAAAGAAAGAGTGAGTGAGAGAAAGAGAAAATGTACGTGTTTTTTTTTAAAGTAGTTTTCTCGGAAGTCCGCCATGGCCGAGTGCCTCAGCTCCCAATGTTAGGCGATTGTTGACTATAGTTCCAGATATACAGATTTCAGGCATTCTCTAGCAATCTTATTGTTGCTTTCTAATTTGTGTGATCTACTCCTAATATGTGTTTTTCGGATATAATGACGTGGTCTCCTCACACCATCAGTGTGTTTAAGGATGTAAATGACGTGGTCTCCTCACACCATCAGTGTGTTTAAGGATGTAAATGACGTGGTCTCCTCACACCATCAGTGTGTTTAAGGATGTAAATGACGTGGTCTCCTCACACCATCAGTGTGTTTAAGGATGTAAATGACGTGGTCTCCTCACACCATCAGTGTGTTTAAGGATGTAAATGACGTGGTCTCCTCACACCATCAGTGTGTTTAAGGATGTAAATGACGTGGTCTCCTCACACCATCAGTGTGTTTAAGGACATAATGACGTGGTCTCCTTACACCATCAGTGTGTTTAAGGATATAATGACGTGGTCTCCTTACACCATCAGTGTGTTTAAGGATATAATGACGTGGTCTCCTCACACCATCAGTGTGTTTAAGGATATAATGACGTGGTCTCCTCACATCATCAGTGTGTTTAAGGATATAATGACGTGGTCTCCTCACACCATCAGTGTGTTTAAGGATATAATGACGTGGTCTCCTCACACAATCAGTGTGTTTAAGGATATAATGACGTGGTCTCCTTGCGCCACTATGGAAAGATGAGTGTCTGAGAAATGTTGTGCGGATAATATATCCCACGAAGTGGAGCCCTTTGAGTAGGGATGTATCTAGAATTGCTATTAGACAGACGGACAATCAGTTCTCCATCCCAAGTGCATTTTGTCATAAGTTCTTCAGTTCGTCTGCAGGGACTCCGATAGTAACGATAACTTATATAGTTTAACTATTCTTTCATTATACACCCGCACATACATACAGGTATAGAAGCAGCATAAAACAAGTAAATAATCTGAATTACTTCGTACTGTTACCCATATAACGAGTGGCCGTATTTTCTAGCTGTAAGGCCGGCCACCTCTGTTTTCAAAGAGAAATCCTAAAACGTGAACAAAGAATAGAAAAGCACCCGAAATCATGGGAGGGACTTCTCTTGCATGGCTACCAGTGGGTTTCTCCCGTCGCTACGACTCATCGGACACTGACATGGAATCAGAGGATGCGACGGGTCATCCTATTTACGGGTGCCTGCTTACCTCCAGGTGTTCTAGGTCAGTGTCTTTGAAGTTTGTCCTCTAGCGTACCGCCCCCTGGTGCTTGTATTTTTCTGTAGATTACTGTTAGGTGCTTTATATAGAGACAGTGCTACTGAACAGTTGTGAAACTTGAACAAGGGAGTTAACCGTTGTACTGGCCACAACACCCTCAAATATCCCGATAGGTCAAGGAAATATGGGACATCCCACCACAACCGTAGTTCCTTTCATGACCTTTTACCTCATGATCATCATCATCAGGTGCCGTGCCGACTGGCGTTGACTATTATGCTTCTCCAGAGTACCCGATCCTTCACGCAGGCCATTAACTCAGCTGGCGATCTCCTCTCACACCACCCCGTCAGACTGTCCAGCATCATTTCTCTTGGTCTTCCTCTCGCTCTTTTTCCCTCTATATTTTTCCTGTTGTTACAATATTTTCAATCCCCACTCTTCTCATTGCATGTCCTAAGAAAGTATATTGTCTTTCTCTCTTATTTTTTTGACAAGATATTTGTGTATCTCCAGCTCTTCTCAAACATTCTCCATTTTGCTATTTTTGCTGTCCAGGGAATTCGCAACATTCTTCTCATAAACCATATTTCTGCTGCCTCCAACGACTTTTCTGCAGACCTGCATATTTACACTTACCTTTCGAAAACTGTAAGGCGAAAAGACAGAAAACGAGACAAATATCCTAGCGAGACAAATATCCCAGGGTACTGATCAAGTGGCATAGGAAGACGGAAAGTACCTGAATTAGTTAGAAACGCCAAGGACATGACAAAATCAAGGCGCATGATCGCCAACGTTATCAGGTACGGCACATAGTTAACGAAGTATGGCACGGACTTAATGAAGTACGACACATAATTAATGAGGTACTGCACGTAATTAATGAGGTACAAGACGACGTAATTAATTAGGCACGCACGTAATTAATGAGGTGCGGCACATAATGACTCATCAGTAATTTGCACCTTAAGTCTGACAGAGTTTCCCAGCGTGTAACTTATTTTATGTCAAAGTTTCTCAGATATAGCACAGAAAATGGCTGACATGTCACTCATCTCGCGTACTTTCTGGCAAACATTTCGTCTCCTTGATGCCTCAGACTAATCAAAGAATGTGACGTCAGAAATGAACGGCTTGGTTCTGGATTCTGTCTACTTGTGTACGAGAGCTCTTTGATGCTGAGACCTGTAGGGGGAGGTTGTATAGATCTAACATATCCTGTGTACAGTTGTCTGAGTGTTGCTTTGTCAACTCCCCAGGATGTACTTGCAAGTCGCTTGAGTAAGTTTAGTCTTTTGGATGCTTTTTCTGCTAGTCCATCCATGAACTCTTTAGAATTAAATTTTCTGTCTAGTTTCATACCGAGGTATGTTGGATTTTTTTTCTTTCATGATTTGAGCACCATCGAGAGTTTTTTTCAGTTCAGTCTTTGGTAGTTTGTTGCTAGGAATGAAAGAAATGCTAATTACAAGAGATGATAGCTACAAGAGATGATAGCTGCATGGCAGGTTTGCTACAAGAAATGCTAGCTACATGGCGCGCTTGCTACAAGAGATGCTAGCTACATGAGATGGTAGCTACATGGCGCTTGCTACAAGAGATGATAGCTGCATGGCAGGTTTGCTACAAGAAATGCTAGCTACATGGCGCGCTTGCTACAAGAGATGTTAGCTACAAGAAATGCTAGCTACATGGCGCGCTTGCTACAAGAGATGCTAGCTACATGAGATGGTAACTACATGGCGCGCTTGCTACAAGAGATGTTAGCTACATGAGATGGTAACTACATGGCGCGCTTGCTACAAGAGATGCTAGCTACATGAGATGGTAACTACATGGCGCGCTTGCTACAAGAGATGCTAGCTACATGAGATGGTAACTACATGGCGCGCTTGCTACAAGAGATGTTAGCTACAAGAAATGCTAGCTACATGGCGCGCTTGCTACAAGAGATGATAGCTACAAGAGATGCTAGCTACATGGCGCGCTTGCTACAAGAGATGTTAGCTACATGATATGGTAGCTACATGGCGCTTGCTACAAGAGATGCTAACTACAAGATGAAGCTAACAAATGTTTTATCTTCTACCAACTTTGATTAAACCCAGGGACTGATTTTTTTCTCTTCATACACCGGCACTCAACTATACAGAATTCCTCAGTGCGCCTCATCCTACAGACAAGAGGTATCCGTTTTAAGGGCAGTTTCTACAGATTACTTGTACTGGTTACCAGTTTCTTAGAGCCGGGCCGACTGCAGGGCAGAAGAAAATGATCTCAAACTCATAGTTTTATCTCTGGGATGACAGTTCATTTGTGCTAATCTTACTTCACTTTCAGTTTAAATACTAAACGTATTAGTCAGTCAGTCAGTTAGCATGTCGCTGCGGAACACTGCCTCACTAACAGCTCTCTGGTAGGCCTTTCGGTTGTAAGAAAGATGCCCTGCTATGCTGCTGATGCATCCATTCGCAGATCGTCAATGATGTCTTGTAGCCATCTTCGCCTTGGTCTTCCTCTCTTTCTTTTTCCCATTATGTACCCTTCCAAGACTGTCTTTTCAAAATTTTCATGACGTTTAATATGTCTAAAATATTTGAGTTTTCTTTGTTTAATCTTCTTTACTAGCCAACCTTCTTCAATATTAAGTTCTTGTAGTATGGATATATTTGTTCTTTTTTGTGTCCGTGATGTTTGAAGAACTCTTCTGTAGAATTTACAGTCAAAGTCATTTATGTGTTTCTCAGCTGTTTTGTTAAGTGTCCAGGTCTCACGGGCATATTTTGCGATGGGAAAGATGCATCCCCTTAAAATCTTATTTTTGCAGCTCTGTCTGTTCCCCTCCACAACATCTTTAGTTTTTGTTTTGTTTTGTTTTTTTAAAGAGGGACAGATGTCTTCTTTTGAATTTTCCTCATCGTATCTCCATTCTTAGTTAGTAATGATCCAAGAACTCTCCATCTATTCCAATATTTCCTCATTCGTATATAGTTCAGCTGCCTTATTTGTTTTGTCAGTTGTCATCAATTTAGTTTTCTTTGCACTAAGATCAAGGCTTTGCTCTTCATTATTCTTACAGACTGATATAATTAGGTTTTCCATTCCTTTCTGTGTTGTGGACACTAATACTGTGTCATCAGCAAATCTAATCTCTGGTATTTTATAACCTTCAATTGTTATGGCATCGTAATATTCTTTGTCTACATCTTCTCTAACATTCCTCATTATATTTTCAGTATGTAAGTTAAATAAGTAAGGCGACAGTATGCACCCCTGACGGACCCCTTGATTTATGTCAAACTAAGCTGTTGTTTCACCATTTATTCTCACTGCTACCTGTTGGTCTGGATACAGGGTTCCCAAACTTTCTGGTGTTGTACACAATCGAATGCCTTTGTATAGTCTATAAAAGACAAGTATAGATCCACATTAAATTCTCTGCTTTTCTCTATTATTACAGGTTTGAAAACCCCCCAACCCCACAGAAAAAGATAGCATTAATATACTTTATACTGTTGGGGCTAATAAGACATTCTGCGCGATGCCTTCCACAGATAAGAACTTGCCACTCAAACTCAACCGCCCAAGCACCAAACGCCAGGGGAAGTAACCTGCTCGATTATGGAGGTCACTCCCTTCCATAGACTGAAAACTGTTGTAGAAACAATTTATATCAGGATGGTATTGTCACAGCCAAACTCTTGAAGCATCCATAAAAGTGAATGAGCCCAGAAGCCCATAGAATGAATCCAACTTTTAAAAAAAAAAATTGTATTTATAATCCAGATTTCCAGGTCATTCAACTGGCTATTGTTCAGATTTTTGAAAATGAATGGACAAAGGAGAAACAGCTTCACTAGGGAGTCCGCGATACGATACGGCCACCGGAAGTAACCGAGGTGTGGACTGCTCAGGCCATCTGGAAGCGTAACATATAGTTTGTGAGAAAGATATTGACCTATATAGCTTAGAGTTTTTTGTTACTACTTCCTGTTCCATATCTTCTTTCTTTCTTATGTTCTTTTGTGTTTGGTATTTTTTTTTGGTTCCACCCGTAAGTGTAAACTTCTGTTCTCCATCAGCCACGTGGTGATGATTCAAGTACTTCAGGTAAAGTATTGGAGAAGAGAATGTTACAAAGACCTCTTTCAGTACCGGAGAGAACCTCACAAAGTGGATTCTCAGAAGATTCCATGCGTTACTTTTAAGTTTAATCTCCTAGACTGACCTGGACAGGGAAACCAGAGTTGTAGATTCCAGTTTGACCTGCAGACATCTTGAGAGCTCAAGAACAGCTAACTGGCTTGAGATATAAGTTCTGTCAGTCAAATGATTTGACAGGTCTCTGCTACAGAGCAGTCAAATATATAAAGCAGCGTGTGCTGTCGGACAAAGGCTAATGACGTGTGCCTAGCAACGGAACTCCTGAAATGCACTGTGCAGATGTCCACGGTCCAATCAGAGGATGAACCAGCTGAGGTCTTCTTAGCTTCTTCCTTGAACTGCGAGCTGGTATTCTCTGCAGCTGATGTGGAGAAGACATTGAGGCACAACATCATGGCGGCCTGGAAGCGGAATATGGCGGATATTTTTTCAGTCCCCCAGTGCAGCTAAACAGAGAGTTAGCACCACTGCTGCTACTACTACTACCACCACCACTACTAAAACTGTTACCACTACTACTACTACTACTACCACTACCACTACAACCACTACTAAAACTGCTACCACTACTACTACTACTATTACTACTACTACTACTATTACCACCACTACTACTACTACTACCACCACCACTACTACTACCACTCTCTCTCTCTCTCTGAACCTTAAGTGCCCAGGGCACATGGGGCTTCCGCAAGGGTTTTCCACAAATGCCTGTCTTTCGCCTTTTTTTCTGCTCTTGCCCAGGTGAGCCCTCTATTGCTCAACATCCTTTCTGTTGTTCTTCTCCATGTCTCTGTTGGTCTACCCTTACTTCTGCTCCCCTGTGGTGTCCATCTTAGTGCTATTTTTGGTAGTGAGTTGTCAGTCATTCGGAGCACATGTCCCAACCATCGCCAGCGTCTTTCCTCAATAATTGTTGTCAGTGGTTTCATCTGCATTTCTGCCAATAAAATGTTATTTCTTATGGTGTTTGGCCAAAATATTTTTTTAATTCTACGTAAACATTTAGTCTGGAAAGAATTCAACTTGTTTTCTATGGTTTTGGTGATTTTCCAGCATTCACTTCCATAGAGTAGTACACTTAGAACATTACTCTTAAATATCCTGATTTTCATATTTATGCTTAGTTTATTTGATTTCCATATATTCTGTAGCATTGCAAAAGCCTGGTTTGCTCTAGTAAGTCTGCTGTTGATGTCCTCTGTGCTGTCTCCATTTTCTACTACTCTGCTGCCAAGGTATACAAATTCGTTGACCTCCTCCACTAACTTGTTATCTACTCTGAGTACATTTCTGTTGTTCACATTTTGCTTCATTAACTTTGTCTTTCCTACATTGATCTTTAGTCCTATGTTGTTTGCATTCTGGGTTAACTTGTTTATTTTATCTTGCATATCTTTGTGACTGCTTGATAATAGACAAATGTCGTCCGCAAAGTCAAGGTCCTCCAGCACTGTGTCAAGGGTCCATTGTAATCCTCTGCGTTTGTCTGATGTTGCCTCCTTCATTAACCAGTCTACTGCCAAGATAAATAATGTTGGTGATAGTACACATCCCTGTTTCACTCCTGTTTGTACCCTAAAGCTGCTGGAGACTACTACCACTACCACTACTAAAACTGCTACCACTACTACTACTACTACTATTACTACTACTACTACTACTACTATTACCACTAATACTACTACTACTACCACTACTACTACTACAACAAATCCGTCTTCCATGGGTGTAACTTAGACATCTTTATTTATTGCCCGGATAAATTGTGTAACAACTTATATAAGTTTAAGTTCAGCTTTTTATCGCTGTAACAAGCTCTACCGACATAAGTTTTAAGTTCAGCTTTTTATCGGTATAACAAGCTCTACTGGTGTAAGTTTTAAGCTCAGCTTTTTATCGTTGTAACATGCTCTACCGAAGCTGAACCTCAATTTCTCGTTGTTGTTGTTGCTGTTTTTCTTCTTTTTTTTAGGGTTACATCACCCTATATCTGGAGATAAAACTAGGAACGTAAGATCAGATGATTTTAATAAACGCAGAAATGCGCTGTAATAAATTAATTTCAAATGGACATAGTGTTATTTTGCGCACCAAATAGCAATAAATATGGAACCCTTTGATAGACAACATAAATATTAGTAAATGCACGTTTTTGACGCAAGCGATGCTTCCTTCTCTTCTAATTATTTGCAACAACAACAAAAGCAAATAAGTGAATTCAAAGGCAGGCGGGATGAGGAAAAATTGTGAAGCTCTTTAAATAGGAAAAAAAAAAAAGTAATGAAGAGAAACATTATACTACGTCGCAGATAACATATCAAACAGCATTTTCCTCTTTCCTTTCTTAAGACCTGCTTGTCCATTACAACCAGAACGCTCCAGCAGCAGGCAGAGCACAGGCTTGTGGGGGTCCTCAAAGCCGTGTAGGGAGCTTGTCGGAGTTCTTCAAACCGCGCAGATTGTTTCCACGAGTTCTTGTATTCAAGCGTAAGTTAATGCGTTTCTTATGTCCACTGTTTATCACAAGATAGAAACAATTACGCTTCTCTATAAAATACTTCTACAATCTCGGAGGTTTTCTCTGCGAACTAGATGTTCGAGTCAGTTTCGAGATAAAACTATTGGACACTGGCGATACTCATCCACCCCCCCCCCTCTCTCCACCCCACGCTCATCCTTCAAAATAATAGCCCCCCCCCCAATCCTGCCCCCAACTATAATAAACATGGCATATTTTCATTACAGGAAACTAAGTTGTGAACAGCCGTTTTCCCTTCTTACACTGATGGCCACATGCGCAGTGTACTCTAGATCTCGCTTTTCATAAGTATTTTCCCTAACATAAGTATCAGGTACCAAGGTTGACTGACTACAACGGCGATGAAATAACATTATGTCATCTTCTTCTTGAGATGAGACCGCTTTAAAATGGTTCTTACTCTCTAGGTGAACATTTCCTGAGCGTTTTCATATCACAGCAGCTGTTGGAACTACAGTAATATGTTTCTATCTGGACCTAGATTCAAGAAAGACTGTAGAAATGAAGCGTGCTCAAAGGCGATGAAACGAATTTGTTGGTGCTCCTAATTATTATTATAGCTTCGTATTCTAGTGTCTGGGATATCTTCAAATGTCAGATATATCTTCAAATGTCTGAGATAACTTCAAATGTCTGAGATAACTTCAAATGTCTGAGATATCTTCAAATGTCTGAGATATCTTCAAATGTCTAAGATATCTTCAAATGTCTGAGATATCTTCAAATGTCTAAGATATCTTCAAATGTCTGAGATATCTTCAAATGTCTGAGATAACTTCAAATGTCTGAGATAACTTCAAATGTCTGAGATATCTTCAAACGTCTGAGATAACTTCAAATGTCTGAGATAACTTCAAATGTCTGAGATATCTTCAAATGTCTGAGATAACTTCAAATGTCTGAGATATCTTCAAATGTCAATTCTGGGTAAGAACACCGGGGTCATGTAACCGCATGTCACAGCTGGGAGGGGGTGATAAGTGACATTTACGATATGACAGAGTTACGTTTAATATGTTTAATATACAGGAGTATTGATGACAGCTACTGAGGAGATGTCCCTGACAGGGAAATTTTCCTTTCACCTGGTTAAAGAGAGAACATGGTCGTGTATGTCCAAGAACAGTGCAGTCAAAATCTTATCCCAACTTAAATCAACGCCCCATGCCTGGTGTAAGTATGACATGCTGGTTCACCTTTTTTTTCCTTCACTTTGATTGTTCTTAATATCACACATCTCCCTCAGCAAATAAATAACATTCACCTAAAGTAGATAAAATGGTGGCTAGGATGGCTGAGTGGTTAGGAGCTCGGTCTATTAATCCGGTGGTACAGGGTTTAAGTCCCAGCAGTGGGGGATTTTTTGGATGCTGCAGATCTTACTGTTAGGACGCTTGTTAATGCAAATGCATTGAAGGGTTTACACTAAGGAACTCATCTACTCAATGCAGGCCCGACGAAGGGCGGGCGAGTGGGGGAAGAGGGAGGGAGGGAAGGAGAGAGAGAGGGGCCAGATCTAAACACAAGGAGGGCATGGTTATTGGGGGGGGGGGTGGTCCGACGGCCCTGTTTTCCCTTTCTTTTCTTGTTAGACAAAATTATAAGGAGGAGATATGTGTGAAAAGGGGGATTGGGGGGGTGGGGGGTGGGAAGAACAGCGATAGTAACTGACTCCGGCCCGACCTGGCTCTCCACGGCCTTGACCTACTGCAAAGTCTCGTTTTCTGGTTTTAAAGAGAGATTGCAGTGCACATACAAAAAAAAAAAAATCATGTCTTAAATCCATGAATAGAAAATATAAAAAAGAAACATTGGAGCGAATACTACTACTATATTTATATTATTATTTTTATATTATTTGACTAGAACGTACTTACCTCTTGCTTTAATGTGACTTGTAGATATTTTTTTTTTCTAAACTTGTTTCTGAGATCTGAACACTGTTTCTATAGATTCGCCAAGGTAAGTATGGCTAGAAGTTAGTGAATGAATGTACAGTACAGCAATATACTTTACGCCCCTGGGGCTGGCCAGAACATAGAACATAAACAAAACCCGAAGACTGGGCCCCCAGAGAAATCGGTAATGATTGTCCGGTGACACACCTGTTTACCTGAAGTGAGCGAAAATGACGGCTTTGGCAAGGAAGGAGGTTTTCTGAACATTTTGGACACTTCTTCGCGCTTTCGCTTTACAGTCGTGGGTTTACGATAGTGATTATATTTTAGTGGGAAATTCTGTATGCTTCTGACATCATAATGCTTACGCTTGGCGATAGAGGGGCTCTTCACCCCCCCCCCCCCCAAATCTCTGCTCCAAGAAGATCCGAACCTGTAGATTGAAGGGTAAAAGGGTGAGGGGGCAGGGAGAAGGAACACGGACCCGGGCATTTCAACAAGAAAACAGATCCAGGGGGGGGGGGAGTGGGGGAGAGATTTGGTAAAAGTGAAACAGATTAGCCTAATCTAGGACAGAACAAACGACAAAAACAAAAAACAAAAAAAAAAAAATTAAAAACTAGGGATTGGGGGTGGGGGTGGGGAATGTGTCCGAGCTAAAGTTAGAAGCCCTCGACATCCTTGATGAAAATGCTGATTTATTTAGTGTAAGTTCCCTCGTGTGTCTCTCATCTTCCTCGGCTTGTAAGTTCCCTCATGTGTCTCTCATCTTCCTCGGCTTCTAAGTTCCCTCGTGTGTCTCTCATCTTCCTCGGCTTGTAAGTTCCCTCGTGTGTCTCTCATCTTCCTCGGCTTGTAAGTTCCCTCGTGTGTCTCTCATCTTCCTCGGCTTGTAAGTTCCCTCGTGTGTCTCTCATCTTCCTCGGCTTCTAAGTTCCCTCGTGTGTCTCTCATCTTCCTCGGCTTCTAAGTTCCCTCATGTGTCTCTCATCTTCCTCGGCTTCTAAGTTCCCTCGTGTGTCTCTCATCTTCCTCGGCTTGTAAGTTCCCTCGTGTGTCTCTCATCTTCCTCGGCTTCTAAGTTCCCTCGTGTGTCTCTCATCTTCCTTGGCTTCTAAGTTCCCTCATGTGTCTCTCATCTTCCTTGGCTTGTAAGTTCCCTTGTGTGTCTCTCATTCCTTGGCTTATAAGTTCCCTCATGTGTCTCTCATATTCCTCGGCTTGTAAGTAAGGCATATGTCTCTCATCTTCCTCGGCTTGTAAGTTCCCTCATGTGTATCTCATCCTCCTCAGCTTGTAAGTTCCCTCATGTCTCTCATCTTCCCCGGCTTGTAAGTTCCCACATGTCTCTCATCTTCCCCAGCTTTTAAGTTCCCTCATGTGTCTCATCTTCCCCGGCTTGCCTGTAGTGGTCGAGGTGCTCTTGGGATGTTCCACTGTTTAAAACATCTACAGATAGACTGGGATTCTTCATATCATTACTATTGTTCTGATTTTTCCCTGCAAAGATTCTAATCTCTCGTCAGATCTGTCAAAACCTCCGGTAACAACTTATATCTTTCTCCGGGAAGTGTGGGTTATTGTGTGTGTGTGTATGTTTATTTAAGCACACACACACACACACGCAAAATATCCCCCATTGTGGAACATTGTGTTTATTTAAGCACACACACACATACACACGCAAAATATCCCCCATTGTGGAACACTGTGTTTATTTAATCACACACACACACAAAATATCCCCCATTGTGGAACATTGTGTTTATTTAATCACACACAAAATATCCCCCATTGTGGAACATTGTGTTTATTTAATCACACACACACACACAAAATATCCCCCATTGTGGAACATTGTGTTTATTTAATCACACACACACACAAAATATCCCCCATTGTGGAACATTGTGTTTATTTAAGCACACACACACACACACACAAAATATCCCCCATTGTGGAACATTGTGTTTATTTAATCACACACACACACACACAAAATATCCCCCATTGTGGAACATTGTGTTTATTTAATGGTCAGCGGGGTAGGGGTATCGCCTATCAAAGGAGAAGTAAGACGCCTCCTTACCTCCGTCAGTCTACGGGACACCCTTGGGCAAGGTGGAGTACCAGTATAGCCCCCACCCTCCCCCCCCCCCCCGATCAGGGTGACATGAAGCCATGGGAACAGGTGGTGGATGGAATGGGAGAGCCAGCCGACAGATAATGTTGGTTATGGTCACCATTCTATGATGGTAGGCAGATGTTCTCAATGTAAGGACAATGGCTACGATCAATGACTAGTACAGTCACTGCCTGGAAGGAAAGCAATGGTAAACTATCTTCTGGAAATATACCAAGAAACCCAAACAGCAACATGGAAAGTCAAATAGGAAAAAGATTTGGTGGTGAGGCCTCCAGGCCAGATAGATCTAATTTTAACACTGGGGAAGAGTGTGAGACAGAGGTCAGTACTAGTAATTGTGATGACGGACAAAATCCTGACGGTGTTACTAAGGAAAACCCCTGCATCAAACTAAAAAGAAAAATAAGATTTGGATCATGGAATGTAAGAAGTATGTATGAGGGAAAATATCAAGTAATAAGTGACGAGACTGAAAGAACAAGAATACACATTTTGGGAATCTGCGAACATCGATGGAAAGGATCAGGACACTTTAAGAGCGAGAATGATAATATCTTTATATACTCTGGTGGAGAATTAAGAGGAAAGAGTGGAGTGGCTTTTTACTTGGACAAATCAACATCAAAAGCATTACTAGGTTATAATCCAGTAAATGATAGAATACAGTAAATGATAGAATAATCACAATCAGACTTAAGGGCACTCCTAGAAATATAACAATCATTCAGATATATGCACCTACAACAGCAGCAGAAGAAGAGGAAGTAGAAGACTTTTATAACACACTGCAAATGACAATAGACCAGGTACGGAAAAATGATGTTTTAATAATGGGGGATTTTAATGCAAAGATTGGTACATAAAGAGCAGAAGACGAAAGATATGTTTTGAGAAAATTTAGTATATGGCGTAGAAATGAAACAGGTGACAATCTAATGGCGTTTTGCATGGAAAATGAGCTAATGATCACTAACGCACTTTTAAACAACATCCAAGAAGACTTTACACATGGACATCATCTGATGGGAAAACCAAGAATCACATAGATTACATTTTAGTGCAAAGAAAGTGGAGATCAAGTATAACATTAGCAAAAACTTTACCAGGTGCTGATTGTGACACAGACCATGAGT
Organism: Achatina immaculata; assembly: GCA_009760885.1. Lineage (NCBI taxonomy): Eukaryota > Metazoa > Mollusca > Gastropoda > Stylommatophora > Achatinidae > Lissachatina > Lissachatina immaculata. The sequence goes on along the minus strand of CM019708.1, from coordinate 879,863 downwards.
TATTAATAGCAGATATGAAGATAAAGACAATAAAGACAGTTACGGGATCAAGACCACTCCGCTTTGATCTTACAAAAATAATAGAACAATACGATATAGAAGTGAAGAACTGTTTCGAAATCCTTATGGCTGTACTCAAGGAGATGACACCAGATGAATTGGCTATGCAGGCCAGGGATATCTTAATAACAACAGCTAAAGACATGGTTCCAGTAAAGAAAGCACAAAAGAATGGATGGATTACAGCAGGCACACTAGAACTGATAAAACAACGCAGAGAAATGAAGACGCAATGGAAAGTGACAAACAACAACAAAGAGGAATATAAAACTTTAACAAAAGAAGTACGAAGAAACATAAGAAAAGACCCAAAAAGTAGATACAAGATTGTTGTGAAAGAATAGAAGGACATCAGAAGTATGGAAAAGATAGTGAAATGTTTAAAGAAATGAAGACATTGACGAGAAATGTCGTAACTAAGCTAAATGTGATTTGTGATGAGATGCGGAGTACCTTGACAGAGACAGAGGAAATTCTAGAAAAATGGAAGGAATATTGCAGAGGAATGTATGAAACAACCGACTGTGAAAGCAGAAATCAACAGTGTGAATTATTATTGGAGGTGAAAGAACCCGAATCGACAGTAGAAGTTTTATGGGCAATAAAGAATCTGAAAAATGGTAAATCACCAGGATGTGATGAGGTAACAGCTGAATTTATTAAAGTAGGAGGAAAGGAATGTGCAACAGTCTATTAGGAGGAAAGGAATGTGCAACAATCTATCATGCACTACGTAAAAAGATATGGCATTCAGGTATTTGGCCAAAAGAATGGAAAAGAACTGTATTCATACCACTGCCAAAAAAAGAATAACATGAAATTATGCACAAACTACAGAACTGTTGCCCTGATTAGTCATACCAGTTCAATTTTGTTAAAAATCAATGGGTAGACTTCGAAAGAAAATAGAAGAAGAAATCAATATGGTCCAAGCTGGATTCAGGCAAGGAAGAGGATCAAGAGATCATATATTCAATATAAGATTAATAATAGAGAAATGCAGAGAGTTTAATATGAATCTATATTTAACTTTTATAGACTACGCAAAGGCATTTCATTGTGTACAACACCAGAAACTGTAGGAAATAATGGAAAACATGGGATTTCCAATACATTTGATACAATTAACATCATTGCTGTATCTAGACCAGCAGGCAGCAGTAAGAATAAATGGTGAAACAACAACTTGGTTTGACATAAAACAAGGGGTCAGTCATGGGTGCATATTGTTGCTTTAGTTATTTAACTTGTATACTGAAAATATGAGGAATGTTAGAGAAGATGTAGATAAGGAATATTACGATGCCATAACAATTGGAGGTTATGAAATACCAGAGATTAGATATGCTGATGACACAGTATTTTTGTCTACAACACTAAAAGGAATGGAAAAACTAATTATGTCAGTCCATAAGAACAGCGAAGAGCAAAACCTCTATCTTAATGCGAAGAAAACTAAATTGATGACAACTGACAAAACAAACTAGGCAGCTGAAAATGTTTCAGTGAGGAAAAATTGGAACAAGTGGTGAGTTTTGAATATCTTCGATCACTACTAACTAATAATGGAAATACAGTGAGGGAAATTAAAAGGATGACATCTATCGCTCTTCAGATCAGAAAGTAAAACAACTAAAGAATCTGTGGAGAGGAACAGACAGAACTACAAAAATAAAATTTTTAAGGGCATGCATCTTTTCCGTCGCAACATATGCTTGTGAGACCTGGACACTTAACAAAACAGCTGAGAAACACATAAATGCCTTTGAATGTAAATGCTACAGAAGAGTTCTTCAATTATCATGGACACAAAAAAGAACAAATATATCTATACTACAACAAATTAATATTGAAGAAGGCTGGCTAATAAAGAGGATTTTAAACAAAGAAAACTGAAATATTTTGGACACATTAAACGCCATGATAATCTAGAGAAGACCGTCTTGGAAGGGTACATAATGGGGAAAAGAAAGAGAGGAAGACCAAAGCGAAGATGGCTGCAAGACATCGTTGATAATCTCCAAATGAATGCATCAGCAGTAGGCCAGGCCATCTTGCTGACAACCGAGAGGCTTACAGGCGTGCTGTTAGGGAGGCAAATACCGCAAGGAAATGAATGAATGAACGAATGAATGAATGAACGTGTTTATTTAAGGGAGGAGACCTGACTGTTTTTCTTCCCTGTCATCGGCCTCGTTCATAATTTTTGGAAAAAAACTCCGTCTGTATTGTTCTGTTTTTTGTTTTGTTTGTTTTTTTTTTTTTTAAGATCAAAATTTCAGAGTTAAATACATTCATTTCATTATTTGATTATTTGTTGACAAAAATATGGTGGTGTGTGCTGCTTATGATTTTGATGTGTTGAAACAAGATTTTTATTATTATAGACAAAGATTTTTTTAAAAAAAATGCTTGAACCGTTTTTTCATAAGATCTAATACTGCTGCATTGTGTCTCTTCCTGTGGCTTTGTCTGCTCCTGTGGTCTTGTCTTCCTAAAGTCTTGTTTGTTCCTATAGTCTTGTCTCCTGAACCCCAAAGCTACCTTACACTTGTTTATTCAGTAGCTTGAAACCTCACGACCTTTTCGCGCGGTCATCTGTACCTTGACCACTCCCTGACGCTACCCTGAACAAAAGCCATGACTGGGCCGGCAGAAGAAAGAGCTATGTAAGCTGTAATGATTGTCCAGGGATACATCTGTGGCCAGTTCGGAAGTCAGGCGTGACAATTGGGTCATTCATGCCGAGTTAACCCATCTGTGTGGGCGAACGTGTGAATTCCACGAAATATGAATTTTGTGTAAGAGAAAGCTGAGTGTTCTCGTAAGAAAAATGATGAACGAGAGAGGGTTTATACTGGAGAAATAATTCTACAATTTCACCAAATTCACGAAGAATTCTATCATTTCACCGAATTCAAGAATAATACTATAATTTCATCAAATTCACGAAGAATTCTATCATTTCACCAAATTCACGAAGAATTCTATCGTTTCACCAAATTCTCGAACGAGTAAAATAAATTTTGCATTTTAACACACAGAATTAAGACTGAAAACTTCTACTAAAACGAAAATATATGTTACTACAACTGACAGCTTAAGTTTGATAATTTGATATCACTACTTGATAAACTTTGGGGGTGCTAGACAGCATATTTCGTTAGTACGCTGTTCTCTTGTGGCTAAATGGCTGCTCGCCCTAACGGAATCCGTGGTTCGAATCCCAGGTAATTCTCTTGTTATTGTTTTCTTTCTCTCACGTCTCTAAAGTGCTTTGTCTACGATTTTTTCGAAGTCTAATCTTACAAAACTGTCTTCTTTCACTTTACGTTACGAAGGCCTCGTTGGTTCCTATTAATGGAAAATCTGCTTGATAAACAAGTTTCTAAAGCTCAGATTTATACAAGGGAGATGGCTTCAATACAGGCCTCATTTTGACGTTTTTTATTTATTAGTCAAACTTGATTGTTTCTTGATCCTGCTTTATACGGGTATGTAAGGTAAAGGGTAAGACTGACATGCCTCAGAGCCAGATAAGGGTAAAGTGTTAATGCCCATAATAATACCCATAGGTTCCTTGACCTGTCGTCACACTAGAGGTGATGTGGTCAGCACCATACCTGGCCGCCTTTCCTTCCCCAACCCCAGAAGAAGAAGAAGCCGAGTACCCACTAATACAGCTGGTTGACTTGGGGCGTGGGTTCGAACCTCCGACCTTCGCCATGAGAGACCAGTCCAATAAACCACTGCGCCTCTCAGACACCCGTGGACTATATGGAGTTCACAGGAACTCTCTGTGTCTTACCTCCAAAAATACAGACTGCCCATTCTGTGATGTCGTTCAGAATTCATGGCAGGAGTGCCAAAGAGACAATCACTTCCAAAAAAGCCATTTTATAATTACATTCACACTTAACTCGAGAGCCAGAGTACGGCTTGTGAAGACTGGCACTTTTGTGAAGCACGTAGATGTAATTATCTCAGAGCCAACGAGAAAACAGCCAAACTCTGCCTTTCTTTCTCTAATTTCTAATATGATTTACACAAGATTATAAAGCTTTGTTGTCTCCCGCAATGTTCCCTCCAACCGCGCAGATGGTGCGCGCGCACAATAATAGCCTGGCCATAAAAGTTGAGTTATAAAAATATTGTAACTAATTATACATGTTGAAGTAATACGTATCTTTCGTTACTTGTGTAGTTTGGTTAAGACATTATATTCTAAAATTATTATTTGTTATTTATTTATTCATTATTTCTTCTACTGCGTAGCTGTCGAATCCAAAATCCTGTCCCAAAACACCAAAATAACAATCTACAAAACTATAATAAGACCAGACATCATGTATTGATCAGAAAAGTGGAGTAAAACAAAGAAAGATCAACAACAATTGCAGATCTTTCAGAACAAAATCCTAAGAAGAATCTCTAGGCCCATAAAGGATACCAACAGTGGAGAATGGAGAGCTAGAAAGAACACTGAACTCAACAGCTTATTTAAATCCCAACGAATTGTAAATATCTTGAAACTGAACAGACTACACTGGCTGCACAAGAGATGAGGGGAAACAAGACCAGAGGGGTAGACCAAGACAGAGATGAAAAGACAACATAGGATATAAAAGAAACTGGTGTCACCAACTGGAGAGAGAAGATTAGGAACAGAGCGGAATGGAGGCGAACTTTATCTACAGCAATGAACCTTAATGGCTTGGAAAGCTGAAGAAGAAGCAGCCCTCAATTATGTTCATGTAGTTATGGGCGAATCCGACTAGGAAGAATATTTTAACTATAAACGATCTCGAATATAATTTCCTCTGTTTACAAATCTATACCTATTTTAAGTGGGCTTCTTTTTAAAATAACTGATTACATTGATTTTTAAAGTTAATTTATTTCATCATCTTTACCTGAAGTGAAGAAAAATTACATGTTTATTTATTATGAAAAGACTTGACGAAATAACTCAGGCTTTTGCACGGAATGCTCAAGAGATGAGAAAAATCAGGAGTGAGATATTTATAAAAAAATTTACTTATTTCGTAGTGTCTACGGTGTGTCTTATAAAGGGCGAAGATGCTGTCCAGACAGTTGAAGACAACCGGCGAACCATAGATGACATGCTGGCGTCAGGGTTGGCTAACCATGGCTGACATGCTGACGTCAGGGTTGGCGAACCATGGCTGACATGCTGACGTCAGGGTTGGCGAACCTTGGCTGACTAAAACCATGTCCTACACCTCCGTTGGTAACCACAGTAACAGGCCTAGCCTGGCTAACGGGGTAGGTATCGCCAAAGTCCCCAGGGTGGTGGAGCCTGCTAAAGAAGTTTCGCACCCTTCCTTCCTTTTAGCTGTACTCGGGGACAGAAAAATAGCTGCCATGACCCACTCCCAAGCCGACACCATGCTGGGCCTCAACACCTCCATCACACCGAATGCAAAGAACACTAGCCGCTGGCAGTTCCAGAGAGACTGAAGAATAAGAAGAACACGGTATAGAAGAAGAAGATGATGATATAGAGCAAAAAGAATATGGTATAGAAGAAGAATAATACTGTACAGAAGAAAAATAATATGGTGTAGAAGAAGAATAATACGGTATAGAAGAATACGAAGATGAAGAAGAATACGAAGAAGAGGAATACGAAGAAGAAGAAGAAGAATACGGTATAGGTGAAGAAGAAGACGAAGAAAAATACGGTATAGAAGAAGAAGAACATGGTAGAGAAAAAGAATAATACGGTATACAAGAAGAACAATACGGTAAGGAAGAAGAAGAAGAATACGATATAGGAAAGAAGTTTTTCTGTATTTTAATAAGAAGCGAGAAGGTGAACCATCGACCATGTGAAGCGAGTGTTCCAACCACATGGCAACACAGGCACCAGACCTAACCTGGAACATCCTCTAGAACAGATTTCATTTCTCACAAAAGTCTACATTCGCCACTATCCCACTTGATAACCCAATAGTCCTAACAACGGCCGTCGTGTATAAAGAAAGCGGGAAGCAAGGGATAATGGGAAGGTATTCAGTCTTGTCCTATTGTCCCGCCATATGTCCACTGCTTCACCCATTCAGTTCCAAGCAAGGTCTGGCCTTCGTCTTGTGTGCTTATTGAGCGTGTGGTGGCCGTCACACCAGTAGATTGTTTTGGCAAAAGAAAAAAAAAAGACAACAAAGAGTTATTGACCCTACTTGCATGGCCTTGAAGGACGCTTCCTGTTGAACAGGCCAAGGGAAAAAAATGTACCTGTAAAGTTGTGGGCGGTGGGTTGGAGGGGGGGGGGAGACTAGTCAGGAAATGTGAAAAAAGGGGAAGGTCATCGGAGAGAAGGGAGAGGGGGGATGGAATAAGCGAGCTTTGGGAATAACTACTTTTCCCGTCAATCCGATGATGATGATGATGAAGTCAGTAGTATGAGCTAATAATAAGAGCACAACATTCTCTAAGGATGTGCTCAAGAAGACGGGATAATGCTATCCTAAATCTAACTATAATATCATTTTCCCAACAAGGTCCACCACGAGGGAGTCAGCATCGATCCATTCCGTGCACACCATACTGTTAAGAAACAAGTCTGTTTTCAAGAACCACTGTGTAAAAGCCTGGAATAGTCTCATTTGGCTGTAGAGAAGAGAATCCTGGAAGGGTACATAATGGGAAAAAGAGAGACCAACGCGGATATGGCTGTGCAAGACATCGTTGATGATCTGCGAATGGACGCACTAGCAGCAGGGCTTACAACCGAGAGGCCTACAGGAGAGCTCTTAGAGAGACAGTTCCGCAAGAGACATGCAGATGCCTGCTGCCTGTAGCCAACTTTCCTAGGAGCAGACTCAGAACCTGGACAAGAAAGAGACACTGGGAAAAAAGGGGGGAAGGGGGAGAAACTCTAGGGCTGGCTGAATATTTCATATTCTGTGAATTTTTTTCTTTTCGATCCTTGCTGTTAACATTGGTTCAGACATCTCCGTCTGTATACACATTGATATAAAGTCACAGTGGCACTAGATAACTATGCCAACTAAGAATTAAGCGCAATGTACTTATCATATACACCTGAACTCTGCGGTTCCTACGAAGATCTGCTGAGAGTAGGATTCATGAAGGCTACCCAGCTCTCTATTCAAAAAGCTTAGCATACGAAACAGGAAGAAGAAGAAGCAGAAATAGAAAATGAAGTAGAAAAAGAAGAAGAAGCACATCAATAAACAGCTTTTATGTCATCCCTCTTTAGTGTAAAAAAAAATCCCGGTTTGGGGTGGGGGGGGGGGCGGGGGACATCCAGACTGGACTCTGCGCAAGGAACTTGTGTTCTCTAAGGTGGTCCAAGGAAAAGATCGTTAGACGTAAAACTGTGGATTACATTCGAATAACTCTTGCTAACTGCTGGATTTATGGGTGGAACCTATTCAGTCGTCTAGATATCTAGGCGTATGAAAATGAACACCCCAAAATTGAAGAAGAAGAAGAAGACGACGAAGAGTGCATACCATAGAAAGATTATCGCTTATGAGGTTACCTATTTTGCATTCTAAACCCTCGAATGGTTATATAATATTATTTATTCACCAGTCTCGGATACTGTAACAATGATAGTGATAACATAAATATCCCCTGATGTGGATGGTTCAGAGGAGTCTAAGGTTAAACTGAAAGACACTAGAGAAAAGGGTGGTAATAAGATGACAGATGAGTTTGTTTCTTTCTCATTCATGGAACCTTTCATTGTTCTGCAATGCAGGAAACTCTACTGTAGAGAGCATAGCAAAAATGCAACTCCTTCAGATCATCAGAGGAAGTACACTCCCCCCTCTCAGATAAGTGTTTCGGCCCTATAAAACTCCTGACACTCTAAGGGTCGGGGGAGGGGGGGGGTGGGCCCCTCTGGGTCATGACTCCCAGAGGTCTTGTGGGTGGTTGAGTGGTCCTCAGATTTTGTGAGCTGATCAGTAGAACTGAGAGGTCTCGGTGAAGCAAGAAGAGCATGCTGCTTTCTTCCTATCAGTTGATTTAGTGAAAAAGGAACGTACTGCTTTCTTCCTATCAGTTGATTTAAGTGAGGCAAGAAGAGCATGCTGCTTTCTTCCTATCAGTTGATTTAAGTGAGGCAAGAAGAGCATGCTGCTTTCTTCCTATCAGTTGATTTAAGTGAAGCAAGAACATGCTGCTTTCTTCTTATCAGTTGATTTAAGTGAAGCAAGAAGAGCATGCTGCTTTCTTCCTATCAGTTGATTTAAGTGAAGCAAGAACATGCTGCTTTCTTCTTATCAGTTGATTTAAGTGAAGCAAGAAGAGCATGCTGCTTTCTTCTTATCAGTTGATTTAAGTGAGGCAAGAAGAGCATGCTGCTTTCTTCCTATCAGTTGATTTAAGTGAAGCAAGAACATGCTGCTTTCTTCTTATCAGTTGATTTAAGTGAAGCAAGAAGAGCATGCTGCTTTCTTCCCACCAGTTGATTTAAGTGAAGCAAGAAGAGCATGCTGATTTCTTCCTATCAGTTGATTTAGGTGAAATAGGGAAAGACTAACATAAGGAAAGCATCTGGTCTTGCGTGCGGTGATTCAGCTGCTACTAGCTTTTATAATTGTAATCTCATGAATTTTCATGTCTTTTAGGGTCGTCATCATTATCATCTAACTCCAGGAAAATCTAAGATGCTCCGATCTTTTCCTCCTCAGAAACAGGACCTCTGCACAGGTGCGTGTACTAGAGAGCATAAACGAAAATCTTAGTCTCCGACAGATTCGAAATATCATCATTAAAAGACTCGAAGTACTATCTTTAAAAGACTCGAAACATCGCCATTAACAGACTCAAAACATCGCCGTTAACGGACTTGAAACATGGTCATTGACAAACTCGAAACACCATCATTAAAAGAAACAAAACATCCCCATTAAAAGACGTGAAACATCCCCAGTAAAAGACGTGAAACATCCCCATTAAAAGACGTGAAACATCGCCATTAACAAATTCGAAACATCGCCTGGAACCAAAAGAAACCTTCGTCCTTGAATTCCTGAAATAATGACGAACAGAGAAATCCACACATGAAAAGAATCTGAGATAACAAGAAAAAAACAGGGGGGGGAAAAATACACGGAAAGGAATATGGCGTGCGTTCGTGAACAGGAAAACTTTGAATACAAACTGAATCTAGCCGTGCACTTGAATACAAACTGAATCTATGCGTATGCGAACACTTGAAAATCATAGGGTAAACAACGGCGACGATAATGAAGATGGGGAGGCAATATATATGTATTACTGTATAAACAACAACCTTATACAGCTTGTGAGGGGAGGAGTTTAGAAGAGCCCCGCCTCTCATTCCATTAGTTTTATCACACGTATATAAATAACACGTCCTCTGTGGCCAATAAGCTTGGTCTTTAGAAGTTGTAGAGGATCTATGGGTGGTCAGGGATCCATGATATGGCTGACCCCTAGGTATTGTGGACTGTTAGCTGTAGTGGGCCTCTATCAGTAGCGAATTATACAACCCTACTTGTGGCTTACTAGTTAGCTGTAGTGGGCCCTTATCATTCTAGTGAGCCGTTATTTGTGGGGCTTCAAGCTGTAGTGGGCCCTTATCAGTGGGACTTCTAGCTGTAGTGGGCCCTAATTTGTGAGACTTCAAGCTGTAGTGGGGCTTTATTTGTGGGACTTCAAGCTGTAGTAGACCTTTATTTGTGGGACTTCAAGCTGTAGTGGGCCTTAGCAGTGAGACTTCAATCTGTAGTGGACCCTTATCAGAGGGACTTCCAGCTGTAGTGGGCTCTTATCATTGGGATATCTAGCTGTAGTGAACCCTTAGCAGGGGGACTTCTAGCTGTAGTGGGCCCTTATCAGTGGGTCTTCTAGATGCAGTGGGCCCTTAGCTGTCGGCCTTCCAGCTGTAGTGAGCTCTACCATATCTACCATATTCTGCACGGCCATTTATAACAGCATCAATAGCTAGAGCCATTTGCATAGCCGGTCTGAGGGCAAGACGACCTAAGCATGCGCCACGGGTCTCGTGCTAGCAATCTCGAAGACATATAAATTTGCAATTATTTTGCTTCCATTAATGTAATAAATAATTTTGTTTAAATAAATTATCGCCTTTATCACTGTTATCAAGTGTTTGTCAGTGCGAGTTCAAGTGAATTAGAACCAACCATACATTTGAAGCGCCTTTAAATGATGTCTGCTTGGCTTTTAATACAGAGATTTATATATGTCGATGATTGGCACTTACACAAATTCGTGTTTTTGTTTTTAAGTTTATGGTAAAAAGGTAAAGGTAATCCTGTCATGCCTTAGATATGGCTGTTTGTAAACTGATTACCCGTTGTTATGGTTGCTTGTTTGTAACTTGCCAAATTTGTCAGCGTTTGCTATGGTTGATTGTTTGGTAACTTGTAAGTTTGTTAGCGCTTAGGCAAAAGCCACTTATTTAGATACAAACAAAAAAATCTTACCACAAGATGTCTGGGCGTAGACACTGCTGTCAGGTGGACACTTGTATTAGACATGGAAGTTTCTAGAATCATGTAACAGACAAAAAGATTTTCTACAAGATTTGTACAATGAAGACGTAGACTTCGCAAGTCGCCTTTGCAATGCAAAAGACTGCATTGCAAAAGAATGCAGAAGAATGCACAGACACACACACACACAAATAGACTAAAAGCCACATATAAAGGCACATGAACAAAACAAAACACCCCACAGTAAAAAAAACAAAACCAACAAACAGATGACGAATACTATAAACTGTTAAGAAATGACCAAGTGATAATCTTCCGACTGAAAATAGGACATTCCAGCCTGAGACGCCATCTATGCTAGAAGCTGAAAATAGACCCAACAACCTAAGAGCCTGCAAGCAAAGAGCAACAGACACCACATCACATCCTCCAGAGCTGTCAGTTACACAACCCACTCAGGCAAAGGACCTGGTCAGACCTCAGCTCCCTACATGAGAAGCTCTACGGTGATGTTGGAAACCTGAGATGTAATGACGTATTTGTGAGAGAGATTGGTGTCGATGTCTGAGAGAATGAACAAGAAGCTGTTGCAGTATAGATATGTAAAGTTATGAGCTCTGTAGCTATAAAAGAAAGGAGATTCCTTTCACGACTGCATCAGAAGAAATAACGTCTAATGGTTTCTTCCATGACTACATCAGAAGAAATAACATCTAATGGTTCCGTCCATTAGAAGATCATAAAGAGGATTAAAGAAAGAAAATTTAAATATTTTGGACACATTAAACGTCATGATAATCTGGAGAAGACCGTCTGGAAGGGTATATAATGGGAAAAAGAAAGAGAGGAAGACCAAGGCCAAGATGGCTGCAAGACATCGTTGATGATCTCCAAATGGATGCTTCAGCAGCAGGCCAACTTGCTCACAACCGAGAGGTCTACAGGAGTGCTGTTAAGGAAGCAAAGTCCTGCAAGAAACATGCAAATGAATGAATGAATGGTTCCTTCTATGACTACATCAGAAGAAAGAAGGTCTAATGGTTCCTTCTACAACTACATCAGAAGAAAGAAGCGTCGTAAACTTAAGTATAATTAAAAACGGCCAAAGGTCTAACGTAGGCCACCAGAAGCTGATAAATCTTGTAACAATTTCAGACGATTATGAGATAGTAACAGGTTAAAATGTTAACCTCTTTGACAGGACTTACAAGATAAGAATAGTCTTTACAATAATCATATATTCGTATTTTCTTGGTTTCTTTACTCTTACTGTTATAAAATTCATGTTTTTAAAGTAATTACAGGATTGCATATTCAACTCATAATCTTTTACTTTGAGCATTTTCTGGGGGGAGGGGGAGGGGGTGATAGTTGGGTGGGGCTGAGACCTCATATTGTCATGCCTTGAATCCTGCATCTTCTAAGGCCCTGACATATGCAGCACCATCACGGGCACCTGTTTTGGGGGGTCCCATTTGTTCTCAAAATCATGTTTTAAAAAAAACAACAACTTTTTTCTTCAACCCTTGTTTATTTCGGATCAGGCAAATCTTGGAAAAGATCCCAACTTCCATTAAACTCAGTGAGTGCATTCTTCTCTTAGAAGAGCCAGCTAATGGGAGAGGAAAACCCAGGACTTTAGAATAAACCGGGGGTCAAAATGGAAACGGCAAAAATTCTCCCCTCATATCCGCCAATCTCTGATGAAGGTTGAGCTGTGTAGACACAGGAGAAAACACACCACCCAGTAAAAATAGCACCAACAGCCAGCTGGGAATAGGCGTAGCGGAAGTGGATTTGGCAGGGCAGGGAGACCTGACCTGGACCTCACGAGCGGTCAGTGTCAGGCCAGGCACGATGTTGGGTCACCGGATCCGGTCATCCCTGGCGCAAGAGCCAGATGATGCAGGCAAGCAGGGGCCCAGGCAGAAGCGAGCTAGCTGACGTGAAGGACGGACTTAACGCGCACGAGGAGGGGAGGGGGGGGGGCCACGAGGAGTTGTCAAAATGTAAGGAATGAAGAAGAGGGAGGAACAGATGTTAAAGACAAACACGGAGGGGAGTGGGTATGCATTTCGATGAAAGAGGAGAACTGTCAGATCCAAGGGTAGAGGATCTGAACAAAGTAGGGTGGGGTATTGAATCAAAATTAGGGGGGTGTGCGCACGCGATACCAGACCAGCCACTGGACAATTGATTTTACGGTGTGTGGCTTCAAGGGAGGGGGGGTACGGGGTGGGATAATCTAAGAGGTTTGGCGGGGTAAGATGGAGAAAAGAGACAGAAAGAAAAGAAACTTTTTACAAAAAAAAAAGAGGAGGGAAGGGGAGGAGGGAGGGAGGGAATGTTTTGCTACAAAGAGAGCAAGAGGTGACAGCGCGGAACTGACCTCTCGGGATGTAGGTCACACGAGCATGGATTGAGTAAGCGAAGAATGAATGGCGGACCGCTGGAAGGAAAAGGCATGGAGGAAGGAAGGAGGACGGAAATGAGGTGGAAACATAAAAGACGCTGGAGTATGGAGACAGTTAACAGCAGGAGACAATAATCTATTAATGGCAAAGAGGATGACCATGGGAAAGATTGTATAGCTCCGTCTTAAAACATCAAGTTCACAATGGCCAGAAAATAGATTTGGCGGAAAGAGATGCCCGAGTGTAATCTGTGACAGCATGTGGATCTTTTATCCCGCTCACCATCTGGGCACTTTGCCCCGAAATTCGCCTGGTCACATGTGGACATGTGCGCGTGGGTGGACAGGAAAGATAAAAAGTAGTGGCATAGACAGATGTGCTGTGACTAGTAAATCAAAACTAAAGAGAAGTTTCGCGTGCTACATCAACTTTCTCCTGCTTTTGCTAGATGTTTCTTGCGCTAGTTTTGGTATTGATGTTTCTTGCATTAGTTTTGGTATTGATGTTTCTTGCACTAGTTCTGGTATTGCTGTTTCTTGCACTAGTTTTGGTATTGATGTTTCTTGCACCAGTTTTGGTATTGATGTTTCTTGCACCAGTTTTGGTATTGATGTTTCTTGCACTAGTTTTGGTATTGATGCTTCTTGCACTAGTTTTGGTATTGATGCTTCTTGCGCTAGTTCTGGTATTGATGCTTCTTGCACTAGTTCTGGTATTGATGTTTCTTGCACTAGTTCTGGTATTGATGTTTCTTGCACTAGTTTTGGTATTGATGCTTCTTGCACTAGTTCTGGTATTGATGTTTCTGGCACTAGTTCTGGTATTGATGTTTCTTGCATTAGTTTTGGTATTGCAGCTGCTCATTTTAAAAATAAAAGTTTAGTATTAAAATTACTGGTGAAAAATAATTTGTTTAGGTAAATTTTAAACTGAGACTAAATTATCTATCATAATTTTCGACAAAAATCAGAATAAGGAAGATACATCATTAATACTACTACTACTACTACTACTACCACTACCACCACTTTTAATTCTTCAGCTCTCTGAAACTGCGAACTGGTTTTCTTTGCAGCCGATGTGGTGGAGACGTTGAGGTACAGCATCATGTCGGATTGGGATCTGGTCATGGCAGCTATTTTTTTCAATCTGGAGACAGACTGGAGTAGTACTTCTTTAGCAGACCCCACCACCATGGGGACTATGGCGACCCCTGCCCCATTAGTCCAACTAGACATGCTACTGGGGGGTAAATCTGTCATCCATCCGTCCGTCCGTCCGTCCATCCATCCATCCATCCATCCATCCATCCATCCACTTGTCTCCGTCTACATTACTTAAGACACTTACCGCACTGACTGTAAATGATATGGTTTTACCCTGAATTGTCCTACTGCCTGTTATTTTGGTAGCTATTCATTACTGTAAAAGACTGCTGGAGTAACTTTGTCACTTGTATGTAGTTATTTCATGTATACAGCTTGTGAGTAAGAGTGAAATGTAACAGTTTTTTCTGTAAGTTTTGTTATTTCAGCTTTCTTACTTCAGTCTTAATCATGTTTATTATAAGCATAGCTTTGTGTATTATATCATGTTGAATGTCTGAAAGAGAATGACATTTTTATGATAACAGGCAAAGCCTCACAGACCAGGTCTTCATCCGTGGAAATAAAGTTCAATCAATCAACCAATCAATCAATCAATCAATCGGGCGAAAAAAAGAACAATCACTATTTTAAATTCGCTTAAATAAACGACTCTCTCTATTTAACCGCTTCTTATTTCTGCATCAATGGCATTTTTTTTGTTTTGTTTTTGGTTTTGTTTTGAAAACGAGAAGAAGAAAAAAGAAAACAACTGACACGTGGACGATCTCTGGTCAAGGTTCACACACGTGTCTGGCTCGGTCAGACGTGAAAGCGCGTGGAGGTCACCAGAGTTCAATGGCTGCACCTCATTCATCGACCGCCTTTATACCAGGGGGTGCAACACTTGAAGGTGTTTCCAGAATTAATAGTGGTTTTTTTTTATGTCTGATTTCTGCACAACTTTGCCGGCTTCTTCTTCTTCTACTTTCTCTGACGTGTTCATGTGCCACATGGGAAGTCGGTTTCCTTTTCTACCGGTCTAGCTTGTTATTCTTTTAATGGACTGCTTTATTCATCTTCTTCTTCATTTCAAACGTCAATCTATTTATGTAATCTAATCTAAATTGATTTATCTAAACTAATCTAATCTAAACTGATTTAGCCTAATTTAAACTAATCTAATATAAATACTCGGCATCAAGTGGAATGAATTCAAGAACAATGCAGAGATAAGACAGATGACTAAACAACAACCAGTCTCATGGGTGATCAGGAAAAGGAGATGGACATATGTTGGTCACTTAATGAGAAGAAATGATCAGAGAATCCCAAAACAAGCTATCAAGTGGAACACAACAGGCCGAAGAAAAAGGGGCAGACCGCGTGAAACTCTGAAGAGGACATTATTAAGAGAGGCCAAGTTAACAGGCATAAAATCCTTTGATGAGGTTGAAAGACTCGCCGAAGACAGGAAAAATTGGCGAACTACTTTACGAGCCCTATGTGACGTTTAACGGCACGGGAAGGATATAAGATATATATAAGAAACTAATCTAATCAAATCTAAACCAAAGTAATCTGATAAATCTACTCTAAACTGATCTAATCAAACCTGATACTAAACTGGTTAATCTAATCTAATCTAATCTGATCTGATCTAGTACGATCTAATCTATCAGTCTTTCATACAAATATGTGCCACAGACAGCTATTTATCCAGCCTGTCTGTGCATTCGTTTATATAACGGAATGCTTGTGTTGTACCTGTTGCTTGGCGATTTCTTGCATCTCGATCGTTTGTCATTCACTCTCTCTCTCTCTCTCTCCTCTCTCTCTCTCTCTCTCTCTCTCACACACACGTATATATATCATATAATAAATACATGAGAATTAGCTTTTCAGTGAGGTCCACCACCTTTAATAAAACAGTAAGAGCCCTACCCCTTTATTAGTCTTACGTATTCCAACCTCTAGTTCCCAGGATGCACTGTTTGGAAGTAATCTAGGGTCTTGACCGGCCTGGCTCATGGGCCTTAGTGGCTCCTTGCATCTGTCAGTTACCTGACCTAAACAAAAAATTGACTACATTCTGCAGTTTTTCATTTTCGTTTATGGAAGTTCCCAGGAGCTGGACAAGACTTGAAAATTCCTGAGAATTGAAGTTACGTTCGTTCTCACTGGGGGGGGGGGGGGTTGGGCGGGGAAGCGATGGATATGGAAGGAAGAGGTGGATGTGGATTGGAGAATGAAATAAAACGGCTGCTGTGTAGAACGTAGGATCCGATGACCTGGAATGGGTCATAAGGTCAAGCCGTGACATGGAGGGTTACGGTGGCCTTAGCATTACGTGATTGTGACCCGCTTACAACCAGGGCAAGAAAATCTATAAAAAAAAAATTGGCAGTGGGAGGAGAAGTGGTTGTTTAATACACCTCTCTCTCTCTCTTTCTCTCTCTCTCTTTCTCTCTTTCTCTCTCTCTCTTTCTCCTCTCTCTCTCTCCCCCTCTGTCTCTCTTTCTGTCTCTCTTTCTCTCTCTGTCTCTCTTTCTCTCTCTCAGTCTCTCTTTCTCTCTCTCAATCTCTCTCTAAATCTCTCTCTCAGTC
The DNA here is from genome assembly GCA_009760885.1 of Achatina immaculata. NCBI lineage: Eukaryota > Metazoa > Mollusca > Gastropoda > Stylommatophora > Achatinidae > Lissachatina > Lissachatina immaculata. The sequence continues at coordinate 863,213 of CM019708.1, read as the reverse complement.
TCTCTTTCTCTCTCTCAATCTCTCTAAATCTCTCTCAATTTCTCTCTGTCTCTCAACCTCTCTGTCTCTCTCAGTCTCTCTCCTCTCAAATTTCGTTAGCCCTTCCATGCACGCGTCTTCCTCCTCCAGGCTCTCTCACTTGACCAGTTCCAGGGCTCGTGTGGTGGAACAGATCTCTGCCAGTACATGGAAGGTCAAGGGTCTATGGTACACATAAACTGAACACTGATTCAGCAGCCACGTGTGGGCGATCATCCAAGCCAGGACTACGGACCAGCTGGCCGCCCATACGTCTTAATTACAGTGGTCGCTAAACAAATATACGGTACTTGGGAAATCCTTACATCCATCTCGGTGATAAGCCCCTGCATCCAACATCTCGGTACTAAGTCCTACATCCAACATCTCGGTACTAAGTCCTACATCCAACATCTCTGTACTAAATCCTACATCAAACATCTCTGTACTAAATCCTACATCCAACATCTCTGTACTAAATCCTACATCCAACATCTCGGTACTAAGTCTTACATCCAACATCTCTGTACTAAATCCTACATCCAACATCTCGGTACTAAGTCCTACATCCAACATCTCTGTACTAAATCCTACATCAAACATCTCGGTACTAAGTCCTACATCCAACATCTCTGTACTAAATCCTACATCCAACATCTCGGTACTAAGTCCTACATCCAACATCTCTGTACTAAATCCTACATCCAACATCTCGGTACTAAGTCCTACATCCAACATCTCGGTACTAAATCCTACATCCAACGTCTCGGTACTAAGTCCTACATCCAACATTTCGGTCTACATCCAACATCTCGGTACTAAGTCCTACATCCAACATCTCGGTGAAATTCCCGATAAGATGCATGGCTTTCTCAAGTACTGTATATTTGTTTTGTAAAAAAACAACAAAAAACAAACGACAAAAGCAGAGTTTACTATGAGGATTACATAATCATAAGACATACCAAGAGCTGTTCGATCAGGCAATCAACGATCCATAGCTAATATGCTAGCGTCAGGGTTAGCAAACCTCTCCACTAGTAACAGACCTAGTCTGGCTAACAGAGCAGGGATCGCCATAATCCCCATGATGGTGGAGGCTGCTAAAGAAGCAGTGCACACCCCCCTGCTTTTTAGCTGTACCCCGGGACTGAAAAAATAGCTGCCGATACGATACTATGCCTCAACACCTCCACAGCATCGGCTGCAAAGAACACCAGCTCGCAGTTACAGGGAGACAAGATAAGACAAGACCAAGAGAGCAGGCACATCAGAAATAAAAGGAGAGAAGAGATGACGACAGCACATAGAAGTAGCAGAAATAGTCACAAATCCATTGTAACATTTGCTATAATGAATGTAATGTATAAAAGTGGAATAACCCGTACAGGAATCCTCTAGACCAACACAGATAAAGGAATAAACGGGCATATAGGAAACATAAAATAATGAGAAAATATGTCAAATGTACTCACAAGATTATTACCGTGGCTTACCAGACAATGACTCGAATCATCTGACGAAAGTAGACTTGAGAGGTATATAGACAGGGTAAGGCACACAATGAGGACAGCATGACTCTTGTTTGAAGATTTATAACTCCTGGTATAAAATCTACAATATCTGTTGTTATATCTATAAATTCTAGACGCTGAGCTAGACCTTACTAGTCTGTGATATAAAACTGTGCTATAATGTTCTAGTATCTGATCTAAAACTGTGCTATAACTTTCTAGTATCTGATCTAAAACTGTGCTGTACTCTTCTAGTTTGATCCAAACAAAAAAAAAGTGCTAGAAATGTCTTTGTATGATGTATAACTTCCAATGTCAGACTTGTAACTTCTGGATTCTAATTTGTAACTTCCTGATGTTATATCTGTAAGTTCTGACGTTATGTCTATAAAAACTCTTGTGTCAGATGTGAGTAAACGAGTTCAGATTGCCTGGAGACTATGCTAAACTTGGCCCAGGAAATAAAGGCTACCATCTTCTCTGTGTGACCTTTCTGAAGAGAGGACCTTTCGGGCCCGATGGCAGTCAAAACAAAGAATTCGTTAAACAGTAATTGGAAAAAAAAGAGTGGGAGAGGATGTGTGTGTTTTGTGGGGGGGGGGGGAGGGGGGGAGTGTTTGAATAGGAGGGAAGCGGTCACTGAGAAAGATAGAAAGGAGGAAGTGGGATAATGCAGGGGAAAAACATGAGTTTCTGCATGGGGAAAAAGGAATTTCATAGAAATATGGCACGAGCGTGTAAAATGCTGGGAAGAGCGTGTGACATGACTGTGTTAAATCTGGGAAGAGCGTGTGACATGACTGTTAGATCTGGGAAGAGCGTGTGACATGAATGTGTTGAAGCTGGGAAGAGTGTGTGACATGAGTGTGTTAAAGCTAGGAAGAGCGTGTGACATGAGTCACGTGGTAAAAGCGTGTGACATGAGTGTATTAGATCTGGGAAAAGCGTATGATATGAGTGTGTTAAATCTGGGAAGAGCGTATGCCATAACTGTGTTAAAGCTGGTAAGAGCGTGTGACGTAATTATGTTAAAGCTAGGAAGAGCGTGTGACATGATTCACATGGGAAAAGCGTGTGACATGAGTGTGTTAAATCTCGGAAGAGCGTGTGACATGAGTGTGGTGAATCTGGGAAGAGCGTATGACATGGGTGTTAAAACTGGGAAGAGCGTGTGACATGAGTCACATGGGAAAAGCGTGTGGTATGAGTGTGTTAAATCTGGGAAGAGCGTGTGACATGAATGTGTTAAATCTGGGAAGAGCGTGTGACATGAATGTGTTAAATCTAGGAAGAGCATGTGGCGTGGGTGTGTTAAAGCTGTGAAGATAGTGTGGGTTTTAAAAAAAAAAAGATGAGAGTAATGACGGACTTGAGCAGTCTCACTGGCACCCACTTATAAACACGGACTCTTCTATCTTGAGGCAGAATTCTTCAGTAATACGGCAATAAAGAAGAAGAAACACAAACCAGGAATGTTTGTAAAGAAACCAATGACGAATTCAAGTCATTTTGCTTGATATGAAATACTTTTTTAAACGGAGCGATCATGTCTCAAGCAGTTTTATGTGCAGTTGTTTACTGATCAGCGTTAATACTGAGCCACATCAGACTTTCACGTGCCGAAGGTCTTGGAAATACGGGCCTAACACCGTATATCCAATATGTCTTATTGGCATGGAGACGGGAGTTTTACCTACATCTTTTTGTTCCTGTTAGAATTTCGTGGCATCATTTGCTTGTGCTCGCAATGTTGCTTTGTCCTTGCGTATAATTCTGCGTTGCTGTTTTCTCCTCGCACATACTTCTATATTGTTGTTCTGTCCTTGTGTATAGCTCTGTGTAGTTGCTTTGTTCTTGCATATAACTCTATATTGTTGCTTCGTCCTTGCAAATAATTCTATACTGTTGTTTGTTTTCCCCTTGCACGTCATTCATTCATTCATTCATTCATTTGCATGTCCCTTGCGGAACTTTGCCTCCCAAACAGCACTCCTGTAGGCCTCTCGGTTGTGAGCAAGATGGCCTGCTGCTGCTTCGTCCATTTGCAGATCGTCAACGATATCTTGCAGCCATCTTCGTTTTGGTCTTCCTCTTTTTCTTTTTCCTATTATGTATCCTTCCAATACGGTCTTTTCTAAATTATCATGACGTTTAATGTGTCCAAAATATTTAAGTTTTCTCTGTTTAATCCTCTTTACTAGCCAGCCTTCTTCAATATTAAGCTCTTGTAGTATAGATATGTTTGTTCTTTTTTGTGTCCATGATATTTGAAGGACTCTTCTAAAGCATTTACATTCAAAGGCATTTATGTGTTTCTCAGCTGTTTTGTTAAGTGTCCAGGTCTCACAGGCATAAAAAGGTATAAAAAATCTCCTCTCTCTCTCTCTCAGGTATTATACTTGGATGATTTATTCTAGTTTATTAAACGATGGTTGGATGATTTATTTAGGTTTATAAAACAATTGTTGGATGATTTACTCTAGTCTATAAACAACGGTGGCTGAGTGATTTATTCTGGTTTATTAAAACGATGGTTAAGTGATTTATTTTGATTAATGAAACTGTGGCTAGACTGTGGTTCAACGATGGTGGAGAAAGCTGGAGGTGACAACTATCAAAGTGACATGTCAACCCATTCGTTTCGTCTGTCAGCAACATTTTACGACATAGAAGTAACGAACAATACTACAGATTTGTTTAAAAAAAAAAAAACAAACGAATTTAACTTAATAACATAATTTCCAGACTTCTCGCTAGCACAATGTTAACAGCCCTAAATCTATTTCTATTTAGTTAACAACCCATCTTTAGTCTGACATGATCTTTTCTCTCTTACCTCCCAGAGAAACGTATACAGCCTCCGCCTCTGGCCGTGACCTTGTAGATATCCCCCCCCCCCCGTGAACCACGAACAGATGGCGCGGCCCCGGGGTGTAACCTCCAAGGCTTCTCGTTAATGCTAATTTGGAACGTAAGTCGCAGGAAGCATACAGAATTGGATTTGATTCCCAAATAAACAGAGAGAGGAGGGAGAGAAAGAGAGAGAGAGGGGGAGGGAGGGAGGGAGGAAGAGACGGCCTCCTTACGGCCTGAGTTTCTCTCAGCTGGTGTTGCCTTGAGTAACTCATAAAATGACACAGATAACTTCCTGTAACTCCTTCATTGCCTGGATCAGTTCTGTAAAGCTGAATAATCTTTTTTGCCTGTATTGTATAATTTTCCTAATACTTTGTGTGATTATTTCCTCTTTTATCTTTGCATTCGGAACACAAGTAAAGGTAAAATTCCCGTTTTCATGCCATTAAGGCATATTCGGAATACGGTGTTAGGTCCGTATTTTCCATGACCTTGGGCACTTGAAAGTCTGTATCACGCCTGGCCTATTTTTACCTTCCCAGATTTCTCTGGTGCCCATTTTTAGAATCTGGGTGGACCTCGGGGCCTTTTTGGTGTGTACCAGAAAAGAAAAAAAAAAACATTGCTGGCACTGAACTCATTCCGAACATACCACGCAATTAATCTCTGTCGATGAATACCAGAAAGAGAGTTCTTCTGTGTTACATCGAACCTATATTGTTATATGGATGGAAAGCATGGGCAGTAACCAAGAGCACTCAGAATCTACTGGAAGCAGCGGAGTTGTGGTTCCTAAGGCGAATGATGGATGAAAATACCACGGGCGGCCAAGAAAACAAATGAAGAGCTTCTAAGTGAGGCTGGGTAAAACAAACACACACACACACACACAAAACCCACACACGCACACAACACCCACACAAGAGAAATTGGGGCATATTCAAATCACGAAAGTCCAGATTTGTAGGACATGTTCTGAGAAGAGACAAACTGGAAAACCCAGTGACAACAGGAAAGCTGGAGGGAAAATACCGTGGTGGGGCAACTATGTTTCTTGTGGTAAAGAAGAAAATAACTTATGGGAAGAAAGATTCACAATTAACTTGCACATTCGATACAATGGCACATGTTTTGAAAACGATATAAAAACTGTTAAACATTATTGATGAACTGAACACAAGAAACTAAACAATACATAAATGAAACGAAACACTATGTAGGTGAAACTTACATAGTGAGCTTGGTATCAGAAACAAACTTTTACAGATAGGAAAGAACGAGGCTTTCGTACAATAAACCAATAGAACACAGTGTTGTAAGATTAGAAGTCGAAAAAAAAGCATAGACAAAGAACTTTCATATGTAAGAGAAGGAAGAAAAAAAATGACAAGAGAATTACTTGGGATCTAAATGCTGAAGTCGGAGACACTGGACCAGTGCAATCTAGATGGGCAACCACCTCTCATGCGGCGGAGATGTATGCGTATCCTAATCACGCTGAGGTTTTCCGGTGAGAAAGTCCAACGCTGGACTGGATGGGCAACTACCTCTTACCTAGCGGGGATATATGCGTATCCTAATCACGCTGAGGTTTTCCGGTGAGAAAGTCCAACGATGGACTGGATGGGCAACCACCTCTCACCCGGCGGAGATATACTGATATCCAAAACACGTCGAAGTTTTCAGGTGAGAAAGTCCAACTCTAGATTAAACTGGTGCAACGAAAACCACGATGTCACGCATTCCCGCTTCTGAGACCCACCAAGAATACAGACTCAAGCTCTTCGATACTCTGAACCTCTTGTGGTCCTCTCGTGGATATCGTATGGTCCTTTCGGGGACTACAGAGGGACCACGGGACCTATCGAGGACCACAGGAGTAAATTCAGGAGGTCTTGGTGGTAGAAGCGAACGAAGAAGAAGAAGACTTGGGATGTGAACCATGGACTCCTGTAGGACAAGCAAACGTCTAGCCACCAGAGTACGTGACTAGCTCTCACCCCAGTCTCTCTCCCACGTCTTAAAGTGCTCTGTCTATGAGCTCGATATAACAAAACCAATCAAATTAGCAGCGCTATTTCAACAACAAAACTGATACATAACAGCCACATTTATCAGTGCGTGATGATGTTTCAAAGAAAGAAAAACTTCATTGATATCATATCTAACCATCAGTGAATGACGAATCATGAACAAGTTATTACAGTCCACAGAATGAGAATGATTGAAAATAAGCTACTCGGATCAAATCCGTTATTTGTTATTTCAGTGAATCGTTCGGTAACGATTCTGCCATTTTCTCACTGCGGTATTTATGAAGAGCACTTCTGTGACACTGCAGTGTTGCAATGAGGACGAAGAAAAATAGTGCAGCTTATTTCTTTTAATCAGGAGCAAGTTACAAAAAAAATATGCAACAGTTTATTTTCATAATTGTGGGGCCTGTTGTCTTAGTTCTATTTTTACACAGTTTCATTACCATCTGTTTTTTTCCCCTGTCCCTCAGCCAGTTTTTTTAATAGCTGACCAAGACCCTGTCCCAGCTTTCCAGTGGTACCTCCCCCTCCCCCTTGTATCAGGCCTAGCCGGGCTAACAGAACAAGAATTGCCATAAACCCCATGGGGATGGAGTCTGTTAAAGAAGTATTGCACAATCCCTGCTTTTCAGCTGTACCCAGAGACTGAAAAAAAACAAACAAACCCAGCAGCCGTAACCCACTCTCAATCCGACACGACGCTGTACTTCAAAACCTCTGCATCGATTGCAAACAACATCAAGCTCGCAAGTCCAGGGAGGTATACAAAGAGGAGGAAACTTCTCAGCGTATTCTTTCCTCTTCCCTGTACTCTTCATTCTCATTTTTCCATTTATCCTCTCTCTCTCTCTCTCTCTATCTCTCTCTCTCTATCTCTCTTTCTATCTCTTTCTATCTCTCTCTATCTCTCTCTATATATATATCTCTCTCTCTATCTCTCTCTCTCCCCCCCCTCTCTCTCTCTACTATTATTAGTTGAACTTCTGACGCTTTCGTCTTAAAATCTTTCTTCTTATTATTCAACTTTTTATCCATCATTAAAAAATGAAAATTAATTCTCCCACTCTCCTAAACTCTCGTCTCATGAATTTCCATTTTCTCATTATCTTCTTCCGTCTTATCCTATTTACCTTCATTTTTTGTATCCTGTGTGTTTTTGCTTTCTTTACTACTTCTAAATAACTTCTTATTCCCTTTTGTTTCTGTTCTTTTGTTTGTGTTTTTAAAAAAAATCTGTCCCCATTTCTTGTTTTTTTTTACCAATTTAATTTTTTTATTCCTTCTTTCTTTATGTGCGCTTTCCTCAAACTCTTCTGCTGTTTTCTTACTGTCCCCTGTCCCGCTTTTTTCTTACTGTCCCCTGTCCCGCTTGTTCTATTACTGTCCCCCGTCATTCTTGTTCTATTAGTGTCCCCTGTCCCGCTTTTTTCTTACTGTCCCCTGTCACGCTCGTTCTATTACTGTTCCCCTATTATGCGTGTTCTTACTGTCCCCCTGTCACACTTGTTCTCTTACTGTCCCTCTGCCAATCACGCTTGTTCTTTTACTGTCCACCTGTCACGCTTGTTCTCTTATTGTCCCTCTGTCAGTCACGCTTGTTCTCTTACTGTCCTCCTGTCACACTTGTTCTCTTATTCTCTCCCCTGTCACGCTTGTTCTCTTACTGTCCTCCTGTCACACTTGTTCTCTTATTCTCTCCCCTGTCACGCTTGTTCTCTTACTGTCCTCCTGTCACACTTGTTCTCTTATTCTCTCCCCTGTCACGCTTGTTCTCTTACTGTCCTCCTGTCACACTTGTTCTCTTACTGTCCTCCTGTCACACTTGTTCTCTTACTGTCCTCCTGTCACACTTATTCTATTATTGTCCTCCTGTCACACTTGTTCTCTTACTGTCTCCCTTGTCATGCCTGTTCTTTTACTGTCCCCCTGTCACACTCCTCTGCTCTGGTTGTTCAGGATGTGATTAAAAATTCACGACCAGAATATCAAAGATGGCCGGAACGCTGTACCACGTTTCTACGCAACCAATGTACTGTACTTGTATTGTCTGTCAATATTTCTCAGTACAGCGCATAAAATGCTCTTTGTGCTTTTTTGTTCTGTAATTCCACTGACTTAGTTAACGTATGCAATCGGCGTTTGTAAAAGAAAACATTTTAGGTCATCAAAATATAGATAAACATCCATAAAGACTCAAATGGAAACAAAAATTATGAACAACTCCAAAATAGACCGCTGTTTGGTTTGTATAATCACTGCACTCCAGATATATCCATTCGCAACTTCTTTCGAACACAACTTGCACTTTGAAGTTGTTAATCGTGAGATGGCTGGCACGTTCCACAATTTCAAACACGTACCCTGATTCAGAACTGCCTTTTGAAGATGAAAAAACCGCCATTGAAGTACATTTTAGCAATGAAAATAGTTCATTCTTGACGGAACACTTAGAAAATAGTTTGATGGAACACTTAGTTAGAAAATAGTTTGATGGAACACTTAGTTAGAAAATAGTTTGATGGAACACTTAGAAAATAGTTTGATGGAACACTTAGAAATTAGTTTGATGGAACACTTAGAAAATAGTTTGATGGAACACTTAGAAATTAGTTTGATGGAACACTTAGTTAGAAAATAGTTATCTTTGACAGCTTTCTTTATGAATCTGTGGTTTTGGAATATATTCAGGCTGAGACTGATATTAAAAACGTGCGTTCTTGAAATAAACTGAACATCATTAGCTCTCACCCCGTCCACAGATATATAAGAGACAGTGAAAATTCTCTCACTTGGTTTACAGATACATAAGAGACAGTGAAAATTCTCTCACTTGGTTTACAGATACATAAGACAGAGAAAATTCTTTCATTTGGTTTACAGATACATAATATAGAGAAAATTCTTTCATTTGGTTTACAGATACATAAGGCAGAGAAAATTCTCTCATTTGGTTTACAGATACATAATATAGAGAAAATTCTTTCATTTGGTTTACAGATACATAATATAGAGAAAATTCTCTCATTTGGTTTACAGATACATAATATAGAGAAAATTCTTTCATTTGGTTTACAGATACATAAGACAGAGAAAATTCTTTCATTTGGTTTACAGATACATAATATAGAGAAAATTCTTTCATTTGGTTTACAGATACATAAGGCAGAGAAAATTCTCTCATTTGGTTTACAGATACATAAGAGACAGAGAAAATTCTTTCACTTGGTTTACAGATACATAAGACAGAGAAAATTATTTCAATTGGTTTACAGATACATAAGACAGAGAAAATTCTCTCATTTGGTTTACAGATACATAAGACAGAGAAAATTCCCTCATTTTGTTTACAGATACATAAGACAGAGAAAATTTTCTCATTTGGTTTACAGATACATAAGACAGAGAAAATTCCCTCATTTTGTTTACAGATACATAAGACAGAGAAAATTCTCTCACTTGGTTTACAGATACATAAGACAGAGAAAATTCTCTCATTTGGTTTACAGATACATAAGACAGAGTGAAAATTTTCTCTCTTGGTTTACAGATACATAAGACAGAGAAAATTCTCTCATTTGGTTTACAGATACATAAGACAGAGAAAATTCTCTCATTTGGTTTACAGATACATAAGACAGAGAAAATTCTCTCATTTGGTTTACAGATACATAAGACAGAGAAAATTCTCTCATTGGTTTACAGATACATAAGACAGAGAAAATTCTCTCATTTGGTTTACAGATACATAAGACAGAGAAAATTCTCTCACTTGGTTTACAGATACATAAGACAGAGAAAATTCTCTCATTTGGTTTACAGATACATAAGACAGAGAAAATTCTCTCATTTGGTTTACAGATACATAATACAGAATGAAAATTCTCTCATTTGGTTTACAGATACATAAGACAGAGAAAATTCTGTCAATTGGTTTACAGAAACATCAGACAGAGTGAAATTCTATCAAGCTGCCCACAGATACGTAAGGGTTAGTGAAACTTCTCCATCCAACATGTCATCTACTTCTATCCATCTTAAATTTTTTGAAAGCTCTATCTATGTGTCTCTGAAACTTCCTTGCATTCTTTCACAGTAACTGTGAAATATTGAGGAAAGACGCTGGCGATTGTTGGGACATGTGCTCCGAATGACTGACAACTCATTACCAAAAATAGCACTAAGATGGACACCATAGGGGAACAGAAGTAAGGGTAGACCAAAGTAGACATGAAGAAGAACAACAGAGAGGATGTTGATCAATAAAGGGCTCACTTGGGCAAGAGCGGAAAAAAAAAGACAGATGTTCAAGCGTTTGTGGAAAACCCTTGCAGAAGCCCCATGTGCCCTGGGCACTTAAGGTTCAGAGAGAGAGAGAGAGATGAGAGAAGGTTCAGAGAGCGAGAGAGAGAGAGAGAGTGAGAGAGATATTCACTATATATATAATTTTTTCGGAAACATTCTTGTAATTCTTGATTCTGTCGCCCTAAGCTGTCTTCATATATTACAAGTCTAGAGTGTTGTTCTTGCTCTTGATATTGTTTTTTGGTGCTGTTACTGTTATTTTTGCTACTGGTGCTGTTGTTGTTTTTACTCTTGGTGTTGTTTTTGCTGCTGCTGCTGCTGCTGTTGTTTATGCTGCTGTTGCTATGTTGTTTTTGCTCTTGCTATTGTTTTTCCTGCTGTTGTTTTTGTTTTTTGCTCTTGGTGTTATTTTTGCTTTTTGTGTTGTTGTTGCTGCTGTTGCTGTTTTTGCTGCTGTTGCTGTTGTTTTTCCTCTTGTTGCTGCTTTTGCTGTTGTTGTTTTTGCTATTTCTGTTGTTTTTGCTGCTCTTGCTGTTGTTTTTGCTGCTGATGTTGCTGTTGTTTTTGGTCTAATTGTTGTTTATGCCGCTGTTGCTATGTTATTTTTGCTCTTGCTGTTGTTTTTCCTGCTGTTATGTTGTTTTTGCTCTTTTAGTTGTTTTTGCTTTGTTTTTGTTATTATTGTTGTTTTTTATTATTGTTGCTCCTGCTGCTTTTGCTGTTTTTGTTGCTGTTTTTGTTGTTGTTGTTGTTCTTCTTCTTATTATTATTATTCTGTTGGTATGCGAGCAAGTGCCTCTGCTCAGTAATGATGACAGGTTGTCATGGCTTCCATCATTTTCGGGGATGTACACAAGAAGTTCGGCCATGTTCTCGCATGAATGCCGTTCTTTTCAGTGAGTCCTGCTGCGCCCATTCCTGCCTCATTTAACAGGCTAATGTGCCACGGCATGTTTTAGGTCCCCTGTGAGAAAGCAAAGCAGGGCTAGTGTTCTTGACCAACTATCATTTTCAACAATTTAGTATTGTTTGTATATTCTTTCAAGTTCCTTCATTTGTTCCTTGAATGGCACTGATCAGTTAAATATGAGTACATTCCGTGGCTGAGTATAAAAAATGAGCCCCACGAGAATGTAACAACTGGATAGTTAGCGTAACCAATATCTCTCAATGCCGTAACACTGATACATAGCCGACAGAAATTGTCTGCGGGCACGTAAAAATAAGTCTCGTTTTGTCTCGGGTATGTTACGAGATTCATAACGGAACTTTCTCTCCCGGAAATGCCTGGAATAAATCAGTTTCGGTGCAGTGATTGGTCAGAACAGCCGCTGGCGATAGCCTTGTAACGCAGCTACTGGTGCGCATGGCTGGACACACAACGTAAAGACAAGGGGCCTCATTCATTTTGCCGTCTTGTTTCCAGATTCTGTTCTGACGAACTCTAGAGCGTGACGCTGCCTACAAAAGTCGTATCCAGTCTGAGCATATATTCCGATTTTTGAGGACAAGAATGCTAATAACACGGGGGAACTTTTGCAAGAAGTACAACAAAAGCATTCCCTTCAGTCATCGCGCTTGGCAGAAATCCAATAACTACGCACCAAATTAAAAATCTACATCTACATTTGGGTCTGTTACGTTCAGAATAAATACGCTATACCTCTCTCACTGACGCCGTCAGCAACTACTACATATAATAAAGTTCGTGAACTTTCATCAGATATGTCGTGCATACAAAAAGTAAAGTAAAGGTAACCCCGTGGTGCCTTAGAGGCACATAGGGGATATGGTGTTAGTGCCCATATTTTCCTTGACCTGTCAGCACACTAGAGGGTGATATGGTCAGTATCACGCCTGGCCGCCTTTCATTCCAACTCCAGAAGAAGTCGGGTACCTATTTCTATAGCTGGGTCACTGGGGCGCCTCCGGCTGGATTCCAACCCCCCCCCCCCCCGACCTTCGCTATGAGAGAGCAGTGCATTAACCACTTCGCTACTCGACGGCATAGCTAAACACACGAGAAGAGAAAAGGCATCTTCCATCTTCGCTGCCCAGGCAAAACAGTGGACAGTAACTGGCATGACAAAGAACCCACTGGTACAGATGCAGTGCCAAATTCCATCAATGAAGGCGATAACACTGGAAGGTCATTAAAATGGTTGAGGCATGTCGCAACAACGGAAGACGGCTGGAGCGTTCCTGGATACAAGAATGCCATGACGCAGAAAAACAAGGAAATCTTTTTTAAAAAATCTATTCAGGATAGATAAGTCCAAAAAAAGAGATAAGTTAGTAGAAATAAATCAATAGACATTAAGTCGTGTGATAAATCAGCAGAGATAAATCTGCAGAAACAAATCAATAGATGTAAGTCTGCCAGACAAGTCAACAGAAATAAATCAGCAGAGATACGTCAGAAAAATAAATCAACATAAGTAAATTAGCGGAAATAAATCAACAGAGATAAGTCAGCAGAAGTAAATCGTTAGAGATATAAATCAACAGAAATAAATCAACAGAAATAAGTCGGCGGAAATAAATCCTTAGAGCTATAAATCAACATAAATAAATCAGCAGAAATAAATCAACACATAAATCAACAGAACTTGAAATAACTGAACATAAACAGAACTAAACATAGAATGATTCCGGCAGTGAGAATGCAACATCTTCTAAGGATAAAACGAGTAAAGGTAAAGCAAATGCCGTAGGGGATGAAGAGTTAGAGACCTCATTATGCCAGGCTATCAGCGTATGAGGTAGGGTGGCCAGTTACTTTCCCCTCTGCCTTTCCTTTCCAGATTTTTCTCTGGTACCCATTTACGAGGCTGGGTCGACCTCGGGGCTGCATTCGTCGAGAAAAAAAAAATCCCCGCTCAGCTGGGGATTCAAACCCTTGACCATTCGGTCGTTAGACGAGTGCTCTAACCACTACGATAGCCGGCCCCCTAGAAAGCGAGTGCCAAATCGTTAAGACAAAACATCCTAGCTCAAAGAGATTGAACTCTGCATCTAAAACGTACTTTACTGTTACGATTAAGCCAGTCAGATACTGGAAAAATCAACCAAAACCTCTCAAAAGAGAATCAATATCTGTACAAGTAAAAGCTCCTTTTCCCTGCCATTAAGCCATATTGGGGATACGGTGCCGGTTTTCCAAGATCTTCGAGGGCATGAAGGTCTGATGTGGTCAGTATCATGCCTGGCAGCGTGTACCCTTCCAGAGCTCTCTGGCACGCCTTGTCAGAGGCTATGTGGACCCCTGGGGCCTTTTTGGAGCGGTGGTACCAGAGGAGGGAAACAAAAAATCCAACTCCTGGAACTTGAACCCGGTACAGTCGGATTAGTAGATCGAGAGCCTAACCACCCAGCCAACCAGGTTCAGCATTTGCCTGCTTCAGAAACCATTACCAACCATGCACATCTAGTCATGACCCAAGTAACTGAAACTGAAATTATTTCACTATTTGGAGGGCTTTAGCCTGGCTGGGATGTTAATACATCATACACCTATTCACATCATACACGTTAAATTAGGAGAAACAACTCGTTAAATATTAATTTTAATAAAACCATCTCTTATTGACACAAACCTTGAAGGGATACATGACCACAATCAAATAAATGAATCTCAAAACCGATAGCGATCAAATCAACTAATTTATCTTGTTTTTTTTTTCTTTGCTTCTACACTAAAAAGAAAAATGTTTTCCATCAGTGCATTTGGTTTTAGCTTAGAGACAAATGCAGGCAGCTTATAAATTTAGCAGAAAGTACGTATCTACTTGTAAATTTAGCATTAAGTACCTATCTACTTGTAAATTTAGCAGTAAGTACGTGTAAGTTTAACAGTAAATATGTATCTACTTGTAAATTTAGCAATAAACACGTATCTACTTGTAAATCTAACAATAAGTACTTATCTAATTGTAAATTTCGCAGTAAGTACACATTTACGTGTAAATTTTTTAGCAGTAAGTATTTATCTACTTGTAAATTTAGCACCAAGTATGTTATCTACTTGTATATTTAGCAGTAAGTACTTATCTACTTGTAAATTTAGCACCAAGTATGTTATCTACTTGTATATTTAGCAATAAGTACTTATCTACTTGCAAATTTAGCAATAAGTACTTATCTACTTGTAAATTTAGCAATAAGTACTTATCTACTCGTAAATTTAGAAGTACGTGTCTACGTATAAATTTAGCGTCTAGTTGTAAATTTAGCAATAACTAGAAACAAGTATATATCTAATCTCACGTAGCCTACACAAAGAAACTGATGGGAATGGAGAAAATGATACAATCAATAAAATGTGACGCTCTTTATCTAATAAACACATTACCATTTGTTGCTACAAAATGAAGTAATAAGAAGAGAATTTTTAAAAAGCGGAGATAAGTAACAAGAGAGATAGAAGAGTAAAGGGAGGAAGAAAAAACGGGAATGAGAAGGGACAGATTCTGGAGGAAGTGATAATAAAAACGATAAGAGAGAGAGAGAGTGAGAGTATACGGAGAAAGGAAAAAGAATCTGTTGGAAGACAAGTAGAAAGAAGAATAGAAATTTAAACGGAGTGGTGAACATCCACGATGAGGTCCACAAATTCTTAAAAGAGAATCCTGCAGCCTGTTACTCCCCTGCTCCTGGTGGAAACAGTTGTATCATTTCTTTTTCTTTCTTTTCAGTTTTACATCGGTTTGAAAAATATACCTCCGTGCTTGATTAAATATGGTCAACGAGGCAGGGATTTGGTATAGTCTCCATTGTGATAAGATGTACTGAAACCGCACAACAGCAAAGCTATGGCAGGCTGGAGACCAGACTCGGATTACAAGATACCCTGGTCCACTTCTATTTCGTCGTGATAGCACAGTCATAAAGTGCGTGGCCAAAGCTTTCGAACAATTCACATTCTTACACACAAGATCTTAACAAGTAAAAGTAAAGATAGTCCCATAGCAAATGCCGTAGGGGGTGAAGCGTTAGAGACCTCATTATGCTGGGTCATCAGCGTATGAGGTAGGGTGACCAGTTCCTTTCCTCGCTGCCTTTACTTCCCAGATTTTCTCTGGTATCCATTTTACGAGGCTGGGTCGATCTTAACAAACCAATATAAAAAGGCTGAAGTTACTATCAACTGTTTGAAATGAAAAATCAGCACACTATATCTATCGAAGTTCCTAGGCGGATTTTCTCGCTTGCTCTTGACTAGATGTAGCGTCACTGTCTGTAAGTGATAAGGCGCGGTTAGTTGTTGTGGATACTTACTCATCTAAACTTAACTGCCGCCTCTACAAGCAGACAGGCTCAAAGGGCAGTGTTCCAGCACTTAGATACTTATATCGTGAGTGGTGTTAACTGAGATACTTACACACTGAGCATTTTTAACTTAGATACTTACATCGTGAGTGGTGTTAACTGAGATAGTTACACAATGAGCACTGTTAACTGAGATACACCTTGAGCGGTGTTAACTGAGATACTTACACAATGAGCACTGTTAACTGAGATACTTACACCCTGAGCGGTGTTAACTGAGATACTTACACAATGAGCACTGTTAACTGAGATACTTACACCTTGAGCGGTGTTAACTGAGATACTTACACAATGAGCACTGTTAACTGACATACTTACACCTTGAGTGTAAGAAACTTCTAGTAACATAGCGCTGTTAACCCTTTGTGTCTCAAGATACCGGATAAACGTACAATTTACCGGTGGACATGACAGAAATATAATCTATGCACACGTTTAATAAGTACACGTTCTTGCGGTAAAGAAACGTTCCCGGGTGCCCTCGCAGAATGACTCATATTCTCTGTCTTATTGTGTTATTGTGTACTCACTCTCTGGTAGGTTTCCAAGCTCGTTGGACAATTTCCCACACTTCCTGCCATTGACAGATAATTTTGAGATGGCTGCAGACTAACTGCAAGTTAACATAGTTATGTTCGTCTGATCTTCAACCTGCCACAGGCTTTGCTGTTATCATCCTAGTCTGGTCTCCAGCTTGCCACAGGCTTTGCTGTTATAATCCTAGTCTGGTCTCCAGCTTGCCACAGGCTTTGCTGTTATGATCCTAGTCTGATCTCCAACCTGCCACAGGCTATGCTGTTATAATCCTTTTCTGATCTCCAACCTGCCACAGGCTTTGCTGTTATAATCCTAGTCTGGTCTCCAACCTGCCACAGGCTTTGCTGTTATGATCCTAGTCTGGTCTCCAACCTGCCACAGGCTTTGCTGTTATAATCCTAGTCTGATCTCCAACCTGCCACAGGCTTTGCTGTTATAATCCTTTTCTGATCTCCAACCTGCCACAGGCTTTGCTGTTATAATCCTTTTCTGATCTCCAACCTGCCACAGGCTTTGCTGTTATAATCCTTTTCTGATCTCCAACCTGCCACAGGCTTTGCTGTTATAATCCTTTTCTGATCTCCAACCTGCCACAGGCTTTGCTGTTATAATCCTTTTCTGATCTCCAACCTGCCACAGGCTTTGCTGTTATAATCATAGTCTGGTCTCCAACCTGCCACAGGCTTTGCTGTTATAATCCTTTTCTGATCTCCAACCTGCCACAGGCTTTGCTGTTATGATCCTAGTCTGGTCTCCAACCTGCCACAGGCTTTGCTGTTATGATCCTAGTCTGGTCTCCAACCTGCCACAGGCTTTGCTGTTATAATCCTAGTCTGGTCTCCAACCTGCCACAGGCTTTGCTGTTATAATCCTAGTCTGGTCTCCAACCTGCCACAGGCTTTGCTGTTATAATCCTAGTCTGGTCTCCAACCTGCCACAGGGTTTGCTGTTATGATCCTAGTCTGGTCTCCAACCTGCCACAGGGTTTGCTGTTATGATCCTAGTCTGGTCTCCAACCTGCCACAGGGTTTGGTGTTATGATCCTAGTCTGGTCTCCAACCTGCCACAGGGTTTGCTGTTATGATCCTAGTCTGGTCTCCAACCTGCCACAGGCTTTGCTGCTATAATCCTTGACTTCTCCGAGATCCCCACGTTTACGAGTTTTCACTCTCCCTCCTCCCTCACCTTTATGCCAGGTAGTCTTCCTCAGTTGTTGCTGTTGTAAACGTTAACCTGCTTGAGGTTGATACATGGCGGTACATTTTGTTTCACAGAGTTATATTAGTGCTGTTGTCACGGTAATGAAGAGCTGTCGGTGGCAGATGTGTCACGGACAGGACGACCTGCAGTTCTGTGGTCAAGATTATCTAAGACTCGTGATAAAATAAGTTGTTATTATATTTAGGGCTCGTGATAAAATAAGTTGTTATTATATGTAGGGCTCGTGACAAAATAAGCTGTTATTATATTTAGGGCTCGTGATAAAATAAGCTGTTATTATATTTAGGGCTCGTGATAAGTTATTATATTTAGGGCTCCTGACAAAATAAGCTGTTATTATATTTAGGGCTCGTGATAAAATAAGTTGTTATTATATTTAGGGCTTGTGATAAAATAATAAAAAGAACAGACATATCCACACTACAAGAACTTAATATTGAAGAAGGCTGGCTAGTAGAGAGGATTAAAGAGAGAAAACTTAAATATTTTGGACACGTCATGACAATCTAGAGAAAACCGTCTTGGAAGGGTACATAATGGGGAAAAAAGAGGAAGACCAAGGCGAAGACGGCTGCAAGACATCGTTGATGATCTGAAAATGGATGCATTAGCAGCAGGCCATCTTGCTTACAACCGAGAGGCCTACAGGAGAGATGTTAGAGAGGCAAAGTTCCGCCAGGGACATGCAAATGAATGAATGAATGATAAAATAATGTGTTATTATATTTAGGGCTCGTTATAAAATAAGATATTATATTTAGGGCTCGTGAAAAAATAAGCGTTATTATACTTAAGAACCATGATAAAATAAACTATTATACTCCAGGTTCGTGATAAAATAAACTATTATACTTAAGGCTCACGATAAAATAAACTTTTATACTTAAGGTTCCTCCTGGCCAAAGAAAAGCAATCAGGGTTGCTGTGTGGCGCCGATGTGAAAAGGTGATGGAAAGGATAAAATGAAGCTTAATCGGTATGTCCAGTAGTATCGAGGCGAGGGGTACTCATACCACGGCGACTCTGCTCTAGAGGTCGGTCACGTCCGATATACGCCCATACTGGGTAAAGTATACCTAAACCGGCTTACACCAGGGATGAAACTTGATGGCTACGCATGTCACGGTACCTCTGCTCTAGAGGTCGGTCATGTCCTAAACATGTCTAAACCGGCTCAACCCAGGGGTGGAAGTCACTAGCGGCGAGGATTCATCCTCCTGAACAAAAGCTCCGTCCTGGTCACAACTAGGAAGGATAGCGGCCACGACCACAAAATGCTGAAGTCGGAAACACTGGACCAGTACAGTCTAGATAGGCAACCACCTCTCACCCGTCGGGGATGTATGCGTATCCTAATCACGCTGAGGTTGTCCGGTGAGAAAGTCCAACGCCGGAATGGAAGGGCAACCACCTCTCACCCGGCGGTGATACACGGGTATCTCAAAACACGTCGAGGTTTTCCGGTGAGACAGTCCAACTCTAGATCAAACTGGTGCAACGAAAACCACGGTGTCACGCAATCCTGCTTCTTAGACCCACCAAGAATACAGGCTCAAGCCCTGCGATACTCTGAACCTCTTGTAGTCCTCTCGGGGATCTCGTGAAATCGGGACCTATAGAGGACCACATGTGTACATTCAGTAGGATCACAGGGCGGCCTTGGTGGTAGAAGCGAACGAAGAAGAAGAAGAAGAAGACTTAATGCTCATGATAAAATAAACTAATGTGATATTAACGTGCGGCCAGAGCGTTTTGCCTTCTCTTTGAACATGAGGACATCAACAAGGTTCACGTCCTTTCATGCTTTGATCAGAACAAAACAAAATAAACAGAACAAAACAAAACAAAACGAAAAACACCGCTTCTATTCTGCACATACAGACACATACAACATACGTATCTTTGTGGCTCACCTATGTTCAGGTATATAAGTTGCTTAAGTCTTCTAAAGCCAGAACTAAAGATGCATACAATTCTATTTATGACAAAATGTTTACTTTACAACAGGAAGTCTATCAACACAAAGTAGAAGGTATTACTTCTTTTTGTAATGTATAGAAAGGATGAAAAGGTTGACCGTTAGGTCTTCTGTAAAGAGAATCTGTTGTTTAGTAGTAGTATCAGGAGTAGTAGTAGTAGTAGTAGCAGGAGTAGTAGTAGTAGTAGTATTAGTAGTAGGACCAGCAGTAGTAGTAGTAGATGTATGTTTGTATGCATGTGTGCAGACAGAGAGAGAGAGAGACAGACAGACAGACAGACAGATAGATAGATAGATAGGACTACAAAGAACGAAATTTTTGGATGATTTTTTTAAACGCGTATATAAGCACTGTATAATGAATCTTTCATTTAGGTGTCTTTATGAAATGATTCAAGCATAAACAAAGCGAGAGATAAACTGATCTGCACGCCTGAATGCTGTCACTATTGACAATTTGAATCTGCTAACGGTTACATAGCTTGACGCTTAAACAGTTTTACAAAGAGCCACAACAAAAACCTATTATTAACTTTTTGAGCTTTATGCCAACTGTTACAGAGAAAACATGCGATTGTTGGTAGTAACGAAACTGACAGTGAAACAGATTGTAGTTCAGAATAAAATATGACAGTAAATCTCCCTCCAGTAAGCTAAGCAAAGTTTGGGGGTTATATTCCGTATCAAACGTGCAAGATGTAGCAAGAGGTGCAACTTTTGTTTTCTCCTATTTTTTTTTAAAGAAGTTAGTTCGTCAATTTCTTCTCGTTAATTCACCACACTATTCTGTTAAATTCGCCACACTATTCTGGTAAATTCGGCGCGTTTTCTGGACAATTCGCCAAAATATTCGGGTAAATTCTTCACACTATTCTGGTCAATTCGGTGCATTCTTCTGGTAAATTCGCCACCTTCCTCTGGTAAATTCGCTACATTATTCTGATCAATATGTCACGTTTCTGGTAACTCGCATTCTTCTGGTAAATCCGCCACTCTTCTGGTACATTCGCCATATTCTTCTGATCAATTTACCACACTCTTCTAGCAAATTCGCCACACTCTTCTAATCAATTCGCCCACTCTTCTAATCAATTCGCCCATTTGTCTGGTAAATTCTCCTCATTCTTCTGAGCCATCATAAAAAAGCAAGTGCCTGAGTGGCGTCCGTTTGTGCCATTTTATTTTTATGAGATACTGATCTATGAAACTTCCTTATATACTTTGTATGCAAGACTTCCTGGTCTGCTTTAATTTGCAGATCACCACTCTCAGAAGAAGTTCCCTAGCACAAAGTGTCAAGCCCCCCCCCCCCCATTTCACAACCGTCTTCACCTTCTCATGTCCCAGATGAGCTTTAAACCCGCACTCTTCACCTTCAGAAGAGAGTTCATTAATCGCTACACCATCTTCGCTCATTGCCCTTAATGGAACAGCAACCCTGGAAACAGGTTGCTTAAACATCTCTCTGAACCTTAAGTGCCCAGGGCACATAGGGCTTCTGCAAGGGTTTTACACAAATGCCTGTCCTTTGCCTTTTTTTTTTTTCGCTCTTGCCCAGGTGAGCCTTCTATTGCTCAACGTCCTCTCTGCTGTTCTTTCACCAGGACACCTTAGGTCATGGTTAAACATGATGATGATACAGTCCTTCCATGATTAAGGAAAATCGTATCGCAGAAACCACGCAGGTCTGAACCACGAACTTTGTGGCAATATGGAAACCGGTTCTTAGAGGTCTTGTTTTGATTTCTCTTGATTTGGTTTTTCTTTTCTCTGTATAAGTAGTAGTGAATTCACAAGTATCAAGATGGTGCCTGTGAAGAACGATGACTAAAAAGATGATGAAGAAGATGGCAAGAAAGCGAGTATCGCCAGCAACAAAAGAAAGTGTCTGAGTTGAGGCAAAATTTGCAACAACAACAAAAACACCAAAAAAAAAAAAACAACATACGTCTGTACCTAGGGTGGTTTTTGTGTAGTAAATGGTTGAATTCAAGGAAAGACTATAAGCTCATCCTGTATTATAAGTGGAGCTCTGCTTCTGTAATAGTGTCTTTACGGTGTCCCATACTTAATACAGGATCCGGCATGGTAACCTGACAGTTTTCAAATGGAGATATCTGGGACAACAGTAACAGGTGTTCGGCACCATACAAGACGCCATTTTAGAGACGATAGATTTCATTAGCAATGGAGGAGTGGAGCAGGTAACATCGTGGTTTAGAAAATGTTACTCAAGTTTCTTATCACCAGCATTGGAGAAGAGATGTCGCACCCAAGACACTTCAGATAAGTCATGACCCTCCCCAACCAAGCCCCATCCCGGTAAAGACTGTTTTCCAGTGGGAAAATCTGATAAAGATAGCCCCATAGGAAATGCCGTAGGGGATTAAGAGTTGGAGACCTCATTATGCTGGCCCATCAGCGTATGAGGGAAGGATGGTCAGTTCCTTTCCTCGCTGCCTTTCTATCCCAGATTTTATCATTTTACGAGGCTGGGTCGACTTCGGAGACGTATTGGTCGAAAAAAAAATCCCGCTCAGCTGGAGATTCAAACCCTCGACCATTCGGTTGCAAGCCAGTTCTCCGGGTGGTGTTTCTGAATAACGGCGTCCTGAGGAAAGGTACGGCTCCTAACAGATAACCACACCAGAAGACAGATTTGCAGCATCTTGACTGCCCTGGGAACAACTGTGCTAAGAACATAGTCTGTTTAACCAAACAGATCTATGTTCCCTGTCTCACAGAGACCTTCTTCTGTAGCCCAGAAAGCTGTAGCAATCAACAATAAGTGTAACTGTTATTTTGTAAAATGTAATGTTAGGTTGGTGGACGGATGAGGACGTGGAGATCGCCGGAAGGGATGAGGAAAGTCTGATGTGAAACCAATGAATTCCAAGACGTGACAAGCCTATGGATCTCTACAACAATGGCTGTCAGAATTAGGTAAACAAAACAGAGCCAGCAGACTATAGGTGGTGGGGAATGGATATCGCTGAAGCACTCATCGGATTCCTCATCCCAAAGTCAGAGTGTCTCTGTGGAACTGTCTCAAAGACGTTGGGCCTGACGTGGAGAAGGGGTTTAAGTACAGCCACCAGAGGCTGGAAAACAAAGTTTTGGCCAGGCCAGCCTACACCACTGTCTTCATGGCAGTCCGAGCAAGACTACAGTCTGCCCTAGCAAGGAAAAGTGCTGAAGTCAGAGGTACCTAACCAGAAGGCGCATCGCAAAAATCAGGGTACCACGCATTATCACTAAATGCATAAGAAGAAGAAGACAGCATCCTGATAAGGTTCCGCTGCTTCTTGTGCGCTGTTCTCCAGGAAGCCAAAACAAGCAACGGCAACCAAAGCACTGTTAACAATGTTAACTCCAGTAACTGCACAGCGAATTACTGAATGTATTATACCTCAAAGGTTTATCGAACACTTGCAGCGTCCTAGAATAGTTTACCGAAACAAACATCTCATGGAGACCAAGCAAGCGTGAAAAACTTCCTGGGTGAGCTTTTTTTTTCTAATCTTGATTTAATATCACCTACACCTGAATATTTCGCGATAACATGAACGTTAAAGTCGATTTCAGATCTGTGCAAACCGGAAAAGGAAGTGTTTTATACAGGGAATTCCAAGAACCTGGCAATGCTGTATGTTTATTGGTGTCTTAGATTAGCATGTGTGAGTCACCCTCATTTCCGATCTCTGTGAGTAGCTGGTTGTGGATAGTGGTGACGGTTTGTGGTGTGGGGGAGGAGGGGGAGGGGGAGAAGGGGGATTCTAATCTATACTCAGGTCATCTAAGAAACAGGAAGGTAGAAACCTGGCAGTAAAATAAAAAGCACCGAGGTTTGGATCCGTATATAATGTTATAACTTATCTTCTTCCTTCCCTCTTTTTTTGTTATTGTTTGTTTAGCTATTCCATGATCGCTCAGTATGTGACAGTGAGTGCTACCCTGTCCACATACACGTCAGAGTTTTCGCTATTTGTTCTCCACGTGTTCAAATCTTTCACTCGCGGTTCTAGCCAGATTTACACGATGCATTTCAAAAGATTTTCATTAGCATTTTCTTTGTTCTGTACTTGAAGGCTGGACCCTCATCCTTGTAAGTGTAACACTTCTAAGTAACCATTTTTTTTTCATGCCTACAAACCAAACGAGGAGAACGACATTATTTGTTTAGAACATGTTTAGAAGGATGATATATTCGGCTTCTCCGGGAAAGAAAATCCTCTGCCACAACCACATTCATCTATTCCTCCCACTCATATCTCGCCTGGATTATCATTAGGTTAATGACTTCTTCTCTTTTACCTTGAATGTAGTAGTTAAATCTTACACTCTTTTGATATGTTCTTCCTAATTTAATTTGTATTTTTGTACTAAATCATGTGTGTGGGAAGAATGAAAGATGGAGTGATGAAGGGCAGAATGTAAGACGGGCCTGCGTGCCCAATTCTTTACCCTTGAAAAATAAAGATTATTCATTCATTCATTCTCTCTCTCTCTCTCTCTCTCTCTCTCTCTCTCATCTTTCCGCTTTCCCCATTCTCTCTTTACTCACCAGCCTACATACCTCACAAGTTTTCATTTAAATATTTACACAGCATTCACCACACGCACTTTTGGACGCAGCTATTTACAAGTCACAGCTAAGTGCTCGCTTTTTTAATAATATTTGTGTCCTATTAGTAGTTATACATAATTCATGTGAATGTATATCTTACATCTCTTTCTCTATTTCTATGTCCTGTGTGTTTTTTGTATGATTAAGGTTTACATCGAAACATTGCAACTGTGTGCTCGTTAATTTATAAAGCTGTTCCTATTTTTGATTTAGTTTTAAAATTTTATTTTATCACAGCTTTACTGCAGTGGCTTTGTGTATATTTATATGTTTACTCTTTTATATATGTAACCATATCTAACAACTGTTCATGGGCTCCCGAAGGGTAGGACACAACACAGGTGGGGGTGACGGGCCAAAAACACTGCCCTGTCTGATCTAGTCCTCTCGCGAAACTAA
Source organism: Achatina immaculata (assembly GCA_009760885.1). Classification (NCBI taxonomy): domain Eukaryota; kingdom Metazoa; phylum Mollusca; class Gastropoda; order Stylommatophora; family Achatinidae; genus Lissachatina; species Lissachatina immaculata. The sequence goes on along the minus strand of CM019708.1, from coordinate 838,397 downwards.
CAGCCCCCTATACATGTGGTCATAGGGAACAGGACAAAAACCTGTTACGGCGACCTAAGTTACGATCGTCCAATTCCAAATTCGGCTCCATGAAGTCCAGAAACTGTCACGTTTCACATATATCAGAGAAGATGGTCTGAAAACGGATTTGGACACAGAAATTCCTTTGACTTTTGAAGAACAAAACAAACAAACAAACCCAAAGCTAAAGATAAACTCTGAAGGTCCCAACCTTTTTTTTTTTATTTTTAGCGTGACCCTAGACCAGTAATGACACAAGACCCATCATCCTAAAGTATCAAGTGAGCAACGGCATAGAAAACAGATGTTTAGAAACACCGAAAGTTAACACTACTATTTCAGTGCTTTTAACATGACGTAAATACTACTAAATACTAAAATTTATCTGTAAATGTCACTTCATTATAATCCAACATTTATCATAAAAATCTTCTGTCAAGCCTTCCTCGGAGTTCCTGTGATCAAATTTTGGGAACCGCTAATTATAGGGAAAAAGGTGTGTGTTGTTGTTGTTGTTACGATTTTTAAAAAACCCCAAAAACTTCCTTCCCTTTTACAAAGGGAGGGAAGATGGTAGTTTTGGCATACATCATGAGTGTTAGTGTAGGGGCAGGCTGAAAGTCTCGAACTAGCTCAACAAATGATATCATATTTTTGGGCGTACTTTATGCTTCCTTTTGGGTAGTAAGTTGAAATTCCACGCGACGTTTGAGGTTAACCTCTTTATCGCTTGATATTCCACCTTTCTTAACACGTCAGAGCAGACAAAGAATTGACTTGTTAAGACGCTGATGATAAACGCCAACAATATTGGAAATATTTCACTAGATGACGTACTCGACAGACGTCAGAGAACCAAGATACCACACGGACGTACTCGACAGACGTCAGAGAACCAAGTTACCACACGGACGTACTCGACAGACGTCAGAGAACCAAGTTATCACATGGACGTACTCGACAGACATCAGAGAACCAAGTTACCACATGAACATACTCGAAAGACGTCAGAGAACCAAGTTACCATATGGACGTACTCGAAAGACGTCAGAGAACCAAGTTACCATATGGACGTACTCGACAGACGTCAGAGAACCAAGTTACCACATGGACGTACTCGACAGACGTCAGAGAACCAAGTTACCACATGGACGCACTAACACAACTCGTTAACTCCGAGACCACTTCTATCTCCTAATATATGTTACAAATAATTAAATAACAATTCAGCCTTATCAAATGCAAATAGAACATGATGATTTACAGTTTAGAAAGATGAAACAATGATTATTTCAGCAGTTACCGAATTATTATAAAGTAAATAACAACAGATGCTTCTTTTTTTTCTTATGCAATATTTCATCATGGCATGTTTTCTGGCTTCTACAAGAACCATAAATCACATTACTGGGCGAGAGCTTCGCTGTTTCTCACTGGAAAAATTTGTACTTCATTTCTATAAGAAGTGTTATAATATACGTTTTTATAATGTTAAATGAGATAAAAAAAAAACTTATCACTGGTTAACTCCTAGAATTGAAACAAACTGTTTCTTCAAATTAGATACAACATACTTATTTAGACCATGTCGTGTTTGATTTCTACTGAAAACAACTGGGTTAATTCATTTGCTGTTTGACACCGAACGGCTTAATAAACCAGGATTTGAACGGAAGTAGATTCTTCATACAAAAGTTCAAGCGCTTCAATGTCTGTCAGCAAGAGAAAGCTCAACTGTTTCAGTGATAAGATGTTCTTCTGCAAGAAAAGGTTCAATTAGCCACAATACGTTTGTCTGCAAGAAAAGGTTCAATAGCCACAATAAGTTTGTCTGCAAGAAAAGGTTCAATAGCCACAAAAAGTTTTTCTGCTAGAAAAGGTTCAATAGCCACAATAAGTTTGTCTGCAAGAAAAGGTTCAATAATGTCAGTGAAAAGATGTTTTTCTGCAAGAAAAAGTTCAATAGTGTCAATGATAAGATATTTGTCTGCAAGAAAAAGTTCAATAATGTCAGTGATAAGATGTTTGTCTGCAAGAAAAGGTTTAAGAGCCACAATAATAAGATGTTTGCCTGTAAGAAAAGGTTCAATAATGTTAATAATAAGATGTTTGCCTGTAAGAAAAGGTTAAATAATGTTAATAATAAGATGTTTGCCTGCACGAAAAGGTTCAAGTGTTTCAATAATAGATCAGCTTACAAGAACATGTTCAAGTGCCCCAATAGTAAGTCCACTTGCAAGAAAGGGTTTCAATGTTTCAATGTTAAATCGTCCGCTTGCAAACCAAGGTTCAGATGTCTCAGCAATAACACTAGCCAAAACACATTTTGGTGCTTCAAATGTTAGACCTGTTTCTGGGTATATCTGATCTGCTGATTCCAAAACTAGCACAAGTTTCCTCCTGTTAGCTCTAGTTTTTTAGATACAGAACATATGCCATATACCACTCTTCACACTGCTCACCCATAACAAATCAGGATATTTTAATGTAGCGTTTACATTAATATCTTTTAAGCATGAAGGAAATATATTAATAACTGAAAAGTGTACTACATGAAATTTTACTTATTTCGTACAAAAAGCGCAAGTTTGCGAAACAAATTTCGTACAAAAAGCGCAAGTTTGCGAAACAAATTTCGTACAAAAAGCGCAAGTTTGCGAAACAAACTTTCCACTCAATCGACGCACAAGAAGCTCCTTTTGTAAGACTTCCGAGAGTGGGATCTGCCAGGACAATCTAGCATAAGATTCCAGCAATAGTCTGCCATCATGTGTGCATCTCATCTGCCTTGGTATCTGTCTTCCATTGTTTTTGATGTCTTGGTGAAATCTTTCACCTTGCTCTTCGCTTAAGTCACCAAGGTTCTCCGGAAAGCGATCTAAGTGAATGTGCAGATAATGGATTTTAACACTCATGTTACAGCCAAGCCTGTTGAAATGAAAGACCATATCCTCTGCTGTGTGTAGTTGTCTGCCTTCTTGTTGTCAAGAAAGCTTTTCACAACAAGAACAAATGAAGACCAGGCACACGAATCGATTTCATTCATTGATGCTATGAAATATGGGTAATTTATAAGTTGTCTGATCTGTGGACCATCGAAAATTCCTGTCTTCAGTTTTTCCATGGTAGGTCCGGGTAACTTATACACTATGTATTCAATGCACGAAACGGCTTTATTCAAAGCCGTTACCAATTGTTTAATCAGACTTAACTTTATATGTAGTGGTGGCAGTATGATTCTAACTTTATATGAAGTGGTGGTAGTATAATTCTAACTTTATATGTAGTGGTGGCAGTATGATTCTAACTTTATAAGTAGTGGTGGCAGTATGATTCTAACTTTATATGAAGTGGTGGCAGTATGATTCTAACTCGTGCTACAAAAAGTTAACTGATTACATAGGTTTCCTGTTTGTTTTCAGCGTGTACTCCCCACAATTATAGCAAAATACGTCGGCAGCTCCTTCTTGAAGTAGCCATAACCTCTACGGCGTTCGGTTTGCAAAAATAAAGTGATATGAGTGGGAATATACACACGCCTCCCATAAGACCATAACTATTATATAGCGCAACTGTTTTAAACAGATCAGGCTGAGAAATCTTTGAAATACAAGTTTATGGTCTACGAAAATCATGATTTACTATCTTAATTTTTTGCACATAGTCATATAATAAAACAAAACAAAAGCGATTTTTTTCATTTGAGCTCTACGTTTTTATGCCAGTGTGCATTATAGGAAAGGAAATAGGGAATGGTTGTGTAAAGGTCATTGTACACAAAAAAAGTGGTTATAATAAACACATAAATTTCCCATTCAAATAAGACAGCTTGTTATGACATCCTAGTTCAGGAGAAGATATTTGTTAAAGAGCGGATTGAAATTTTATAACTTCAACCATATCTAAGAAACTAGAGCTGATGCCAACCATATCTAAGAAACCAGAGCTGATGCCAACCATATCTAAGAAACTAGAGCTGATGCCAACCATATCTAAGAAACCAGAACTGATGCCAACCATATGTAAGAAACTAGAGCTGATGCCAACCATATCTAAGAAACTAGAACTGATGCCGATCATATCTAAGAAACTTAGAGTCTGATATGGTCTATCCAATGCAATTTTCTGAATCAGCGCTCCAAATAACCCCAGGAGAAGACCTAAAAACCAAGTCACCAAGGAAAAAAATGTGTTGGGATGTGTAAGATGTCCGCTTGCAAGAAAAAGGGTCAGTTGTCTCAATGACAAAATATCCACTTGCACGAATGGATTCAAATGTCCCAATGACAAGATGTCCACTTCAAAAGAATTGATCCAAATGTCGCAATGATAATATATCCAATCACAAAAAAAGTTCAGTTGTCTCAGTGACAAGATGTCTTGATTCAGATTTTGGATGTCAGAACGGGATTACCTGCAGTGTGGCCTGAGAAGAGAAACTCTTTCACAAAAGATGTAAGAAGTAAGTGAATTTCACAAATAAGAACTAAAAAAATTACCACATCGGTAAAACAGGTTCTAGTAATAAAGGTAGACAGAGATATATTGTGGAGGAAAGTGGCCAAGGACGAGAATGACAGAAAGTAAGATGAGCACGAACAGATGAATAACATCCAACAATGATAGCAAAACACCATTTCTAGTATACTTCGTTCAAGGAGGATACCCAAAAATTAAGTGTTTAATTTTTCATCTGTTTTTCGTGTTTTTCATCTGCTGTGTTGTTTTTGTATATGGTCCCTGAAAACATGCTTTTGCCGAAATATTGAATGTCTGCATGTTCTTCCTTTATACTTGTTCACCCTTTCTTTCTGACATCTTGTTTCTGCCCACTTTTCTCATTGTTTCTATCTTTTTTTGTAAAACTGAAACATACACCTATGTCTACCTTTATATCAGAAGAAGAAGAAGAGGAGGAAGAGATCTCACACGGAAGAGATATTTGTTAATCCGACCACGGGGTTTAGATATCAGTAAGTGACAGAGCACAGTGCTGTAAGTTTACTGGGGGGTGAAGGCGATGTCCAATTAGGCAAGTAACGACCCATAGTTGATATGCCAGCGTCAGGGTTAGCAAACCTTAGCTGACCAAGACCCTGTCCCCACCTCTCCGTTGGTGCCCCCCACCCCAGTATCAGGCCTAGCCTGACTAACGGGGCAGGGATCGTCATAGTCCCCATGGTGGTGGAGTCTGCTAAAGAAACATTGCACAACCCCTGATTTTTAGCCGAAAAACATATCTAAGAAACTAAAGCTGATGCCAACCATATCTAAGAAACTAGAGCTGATGCCAACCATATCTAAGAAACTAGAGCTGATGCCAACCATATCTGAGAAACTAGAGCTGATGCCAACCATATCTAAGAAACTAGAGCTGATGTGGTCTATCCAATGTAATTTTCTGAATCAGCGCCCAAAATAACCCCAGGAAAAAAGTAGCTGCCATAATCCGCCCCCCAGGCCGATACGATGCTGTAGCTCAACATCTTCACAGCATCGGCTGTAAAGAACACCAGCTCGCAGTTACAGGGAGATAGCACAAGACAAGACAAGACAAATGTACGGTTACCTTGAATTAAAAAAAAAAAAAGCAAACCGTTTGAAATATTAGGAATTGAGTTACGTGGACATAAGAAGCTGTAGGTAGAGGATGTTGCATGAAGCGGTCCTCACACCTCGTGCAGGTTGGACGCAGCAGACAGAATTAATAGTTAAATTACCTGCATCACTATTTTCCCAACCAGGGAGAATGAACAGAAGAAAACGACTACTCATCTATATATAACATTTGCTGATGCACTGTAACACTGGCGGTCATAGTAAACCCAAGAGTGTGCTGCAGTTCAAATCATTAACTCTGTGTTTAATGTTAGCCACTTCAAATATTTAAAGAAATTAAATAATAATAATAAATAACATAATAATACTAATAATAATTTTAAGAAATTAAATAATAATAATAAATAACATCATCATAATAATAAAAGGGTAAAAAAGGATAAATCCTCTCATGCCTTAGAGGCACATAGGGATATGGTGTTAGTGCTGTATATTTCTACAGCTGGGTGACTGGAGCGCCTCCGGCCGGATTCGAACCCCCGACCTTCGCCATGAGAGACCAGTGCACTAACCACTTCGCCATTCAGACGCCCAATAATAATAATAAATAACGTAACATAAGAACCTTTTTTTAAAATCTAGTTTGTGGAGATTCAAATTTTAATGTAAAAAAAAAACATTAATTATAGATATTACATTTCCCTATAACACAATGGCGGATGTGTTTATTATAAACATTTTTGTGTGGGTTTTGGTTATTTTTGTCTGGTAGGAAGAAAAGTAACTCTGGGATAAACGCACAAGGTGGAAATTCTTTCGGTCTCACAGCCAGCAAAGTAATGTTTCATTTCCCCCCCCCCCCCATCCTTTTTCTATAAGTAATATTATATCTTTTTTTTTTCTATCACGTGGTTTAGCTTTACTCTTATCTTCTTGTTCTTTTCCGTACATTTCTGAAAGAGTAACACGAAAGTTGAAACGGTTTCATTGTCTACTTTGGTACTGGATGAAACTGCTGAAAGAAAGGAAGAGAAAACTATTTATTGCAGCGGGATTACTGCACTGACCTTATAAAGGACGATTCGTAAGGGTGGGACTCGTTTTAAACAGCAGTTATCTAGGACTGGACATTCACACTAAAGATTTGTAGGTAACAGAGGAAGAGGTCGCCCACGCAGGAGACGGAGGGAGGAAACTACAACAGCATTAAATACCCCATTATATGAAGCAAAACGTCGAGCCCCACAGAGACGTCTATTTGTCCCCTCAACACCAAAAGGTATAAGAGGAAGAAGACAAGACAAGACAGTGTAGGACTGGGACAAAAGCATTTAGTATAGAATGTGTGTAATACATACCCAAGATACACGAGCTCATAACAATGTTCCTTCAAGGGTATTTCATAATGACAAAGCATAGCGGCCATTACAGCTGGCGTGCTGCACCACGATATGACGGGGATGATTAACAGAGACACTGTTGTCTTCCATGTGGTGAAGATTTAGGGGATGTGATATTTCAAACCTTAAACATTGTTACGAACTCATGTTATCTTGTGTGTTATTCTATATTAAATGTGCTTCAGTTTAAAATGCGTCCCATCATTATGAAACACCCCGTATAATGTTGGTAAGAGAAACAGTGGAGAAAACGCTGTGACACTTACCTTCACTTAGTCCTTTCACAGATTTCAGAGATATGGCCAGAGACCCTTTGTCGCTGTCATTCGCAACCAAGGAAACAATGAAGCAGCAAAGGACGGCTGGTTCCAAATGTCATCACTACGAGCACTGGAGATCTTGTCATCTATCTGCAGCAGAGATTGGACAAGATAGCCTATTTCACGGTTTACGAAAGAGACGGTAAGTTCTACTCCCCACATTCAAAATCTGTCCAATGCAATAATTAGAATATCCTAAGCTTACTGCACGACGCAAGATTACTATTCTTCATTACTCCATTTCCTCATCTTCTGCTCTGTTTTCGTGAATACCGTCTAAAATACTAGTTCTGCATAATTCTAGAATTCACGAACTTGAGGTGTGAAAAAAGTCAACAATAGAAATGTTTGAGTTTGAAAATATAGTTTATTATGAAAGTATGTCAGAAAATGCGCCAAAACTCGACCACACGTAAGAAAATATATCAGACTGTGCTGTTTGTTAGAAAATATGATAAAACGTAGCCACGAAATGGAAAATATAACAAACACGAGTGAATGTTAGAAAATACAGTGAAACGAGACTGCAGGATGGGAAAATTTGGCAGAACTCCCAAATTTCAGAAAATGTGTGAAACTATATTAAAAAAAGAAAAACCCAGCGAAGTACTATCACTTGTCACATCTTGATCCTCGGGGCACGCACGTGACAAACACAAGAGATGACCAAGAACAAGAGGAATATGTTTCATCAGACGACTCGATGACGTTATAATCATCTTCGCGTAATATTTAGGTTTTTGTTTTGTTTTTTCTGGAACCATGAAGTTAAACCGGTAGCTAGTTTCATTTTTAGTTTACGCGTTATTTTTTTTGTTTTGTTTTGTCATTTGCTGCTGTTTTCTGCGTAGAGAATATGTTCACGAACACTTACATATGATTGGCCCAAATTGTTATGACCGTATATAAACTTAACTGATAATATAACTATAAAATATATTATTTAATATTAAAATATAAACTTAACTGATCTACAAGTGTGAACGAGTGTCCCGTTGGTTTCCTCTAAACGAATTTTGGAAATCAGTTTTTTAAATTGAATATGGCCAAGAAGTATATAAGAGCTTCCTCTATTTGTTTCTGTCCTTTTCGACTGTTACGTCGTTACTGGACGTTACACTTTTATAATAGCAAAGCTTTTCTGAGATAAACAGTTCCTGCTGTTCTTGCTTTCAACTCACGTGCAAAATTCAACATCAAAATCTGCGAAAAAATCAACAATTTGTTGCGTCATTTTAATGAAAGTATGCAGCATAGTCTTGCAGGCGTTATTTCCACTTGCCACTGCTTTTCCGCGAGATAAACAACAAGAATAAATATTGTAAATATTATTAACATTTTGCGGGAATTAATATGAAGCACAGCTGTAAGCTTTGCTTAAAAACTGTTGCATGCAGAAATTATACAACTCTATAGAAGAAAAACAAACCCCAAAACCTCGTGAAGTAATCCAAAGAGAAACTGTTGAAAGTGGTTCTGGTATGGACTATAACCAAAAGTGTAAAATAGAACTGGAAATGTGAAAAAAATGTAACTTAATAACCTACCTCTAGAACGAAACAGAACTGGAAACATGAAAAAAATATAACTTACCCCTAGAACTAAATAGAATTGGAATTATGAAAATATACAACTTACCCCTAGAACTCAATAGAATTAGAAACACGAAAAATATATCTTACCCCTAGAACTAAATAGAATTGAAAAGGTGAAAAAATATAACTCACCCCTAAGAACTGAATAGAATTGGAAACAAGAAATAAACTTACCCCTAGAACTAAATAGATTTGGAAACAAGAAAAATAAAACTTACCCCTAGAACTAAATAGAATTGAAAAGATGAAAAAAATATAACTCACCTTTAAGAACTGAATAGAATTGGAAACAAGAAATATAAAACTTACCCCTAGAACTAAATAGAATTGAAAAGATTAAAAAAATATAACTCACCTTTAAGAACTGAATAGAATTGGAAACAAGAAATATAAAACTTACCCCTAGAACTAAACAGAATTCGTAACAAGAAACATAAAACTTACCCCTAGAACTAAATAGAATTGGAAACAAGAAACATAAAACTTACCCCCTACAAATAAACAGAATTGGAAACAAGAAAAACAAAACTTACCCCTACAACTAAATATAAAACGGAAAAATAAAAAAAAAAAGAACTTAACCCCTAGAACTAAATAGAATTGGAAACAGGAAACATAAAAACTTACTCCCAGGATAAATATAATTGGAAACATAAAAATATACAACGTACCCCTAGAACTACAAGTCTGTGTATATTTTTTACAAGAAATTAGAAGTCTTATTTCATCAGGTGTACCCAGGCCTCTGTCGTGTGATCAGAAGGACTAAAAAATATGGTAATATATTTCCGCGACAGCAGGAAGGTAATCTGATAAAAGTTTGCACTTTACAATGTGGACATTAGTAATGAAACTGACTTTTCGTGTCAAAACAGACAAATCTTTGATTACTCCACGAGGGAACTAAATTCAAAATGCGACAATCTTTCTGCATGTATCACAGGAAAAGTAACCTCCAAAGTTTCTGTTTAACTTTGACACCCATGGAAGAGAGAGAGAGAGAGAGAGACAGAGACAGAGACAGACAGAGAGACAGAGAGGGGGGGGGCATTTCGAGTAAATTAAAGGGAAAAAAAATAACAATCGAAATCAAGAGCGAATTGTCGTGTCGTGTATGTGATCTCTTCTTCTTCTTCTTCTTCTTCGTTCACTTCTACCACCAAAAACCGCACTGTGAACCTACTGAATTCACACATGTGGTCCTCGTTAGGTCCGGTGGTCCCCTGTGTGGTCCAAAATAGACCACATGAGTTCCACGAAGGACCACAAGGGGTTCAGAGTATCACAGTGCTTTAGCCTGTATTCTTGGTGGGTCTCGGAAGCGGGATTGCGTGACACCGTGGTTTTCATTGCACCAGTTTGGTCTAGGGTTGGACTTTCTCACCGGAAGACCTCGACGTGTTTGGAATATCAGTGCATCCTCGCTGGGTGAGAGGCGTCAGCCCACCCAGGACAGAGTTGGACTTTCTCACCGGAAAACCTCGACGTGTTATGAGATACCCGTGTATCACCGCCGGGTGAGAGGTGGTTGCCCATCCAGTCCAGGGTTGGACTTTCTCACCGGAAAACCTCAGCGTGATTAGGATACGCAGACATCCCCGCCGGGTGAGAGGTGGTTGCCTATCTAGACTTCCCTGGTCCAGTGTCTCCGACTTCAGCATTTTGCGGTCGTGGCCGCTACCTTTCCTAGTTGTGACCAGGATGGAGCTTTTGTCCAGGAGGACGAATCCTCGCCACTAGTGACTTCTACCCCTGGGTTGAGCCGGTTTAGGCATTTCCCAGTATGGGCATGTTTGGGACGGGACCGACCTCTAGGGCAGAGGTACTGTGACATTCATAGCCTTCAAGATTCACCCCTGGTATGAGCCGGTTTAGGCAAAATTCACCAGTATGGGTGTTTATCAGGCGTTACCGACCTCTAGAGCGGAGGTGGCATGACATGTCTAGCCATCAAGTTCCACCCCTGGTGTGTGCCGGTTTAGGCATATTTCACCAGTGTAGGTGTATTTCGGACGTAGGCAGCCTCGACAGCAGGAAGGTAATCTGATAAAAGTTTGCACTTTACAATGTGGACATTAGTAATGAAACTGACTTTTCGTGTCAAAACAGACAAATCTTTGATTACTCCACGAGGGAACTAAATTCAAAATGCGACAATCTTTCTGCATGTATCACAGGAAAAGTAACCTCCAAAGTTTCTGTTTAACTTTGACACCCATGGAAGAGAGAGAGAGAGAGAGAGACAGAGACAGAGACAGACAGAGAGACAGAGAGGGGGGGGGGCATTTCGAGTAAATTAAAGGAAAAAAAATAACAATCGAAATCAAGAGCGAATTGTCGTGTCGTGTATGTGATGATACTTGCGTATTATATGCAGAAATATGTGGTGTATGTGATGATACTTGATTATTATATGTAGAAATATGTGGTGTATGTGATGATACTTGATTATTATATGTAGAAATATGTGGTGTTTGTGATGATACTTTTGTATTATATATAGAAATATGTTGTGTTTGTGATAATCATTCATTCATTTGCATGTCCCATGTGGAACTTTGCCTCCCTAACAGAACTCCTGTAGTTCTCTCGGATGTGAGTTAGATGGCCTGCTACTGATGCATCCATTTCCATATCATCAACGATGTCTTGCAGCCATCTTCGCCTTGGTCTTCGTCTCTTTCTTTTTTCCATTATGTCCCCTTCCAAGACGGTCTTATCTAGATTATCATGACGTTTAATGTGTCCAAAATATTTAAGTTTTCTCTCTTTAATCCTCTTTCGTAGCCAGTCTTCTTCAGTATAAAGTTCTTGTAATATGGATATATTTGTTCTTTTTTGTGTCCATGATATATGAAGGACTCTTCTGTAGCATTTACATTCAAAGGCATTTATGTGTTTCTCAGCTGTTTTGTTAAGTGTCCAGGTCTCACAGGCATATGTTGCGATGGGAAAGATGCATGCCTTTAAAAATCTTATTTTTTAAATTCTGTCTGTTCCTCTCCACAGATTCTTTAGTTGTTTTACTTTCTGAAGAGCGATAGATGTCCTCACTGTAATTTCCCTCATTGTATCTCCATTATTAGTTAGCAGTGATCCAAGATATTCAAAACTCCTAACTTGTTCCAATTTTTCCTCATTGATACATATTTCAGCTGCCTTATTTGTTTTGTCAGTTGTCATCAATTTAGTTTTCTTCGCATTAAGATAGAGGTTTTGCTATTCACTATTCTTACGGACTGACCTAATTAGTTTTTCCATTCCTTTTTGTGTTGTGGGCAGTAATACTGTGTCATCAGCATATTTAATCTCTGGTATTTCATAACCTCCAATTGTTATGGCATCGCAATATTTTTTATGATGGTACTTGCGTATTATATGTAGAAATATGTAGTGTTTGTGATGATACTTGCGTATTAGATATAGATATATGTGGTGTTTGCGATAACACTAGCATAATATATGTAGAAATATGTGGTGTTTGTAATGACACTTGCATATTACAAGAGGCGTTCAGAAAGTAGTGCACTGCATCGTTTTTCTCAGGAGCTGTTTATTCAAAAAGCTTGAAATTTATACACAATATACATGGATATGTCTTGTAAACATCGGTATTATTCAACATAATCCCTATCATCTTGGACGGCTTTATGCGAGCGCGAAACAAGTGCATGTATCCGTAGTCCGTACCAGATTTTCTCTTGATTACACAGCGATTTCTTCACTGCATGAATCACTCCTTCGTCATCTTCAAATCTTACCCCTCGGAGTGCATCTTTAAGTGGACCAAACAGATGGAAATCAAAGGGTGCCAAATCTGGACTATAGATCAGTCCAACCCAATGTGGTGATTGCTTCCCGTGTTGTCAGACTTGAGTGAGGACGCGCATTGTTGTGAAGGAGAAGCAGGTCTGATGGATTTTTGTGGGTCCGAACTCTGCGAAAACGTTGATTGAGTTTTTTTTCAATGTCTTAATGTAAGCTTGCAAATTGATTTTCTCTCCTCCTGGCATAACATCCACAAGAATCACACCTTCAATATCCCAAAAGACTGATCTTGACCTTTCCAGCTGAAGGAGCTGTCTTGAATTTCTTTCTTCGTGGTGATTGCTGATGATGCCACTCCGTTTACTGTCTTTTTGTCTCAGGTTCAAAATGATGTGCCCAGGTTTCGTCATCTGTTATGATCTTAGCCAAAAGATTCTCTCCCTCAGCATTGAAACGCTCCAACAATTCACATGAAATTGCTTTCCTTTACAATCGGTGGTCATTTGTGAGACTTCGAGGAACCCATCTTGCGCAAACCTTAGAAAATCCGAGAGCTTTTATAATTGAATTTGCACTATCACTGCTGACTGACAGCTTTAAAGCTATTTGTTGAGTAGTGATACGCCTATCAGTAAGAATAATGCCCTCAGCGCATTTCAACATTTCTGCCTTGGTGGCTGTGACAGGTCGTCCACAGCGCGGCCGATCATGAAACTCCTTATCTCCACTTACTGATTCTTTGATTCTCAGAACCCAGCGAGTGACTGTACTCCTGTCGACTGCAAAACTTCCATACACATCACATAGACGCTTGTGAAAGTTCACAACAGTTTCCTTCTCTGCAATGAGAAATTGTATCACAATTCGCTGTTTATACCGCAAGTTGCTAATACGCTCCAGTTCAATGATTAGAGCAGCCATATTACTTGGCCGGTTGCGGTGCAATTTGGTGTACACAATCGACACATGCCATATTTAAAGTGTGCAAAATTTCATGCTTTTATCTTCATTATTAGCTTAAAAAACCAATGTACTGCATTACTTTCTGAACACCCTCGTATATGTAGAAATATGTGGTGTTTGTGATGGCACTTACATATTATATGTAGAAATATGTGGTGTTTGTGATGACACTTACATATTATATGTAGAAATATGTGGTGTTTGTGATGACACTTACATATTATATGTAGAAATATGTGGTGTTTGTGATGGCACTTACATATTATATGTAGAAAAGTGTGGTGTTTGTGATGACACTTACATATTATATGTAGAAATATGTGGTGTTTGTGATGACACTTACATATTATGTAGAAATATGTGGTGTTTGTGATGACACTTACATATTATATGTAGAAATATGTGGTGTTTGTGATGGCACTTACATATTATATGTAGAAATATGTGGTGTTTGTGATGGCACTTACATATTATATGTAGAAATATGTGGTGTTTGTGATGACACTTACATATTATATGTAGAAATATGTGGTGTTTGTGATGGCACTTACATATTATATGTAGAAATATGTGGTGTTTGTGATGGCACTTACATATTATATGTAGAAATATGTGGTGTTTGTGATGGCACTTACATATTATATGTAGAAATATGTGGTGTTTGTGATGGCACTTACATATTATATGTAGAAATATGTGGTGTTTGTGATGGCACTTACATATTATATGTAGAAATATGTGGTGTTTGTGATGACACTTACATATTATATGTAGAAATGTGTGGTGTTTGTGATGGCACTTACATATTATATGTAGAAATATGTGGTGTTTGTGATGGCACTTACATATTATATGTAGAAATATGTGGTGTTTGTGATGGCACTTACATATTATATGTAGAAATGTGTGGTGTTTGTGATGACACTTGCATATTATATGTAGAAATATGTGGTGTTTGTGATGACACTTGCATATTATATGTAGAAATATGTGGTGTTTGTGATGATTCTTGAGTATTATATGTAGAAATATGTGGTGTTTGTGTTGACATTTCTATTTCATATGTAGAAAATGTGGTATTTGTGATGATACTTGCACATCCTTCGTAGAAATACTGCATAAGAAATACTGCATAATAAATACTGCTTCTATTTTATTTCACGCATAAATGTCCTGTTTCTTTTGTGTGCAGTCTCTTCGCGCTATTTCCATACTGTCGACAAAGTGTATTTTCACACATAATTAACAAAAGACATGAACAATACTTTATATTTCAATACAGCTAATGTATAATTAGTCAACTGTGAAATAATCTAAATTTTCAAATATTTAGCAACCTCAATCAATGTTTTAATTAACAATACTGTAGGAGTGTGCCAAGAATGAAGGATCTTGGAGGTGGGGGGTGTGAAACTTGGGATGGCGAGCAATCAACTATTTATCAACTATTTATCAAGAGCTCCAAACGGATGGTCAACCATCAGAGGACGGATGTCATCAATTACTGTACGCTGAAGAGGACAGCCCTATGAAAGTGTCCCAAGTGCATGGATGATGGTCCTTCCTAACTAATTATTCAAATTAACAATATTCTTTTGAATACCCTTCAAAGTTTTATGATGTGTTTATTGCACCTTTCTTTTCCTTTCCTTTCTTCTGAACCAAAGCAACTTCTTCACTCTTATCAATACATATTCCTAGGTTCTCTTTGAAAAGTTCAGATCTGCATTCATTCAGTTTTTAAAACATCTAATTTTTCGTGTTCACTTCTCTGTTCATGTACTTTTTTCCTTTCCCCTAGACCAAATAACAGAGAAAGATGGGACATAGATCAGAACACACAGTTAACCTAACATAGATCAGAACACACAGTTAAACTAACATAGATCAGAACACACAGTTATCCTAGGAAGAAAAAAAACATTTAAAACAAGTAGCAGATTAGCAGAAATTCTAGTACTACGCTTTATGATCAGATATTACTTCTCAATAAAAATTATGGAAAATTCTTAACGCTCCGTCCCTTTTTAATGCTATTTTAAAATTAAATATGAAAGTTTTTGCAGCTGTGATTTCATTTCTTTATACAGTCTTTAACTTAAAAAACCACGGAACAAAATAAGACTGTTATTAGGACTTGTGTTGATGATCAGCCGCATGCGCCCGCAGGCCATTAATTTCCCACTTCGACCCTCTTGCATTATCTTCTTTAGACGAGTTAGTGTGTTGATGTAGCTGAGGATAATTATTGTTTTTATATTATCTAATCGGGTGATATGTCCTTTGATATCGTTTCATATTATTGTTTCTGTATTATCTAATCGGGTGATATGTCCTTTGATATGGTTTCATTTCCCAGGGATAGCACATTTTGACGATAAGTGGAAATAAAAAGAAATTTAAGTTTATCTGTTCCTACAAGGCGATATAAAAGGCTACCAAATGGAAGAGTTGTGTGAAAATATGAAATGCTACAAACAGAAGATTTGCTACAAATGGAAGAGGCGCGGTAAAATATATATAGAATAGAGACAAACTACACTAGCACACTGAAAAAAACGTGTAATAAAACTGTATATAAAAATAACTTATGGGAAACTTGAGAAAGGAGAACATGCGGGATTTAGCCTCAGAATTTGATAGAAGAAAAACTTTAGGACGTGAGGGAAATAAAAGAAAGTAAGAGGATGACTAGAAACAGAACCCCACCCTACCCCACCCCCCACCAGACTCCAGTAGCAGAGGTCAGTGCGCTAACCACTCGGCCACGTTACAGTTAACTAACGTGGGCTAAACGTCTCGAAAATCGTTATTTCAAAGTTTTATTTTCTCGCCATTTGTGACAGACTGTATAGTTTGTTTGTTTGTTCGTTTGTTTCTTTGTTTGTTTCTTTGTTTGTTTGTTTCCTACCTCTCATCTGTTTCGTATCACTGCTTTCTGTTCTCGCAGATATTGTGACAATAATCTAGAATCACTGTACTTTTGACTTTTCCCATCCCCGGCTTTTACGAGTTTTCACTCTTTTTCCAAGAATCACTGTAAAGAATTCTGTCTTTCCAAGTGTAAAAATGAAATATAATGTTTATTCACATACCCCTCATATTTCAGTTTGTCACACCAAAAATGCAATATTTTTACTGTCATTCATTCATTCATTTGCATGTCCCTAACAGCTCTCCTGTAGGTCTCTCGGATGTGAGCAAGATGGCCTGCTGATGATGCATCCATTTCCATATCATCAACGATGTCCTGCAGCCTTCTTCGCCTTGGTCTTCCTCTCTTTCTTTTTCCCATTATGCACCCTTCCCCTTCCAAGACGGTCTTCTCTAGATTATCATGACGTTTAATGTGTCCAAAATATTTAAGTTTTCTTTGTTTAATCCTCTTTACTAGCCAGCCTTCTTCAATATTTAGTATGGATATATGTGTTCTTTCTTGTGTCCATGATATTTGAAGAACTCTTCTGTAGCATTTAAAGGCATTTATGTGTTCTCGGCTGTTTTGTTAATTGTCCAGGTCTCACAAGCATATGTTGCGATGGGAAAGATGCATGCCTTAAAAATTGTATCTTTTTAGTTCTGTCTGCTCCTCTCCACATATTCTTTATTTGTTTTACTTTCTGAAGAGCGATAGATGTCCTCCTTTTAATTTCCCTCATTGTATCTCCATTATTAGTTAGTAGTGATCCAAGATATTCAAAACTCTCCACTTCTTCCAGTTTTTCCTCATTGATACATATATCAGCTGCCTTGTTTGTTTTGTCAGTTGTTATCAATTTAGTTTTCTTCGCATTAAGATAGGTTTTGCTCTTCGCTGTTCTTAATATGTATAATTTGTAATAATAGTTATGCAATAACTGTCAAATTACTGCATATATATATATCAACACCGCTTTTCACCATTCATGGTGTGCAGGGGGGAGGGTGGGCAGAGAGAGAGAGAGAAAAAGAGAAATACTGAAAGATTAATGGCCGCTGAGGTAGAGTGGTCGCGACGGCGTGTACAGGCTGCTTCTCTAATTCTTCCCCCACAGGAAAAAAACAAACAAACCCTCATCCCACCGGGGTTTGAACCCACGTCTCCCGGATAAGAAACATGTTCAACGCGCACGGCCACGCCGGTAGAGCAGGTACGAATCACTCCTCAGGCAGGACAACTTAAAAAGTCATTGGTGCTTAAGGCATGGTTCACTTTAGAGTCACTCCCTGCCTAGGCACCATCCGTTATATTTGGGCACCAGTCTCTCTCTCTCTCTCTCTCTCTCTCTCTTTCTCTCTCTCTCTCTCACGGACGCACACGCCCAATTAACGAACTTCGTATAAATCTGTGAAAATATTTTAGGCATGTAAGTTTTATACATAATTATGAACGTTGACATAGGATAGACAGTTCACTGCTAGTTCAACCTTTCTGGGAATAAATCTTCTTACATCTTACATCCTTCCCGTGCCGTTAAATGTCACGTAGGGCTCGCATTGTAGTTCGCCAAGTTTTCCTGTTTCCTGCGAGATTTTCAATCTCATGAAGGGATTTTATGTCTGCTAAATTGGCCTCTCTTAACAATGTCCTCTTTACAGTTGAGCATATGTACAAGTGTGTGTGTATATATATATATATATACTACAGCAAGTATCCATTTGGAAGTAATGCAACTAATGTTTCTGTTAATATTTACACAGTTGTTCGTTGTAACTAACTTTTGTACTTTTGTTTTAAATATGTCGTAACAACTAATTAAGTTTTTTTTTCCGAAGGAGTATATATATATATATATATATATATATATATATATATATATACACACACACACACACACACACAAAGGCACTGGAATAAAAGTTGTGATAAAATGTCTAAACCGTGTAGATACAAAAACAAAGAAGAAAGATGCAGGAAAAAGAAGAGAAAATATAAATTCTCATCAGTGATGTGAAGCAAATGAGAACGGAAATTAAAAAAGTAATAGAAGAATAAAAGGAGGACTTAGCTGCAGCTTGCTAGAAGTTATGTCAGAGTGTACGTGCAGAAGTTACTGTGGAACTAAACGTCCATTGGAACTATCTACGAACCTGTATTACAAATCTACTTGTTTCTTAACTACTTATATATCATATTCCTAAGGGGCGAAAATCATTAGTTTCAAGGTAGTGCTGGAGTGCTGTATGGTTAGACTTGGAAAAAAAAAATCATAAACAAAGCAGTTTTGAGATTTGAGAGAAATGCTTTCTGTATGATATTTTTTCCGAAGACCTAACTAAACAACATAGTGTTCTGTCACTTTACCATGCAAAGGCCTCTTGTTTCCTATTTGTAAATAACTGTGTCTGAAAGTTAGCAGCCAGTGTTTTTATAGCTAGTAGTAACAAATAATGCAACAGTTCCATAAATCTAGGTAAATCAGCAGATATCGGAAATGTAAAACAGAATAATGGCGTCACAGACTTCAGGCTATACACTCCCCCTCTACCTCATGATATACACCCTAAATATAAGCACGGCTAAACTGTGGGATCAAATGCCACTTAACTGGGATCGTGCGTGTATCCCTAATGGTATCAGAAGATATCTAAGTGAGTATATGAAAAAAAAAAAACCACAGCCCCCAAAACGGCCAATATTTATCAGTATCACAGGGGTACAGTGTGATAAAACTTGACCATTATATTAATTAACATTTGCTAATATATTTGACAGGTTAATTTTGATTTGCTAATATAAACTTTGACTTATCCAGGTTCATTAAGGCGTATTTTATTTTTTGGGCATATTTTGTAATTAAAAAATACATACCATGAGAAATAAGAAAGATGAATGTGTAAAATAATGTTTGAATAAGAAAACAAAATATTAAACTGTATTCAACTTTAATGTATGAATCTGAACGTATATTTATTTTACATTCTTATCCTATTTTATTGCTGCTTAAATAATCTGATTATTTTAATTAGGCACCAACAATCTTAAAGATAACAAATTACAAATAAAAGATATCTGGGCGTGCAGGGGAAACAGGTTGAGAACAATGATAACAATGGTAACACGCCACGGAAACATCGTTCGTATTATCAAAATTATGAAAATAGTTGGTGGCGTATGTTTCAGTTTAGATAGATAGATAAATAGATAGATAGATAGATAGATAGATAGATAGATAGATAGATAGATAGATAGATAGATAGATGGATGGATGGATGGATGATTAGATAGATAGATAGATAGATAGATAGATAGATAGATAGATAGATAGACAGATAGACAGATAGATAGATAGATAGATAGATAGATAGATAGATAGATAGATAGATAGATAGATAGATAGATAGATAGATAGATAGATAGATAGATAGATAGATAGATAGAGTGGGCAAAATGGACAAAACAAGAATGGCTGAAAGCAAGACGAGTCTAATATTTCGGCGAAAGCCTTTTTCAAGGTCCTTTTGCCGAAATATTGGATTGTTGTATGCTATTCATTTACTCATCTTGCTTTCTGCCATTCTTATTTCTGCCCATTTTCCTCGCTCTTTCTATCTATCTACCTATCTTTATCTCTCTCATTCTCTCTCTCTCTCTCTCTCTCTTTTTGTGTAAAACTGAACCATTCACCTCCATCTACTTTTATTACTATAACCAGTTTTACCGCAGCTGTAATTCATGTCTCCGTATAATGAAAAGGAGCAATGTTTATAAGTAACCATGTGTGATTTGTTGAAATAACAAAAGTGTGGTGAACACAAGAAGAGATCAAGGGATGAAGAAATTCAAAGGCGACAGACTAAGAGATAATCCAACCTCTGCTATGGTCTAGATTTAATCATGGTCAGACTGGAGGATGTAACTAGTGAGTCACTGAGTCTAGAGGCCACACTTGAATTATCACAACCGACTTGTGCCTGGTTTGAATTTTTTTTTAAAAAAAGAAGAAGAGAGAGGTTTACCATAACTATCTGGAGCCAGGTGAGAACTACAATGAAGTCACTGTGACCGGGTGAGAACTACAATGAAGTCACTTTACCGAGTGAGAACTACAATGATGTCACTGTGACCGGGTGAGAACTACAATGAAGTCACTTTACCGAGTGAGAACTACAATGATGTCACTGTGGCCGGGTGAGAACTACAATGAAGTCACTTTACCGAGTGAGAACTACACTGATGTCACTGTGACCGGGTGAGAACTACAATGAAGTCACTTTACCGAGTGAGAACTACAATGATGTCACTGTGACCGGGTAAGAACTACAATGAAATCACTGTGACTGGAAGTTTGTTAATTGCTACTTTAGACTTGCGAACAAAGAAGAAGAGCTACTTTAGACTTAAATAATGATTATCTTTGCCCGCATTAACTGTCAGAACAATATCAACGATTATGTTACCTCTACACACTTACAACGTTCTATTTTCCTAGATGGTGGCCATTTGAACTCTGAACAGTAGGTATTTTGCAAGTCATTCACATCGGTGTAAGTGGAAAAATTCAGACCTATAACTACAAATCAGAAATTTTTCCCGTTATTTCCGCCTGTATATCAGAAATTTTATCAGTCATTCCCGTCTGTTTGTATACAAAACTCAGATCTATAACTATATATCAGAAATTTTATCAGTCATTTCTGTCTGTTTGTATATAAAACTCAGATCTATAACTACATATCAGAAATTTTATCAGTCATTCCCGTCTGTTTGTATAAAAAACTCAGACCTATAAGTAAATTTTTAAAATTTATCAGTCATTCTCGTCTGTTTGTGTACAAAATTCAGACATATAAATAAATAAAAATTTGTATTAGTCATTCCCGTCTATTTCCTTACAAAACTCAGACCTATACCTAGATATCAGAAATTTTACCCGTCATCCCCGTCTGTTTGTGTACAAAACTCAGACTTATAACAAAATTTTAAAAATTTATCAGTCATTCTTGTCTGTCTGTGTACAAAATTCAGACCTATAACTAGATATAAGAAATTTTATCCGTCATTCCCGTCTGTTTGTGTGCAAAACTCAGATTTATAACTACATTTTTAAAATTTATCAGTCGTTCTCGTCTGTTTGTGTACAAAACTCAGGCCTATAACTAAATTTTTAAAATTTATCAGTCATTCT
Source organism: Achatina immaculata (assembly GCA_009760885.1). Taxonomy (NCBI): domain Eukaryota; kingdom Metazoa; phylum Mollusca; class Gastropoda; order Stylommatophora; family Achatinidae; genus Lissachatina; species Lissachatina immaculata. The sequence goes on along the minus strand of CM019708.1, from coordinate 816,663 downwards.
CGTCTGTTTGTGTACAAAACTCAGGCCTATAACTAAATTTTTAAAATTTATCAGTCACTCTCGTCTGTTTGTGTACAAAACTCAGGCCTATAGCTAGATATCAGAAATTTTACCCGTCGTTTGTGGACAAAGAAATATTAGCAGTATTTACTGTCAGACAGTCGTCCTTTAACCTCTCAACCATTCATTACTTGCTTCTTCTTCTTCTTCGTTGGCATTCATTACTTGGAAACGCTTGTTCATCTTCTGCGGTACTTGGTGTTTTCAAAGAAATTCAGGTTCTATTTTTTTCCCCGATGCCATATGGTCAGCCCGTTGAGATGTTTTTCTCTGGCTTCCTTTCCTGTTTTCTCCGTTATGTTTTCTAGTGATTGCCAGGTTATATAAATTATGTCTTGTCATTACATGGAGCTTTGTCTTGTCATTACATGGAGCTTTGTCTTGTCATTACATGGAACTTTGTCTTGTCATAACATGGAATGTCCAAGGAATTTTTACTGTATTTTTTTTCTATAATTTCAATTTGTGTTTGTTATATAGTTCTCTGAGAACTTCTTGATGCGTTTTTCTTGCGGATGTGGTACGTGTTGCAGTTTTCTAAAAGACCTATCCCTGTTTCTTTATACAGGGTCTGATTTTAAAAAAAATCATACAAGATAATCGGCAGTTAAGTAAGACTAGGAATTCTGGTTATTTATCTGATCAGTTCTGGAGATCATTTCAGCAGATTTCTTTCAGTAAAACAGACGCGTCAGCTTTGAAATAAAAATAATCTGTGTTCTGTCCTGGTTTCATGCCTTGGTTAATTTAATTTTAAGGGTACGCATCCTACCCAGCGTGAATGTACGGCGTCAGCAGGCAGCGGAGACTCTATAGTGAACAGTGCCTTAGGCTAAATTGACTATTAGAGCGTCTATATAGAGAGAATAGAGTTTATATAGAGAGAACAGAGTTTCTATATATATAGAGAGAACAGAGTTTCTATATATATAGAGAGAACAGAGTTTCTATATATATAGAGAGAACAGAGTTTCTATATATATAGAGAGAACAGAGTTTCTATATATATAAAGAGAACAGAGTTTCTATATATATAAAGAGAACAGAGTTTCTATATATATAGAGAGAACAGAGTTTCTATATAAAGAGAGAGAACAGAGTTTCTATATATATAGAGAGAGAACAGAGTTTCTATATATATAGAGAGAGAACAGAGTTTCTATATATAGAGAGAGAACAGAGTTTCTATATATAGAGAGAGAACAGAGTTTCTATATATATAGAGAGAACAGAGTTTCTATATATAGAGAGAGAACAGAGTTTCTATATATATATAGAGAACAGAGTTTCTATATATATAGAGAGAACAGAGTTTCTATATATATATATAAAGAACAGAGTTTCTATATAGAGAGAGAGAACAGAGTTTCTATATATAAAGAGAAAACAGAGGTTTTTCTATATAGAGAGAACGGAGTTTCTATATAGAGAGAACATAGTTTCTTCTGCATCGATAGACTCTTGCCTGGTGTTCCGGCTGCAGTAAGAATTAAAGCTAGGACGAAATTATAAATTTAATTCCTGACCATACTGTGATATATCCAAAAACTAAAACCAAATCTTAGGAAAACTGGGAGTAAGTTGAACATATATTCTCTGCCCCTGACACGACCGTAATAGTAAGAGTTATCTTCACCTGACAACAGAACATTATCATCAAATCACGTTTATCCGAACATCTTTATCCATGCTGTTTCTCACTGTATAAACATTGTGTTCATTTCTTATATTATGCAGCACCAAAACCAGTTTTCATTTTACTGGCAAAAGTCGTAAAATTAAAACAATTTTTAAAAAAAACCTATGGAAGGTCCCAGTAAAATACATACCAACTTTGAAAAAAAAATATATGGAACTCCTATCCCATATAATTTATTTTTAAAAAAAAACCGCGACAAAAAATGATTCTGTTTGGGAACGTTATTCATAAAAATGGGACAGGTGCATCGTTTAATATTTTTTTTTCAAAAATTGTGTACTTTAACCATACTAGACTCGCCAGATTATCTCAAGAAATACTTTCATTCTGAAACTGACTTCACTAAAATATGCGATCAATAGACTTCACGGAGCTTGCAGTATGAATTATTTCAACTGTCAATCACAGGGTATATACGGGGTTACATCTCGCATACTAGTTTCTCCAGTATCAACTTTCATACTTTGAGGTTGATGGATTAATAATCTCACATATTTTAGCAGTTGCCACGAATGTGCACTCTGGATTATAGGGGGGGGGGGGGAGGTGGTGGGAAACTGCCTGAGATTTTTTTTTTAAAAAAAGCAGCGATCTGGCCATGATTCGAACCCGCCTCTCCCAAATAAGAAACCGGTGCTCACAACACACGACGACGTCATGTTTAGAAAATATTAAAGAAAGCCTTCATCGGTGCAGATTAATGATTCCTGTTTTTAAAAGATCAATAATTAATTGATTAAAAGTATTAAAAAGCTTTTTTTTTAACAAATATTTCGCAAGTAGTGTTTTCACAATATTAAAAAAAGTCACGTTGAGAAATTATTTTTTATTAGATAATGCTTTGAAATATTTCTGGTCCACAATTTCAAATTATTTGAAAATATATTTTTAAAAATGTTAATAAGCACTTCATAAACGTCCACCATTGATGAAAATACCAGGTGAGCTGATAAACTCACCTGTATCGTTGGCTGCCTCCAGTCCACTCAGACCCATGAGCAAGCTTGGCCAGAAAAAAAGCACGTGCGTTGACACAGTACAGTCGCGCACACACGTTGCTCACCTGCTGACGTTCCCAGGTGACAGTCTTGAGACATGGAGCCACGCTCTAAGGCTGTTGAATCACACACTAACTTCTAACCAACTGCTCGTAACTGAGCAACACCGGCTTCTGAATCAAGACGTTCCACTACAGATAGTTCGGCGCTGGATGCAAGTGTGAGCATATGTTTTTATGTTCTCTGTCATGCTTTGATTGGCTGATGCAAGCTTTCGAGATCATCCATGTGTCCACATATTTAGGAGACTATGTGAGAGTGCTGCTTGGGTGAAATGTAATCTGGCAGCAAGATGGTTCATTAGCAAGGTTGTGCCGTGTTTCTACATAAAATACCTTATACTGTGTTCTTTTGTATTCGTTTCATCTGCATCATGCAACAAAATGATGAAGAGGGAGAGGGAGAGAATAGCAATGAGAAAGAGGGAGGAGGATGAGGAAGGACTAGCATGTAGTACATAAGTAAGAGAGGCAGGCAACCACGCAACAGACAGACAGACAGACAGACAGACAGACAGACAGACAGACAGACAGACAGACAGGCAGGCAACCACGCAACAGGCAGACAGACAGACAGACAGACAGACAGACAGACAGACAGATAGATAGATAGATAGATAGATAGATAGATAGATAGATAGATAGATAGATAGATAGATAGTAGCGCATGAAAATAATGGATAGATAGATAGATAGATAGATAGATAGATAGATAGATAGATAGATAGATAGATAGATAGATAGATAGATAGATAGATAGATAGATAGTAGCGCATGAAAATAATGGACAAATGATAGATAGATAGATAGATAGATAGATAGATAGATAGATAGATAGATAGATAGATAGAAGCGCATGAAAATAATGGACAAATGATACATTAATCTGAGGTATTTGCTACTTCATGTCTTAAGCGTAAACAGTTCTGCTGTTACACCTTTGTTAAACTCGCGTGTCCTCCCGACCTGGCGCGACGCACAGAATCTTCCGCTGTATGATTTAACTCCCTAAAGTCAGGTTATTAAAGAACAAGAAAGTTCAGTTTCAGGTAAAGATCATCCCAAGAAGCAAGAGCTAGAGTTTTCTAGAAGTTACGCGTGCATCATGCAGTGAGATCTAACATTTACACACACACACACACACATACACAACAGACTTCGTCCCAGGAAGAAGATAAGATCTTTTCATTCACTCTGAGCTGACTGAAAGAAAGAAATAAAGAAAGAAAACAGCCCTGATTGCCTAGTGACTGAATGCATCTTTTGTTATTCTTGTCACTTCACTTGTCGGCGTTACACAGGTCACGCGCGCGGAGAGGTGGGATGCATCACATTGACAGGTGCGCGCATAACGCACGGCACTCACAGTAGGTCTCTCTCCTTGTGTCCCCACATCCAATCCGTGTTGTTCGTGTTTTGTATACTTCTTTTTTTTTTTTTCAAATCTGCTGCGTGAACTCCCACCCCATGGCGAGAACTGTTTGAATACGTACAATTATTACTTCCAACAGCGCACTAGCATTTCCAAAAGTTGAAAATATAACGCTTACAGTGTTTTGATACTAACACATTGTATCACCTTAAATAACTTCACTTATAGATAAAATGGCTAGTTATCACTATACAGCAAATAACCATACCTTTCCACTTATCTTGCCGGCTTGATAAACAAGTGCCATTCCTCGTATTCCCCCCCCCCTCTCCCCCCCCCCTCTTTTTTTCCTTCATCACCCTACATATCAAATATTACCTTGACCTTTAACCTAAGAAATAAACCAATAGATGTGCAGGTCTTTATATGAACGGAAATGTCACATTCCAGTACAGTGGTGATACTAAGGTCTGGAGCGAACAAAGCGCTACTTACCTGAGTATAGGAACGGTGTCGATGTAGAGGGCGCGATAAGTCGAGGACAGGCGGGAAAAAGCCTGTAAATAGATTGCAACGTAAAGCGGGAAAAATGAAGCGGAATGTGGACTGACATTAACAAGTGATTGAAAATATCTGAAAATTTGGTGCAGGAAAACGAGACCGGTTGAGGTGACTGTAAACAGTGATAGTTTGAAATGGTTGCCATGTCTATGCTTCATAGCCATATAAATGATATATATGTGTGTGTGTATGCGTGTGTATGTGCATGCGTGTGTACGTTCATGTTGATATTTTATAAGCGAAATCTAGCATAATTATGTGAAGAAAACTTGCTGTAATCATCATCATCATGTGTTGTGCCAGCAGGCGCTGCCGCTGATGCGTCTACATAGATCTCGATCTTTGATGTCCTCCATCAGCTTAGTTGGTGAACTTTTGTTGTGCCATCGCGTTAAACTGCCCATGATTTTTTTTTCCCCTGTGGTCTTCCCCTGCTTCTCTTCCCATTTATCTTTCCTGTTGTTACAATCCTTTCAAGTTCTCCCCTTTTCACTATATCTCCAATGATTACTGTAGATTTCTTAAGAACTTCAACAGATTCCTTGCTTCACTTGCTTCTGTCAGAGGTTCCCTGTTTGTTGTCACAGCTGACTATGGTACGCTTAGAATTCTAAAAACTGTATCTCAGCTGGCTCTAGTGATCTTTTCTGATGATCTCATCGCTGTCTATGATCTTCTTCCATAGCGTAGGTTGGGTCAATGTAACAGTCTCTCATGATGAAGCCTGATGGTTCGAATCAGACCAGGGACGTCCCAGACACCCAGGTGTAGGAACTGATATCTGGCTTCTTCTAAGGAAGTGTCTTGTCTTGTCTTGTCTTGTGCTGTCTCCCTATAACTGCGAGCTGGTGTTATATGCAGCCGATGCTGTGAAGATGTTGATGTACAACATCGTATTGGCGTGGGAGCGGGTTATGGCAGCTATTTTTTTTTAGTCCCGGAGTACAGCTAAAAACCAGGGGCTGCGCAATGTTTCTTTAGCAGAGGCTCCATCACTTTGGTTACTATTCCTGCCCCATTAGCCAGGCTAGGCCTGTTACTGGAGGTACCAACGGAGAGGTGGGACAGGGTCTTGGTCAGCTATGGCTCGCTAACCCTGACGCGAGCATACCAGATACCGATCGCTGATTGTCTTATCAGACAGCATCTTCACCCCCGGCAAAGAGAACCAGCAGGCGTGAATATGACCACATCATGCTTTAGTGTGCCAACAGAAATATGACCAAATCATGCTTTAGTGTGCCAACAGAAATATGAACACACCATGCTTTAGTGTGCCAACAGAAATATGACCACATCATGCTTTAGTGTGCCAACAGAAATATGACCAAATCATGCTTTAGCGTGCCAACAGAAATATGAACATACCATGCTTTAGTGTGCCAACAGAAATATGAACACACCATGCTTTAGTGTGCCAACAGACATATGAACACATCATGCTTTAGTGTGCCAACAGGAACATGACCACATCATGCTTTAGTGTGCCAACAAAAATATGAACACATCATGCTTTAGTGTGCCAACAGAAATATGAACACATCATGCTTTAGTGTGCCAACAGAAATATGATCACATCATGCTTTAGTGTGCCAACAGAAATATGATCACATCATGCTTTAGTGTGCCAATAGAAACATGACCACATCATGCTTTAGTGTACCAGTAGAAATATGACCACATCATGTTTTAGTGTGCCAACAGAAATATGACCACATCATGCTTTAGTGTGCCAACAAAAATATGAACACATCATGTTTTAGTGTGCCAACAGAAATATGAACACATCATGCTTTAGTGTGCCAACAGAAATATGACCACATCATGCTTTAGTGTGCCAACAGAAATACGGGACAGCACAATATTCACTAGGGGTACCTTTATCTGAGCTTTTTTTTTTTTATGTTCCATGACAGAGATGATTTCTACGCGATGTTTCAAAGCAGTCTTTGGTTCGACACTACAGTAACAGTAACCTTTGCTAAAAGGCTATCAGTATTTTGAAGAAACAATCAAAAACAGAATCTATCGCAGAAATATTCAGTGAAATTCTTACAACCACGATAAAGAAAGGGTCGAGTAGGCTAGTCGACGATGATGATGATGACGATGATGGTGGTGACGATGATGGTGGTGGTGATGATGATGATGGTGGTGGTGATGGTGATGATGATGATGGTGGTGGTGATGATGATGATGATGATGATGATGGTGGTGGTGGTGGTGATGATGATGGTGGTGGTGGTGATGGTGATGATGATTGGTGGTGGTGGTGGTGATGGTGATGATGATGATGGTGGTGGTGGTGATGATGATGATGATGGTGGTGATGATGATGATGATGATGGTGGTGGTGGTGGTGGTGGTGGTGGTGGTGGTGGTGGTGGTGATGATGATGATGATCTGCGGTGAAGACGCTTGTCCGATGAGGCAATCAGTGACCCATAGCTGATATACTAGAGCCAGGGTTAGCGAACCATAACTGACAAAGACCTTGCCCCACCTCTCCGTTGGTACCCCCAGTAACAGGCCTAGCCTGGCTAACTGGACAGGGATCGCCGTAGTCCCCATGGTGGTGGAGTCTGCTAAAGAAGCACTGCACACTCCCTTCTTTTTAGCTGTACTCCGGGACTGAAAAAGTAGCTCCCACAACTCGCTCCCACGCCCACACGATGCTGTGCCTCAACACTTTCACAGCATTGGCTGCAACGAACACCAGCTCGCAGTTACAGGGAGAATGCACAAGACAAGACAAGACAAGACAAGATGGTGATTGCCAGACAGCTGTGGATTCGTTACCCTTCCCCGAGTCTTTCAGCTAACTCGGACATAAATTTAGGTACCGGACACCCTAGTAATGAGGAAGACATCATCCAAACATGGGAATTATCTCCATACATGAAGCCGGACTGCATGGCACTTCGTTTACGTGGAAGTTTACGTGATTGTCAGTAACACAAATTGAGATGTTTTGTCTAAATCTGCTGTAAGTGAATGGTTCTGTGGCATTTCTTCTGTATGAGACATACATATTAACTGCATCCATGTTACGTCCATGTGATCAAAAGTGATATATTAACCTAATTTATGGGGAGGGGTAGACATTTACCAGTGTGTCTGTCAGAGACCTACAGCTGACATGTTAGCTTCAGGATTGATGAACCATAGCTGACATGTTAGCTTCAGGATTGATGAACCATAGCTGACATGTTAGCTTCAGGATTGACGAACCATAACTCACATGATAGCTTTCAGACTGATGAACCATAGCTGACATGATAGCTTCAGGATTGACGAACCATAACTGACATGATAGCTTCAGGATTGACGAACCATAACTGACATGATAGCTTCAGGATTGACGACCCTTAGCTGACAAAGACCATGTCTCACCTCTCCGCTCGTACCAGCAGTAACAGGCCTACCCTGACTATCGGGGCAGGTATCGCTATAGTCCGGATGGGGGTGGAGTCTGCTTAAGAAGTACTGCACGCCTCCTCTCAGGGCCCGAAAAAAAAACAACCAAAACTGGCCAGCAGTTCAACACCAAGCTGTGTATCAACATCATCACTGCATTAGCTGCAAATATCAGCTCGCAAGTAGAAGAAGAAGAAGAAGAATATAGCATGCACAGAATACCTGGACCATCTGTACTAAATAGCCTTACCCAGTCAGCTATCACTGACGGAGATTTGTGCCTATTGCCTGAATACTTTAGTCCTGGGGTGTTTAAAGAGTTGTTTGCTTTCAAGAAAACCCTGTCTAAAAGTCATGTTCACGATCAAATTGAACGTGATATTATTTCTCATCTTATTTACTACTTCTGAAGGTCTCATCTTTGTTCAGTCCCCTGGACATATTCTCTCTGTCAAATTGTTTACATCAATGAAAAAAAGACAATCACAGTAATAAGAACAATAATAAGATGCAAGAAGGGAACAAGAGTTATTAATATTAGAAGGCAAAAATGTCTCACTTTAAAAAAAAAAAACCACCCAGTCCACACAGGCCGTGAAGAGAAACACAATGACACTATGCAAGCGGATCACTAGCCATCTTGAGAACAGCCGGGCCTGTCTAGAACCGCTTCTGCACTCAAGTGGCTTCTGGCCCATACATCTGTCGTTATGGCTGGCACTAATGTTACTGTCGTAAGTTGAGCATTTCAACCTCTAAATATCGATCCAATATTTCTTCCAATTTTTTGAAGGTGATATCGATCCCCAGAGTACCAAATCACATCTTCCCTCCCCTCTCCTTCCCCCAAACTAAACCCTAAAAATAAATGAAACTTTTTTCCCCCCTTTTACCCATAGTCCTCCTTGTTTTTAGAATAAAATCGGTCACTGATGCTCCCGTAGCTGGGACTTAAACCATGAGAAAGTGAGTTTTAGAGAAAGAAACAAGAAAATTAAAGTGGGTTTTGTAGAAAGGAGGAATTAAAGTGGGTTTTATAGAAAGGAGGAATTAAAGTGGGTTTTATAGAAAGGAGGAATTAAAGTGGGTTTTACAGAAAAGAGGAATTAAATTGGGGTTTTATAGAAAATGGAAATTAAAGTGGCTTTTATAGAAAGGACAAATTAAGGTGGGTTCTATAGAAAGCAGAAATTAAAGTAGGTTTCACAGAACGGAGAAATTAAAGTAGGTTTTATAAAAAGTGGGAAATAAAGTGGTTTCATAGAAAGAAGAAATTAAAATAGTTTTATAGACAGAAGAAATTAAGAGGGGGTTTTATAGAAAGAAGAAATTAAAAATGAGTTTTAAAAACAGAATAAATTAGAAGTGGCCTTTTGTGGAAAGGAGAAATTAAAAGTGGGACTTTTAGAGTCCGAACACCCCCCCCCCCCCCCCGACACCCCCCACACCACCCACTCCCTCTCCCCCGAAAGCAGGTTAGCTGATCAACCAAGTTTGCTAATTATGCATATTTATTTGCAAGCGTTTGTATGTAGGCAGAGCAAACGCTTACATCTGATTGGTCAGTTCGACTTGTCATGATCTGATTCCGATTACCCCCCGCCGAGACAGTGATTAGTTTGACAGACAGGATGGCTGGCCCTGGAGGTGGCAAGAAGCCTGGGAGAAGCTGGAGCTGTTTTAAAGTTGACATTTCCGACAAATTATGGAAACCCTTAGACTGCAGTCTGGCTTCTAACAATTTTAAAAGTCGCTTTTTCCCCAGCGGATTTTGATTGAGTTGTTGTTGTTGTTGTTGTTGTTTTTTGTTGTTGTTGTTGTTGTTTTTGGAAAGTTGGGGGTGGAGGGGGGGGGGTTCGGGGAGAGAGGACAGGAGAAGTGAAAAGTGTTGTGGCTGTTAAACTAGTGCATTTCTTTATTTCAGTGACTCGAAATTTATCATCATTAAAGCCATACAACCAGTGGCGGATCAACCACCATCTAGGCCCCTCTTTCTAGACGCGCGGCCGGGCCCTTTAAACCTAAGCATGCCTATATTCAGCGCAACAGATAATTTGCCACCGCATACAATAAGATCTTGCCTTCTTGTCCCGTAACAGTGAGGGACATAATCATAACATGACGATCCGCATCGACTTCTCTAAACTGACTGAACTTGGTGGAGAGAACATGCCAGGCTGGCTACTGCGACTGAAGTGGTTCTGCTTGCTCATGTACGACAATCGTAACATCATGCTACACATATCAGAACAAAGAAGACGCACGCGGCTATAACACTAGACCATGCTGACAATCTGAGACAGTGGTTCTCAATATTTTCCAGGCTGCTGCTTCCCCCTCCACCCCCACCCCCTTTTTGCCTTCCTATCCTGACCCCTACATTGGCCCCACCCCCACTCCAAATCTGCCCAGCTGGGTATCGTCCACTTAGAAACCACTGATCTAAAAGGGAACTGTTGCCTTCCTTCTATGATATCCCAAGCTCACATCTTGGAGGACTAAAAGAAGAAACTAGGGATAGCCAATATGACATCTGGGAGCACTGGAAGAAGAAACCATGGATAGCCAAATTGACACCTGGGAGCGCTGGAAGAAGAAACTAGGGATAAGCCAAGTTGACATCTGGGAGCACTGGAAGAAGAAACTAGGGATAGCCAATTTGACATTTGGGAGCACTGGAAGAAGAAACTAGGGATAAGCCAATTTGATATCTGGGAGCAGTGGAAGAAGGAAGACTTTCATGAATGTTTTGATTAATTGAGAAAAAATCGGCAAGGAGGTATGAGATAGCTGTGTCATATGTTCGTGAACAACTCTTGCAGAAACAGCTGAGACAGTAAAGGATTCTGAATCTCAAAGTGAAACTGCGTCACTGGCCTATCTACTGAAATATTCGAAACAGTAGTTTCACTGGCACTGTATTCAACCTTCTGTATAAAGTAAATCTTGTTAGAGATGGTAAAGGGCAACACTGCATTGTACCTACTGGTAAACATTTCAAGTCGAAACAAAACAAAACGCTTACACTGGTATAAGACTGCACAGAAAATGACATCAATCAAATACTCATTAATGCTGATGAGATTGGCTAGTAATCCTGACAAAGCTCAAGAATTTACTGCCGGAGGAATGTAAGAAGACAAATGTCATCTCAGGTATCGATAGAGGAGCCATCCATTGTTGTAAGGAAGAGTTGCAGACGGAGCCATTCATTGATGTAAGGAAGAGCATTCATTGGTTTAAGGAAGAGTTGCAGACGGAGCCATTCATTGATGTAAGGAAGAACATTCATTGGTGTAAGGAAGAGTTGCAGACGGAGCCATTCACTTATGTAAGGAAGAGTTGCAGACGGAGCCATTCACTTATGTAAGGAATAGTTGCAGACGGAACCATTCACTGATGTAAGGAAGAGTTGCAGACGGAGTCATTCAGTGATGTAAAGAAGAGTTGCAGACGGAGCCATTCACTGATGTAAAGAAGAGTTGCAGACGGAGCCATTCACTTATGTAAGGAAGAGTTGAAGACAGAGCATTCACTGATGTAAGGAAGAGTTTCTAATTACCGTTTTAATGAAATATGTGTTTAAAGTTTTCCGTCTTTATAGCCATGTTTTACATAAATCCACATTTTAAAAAAATTCCAATAAAATTCGATGAATATTCAGGATAAGAAGTAAAAAATGTGCAATGCGCGCACCCAAAAATGAAACGCACTTACAAAAGCGGAACCTGATAATATCCCCACGGAGACATGAAACTTATCAGATATAGATGATGATCCAATGTTTGTTGAGGAGATCGGGGTTAAGAGGCCAATGATTCTGTCAGGTTTAATCGGTCAGGCTTTAAAATTGCTTGAATTCATTGCATATATTGACACAGCCTTCTGCTGCTGAAATGTGTGTTTCTCCCTTCTGTAGGAATACTTGTAGCAATTCCTATCATTGTAGCAGCAGTAACGGAGAGAGGGTTCTCAAAAAGAAAATTAATTTTAAACACTTGCTTAACGGGCTAAAGTGAACCAAAAGACGCTAAATGGTTTTACAATATCAGCTTAATAAGAAGAAGCAAGAATACATTTTCAACCTTTTTTTTTAGGGAATTTTCAGAAGAAACAGTGAAACAAACAATTTTAAAAAAAGATATTTAAAATATATAACATATTTGTACAGCTGTGCTATTTCTAGCATTATCATATATGTACGTTTGTTATAACTCTGTTTCTATCCACATCGTATGTTCGTCTTTTGCTTTGCGCCATTTTTTTTAAAGGTTGGGGGCGGGGGAGTTAGAACTAGAGGTGGTTTACCCTAAGGTGCTGTACTTGCTAAGGGGAAGGCACATAACAGTCACTGTACATATGCCTGTCACTTAACGAGGGGAGGGAATATTTCACACTGCACCGTACATATGTCTGTCACTTAACGAGGGGAGGGAATATTTCACACTGCACTGTACATATGTCTGTCACTTAACGAAGGGAGGGAATATATCACATTGCACTGTACATATGCCTGTCACTTAACGAGGGGAGGGAATATATCACACTGCACTGTACGTATGCCTGTCACTTAACGAGGGGAGGGAATATATCACACTGCATTGTACATGTGTCTGTCACTTAATGAAGGGAGGGAATATATCACACTACACTGTACATATGTCTGTCACTTAATGAAGGGAGGGAATATATCACATTGCACTGTACATATGTCTGTCACTTAATGAAGGGAGGGAATATATCACACTGCACTGTACGTATGCCTGTCACTTAACGAGGGGAGGGAATATATCACACTGCATTGTACATGTGTCTGTCACTTAATGAAGGGAGGGAATATTTCACACTGCACTGTACATATGTCTGTCACTTAATGAAGGGAGGGAATATATCACATTGCACTGTACATATGTCTGTCACTTAACGAAGGGAGGGAATATATCACATTGCACTGTACATATGTCTGTCACTTAACGAAGGGAGGGAATATATCACATTGCACTGTACATATGTCTGTCACTTAATGAAGGGAGGGAATATTTCATACTGCACTGTACATATGTCTGCCACTTAACGAAGGAGGGAATATTTCACATTGCACTGTACATATGCCTGTCATTTAACGAAGGGAGGGAATATTTCACATTATACTGTACAGATGCCTGTCACTTAACGAAGGGAGGGGATATATCACATGTCACTGTACTTACATCTATCGCTAAATTAAGGGAGGGAATATATCACATGGCACTGTACATACACAATTTGAAATGAATCAGGCTGTCATAGACCAGTCATATTATGAAAGCGGATATAACAAAATACGTGTGCTCATATTTAAAACCATGTCCAAACCTCTTTTCCCCCAGGAAGAATAAAATGTTCTCAGAAACGTTTACCTGCTGCAGGTGTGCTATTCAAGTTACCTGACAAATGTTTAATGTCTTCATATGAGCTGTCTATGCCTTTGTTTGACCTTTTTGTTGTCAGAAAGTGTTCAGTTCAGGTGTAACTTTATTACCTTTATCACACTAATCACTTATCATCTCATGATGTGTAAAAGCCCACCATTTCATTATTTCATCTCACGGGCGGTCATCCCCCAATTCACATCATTTCATTCGACTTTGAAATTGTTACTTGTTGAATGTAAACAAATTTTATTTAAAAAAAAACCCATATAGTTTAAACCACTGCTTGCCCCTCCCTTCCCCTCCCCCCCCCCCCCGGGGGGCGGTGGAAGATCCAGTGTGGCAGTGAGGAAGAAATGAGTGATTATGGGGGGGGGGGGTGGAAGATCCAGTGTGGCAGTGAGGAAGAAATGAGTGATTATGGGGGGGGGGGGTGGAAGATCCAGTGTGGCAGTGAGGAAGAAATGAGTGATTATGAGGGGGGGGGGGGTTGAAAGATCCAGACTAACCGTGAGGAAAAAGTGAGAAACAAGGGAACAAAGAGAACAAACGAGTGAGAAACGGTTTTGGGGACGTCATGGGCGTATCGTGGGGAATCTTTGGGGGGGGGGGCAGTTGTGAACATTATGGGAACCACTGGGTATCAGCGATTGTAGTAGCTAAATATATAACTCTGTAACTTTGGTCTGGATTCAGCACACTGAAAATAGATTGTATAATCTCTACGGAAACCGGATTTTGTTGAAAGTTTTTGTTTTCCTTGTTTCGAGTTAAGATTCTGATAAATGGGAGATGGCATTCTAGGAGAACGTCAAAATTATGTGTGCGTGGGGGGGGGGGAGGGAGGGAGGGGGAGAGAGGAGGAACAGGTTGATCAAAGAAAAGAGAATTTAAAAAAAAAAAAGGAAAGACAAAGAATATACAATCGCTGCTTGTACTGTTATATAACGCTGTTATTGCGGCATGGGTGGGTCTGTAGATGGAGGTACTGAGTGAAGGTTTTGCTGAGTCTTAAAGTGAGACAAATATTCCTGTGACAGATACCGGGCAGGTACTTGATATAGTTACTCATGAAGAGATAGGAATAAGCGCCAGTCACTTCCACAGACACGTTATCTTAGCTCTTATGTTGCCGGTGTCTTTCTATCGTTCGAGATTTTAAAAAAGTATTCAGATCTCACCCACATCTGCTCTTGACAGGGTCATTGTCATGCAAAGCAGGAGAGGCACGCGGCCGTTAAGTAAGTGTGCGCCAGTGTCAGACTTTACTTAACAGGCGTACCTGGTACCAAAAAAAAAAAAATGGGTCTGAAAGTTGAGATAGAATGAGAGGTGGAGTGGGAGGTGGAGTGAGAGGTGGAGTGGTGAGTGGAGATTTGGGGCACGGTGGATGAATACAGGTGGTGAGATAATATGTGCCTCTGACCTAATTTAATTTAAATCTACAAGGAGAGTGGTGCAGGAGCTAGTGGAAGGTCGAATGAGATACGACAAAAAAAAAAAAGTAGATGTCATAGTGCGCATGTCTACAACCGCAGATGTGGTCGATTTATTGAAACATTAAACTGAAGCCACGAACTAGAACTGGCGTACTTGTGTGTAAACTCAAGCTAGAGATGGCAGCAATAAAACACTTTTTTTTTCTTTTTGGTTCAGTTGTAAATGGTTTCACACACACACACACAACATACACGCACACAAATCTGATTAATCCTGTAACATTTTGACATGGGGCATGTAAGAACTCCACATCACAAGTTTAAGACTTGTTTTAAAACAAAAGTAGGAACAGCTTTGTTAATTAACAAGTACACAGCTGTAACGTTTCAGGTTACACGTTAATCATACCAAAAAAAAAAAGGACACAGAAGAGAAAATATATAAGAATGGAAAAGAATAACAGAAAAAAGAGCACTTAGCTTTTGTTACCACAACATTACTGCAAACTTAGCTTTTGTTACTACAACCTTACTGCAAGCTTAGCTTTTGTTACCACAACCTTAATGCAAGCTTAGCTTTTGTTACCACAACTTTACTGCTGTCAGTCATTTGCATGTCCCTTGCGGAACTTTGCCTCCCTAACAGCTCTCCTGTAGGCCTCTCGGTTGTAAGCAAGATGTCCTGCATCCATATGCAGATTATCAACGAAGTCTTACAGCCATCTTCGCCTTGGTCTTCCTCTCTTTCTTTTTCCCATTATGTACCCTTCCAAGACTGCCTTCTCTAAATTATCAAGTGTCCAAAATATTTAAGTTTTCTCTATTTAATCTTCCTCATTAGCCAACCTTCAATATTAAGTCCTTGTAGTATGGATACATGGTATTTGTTCTTTTTTTATGCCAATGATATTTGAAAAACTCTTCTGCAGCATTTACATTGAAAAGCATTTATGTGTTTCTCAGCTGTTTTGTTAAGTATCCAGGTCTCACATCCGGATCTTGCTATGGGAAAGACGCATGTCCTTAAACATCTTAAAAAATCAATAGCTTCATGTATATCTGTATATTTATTTAGCTTTATATATATATATATATATATATATATATATATATATATAACACTAAAACTCAAAACTATTCGTGTGGTACATGCAAATTTATCTTGTATGTATTTTCCATGTTTTTCCCCCATCTTTATCTTTCCAGTGAACAACATAGGATTTTGTCTAAAGTTTCGCCTCTCTTAACGTCTGCTCTCATCATGTTGTTTGTTCTGCGTATGTTTTAAAAAAAGCACAACCACTGAACGCACCATTTCAATGTTCAACTTTTCATCTGAAGGTTTACTCCAACTATTCTCGTGGTTTTTTTTTAATGCCTTTCTTTATTTGACGTCCCGTTTAAGCTTCCCGTTTATTTAGCCAGGTGAACGGATGTTTCAAAAATGTATATGTATGAAAAGCCCGGGACCCTTACATACCGTCCTGTATGTGACCTTCTATGGGGCCGAGGTTTAATGATTCATGTTTCCTGTTTCGACATAAGCGAGTTAGAAAAGCAGGCAGAAAGCATTCATAAAGTTCGCGCCCCATACTGACTGTATCTCATGTTGACAAGGTACTTTCCTAGCTCACTATACGCGTACTATCCTAGCTCACTATACGCGTACTTTCCTAGCTCACTATACGCGTACTCTCCTAGCTCACTGTACGCGTACTCTCCTAGCTCACTGTACGCGTACTCTCCTAGCTCACTATACCCGTACTTTCCTAGCTCACTATACGCGTACTCTCCTAGCTCACTATACGCGTACTCTCCTAGCTCACTATACGCGAGAAAACCAGCAGATTAGGTTATACTTCCAAGGGAGAAAACTCCACTGTTAAGTTTTAAGGATATTTGATCTGTTGCATGACGAGTTCCTTTTAGATGAGGATGATCACCACCAAATTAAGAAGCATCGTCATCATCACCATGCCATGCCGGAGGGTGTCTGGGGGGTCACACTTCTCCGTAGATCTCGGTCCTTGATATTTTCCATCAGCTTTGTTGGTGGTTTTTTTTTTTTTATTGTGTCATCTGGTTACACTGTCCATGACTCCTCCCCCCTCCCTCCCTCCTTGTGGTCCTCGCCTGCCTCTCTTTTCATTTATCTTTCATGTTGTTATGATTTTCAAGCCCCTCCCCTTCTTATTGTATGTCCAAGAAATGAGTGGTTTGTTATTATAGGAGCGCAGAGTGTAGGTATTTACAGTCCACTTTAAATTTGTATTGTAGTGATAATAGTAGTAGCAGTAGTTGTAGTAGTAGTAGTAGTATTAGCAGCAGCAATAGTAGTAGCAGTAGTATTAGCAATAGTAGTAATAGTAGTAGTAGTAACAGGAGTAGAAGCATTAGCGGTAGTGGTAGTGGTGATGGTGGTGGTGGTAGTAATAGCAACAGAAATGCTAATGTGATAGTAATACTTGAGGTCGCAGTTGTACAAATGGTAGCGGTAGTAACAGCAATATTTATTTATTAAATGTCTTCTTCGTTGTATGGATGTATTTGTTTTGTGTGTGTGTGTGCCTTTGTAGTACACGATGCTTAACTAGTTTAGCCCGCCTTTCCTATGCAGAGCTACACATGTCTGTCTACGGAGCTCTTATGAACGTATTTTTTACACTTTTTGTCTTGTGGTCTGTAGACACAGCGGTCTGCCTTGGTAGTATGCCCCGTCTTCTCAGCTTGTGTGGACCATATGGTTCATCAATCTACCGTATTCTCCCTCTCCTTCTGTGTGTGTGTGTATGTGAGAGAGAGAGAGAGAGAGAGAGAGAGAGAGAGAAACTCCTGGACACGATTATGCCAGCAGGCAGACCTGACTTTAGATATTAGACCAACATAGGCAGTAGCAACAGGCACGCGCGAGCGCGCGCGCACACACACATACACACAGAATCATATTAGGTTCTATTAAATTGCACTCTTTCAAACAC
Organism: Achatina immaculata; assembly: GCA_009760885.1. Lineage (NCBI taxonomy): Eukaryota > Metazoa > Mollusca > Gastropoda > Stylommatophora > Achatinidae > Lissachatina > Lissachatina immaculata. The sequence continues at coordinate 798,669 of CM019708.1, read as the reverse complement.
GCGGAAATTGATCACCAAAGGAACACAGTTTCTGTATACCAACTCCACCGAGCTCTGTCAAGACGTCTATATGCCCAGTCAGCACAGAGAGGTAACATGAGGATGGAGACAAGACAAGTTAAGACAGGACAAAACAAGTTAAGACAGGATACGTGAAGTTAAGGTAAGACAAGACAAATTAAGACAAGTTAAGACAAATTAATACAAGTCATAACAAAACGAGACAAGACAAGTTAAGACACTACAAGACAAGTTAATACAAGACACGTCAAGTTAAGACAAGACAAGACAACGAACTAGTCAGTGAGCTCTGTGGGAGAAAAACAACAAAAACTTGATCTTGATGTTGAGAACTGTCAAGATGATAGGGGGAAAAAAAAAGGTGAGATGAATTCTTGTCCTTCTTGTTCTCCCCCAAAGATGAAGCTGTCAACCATCAGAATTAGCATTCTTGACAAAGATACAGAGTGCAACCAAAGCAACTAAGTGAGAAAACTAACAGAAGCACGGCCATTATGATGTTAGATATCTAGGACACCAGCCCGGGCTTGTGCGATATCAAACAAGTCATAAAAGTTGATTCTCGCTTCTGCTTTGACTATGTCCCACCTTCTTTTTTTTTTTTTTTATCGAGTGTTTGGCAAATGTTCTACAAAAGTTCTATGTAATTCCAGATTTATCTCAACATGGGAGAGCTTTAAATCTGAAATCAGAAATAATAACCTGAAATGATGGCCGTTGAGCGGGATTTGAGGCTTGCTTGCAGTTTTATGTAGGATTCATTTTCCATATGTCGCCCACTCATCTTGGGCTCTCCGGTACAGAAGCCTTTCACTAAATAAGCTTTCAAGTCTTTATTGTCATCCGGGAGGAGGGGTGGGGTGGGGTGGGTGGGGAGGAGAGAGGAGGAGAAGAAGAAGAAAGAAAGAAAGAAAGAAATAGAAATAGGTTATGGTTGTAAATGTCATTCCTTCTTATACCAGTGACGGCTGGGGCACGTGTGCATGTGGTTCCGCCGTGGAGGTGAATAACGCCTATAGGTTTGTAAGTGGCCCTTGGCAAAATGGGGCCTTTGTTGCGACCCACAGCGAAAATAAGAGGATCTGGGGGCTGGGAAGCCGTCCACGTGCGGGCCAGGGGAAAATAAGCTTACGGTAATTTACATACAGATGTAAGCTGCGGCCGTCTGCGTGTGTGCAGCCCTACGCAACGCGCTCAATTAGGGAAGCAAACACAGCCCCTTTACGACTTATGTTCGGCCCGAGGCCCAATCGAGGTGGAGTTGGTTGGATAAATCCGTTTGATCTGCCCCAGCAGTACAATGAAAAGAGCCGCTATCTGTGGGAGAGGGGCAAGAGAAGGTAACGCAGGGGAGGAATTAAAGAAAAAAAAATATGATCGGGTGAAAAGAAAAGAAATTTGGCGGAATCTTAGTAAGTAAATGAGTGTCTAATATTATGGTGTCATATAGGTGAGGCAGTGAGTGTCTAATATTATGGTGTCATATAGGTGAGGCAGTGAGTGTCTAATATTATGGTGTCATATAGGTGAGGCAGTGAGTGTCTAATATTATGGTGTCATATAGGTGAGGCAGTGAGTGTCTAATATTATGGTGTCATATAGGTGAGGCAGTGAGTGTCTAATATTATGGTGTCATATAGGTGAGGCAATGAGTATCTAATATTTTGGTGTAATCTAGGTGAGACAGTGAATGTCTACTATTTTGGTGTCATATAGGTAATTCAGTGAGTATCTGAACTTTGCTGTCATGTAGGTAAGACAGTAAGTGTGTACCATATTAACATTATCTTGGTGAGTGAATGAGCGTCTAATATTTACTAAATCGGCCACATTCATCCAAGAATGAAAAATTGCAGCGATATTTGCTAATGGAACACATAACAGTGGAGTCAGTGGTTCCTCGTTTTTTTAACTTGAGAAACACTGAACTGTGATTAGCTTTAAGGGTCCAAAGTTAATCAAAGTTCAGTGTTTCCCAACCTTTTTTTTGGATCATGTCCCACCTCACGACAGTCCGTCAGCGCGTGAGAACGGGAAAGCCCGTTTACGCCTGGGTCTAGAGACTAGGGCAGAACAAGAGGAGGAGGAGGAGGAGGATTAGCGGTCATAGAGACCGAGAAGGCTGGAGTCTGGAAGAGAAGATGGAACGTGTGTCCTGTTCTTGAAGTTGAAGGTCATGTTTCCTTGGGTGGATTCCTGTGATCTATATTGTATTCATTGTATTATGTCTGAATTGCTGAGTAAAGCTGATTAATTTGAATCATTACATACTATGATCAAATCGTCTTTCAGCCATGCATCATCCAGCCATCCATCATCCAGTGCTGTAGTAAAAGTTATGTTATTTGTTAGCCAAGGACTTATGTCTGTTATTGCTATATGCTTGCCAACGACTGTCATCGTAGATGAGTTTACCTGGTACTTGAGTGCGAGTACTCATCTCAGGGTGTGATCTCGACTGTCCTTCTTCTGTTGTGCGGTTGCACGTGGACTCGGAGAGTGAATGATACCAGTTATATTCTACCACGGCGTACCAGTCAGTTACAGCCACACACTAGGAAACACAACGCACATAGCAGTACTAAACATTATCTCTCTCTCTCTGTCTTTCTCTCTGAATCTTAAGTGCCCAAGGCACATGGAGCTTCCGCAAGGATTTTCCTACAGACGCCTGTCATTCGCCCATGTGAGCCTTTTATTGCTCAGCATCCTCTCTGTTGTTCTTCTCCATGTCATCTTTGGTCTACCCCTTAGTCCTGTTTCACTGTAGCGTCCATCTTAGTGCTACATATACTACTAAACATAAACCCTTCATTGTTTCTATTCATCGGAAGACACTTTCTACCAAAGTGATAATCCAGTGGCCGACCACGTAATACAGGACCTACTTGTGGACCCATTGGCCCCGAACACCTGATACCCGGACCAGCATGTGGACCCAGTGGCCCCGACCACTTGATACCCGGTCCCGCATGTGGATCTAGTGGCCCCGACCACCTGATACCCGGACCGGCACGTGGACCCAGTGGCCCCGACCACCTGATACCCGGACCCGCATGTGGACAACAGTTCGAGATCCACTGACCAAGACGAGTGTTTACGAGTACCTCACAGACAAAAATAACAGAACGCGGCAGAAAGATAACACCGGCTGCAATAACAACACAAACAGGAAAGCAAAACTCTCGAAACTATACTGCCAGACAGTCTTCTCCTCATCGACCGGCCACATTTTCTACGACCTGTCAGCTCAGAAATGAAGGTTATAAATAAAAATATACCATTACCTTGACGCACATCCTGTGTAAGATGATTAAAAGTACTCGTGCATTCAAAAGAAGAAAGGAGAAGAAAAAAAAATGAAACACGAAATACCGCGCGGTCTGTGATGTCAATGTCTTCTTTATTATATGGGCATAACGTTCTACTTTCTTTTACTAATCCCTTCCCACCCATCCACCAAGCTACCCCTTCTTAACTTCAGGCTTTCGACATCTACATCCTGTAATCACCACTAACCTTCCAGTCGTGTCATATATACAACCTTCACCACCTGCTGGTAATAGTTTTAACTGTAAATGACAAAACCCAGGAAATGGCTTTTTAAACAAAAATGACGCCAATGTACATGCTTAGAAAGAAAGCAGGTTTGGTGGAAGTTCACGCCGATACTTCTGTGCTTGTCGTAAAATAAATGTACAAACAGAACTAGAGGGGAAGGAGGTTGTTTGTTTGTCTGTTTGTGTTTGTGTGCTTATGTGTGTGTGTATGTGTGGTGGGGGGGGGGGAATGTGTCTATGTGTGTGTCTGCGTGTGTGTCTGCCTGTGTCCTTGTGTGTGTGTGTTTGTGTGTCTGCATGTCTCTGTGTGTGTCTGTGTCTGTCTGTCTATGTGAGTCTTTGTGTGTGTATGTGTGTTTGAGTCTGTATGTCTAGATGAGTGTCTGTGTTATGGCTGTCTGTGTGTCAGTGTATATGTATGTATGTCTGTACGTCTGTGTCTATGTGTGTCTGTCTGTGTATGTGTCTGCTGGAGTATATGTCTGTGTGTCTGTGTCTATAAGTCTGTCTGTGTGTCTATGTGTGTCTGTGTCTGTCTGTGTGTCTATATGTCTGCGCGTGTGGTGACGTTCAAATTTTGTTGCAATCTATGGAGGAAAGTGACCACAGAGGAAACATGAGGTCAACAGATGGACACTGAGAGCTGTTTGATGCTGTTGTTATTATTGTTGCTATTGCCGGTCCTATGGTCAGTATTACTACTGATATTGTTTATGATGACGACTTAGATGTTAATGTTACTGCTGGCAGTATTACTGATGTTTTTTATGGTGATGATTATGTTGTTATTGAAGTTATTATTGTTCTTGTTATGGCTGTTGCTTCTGCCATTATTACTGATACTGTTTCTTATGATGATGATTATGTCGTCGCTGATGTTATTATTGCCGTTGTTATTGTCGTTACTGCGGTCAGTATTAGATGTTCTTGCGCATCATGATGGTTATGTTGTCATTAATGTTGTTATCGCTGCTGTTTATGAAGATCATTCTTGTTTTAATGTTAGTACTGTTGCCACTGACGCTGTTAATCTGGTTGCTGTTACTGTACATACGGTACGTTATAGCAGCAGCTGCTGCTGCTGCTGCTACTGCTACTGCTACTGCTGCTACTGCTACTGCTACTGCTACTGCTGCTGCTACTGCTACTGCTACTGCTGCTGCTACTGCTACTGTACAGTTCTGTCCTTTCGCAGTATGAGGTGCCTATGCACATAAACAAAAGGGCAAGGTACAGCAAAATTGATAATTTCCTAGAAATAGGTGGAAAACTTTTTCCAAGAATAAAATTATTCTCAGTCAACGAAAGATTTTTTTTTTTAGAACTTCACTTGTGTTAAAGCCCTGTTCTCTAATAAAGTGAGGTCTTCTAGTCTGAAACATGAAACAAAGACTATGATACAACGTTTAGAGTATCATGTTCACTCACTACAGCTGCAACTAAAGATAAGGCACAAAGTTTAGAGTATCAGTCTCACTCACTGCAACTGTAACTAAAAAAAAAAGCATGATACAATGTTCAGACTCACGGCGCCACAGCTGACCTTATTAGTATAAACTGATCAAAGTCAGGATATTAAAGTGTTTTATGTTGGTAACACGAATGTACCTGTTAACACCGTGTCAGTCAGTCATTTGCATGTCTATTGCGGAACTTTGCCTCCCTAACAGCTCTCTTGTAGGCCTCTCGGTTGTAAGCAAGATGATCTGCTGCTGATGTGTCCACTCGCGGATCATCAGCCATGTCTTGCAGCCATCTTCGCCTTCGTCTTCCTCTCTTTCTTTTTCCCATTATGTACCCTTCTCTACATTGTCATGACGTTTGATACACGGTGTAGGTGATAACTATCTCAAGTAACGGAATGTGTGGTTGATTCATGTACTAACCGAGTATGGGAAATGTGAGACGGAGGTAAATAAAACAAGACGAATGGCCAAATATTAACAAAATGCATTCAACATCATGAAAAACCAGTGCTATTATCTAAGAATCTGCCCTTGAAACAAGACTGAGATTTGTAAAATACTATATCTGTTCTGTTCTGTTCTGTTCTTCTGTATGGAGCAGAAACCTGGACTCTAAACAAAAAAGCCAGAATGAATGAATGAATGATCTTTATTTTAAAAGGGTGAAGAATTGGGCGCGCAGGCCCGTCTTACGTTCTGCCCTTTATCACTCCATCTTTCATTCTTATCATCATCATCATCATCATGTGCCATGCCGACTGGCGTTGGCTATTATGCTTCTCCAGAGTATCCGATCCTTCATGCCGGCCATCAGTTCAGTTGGTGATCTCCTCTCACACCATCCCGTCAGACTGTCCAGTATCATTTCTCTTGGTCTTCCTCTTGATATTCTTCCTTCTATTTTTCCAGTTGTTATAATACTTTCAATGCCCCCTCTTCTCATTGCATGTCCTATGAAAGTACATTGTCTCTCTCTTATCTTTTTGACAAGGTTTTTTGTCTCTCCAGCTGTTCTCATACATTCTTCATTAGTTATTTTTGCTGTCCAGGGGATTCGCAACATTCTTCTAATAAACCACATTTCTGCTGCTTCCAATGATTTTTGTGCAGACGTGCCTATTGTCCATGATTCACTTCCATATAACAAGATAGGTTCAATATAGCATTTTAGGACTCGTTTTCTAACATTCATTGATAAGGATGTGTTGGATAATATGTTTCTCATTCTCTGAAATGCAGTCTTTGCTTGGCCTATTCTGTTCTTAATTTCTGTTCTGCATTTCCCATCTGAAGTTATTACTGCTCCAAGGTATTTGAATTTCTGCATTTCTTACCATACTCGATTTAATAAGATATACAAAATTACATGACTATATATATATATATATATATATATATATATAAGGTAATCCTGTCATGCCTTAGAGGCACATAGGGATATGGTGTTACTGCCCATATTTTCATATATATATATACAAGATATACAACATAAGGCAAGATGAAACTATGTGAAATATAAGTGTATATATTACGCTATTGACGGAAAGAAGGACTATGTAGGTATACAAATTATACTATTGACGGAAAGAAGGATTACATAAGTATATAAATTGTACTATCAATGGAAAGAAGGATTATATAAGTATACAAATTATGCTATAGACGGAAAGAAGGATTACTGCAGCAGAAATGTGGATCTACAGAAAACTAGGTCATATAACATGGAGAAGGCAAAGAACGGGTTTAGAACAACTCCAAGTGCAATGTGAACTTCTCAAAGAAATAAAGATGAAGAAAACAAAATACTTTGGCCATATCAAAAGACATAACAGCATGCTGAAAACCTTACTAGAAGGAAAGATGGAAGGGGAAAAAAAGCAAGAGGAAGACAAGAGACGTGGATGGAAGATAATATACAAGAATGGACTGGACACAGCCTGACTGAGTGCAATATCAAGGATAGGGAGAAAGAACATTGGAGATTAATTACCTCCCATCCTTCGTTCTGGAGATGGCACATGATGATGATGTGTTGATTCATAAGAGTGGAGACATTGCTGGATGCAGCGGCCAGCGACCTATAGCTTGCTGGCAACAGAGCTGTGGAACCATAGCTGATCAAGACCCTCGGGCTTCTCTGTTGGTGCCCCCAGTAGCATTTTCATACTGGGTAATCCTGTAGGGATTGCTACACTCCCCATGGTTTGTTAGCTACATTCCTCATGGTTTGTTAGCTACACTCCCCATGGTTTGTTAGCTACACTCCCCATGGTTTGTTAGCTACACTCCCTTTGGTTTGTTAGTGATGGCTACACTCTCCATGGTTTATTAGTTACAGTCCCCATGGTTAGCTAGGTACATTACCTATGATTTGCTAGCTACACTCCTCATGGTTTGTTAGTGATGGCTACACTCTCCACGGTTTGTTAGCTCACTCCCCGTGGTTCGTTGGCTACACTCCTTATGTTTTGTTAGCTACACTCTCCTTGGTTTATTAGTGATGGCCACAATCCCCATGGTTTGGTAGCTCACTCCTCATAGTTTGTTAGCTCACTCCCTATGGTTTGTTAGCTACACTCCCAGTGGTTTGTTAGCTACACTCCCCAGGGTTTGTTAGTGATGGCTACACTCCCCATGGTTCATTGGCTACACTCCATAACTGCAAAAATAACCGCACTACTTTTTTATACAGTGGTTTACTCCTCATTCGAAACCTTTACCTCATCATTTGCAAATAATGCCCAATATGCAGTATCAGAGAGATACAACAGCAGCAGCAACAACAACAACAACAACATATTAAACAGTTTTTTAGCTGAGCTTATAATTGTAGGGAGGTAATTGTATCCTTATTTCTGTTTCACGCACGCAGGAGCCAAGAATGGCTCCCAAGGTTGGGGGAGTTTGTAAGGCTGTTAACACTGAGACGCTAACTTAACTGGCCTGCAGTAACAAGACTGCCACTGAAGGATCGGATGAAATGTTAAAAAGTTTCAAAAGCCAGTTTCTCACCAATGCCATTTATTACCAGTGCCAAACTTAGATCATCATCATCATCATCATGTTCCATAAGGCGTGGGGGTCATATTCGTCCACAAATCTCGATCCTTGACATTTCTCTGTTGCCGAGTTCTTTCCAAGCCACAGTGTCAGGCCTTCTAACATCTGTTCCCTCTGGCTCTCCTGCCTTCAGTTTGGCCCCATTGTTAAGATGTTTTTTTTTTTCCAGTTTCTCCCTTTTCATCAAATGCCCCAAGAATGATGATTGCCTTTTCCCCTATCTTTGTTATTATACTACGTTTTTCATGAGCTTTTCTCAAACACTGCTCATTATTTATCTTGGCTGTCCATATGATCTTCAACATTCTTCTCAAGAACCACATGTCTGTTGCCTGCAATGATTTACTCACTTGTCTGCCAATAGTCCATAATCCACATCCGTGTAACAAAACTGGACCAGTATAGCACTGTAATACTTTCTAATATATTAGCTATACATTTTTTTTTCATAGAGCGATCAGATACGTCGGTATATTATTCTACAAATCCACTTCTCTGTTAAACTATACAGCTCTCCATAGGTCACATTTCTTTCATCTGTTATCTTCGCTTAGAGAAAAGTATCAGATTCAGACAGATATTATCTTTACCTGAATCTTTTTGTCTGAAGTTCCTTATATCTCTGGTATATATTAGCCTCTCAACTCGCTTCAACTCGAATCTTTCTAAGAGCTCATGGGTAGATAAGGGTGTGTGCACTGCATCACTTCACTGTGTACAAAGGCTCGTTTGGAACAGATAACGGCTAGTGTAGGCCCGTGTGGGACTGGGTGGTGGTCGCTTGCTTATCTGGACCAGGTCTGGGACACGAAAGGCCTCAAAACCCGGGAGTGACTGCTTATCAACGAGAAAGTTTCCTTTCCTTTCTTTTCCTACTGAGAGTCTACATAACTGCTTACCAAAAAAAAAAAAAAAGCTGATCTTTTCTTGTCTGACTTGTATTTATATATCTATGATTTCCTTTGTTCTTCCTGTCTGTTGATTTTGTTTGTGTGTTCATTTTTTAACATAAATTCGCGCAAATTCATCATCTATCTAGCTTCTGTCTAGCTTCTATCTAGCTTCTATCTAGCTTCTGTCTAGCTTCGGTCTAGCTTCTATCTAACTTCTATCTAGCTTCTGTCTAGCTTCTGTCTAGCTTCGGTCGAGCTTCTACCTAGCTTCTATCTAGCTTCTAACTAGCTTCGGTCTAGCTTCGGTCTAGCTTCTATCTAGCTTCTACCTAGCTTCTATCTAGCCAGCTGACTGAAGAGGTAACCTGAACAAAATTTTAGCACTTACACAAAGAAACGGAGAGTTATTATGAAAATAGTGAAGGCAGTGATAGTAAGCCATAGAGCTGTAGTTTTGGAGTTAAGATCTGCCTATACATTCCCCCCTCTCTCTCTCCACTTTTCCTCTCACCCCGTCCTCCCCCCTTTTCTCTCGTCCTCATCTCATTCTCTTTCTTTCTCATCTCTCCCCTCCCTTTCTCTCCGCCTCTTTATCTCCCACTTCTCTCTTCTTCCTATCTCCCCATCTCTCTTTCTTTCTCTTTCCACTCTCACTCCCGCTCTTTCTTCCCCTCTCTCCATCTCTCTGTGTCTCTCATCCCCCACTCTTCCCCCCTCTTCCTCCCCCCACTCTTCTCCCTCTCTCCCAACTCTCCCTCCCCCATCACAGCTTCAGTTCTTATCTCTGTATGTGTGACTGTGTCATTAGATTCCCTCATAGTACGTTAGTCATGAGCCATATCACTGGTACACACAAATAAACTAATGATAATGTTAAAAAGTTTCAAAAGCCAGTTTCTCACCAATGCCATTTATTACCAGTGCCAAACTTAGATCATCATCATCATCATCATGTTCCATAAGGCGTGGGGGTCATATTCGTCCACAAATCTCGATCCTTGACATTTCTCTGTTGCCGAGTTCTTTCCAAGCCACAGTGTCAGGCCTTCTAACATCTGTTCCCTCTGGCTCTCCTGCCTTCAGTTTGGCCCCATTGTTAAGATGTTTTTTTTTTTCCAGTTTCTCCCTTTTCATCAAATGCCCCAAGAATGATGATTGCCTTTTCCCCTATCTTTGTTATTATACTACGTTTTTCATGAGCTTTTCTCAAACACTGCTCATTATTTATCTTGGCTGTCCATATGATCTTCAACATTCTTCTCAAGAACCACATGTCTGTTGCCTGCAATGATTTACTCACTTGTCTGCCAATAGTCCATAATCCACATCCGTGTAACAAAACTGGACCAGTATAGCACTGTAATACTTTCTAATATATTAGCTATACATTTTTTTTTCCATAGAGCGATCAGATACGTCGGTATATTATTCTACAAATCCACTTCTCTGTTAAACTATACAGCTCTCCATAGGTCACATTTCTTTCATCTGTTATCTTCGCTTAGAGAAAAGTATCAGATTCAGACAGATATTATCTTTACCTGAATCTTTTTGTCTGAAGTTCCTTATATCTCTGGTATATATTAGCCTCTCAACTCGCTTCAACTCGAATCTTTCTAAGAGCTCATGGGTAGATAAGGGTGTGTGCACTGCATCACTTCACTGTGTACAAAGGCTCGTTTGGAACAGATAACGGCTAGTGTAGGCCCGTGTGGGACTGGGTGGTGGTCGCTTGCTTATCTGGACCAGGTCTGGGACACGAAAGGCCTCAAAACCCGGGAGTGACTGCTTATCAACGAGAAAGTTTCCTTTCCTTTCTTTTCCTACTGAGAGTCTACATAACTGCTTACCAAAAAAAAAAAAAAAGCTGATCTTTTCTTGTCTGACTTGTATTTATATATCTATGATTTCCTTTGTTCTTCCTGTCTGTTGATTTTGTTTGTGTGTTCATTTTTTAACATAAATTCGCGCAAATTCATCATCTATCTAGCTTCTGTCTAGCTTCTATCTAGCTTCTATCTAGCTTCTGTCTAGCTTCGGTCTAGCTTCTATCTAACTTCTATCTAGCTTCTGTCTAGCTTCTGTCTAGCTTCGGTCGAGCTTCTACCTAGCTTCTATCTAGCTTCTAACTAGCTTCGGTCTAGCTTCGGTCTAGCTTCTATCTAGCTTCTACCTAGCTTCTATCTAGCCAGCTGACTGAAGAGGTAACCTGAACAAAATTTTAGCACTTACACAAAGAAACGGAGAGTTATTATGAAAATAGTGAAGGCAGTGATAGTAAGCCATAGAGCTGTAGTTTTGGAGTTAAGATCTGCCTATACATTCCCCCTCTCTCTCTCCACTTTTCCTCTCACCCCGTCCTCCCCCCTTTTCTCTCGTCCTCATCTCATTCTCTTTCTTTCTCATCTCTCCCCTCCCTTTCTCTCCGCCTCTTTATCTCCCACTTCTCTCTTCTTCCTATCTCCCCATCTCTCTTTCTTTCTCTTTCCACTCTCACTCCCGCTCTTTCTTCCCCTCTCTCCATCTCTCTGTGTCTCTCATCCCCCACTCTTCCCCCCCCCACTCTTCTACCTCTCTCCCAACTCTCCCTCCCCCATCACAGCTTCAGTTCTTATCTCTGTATGTGTGACTGTGTCATTAGATTCCCTCATAGTACGTTAGTCATGAGCCATATCACTGGTACACACAAATAAACTAATGATAATATTAAAACATCAGCAACTCCCTTGTCTACGCCAATTATCCATATAATATTACTATTACATGTTAAGACTGGATGCAAATTCACGAGGATCCTGGTGAAATTTATGTATAATTCTCCCATGTAACATCCACATCTAACTCCCAGAGACTAGACTTCACAAGCATGTAACACCCATGTCTAACTCCCAGAGACTAGACTTCACAAACATGTAACACCCACGTCTAACTCCCAGACTAGACTTCACAAACATGTAACACCCACATCTAACTCCCAGAGACTAGACTTCACAATCATGTAACACCCATGTCTAACTCCCAGAGACTAGACTTCACAATCATGTAACACCCACGTCTAACTCCAAGAGTCTAGGCTTCACAAACTATCTTCTTCTAATACATTCAGGATACAACGACTTTCCCGCCTAAAAAAATACAAGATATCCAGGTTTTAGAATTTGTACACATCATAACAGAACAGTACACAGAAGATGTATTCGTTGAAAGAAATGTTAGAACTTATCTTTTCCGAGAACTCGGTTCAAGTGGGGGAAAACATGTTTACAATGAGTTCGAGCAAGGTTGTCGGGAACTAGTCTCTTCATTAAGGAAAATCATATTTTAAAAATTATAGTAGAACGCTGCGGCATTATGTAGGCCAGTTCTTAAGAGTTCTTCTGTCTGTACAGGTAGCGCTGCAATCAGCAGTATCAAAAATGGCGTCTATGAAGGAGAATGCCCAATAATGTTTTGTGGTACCATGAAATAAACCGATGGGTTGGGAGGGATGGTCCGACAGCATGGGCAACATTTACATTTACGTGGATTTATATTTGTATGGGATTATGCTAGGGATAAAGTCTTCATAAGTTCACCAGTTCTTGATATTGAAACTTTGAAGGCAAATGTATTAAAAGAAAACATGGGAAGAAAGTGAGTACCGCTTAGACAATCTGCAGGCAACAAACAGAGTAAAGGTTGAAGTTCATGAGTACAATAAACTTTTTGAGCTGAAGTAAAATTTTGCACGCAAAAAAAAAAAAAAAAGACCGACATATCTGTACCTAGCATAGTTTTTTGTGTTATACATGTTTGAAATCGGGGAAAGACTTCACACTCACCCTGTATTGTAGGTGTATATATTGAATAATACAGAAAAGTTATTAGTCTAAGTAGTGTTGAATAATACAGAAAAGTTATTAGTCTAAGTAGTGTTGAATAATACAGAAAAGTTATTAGTCTAAGTAGTGTTGAATAATACAGAAAAGTTATTAGTCTAAGTAGTGTTGAATAATACAGAAAAGTTATTAGTCTAAGTAGTGTTGAATAATACAGAAAAGTTATTAGTCTAAGTAGTGTTGAATAATACAGAAAAGTTATTAGTCTAAGTAGTGTTGAATAATACAGAAAAGTTATTAGTCTAAGTAGTGTTGAATAATACAGAAAAGTTATTAGTCTAAGTAGTGATGAATAATACAGAAAAGTTATTAGTCTAAGTAGTGTTGAATAATACAGAAAAGTTATTAGTCTAAGTAGTGTTGAATAATACAGAAAAGTTATTAGTCTAAGTAGTGTTGAATAATACAGAAAAGTTATTAGTCTAAGTAGTGTTGAATAATACAGAAAAGTTATTAGTCTAAGTAGTGTTGAATAATACAGAAAAGTTATTAGTCTAAGTAGTGTTGAATAATACAGAAAAGTTATTAGTCTAAGTAGTGTTGAATAATACAGAAAAGTTATTAGTCTAAGTAGTGTTGAATAATACAGAAAAGTTATTAGTCTAAGTAGTGTTGAATAATACAGAAAAGTTACTTGTATAAGTACTACTGAATAACACAGGAAAGTTACTGGTCTAAGTAATACTGAATTATCTTATCTTATATTATATCTTATATCCTTCCCGTGCCGTTAGACGTCACATAGGGCTCGCAAAGTAGTTCGCCAATTTTTCCTGTCTTCGGCGAGTCTTTCAACCTCAACAAAGGATTTTATGCCTGTTAACTTGGCCTCTCTTAATAATGTCCTCTTCAGAGTTTCACGCGGTCTGCCCCTTTTTCTTCGGCCTGTTGTGTTCCACTTGATAGCTTGTTTTGGGATAATACTGAATTATACAGAAGATTATTGATCTAAGTACTGTTAAAATGATACAGAAAAGTGACTGATCTAAGCACTATTGAAATACACAGCAAAGTTATAGGTATAAGTACATATTTCTACTACCAACATATTGGAAGGAAAGTAAATTCATGAACAAGGAAAAGCCAGGTTACATACGGGAATTCCAGGGTATACATAGGATAGGCAACGACTTTCCCGCCTAAAAAAATACAAGATATCCAGGTTTTAGAATTTGTACACATCATAACAGAACAGTACATAGAAGATGTATTCGTTGAAAGAAATGTTAGAACTTATCTTTTCCGAGAACTCGGTTCAAGTGGGGGAAAACATGTTTACAATGAAAGCATGGCCTCAGTTCGAGCAAGGTTGTCGGGAACTCCTCTTTTCATTAAGGAAAATCATATTTTAAAAATTATAGTAGAACGCTGCGGCATTATGTAGGCCAGTTCTTAAGAGTTCTTCTGTCTGTACAGGTAGCGCTGCAATCAGCAGTATCAAAAATGGCGTCTATGAAGGAGAATGCCCAATAATGTTTTGTGGTACCATGAAATAAACCGATGGGTTGGGAGGGATGGTCCGACAGCATGGGCAACATTTATATTTACGTGGATTTATATTTGTATGGGATTATGCTAGGGATAAAGTCTTCATAAGTTCACCAGTTCTTGATATTGAAACTTTGAAGGCAAATGTATTAAAAGAAAACATGGGAAGAAAGTGAGTACCTCTTAGACAATCTGCAGGCAACAAACAGAGTAAAGGTTGAAGTTCATGAGTACAATAAACTTTTTGAGCTGAAGTAAAATTTTGCACGCAAAAAAAAAAAAAAAGACCGACATATCTGTACCTAGCATAGTTTTTTGTGTTATACATGTTTGAAATCGGGGAAAGACTTCACACTCACCCTGTATTGTAGGTGTATATATTGAATAATACAGAAAAGTTATTAGTCTAAGTAGTGTTGAATAATACAGAAAAGTTATTAGTCTAAGTAGTGTTGAATAATACAGAAAAGTTATTAGTCTAAGTAGTGTTGAATAATACAGAAAAGTTATTAGTCTAAGTAGTGTTGAATAATACAGAAAAGTTATTAGTCTAAGTAGTGTTGAATAATACAGAAAAGTTATTAGTCTAAGTAGTGTTGAATAATACAGAAAAGTTATTAGTCTAAGTAGTGTTGAATAATACAGAAAAGTTATTAGTCTAAGTAGTGTTGAATAATACAGAAAAGTTATTAGTCTAAGTAGTGATGAATAATACAGAAAAGTTATTAGTCTAAGTAGTGTTGAATAATACAGAAAAGTTATTAGTCTAAGTAGTGTTGAATAATACAGAAAAGTTATTAGTCTAAGTAGTGTTGAATAATACAGAAAAGTTATTAGTCTAAGTAGTGTTGAATAATACAGAAAAGTTATTAGTCTAAGTAGTGTTGAATAATACAGAAAAGTTATTAGTCTAAGTAGTGTTGAATAATACAGAAAAGTTATTAGTCTAAGTAGTGTTGAATATACAGAAAAGTTATTAGTCTAAGTAGTGTTGAATAATACAGAAAAGTTATTAGTCTAAGTAGTGTTGAATAATACAGAAAAGTTACTTGTATAAGTACTACTGAATAACACAGGAAAGTTACTGGTCTAAGTAATACTGAATTATCTTATCTTATATTATATCTTATATCCTTCCCGTGCCGTTAGACGTCACATAGGGCTCGCAAAGTAGTTCGCCAATTTTTCCTGTCTTCGGCGAGTCTTTCAACCTCAACAAAGGATTTTATGCCTGTTAACTTGGCCTCTCTTAATAATGTCCTCTTCAGAGTTTCACGCGGTCTGCCCCTTTTTCTTCGGCCTGTTGTGTTCCACTTGATAGCTTGTTTTGGGACAATACTGAATTATACAGAAGATTATTGATCTAAGTACTGTTAAAATGATACAGAAAAGTGACTGATCTAAGCACTATTGAAATACACAGCAAAGTTATAGGTATAAGTACATATTTCTACTACCAACATATTGGAAGGAAAGTAAATTCATGAACAAGGAAAAGCCAGGTTACATACGGGAATTCCAGGGTATACATAGGATAGGCCGCGACATACCGCACAAAACGGTACGACAGTAGACCCCGGAAATCCGTTCCTCGTTTAAAATTACGTGCATGTGGAGGGACAGTAGAGGCAGTTTCCTTAGATAGTAACCCGCAGGTCTCTTGGGCATACAAACTAGCGTACTATATTAGGTCATGCCGTTAGTGTTGGTGCTATGTGCACGCACTCGTTATGTATGTATGTATGTATGTATGTGCCTAGAAAGTTTTGTCTAAGAACTCGCTCGACGTTAAGCGTTGTTAAGACATTTTGTGGTATGATACATTGTGTAATGAGTTATGTAATGTGTCACGTGATGTCTTGTGATGAGTTATGGAAAATCCTATGATGAGTACGAGACGGTCTTGCGATGCATTCACAAGATATGTCGTGGGATGGGTTATGAGACATGATGAGTTATGAGACTGATCTTTGGATGAGTTATGAGATATGTCATGTGAAGAACTATGAGATGTCGTGTGATGAGCTATGAGATATGTCGTGTGATGAGCTATGAGATACGTCGAATGATGAGTTATGAGATATGTCAGGTGACGAGTTATGAGATATCGTGTAATGAGTTATGAGGCAGGCCTTAAGAAGAGTTACGAGACAGATTTTGAGATGAGTTACGAGACAGGTCTTGACATGAGTTACGAGACAGGCCTTGAGATGAGTTATAAGACATGCCATGTGATGTGTTATAAGGTATATCTTGTAAAGTTTATGAGTCGGATTCCCCCGAATGGATACTGCTTTGCTGGAGGCTCAGCACATTTATCAGGACCAATGGACTATAACTAATGAAAACCTTATGCTGCCTTTCTGGCCATGTTCCTGGAGACTGTAGTTTCTTCATTATCTCGGCTTAATCAACGAGGAGTAGATCAGTATGATGGACCCTGTGATGGTGAAGTTCGTAAACTGAGTATCACTTGGCCTTTGAGCTGCTGCGGCCATCCCCCATATCCTACACGTCATCTAGGTTGGCTGAGTGGTTAGGTGCTCGGTCTACTAATCAGGTAGCACCGGGTTCAAGTCCTAGCAGCGGGATTCTTTTCTAGTCCACGCCAAACAGGCCCTGGAGACCACCCTGCCTCTAGAAATGGGCAACAGAGAGAAATCTGGGAAGGTAAATGCGGCCAGACGAGACACTGACCACATCAGACTTTCATGTGCCGATGGTCCTGGAAATACGAACCGAACACCGTGCATGCATGAAAAATGGGGATTTTATCTACTACGCTACCTAAGTATAGGACACGTACCTGCAGTTTCCTTCGTTGCCTTTTCAGTTGTTTTTTGAGTCAGAACAGTGATCATCTCATATTTGGGGGACATATTGATCTGCCTTGGTCTAACTAAATGCTCTGTATATAAGTATTTATATTGCCTGTATATATCGTGTTCACATAAGACAAATATTTCATTCCTTCTCCTTTTTCTTTTAAAATCCCCCTTTTCACTTTCCTTTCTTTCATTTTTTAAATTTTCTGTTTATAAGTCCTAGAGAAAGGAGTAAACATAAATGTTACATTGTTTTATTTTCTGTTTATCTGTTACATTGTTTTATTTTCTGTTTATCTGTACTAGGTCTGAGTGGCGACGTGGTTAGTGCACTGGTCTCTCGTGGCAAAGGTCGGGGGTTCGAATCCGGCCGGAGGCACCCCAGTCACCCAGCTGTAGAAATGGGTACTCGACTTCTTCTGAAGTCGGGGAAGGAAAGGCGGCCAGGCGTGATACTGACCATATCACCCTCTAGTGTGCTGACAGGTCGAGGAAAATATGTGCACTAACACCTTATCCAGGTCAAGGAAAATATGGGCACTAACACCTTATCCCTATGTGCCTCTAAGGCATGACAGGATTACCTTTTTACCTTACTGTACTAGAAGAAGGAGTAAACATAAATGTTACATTGTTTTATTTTCTGTTTATCTGTACTAGAGAAAGAAGTAAACATAAATGTTACATTGTTTTATTTTCTGTTTATCTGTTACATTGTTTTATTTTCTGTTTATCTGTTATATTATTTTATTTTCTATTTATCTGTACTAGAGAAAAGGGTAAACATAAATGTTACATTGCTTTACTTTCTGTTTATCTGTACTAGAGAAAGGGGTAAACAAAAATGTTACATTGTTTTATTTTCAGTTTATCTGTTATATTGTTTTTTTTCTGTTTATCTGTTACATTGTTTTATTTTCTGTTTATCTGTACTAGGTCTGAGTGGCGACGTGCTTAGACCAAAAAAAAAAAAAACCCCCACGGTTATTAGATCAGATAAAAAGGGTCCAGAAGGAACAGAACACAGTAGAAATGTACGCATAGATCAGATCAGATCAGGTCGTAGGTGGAAAGTGACATCATTTTGCAACGAAGAAAAGAGAGAAAAAAATATTTCTTTAGTAGTTTTCTGCTTTGTTACTGTAAAAAAGAAGAAATACTGACATTAAAATGTCTCACCCTATACAACGGAGTCTTTAACTCATGTCTCGCCGTATAAGACAGAATCTTGCACTATTATTGCGTGAAAGAAAATCACTGGAAGCAACTGTGTGATACTGATTCTCAGGAATTTATTGAATGATGAAAGGACTCAAGTGACTTCCTCGAGAAAAGCCATGTAACAGATGAAAATTAACAATAAAAAAAAAATTGTTGGACGCGCTGGATCAGTCTGTGTCAGAGCTGTGTCTAGTCGTCGATCGTTCAGAGTGAATGACGATTTATCACTGCCCACTCCACTCTCCCTCCACTTCCACGCCATTCCATATTAAAAATCTTTAAAACTCCGAGCATTTTTTTGTGTGATAATTTACAGAACTGGAATATTTGTGATGTAGAAAACTTTAAAAAAAAAACAAAAATCTTGACCTGCAATGCCAGCCCCCTGCATGATAACTTGTGAATTCTCACTTGACCCATTGCGGATTCTCACTTGACCCACTGCGGACCTAAGTTTTGGAACCGTTCTGCTGCGCCATTTCATAGAGAGAGTTGTTAGAACAGAAAGAATAGAAGAAAGATTACACGGGTGAAATAAAGGTGTGCACGAGAATAAATACATATTCATGCCAGTTATTTAAGACTCTTAACTATTGGCTGCCTAGCAGAGTAGTTCTCAACCAGGGTTCTAGGGAGTCCACGAGCAGCCAGATGGATTTGCTCAGTTCAAAACAAAAACAAAAAAATCCTGGCGTTATTTTAGTTTCATTTATTGTTTTAGTTTTAAATTTGAAGGGGGGGGGGTGGGTGTCGGGGGAGTCCACAGCTGTTCTCAGGCAGGAAACGGGTCCACGGCCAAAAAAGATTTAAGAACCACTGATGCCGTATAAGCAAAGAAAGTTAGAAACACTGTGTGGTAATAGAAGACAATGAACAAAACATTTCTTATAAACAACATCACTAATATATAGAAAAGTTATGATAAACTGAAGTTTGTATCCATCAGATCAAATTGGGAATAAAATGTTAATGGAATAAATAGGAGACGTATGAATTTATGAAATTAAACAAAATTTTATCAGTTTAATGAAGCAGCTGAAATATGTATCAATGAGGAAAAATTAGCAGAGGTGAAGAGTTGTGAATATCTTGGATCACTACTAACTAATAATAGAAATACAATGAGGGAAATTAAAAGGAGGACATCTATCGCTCTTCAACAAAAAAAAAAATAAATAAATAAATAAAACAACTAAAGAATCTGTGGAGAGGAACAGACAGAAGTACAAAAATATATTTTTAAGGGCATGCATCTTTCCCATCACAACATATGCCTGTGAGACCTGGACACTTAACAAAACAGCTGAGAAATATATAAATGCCTTTGAATGTAAATGCTGAAGAAGAGTTCTTGAAACATCACGGACACAAAAACTACAAGAGCTTAATATTGAAGAAGTTTGGCTAGTATTAGAATTAAGCAGAGAAAACTTAAATATTTTGGACACATTAAACGTCATGAGAATAAGAGAAGACCGTCTTGGTAAGGTACATAATGGGAAAAAGAAAGAGGAAGACTAAGGCGAAGATCGCAGGACATCGTTGATGATCGGCAAATGGACGCATCAGCAGCAGGGCATCTTGCTTACAACCGAAAGGCCTACAGGAGAACTGTTAGGGAGGCAAAGTTCCGCAAGGGACATGCAAATGACTGATTGACTGACTGACTCTATCTGTTTGTCGTTTCTCCTGGAAGTCATGAAAAAACTGAAATCTCAGATGCCTGCCCACAATAACATCCAAGGAAATGAAGAGGCAGACAGACTGGCAAAAGAGGGAAGAGCGAACAGACAGACTGTTTTCAAAAGGTTAAGAACTGGGCACGCAGGCCTGGCCTACCTTTCTGCCCTTCATCATACAACTTTCAATCAGTCACAGATATTCAGCATTTGTTATTGAACATAATATGTATGAAAAAGCAAAAAAATTAATAAGTAAATAATAAACCCTTTCTTTCTATGCACTCCATATTCTGCTTTATGTAACTACATGGAACAAACTTAATTACATTCTCATATTCATTATAACCAAATTTATAAAACAGCAATATAAGAAATACAACAATGAAATCATAATTTAGATTAAACTAATTTAGATTTTGACAGTACATACACCTATACTTTTTCACAAAGCAAATACATAGAGATGCATATATTCATACACGCATATACCACGTATATAAAAACACATCCACACACGTACATGTATACATTCACATGTGTACACAAAAAGATGTGTGTACACGTAAAGACGTGCACATAAACACAAATGTGTGTATAAACATATACATTGTTGTTGCTGTTGTTCGTCCATCGTCTTCGATGATGACCACAGCTCCATCTTGGTCTAAACAGGGTGAGGTGTATCCGTGCGTGACCAACTAGCCCTATACGAGCTCTAAAAGTTTTGCCACACACGGAACATATACGTCCAGGATTCACTTGTGGGTGCTTGTGCTGCCTTGGCTTTTCGCATTGCGCGTAAACACACACACACAAACACAGAGTGGTCTTGTTCCCGTAACTGTCTTTTTTATCTTTATTTTCATGTCTGCTATTAATAACTCATGGTCCGTGTCACAATCAGAACCTGGTAAAGTTTTTGCTGATGTTATACTTGATCTCCACCTTCTTTGCACTAAAATGTAATCTATTTGATTCCTGGTTTTCCTATCAGGAGATGTCCATGTGTAAAGTCTTCTTGGATGTTGTTTAAAAAGTGTGTTAGCGATCATTAGCTCATTTTCCATGCAAAACGCCTTTAGATTGTCACCTGCCTCATTTCTATGTCCTATGCTAAATTTCCCCACAACAGGGGGGAGCTTCACTCCACGCGCGGCATTCAAAGAGTCTCGCCAGCAGTGTCTTAACCTCTGGGATAAGCCGGTTCATGCATTTCACCTGACATGACTGCACCCAGGACGTGGCCGACCTCCAGACCAGAGGTGCCATGATTTGACTGTTTGCTTCGCTCTATCCTTTCCACCACCCCCTCCGCAGTGATGCTGCGCGGCAACCCCATTTGCACCTTTCTTCATTGGCCGGGAGGAGCACCGCTCCACGCATGGCAGCTGAAGAATCTCGCCAACAGCGCCCGTTCTTTTCATTTCGTCACTTATTATTTGATAATTTCCCTCATACATACTTCTCACATTCCATGTTCCTACTCTTATTTTTCTTTTTAGTTTGATGCAGGGCTTTTCCTTAGTAACACCGTCAGGATTTTGACGTCATCACATTTACTAGTACTGACCTCTGTCTCACACTCTTCCCCAGTGTTAAAAGTAGATCTATCTGCCCTGGGGGGACTCACCACCAGATCTTTTTCCTATCTGGCTTTCCATGATTGCTGTTTGGGTTTCTTGGTATATTTCCAGAAGATAGTTTACCATTGCTTTCCTTCCAGGCAGTGACTGTACTAGTCAGTGATCGTAGCCATTGTCCGTACATTGAGAACATCTGCCTACCATCATAGAATGGTGACCATAACCAACATTATCTGTCGGCTGCTCTCTCATTCCATCCACCACCTTCTCCCATGGCTTCACGTCACCCTGATCGGGGGGCTATACGGGTCCATACCAGAAGCTGAAAATTGGTATTACAGACTTATGTGCCTACGGCAAAAACACGAGACACCACATCACATCCTCCAGAGCTGCCAGACACACAACCCATTTAGGTAAAGGGCCTGGCCAGACCCCCCTCTCCTCCCGCTCCCCCTACACGAGAAGCTCTACGGTGATGCTGAAAACCTTCGATGAGAGAGATTGGGTCGACGTCTGGGCGAACGACGAAAAAGAAGAAATCTCACAGATTTGAAGCGCAGGTTTTCCAGTGACATAACGCCATGTAACTAAGTTCTGTTCTGCTGCTTCAAATCAGTAGCATAGAAGAGAGTTCAAAATAAAGTATACAATCTAGAAGAAATCTAAAAGTGATATCTAGCTTAGCAGGCACCGAAATCAGTTTGTTGGTAGTTACAGGCGACAAGTCGGGATAATTGTCATTTGATGGGAATGGTCGCTGATCACTGCAATTAAATATCGGTCAAGGGTGACCATAAGAAATATATCAACCGGAACGGGTTGATCTTGTATTGTTCCCAGTTTTAGAACCTTTCGGTCACAAAACAGGTAACCTGAGTGTAAATTACGTCTTGGCAGACAGAAAGATAGTCAAGATGTGAATGTGAATGTAAGAGCTCAAGAAGTGACAATTTTAATGGCCATGATATTGGGAGTATCACAGGTAGGAAGAATCAGTTGAGAGAACTATGTAGCCTGAAGAAGACAACTGGAGCCGTAGGAAAGTAGTTGTCAGAGCATTAGTTAGCAGACATTCTGTACTATGATTAGCAGTTACAAGCATTTCTTGGGAAACAGATGTCGGAGTACTGGTTAAGCAGACATTCTGTACTATGATTAGCAGTTACAAGCATTTCTTGGGAAGCAGTTGTCGGAGCACTGGTTAAGCAGACATTCTGTACTATGATTAGCAGTTACAAGCATTTCTTGGGAAGCAGTTGTCGGAGCACTGGTTAAGCAGACATTCTGTACTATGATTAGCAGTTACAAGCATTTCTTGGGAAGCAGTTGTCAGCAAGACAGTCTAGAGCTGGATAGTCATTAAAAAGCTGTACAAATAGAGTAGCTGTAAGGATGAATTTAGCTGGAGACGGTGATATCACTTTGAATAAAAGACGATAGGATCTGCTAGGATGACTTACCAAGACTTTCAGTGTCATAGATACAGTGCCTTATGGTTAAGAGTTGTTACTTTTTGTTAGTCTTCATCGTCCAAGATAAAAAAAAAATGAAGAGGTCCTCAAAGAAATCCTCACAAGAAAAACAAATAATTAAAATGACAAGAAGAGGACAGGCAAAATTTCTTGGATACATCAAGAGAAGACAAGAAGTTGAAGAACCTAGAAATGGCTGGACACGCCATGAGAAGATAAGAAGTTGGAGAACATAGAAATGGCTGGACACGCCATGAGAAGATAAGAAATTGGAGAACCTAGAAATAGCTGGACACGCCATGAGAAGACAAGAAGTTGGAGAACCTAGAAATGGCTGGACACGCCATGAGAAGACAAGAAGTTGGAAAACCTAGTAATGTGACTGGAAAATTTGAATGAAAAAAGAAGAGAAGAAAGCCAAGTAATATATATATATATAATTAATCAGTGGACTGACCACGTGGAATAGAAAAAGCATTGAATAAATCAAAGGACCGCACAAGATAGAGAAACATTTATGGCAGCGCTAACCGGTAAGGCACATCATAATAATAATAATCTTTATGTGAGAATGTATATTCTTGGTGAGACGTTTCTGTGAATCACGTTAACCGTTTGCCATTGACTTAATGGTTGTGTCGTGGTGCATTAGACGGTGAAGCCGTCTGTGAGGTTCGGAACTTGCAAGTACACTCCCAAACATCAGCATGGAGTACGAGAAGGTGATGGCGTTGACCCTTCACATAAGATGTTACATAAGTAAAAAGTAAAGATAGTCCCATAGCAAATGCCGTAGGGGGTGAAGCGTTAGAGTTATTATTATGCTGGGTCATCAGCGTATGAGGTAGGGTGACCAGTTCCTTTCCTCGCTGCCTTTACTTCCCAGATTTTCTCTGGTACCCATTTTACGAGGCTGGGTCGACCTCGGGGCCGTATTGGTCGGAAAAAAAATCCCGCTCAGCTGGGGATTCGAACCCTCGACCATTTGGTTGCTAGACGAGTGCTCTAACCACTACGCTAGCCGGCCCGTATGTTACATAAACACGGCAGAAATGAAACTGGGCAATAGAACATCAAGATTGCTACATGCAGCTCTGACAGTCACGTCAAACTATAACCAATGATAATAACAACATAAACAAAACAAAACAAAACAAAAATCAACAGACATAATTGTATACTTCTCTAAAATAATTTCGCTTGACTATTAAGTTTCACCAACAAAGGCGGTTGGAAAACTAGAATTTAACTGGAAATTTCATCTTATAAATAACACATAGAATTCGTAAATGCTCAGTAAAACTGGACGCATGGAGTCTGCTTAATAATGTTTGACATTTCTCTCTCTCTCTCTCTCTCTCTCTCTCTCTCTCTAGGAGGACAGAATGTAAGACGGGCCTGCATGCCCAATTCTTTACCCTTTAAAAATAAGGATCATTCATTCATTCACTCTTTCTCTCCGTTCTATCTGTCTATCTCTCTCCGTCCTTTTCTCTATTACAAAACAGTGGAAGATAGAAAACTTACAATTACCTTAAGCAGGCAGGACTGACCTCAATCACAGAACTGGTAGATAGAACGAAGCCAATCAGGTATGTAAGATTCTACAGGAGCGGGAGGTCGTCATAAACATCCCGTATCAGCAAACTTAAGAGCCCACTTCCTGTCTACGTAAGAGGACACAATGTAAGCTCGTGGTACAGCAGGTCAGAGGTGGCGACAACAGCCCCTAACTGTCATAAGGGTAACACCAGCGGGTGATCCGCCGAGGAACATATATCTGTACAGTATATTACCTGGCAGGCTGGTGATCCGCCGTGGGTCAGATATCTATACAGTATATTGTCTGGTAGGCTGGTGATCCGCCGTGGGTCAGATATCTATACAGTATATTGTCTGGTAGGCTGGTGATCCGCCGTGGGTCAGATATCTATACAGTATATTGTCTGGTAGGCTGGTGATCCGCCGTGGGTCAGATATCTATACAGTATATTACCTGGCAGGCTGGTGATCCGCCGTGGGTCAGATATCTATACAGTATATTGTCTGGTAGGCTGGTGATCCGCCGTGGGTCAGATATCTATACAGTATATTACCTGGCAGGCTGGTGATCCGCCGTGGGTCAGATATCTATACAGTATATTATCTGGTAGCTACGCTGATGACGTTCAGTGCCAGGGATGGTAATGTAAGGCGAAGGGAAGAATTGTTTTTTTAGCACCAGGAAAACTCCTTTACTGCGTGGAGTCAAGCTGTCTCACAACGTCTCATCTTGGTTTATATGTTGCTCATATGTTGACGGTCGTGAATATGTGGACACAGTTGGTGTTGTGAAGATATAAACACGGTGGCTGTTTAGTGTATAGTTGTATACTTATACACCAATTATTGTGTTATAGACAAAATGAGTGTTGTGAAGATATAGACACGGTGGGTGTTGTGAAGATATAGACACGGTGGGTGTTGTGAAGATATAGACAAAATGAGTGTTGTGAAGATATAGACACGGTGGGTGTTGTAAAGATACAGACACGGTTGGTGTTGTGAAGATATAGATAAATGAGTGTTGTGAAGATATAGACACGGTGGGTGTTGTGAAGATATAGACAGAGTGGGTGTTGTGAAGATATAGACACGGTGGGTGTTGTAAAGATACAGACTCGGTTGGTGTTGTGAAGATATAGACAAAGTGGGTGTTGTGAAGATATAGACACGGTTGGTGTTGTGAAGCTATAGACAGAGCGGGTGCTGTGAAGATTTAGACAGAGTGGGTGTTGTGAAGATTATAAACAGAGTGGGTGCCGTGAATCTATAGACAGAGTGGGTGTTGTGAAGATTTAGACAGAGCGGGTTCTGTGAAAATGTAGACAGAGTGGGTGCTGTGAAGATTTAGACAGAGTGGGTGTTGTGAAGCTGCAGACAGAGTGGGTGTTGTGATGCTATGGACAGAGTGGGTGTTGTGAATCTATAGACAGAGTGGGCGTTGTGAATCTAGAGTGGGCGTTGTGAATCTAGAGTGGGCGTTGTGAGGCTATAGACAGAGTGGGTGCTGTAAAGCTATAAACAGAGTGGGCGTTGTGAGGCTATAGACAGAGTGGGTGCTGTAAAGCTATAAACAGAGTGGGCGTTGTGAGGCTATAGACAGTGTGGGCGTTGTGAGGCTATAGACAGAGAGGGCGTTGTGAGGCTATAGACAGAGTAGGCGTTTTGAGGCTATAGACAGAATGGGTTTTGTGAATCCGTGGGACACAGTGACTGACATGAAGAGAAAGAAGTGAAGCGGTAGAAATTAATTTCAACTTGACACATTATATGAAAACCTGTTACTATAGCAACAAGATTAAACGTTTCATTTTTGTAGCGTTTAATTTTGCCATTTTATAACAACACTGACACAACAGATATAACAAGATAAATGTCTATTTTCAGTGTCTGCTCCCGCTGTCAGAGCGGAGACTAATATCGGAGTGGAGAATGCTGTCAGAGTGGAGACTGTTGTCAGAGCAAAGAATGCTGTCAGAACGGAGATTGTTGTCAGAGCAGAAAATGCTGTCAGTGGAGATCGTTGTCAGAGTGGAGATTGTTGTCAGAGCAGAGAATGCTGTCAGAGTGGAGAATGCTGTCAGAGTGGAGATTGTTGTCAGAGGAGAGAATGCTGTCAGAGTGGAGAATGCTGTCAGAGCTGTCAGAATGGAGTTTGTTGTCAAAGCAAAGAATGCTGTCAGAATGAAGACTTGTTAGACTGGAAAATGCTGTGAGAGTGGAATGTTGTCAGCATGAAGACTGTTGCCAGAGTGGAGATACATTTGAGACTGTTGTTAGAGTGGAGACATATTTGAGGCTGCTGTCAGAGTGGTGACATATTTGAGACTGCTTGAGACTGCTGTCAGAGTGGATACATATTTGAGACTGCTTTCAGAGTGGAGATAATTGAGACTGTTGTCAGAGTGGAGATAGTTCAGACTGCTGCCAGAGTGGAGACTACTGATAAGTATAATCTTTCACACGAAGAACTGTCGAAAAAGATATATCTAAAATGAAACTACTGGTGTGTATCCTCATCTTCTGTGTCTGTGTGCACGCCTTTTGTCCGCATAATCGCGCTGGATACGTCGAGTTCACTAATCTCAGTAATGATTCCAGACAAGTATTATCTGACCACTTACACGTCAGATACATGGAGATAAACGGTCATTTCTGCTGGCGGATGGCAGATACACTGCCTTGGGGACATCTTGGGAGAGTCTAAGACTACGGGATCAAGCAGTGACAGAAAAAAAAATTACGATGTCTTTTCTTAGCCATCTCATGGCATCTCCTGTACATTTCCAGAGTACCTTGTCATTCAACCCAGAGCTAAGTATGAGAGTAGACATAGTGCAACACGGACAAGGTAAAGACTTAGTGCAACAAGGACAAGGTAAAGACTTAGTGCAACAAGGACAAGGTAAAGACTTAGTGCAACAAGGACAAGGTAAAGACTTAATGCAACAAGGACAAGGTAAAGACTTAGAGCAACACGGACAAGGTGAAGACTTAGAGCAACAAGGACAAGGTAAAGACTTAATGCAACAAGGACAAGGTAAAGACTTAGAGCAACACGGACAAGGTAAAGACTTAGAGCAACAAGGACAAGGTAAAGACTTAGTCCAACACAGACAAGGTGAAGACTTACTGCAACATGGACAAGGTAAAGATTTACTGCAACATAGACAAGATAAAGACTTAGTGCAACATGGATTAGACAAAGACTTAGTCCAACATTGACAAGACGCTTTCTCTACACCAAATGCCCAGGCGAAGCAGAAAATGCATCCAGTGGAGATCAATGCAGACAATGCATCTGCCAGAACAAGCAGTCCACAATTAAAGGTACCACAGAGACGAGAGAAAGACTTAAGGCGTTAATCGGGGAATCAAAAGTGAACAAAATGTGAATACTGGAGAAATACCATAGAAACCAAAGACAACCTGAAGAGGACATACGTTATTCATAGTTGAGAAGATGCGTTATTCCTTTCACTAAAAACAGGTTCCAATGTTAGAGTATATAGATACAAGAAGACATATGAAAGCATATTTATGAAGAATGAAGATGGATGTGCATAAATATTACCATATTTACGTTTTCATCAAATACAGACTCGAAAGTGGACTTACTCTTCTTTCTCTTATTTTCTTTAAGCAAGAATGATCCAGGAAAACTCGGACAGCATAATCACGTCTCATTACAGACACAAGTAACGTTTATGTGAGTAAATACGGTACTGGCTGCTTGTATCCAGACTGGCAACACTATGTTTGTTTTACGTCGACATTGCGGGCCCTGTAATAATATTTTAATGCGTTGCCCTACCTAGAAATGTCACAGGTAAGAATCAGCTAAATATTACTAAAACATTTCCCGCGTTTTCTTTAAGGTGGCAGTTTTGTTGGATGTAAGGAAAAAAAAAGGGCGGGGGGAGGGGGGAGGAGGGGTGGTGGTGGTGAGGGAGAGAGAGAGTTGGGGGTTATTTAAAAAGGGGGACACGTTTTCGGGGAAACATGTCAACTTTCGAAGTGAAGTTGTCAGTAGAGAAAATGTCCTTACACCTGCTATTAATTACGATAATTGCTATCGGCCATAGACCGGACTCCGTGCAAAATAACTTTTTTAACGATAAGGCAATCAGCGACCCATAGCTGATATCTAGCGCCAGGGTTAGCGAACCATAGTTGACCAAGACCCTGTCCCAGTTCACCGTTAGTACCCCCAATAACAGGCCTAGCCTGGCCAACGGGGCAGGGATCGTCATAGTCCCCATGGTGGTGGAGTCTGCTAAAGAAGCACTGCACACAACCTCCCCTGTTTTTTAGCTGCCCTCAGGGGCTGAAAATATAGCCGCCATAACCCGCTCCCACGCCGATACGATACTGCGCCTCAACATCTCTACAGCATCGGCTGCAAAAAAACACTAGCTCGCAGTTACAAGGCGATATTACAAGAATGTATAAGTCAGAAATTTAATTTTAAACTATCATTAAAGCTAACATCCTTTCCTAGTAAAAAGGCTGGTTTGTTTATTATAAAGTGTTTGTGTGGTCTAGATTTTCTGGTCTGGTGGCCTAGGGGTTAAGGTATTTGCGGGTTCACCGCACATGCGCATACACATCTGTGAATGTTGACCCATGTGTAGACCAACAGTCGCTGTTCGTGTCATGACGGAAGGACCAAAACATTTTTAGGAGTCACACTATAATAAAAAAGATCATTAAGCTGATGAAAACATCAAAATTGTCACACATCATCATGCTATTTTAAACTTATAGAAAACATCCAAATTATCACATCATCGTGTTATTAAAACACTTGGATTGTTAAACATCTTTGTGCTATTGAATCAATTCATATCATGAAAAATATTTATAATACGTTTATAATCCGTTAACCATCATTTTGGTCTTAAATATATCCAGACTGGTAAGCACTCTGGTCTTAAATATATCCAGACTGTTAAGTACTCTGGTCTTAAATATATCAAGACTGTTAAGTACTCTGGTCTTAAATATGTTCAGGCTGTTAAGTACTCTGGTCTTAAATATATCCAGACTGTTAAGTACTCTGGTCTTAAATATATCAAGACTGTTAAGTACTCTGGTCTTAAATATAATCAGGCTGTTAAGTACTCTGGTCTTAAATATGTTCAGGCTGTTAAGTATGCTGGTCTTAAATATGTTCAGGCTGTTAAGTATTCTGGTCTTAAATATGTTCAGGCTGTTAAGTACTCTGGTCTTAAATATGTTCAGGCTGTTAAGTACTCTGGTCTTAAATATGTTCAGGCTGTTAAGTACTCTGGTCTTAAATATGTTCAGGCTGTTAAGTACTCTGGTCTTAAATATATTCAGGCTGTTAAGTACTCTGGTCTTAAATATGTTCAGGCTGTTAAGTACTCTGGTCTTAAATAAGTTCAGGCTGTTAAGTACTCTGGTCTTAAATATGTTCAGGCTGTTAAGTACTCTGGTCTTAAATAAGTTCAGGCTGTTAAGTACTCTGGTCATAAATATGTTCAGGCTGTTAAGTACTCTGGTCATAAATATGTTCAGGCTGTTAAGTACTCTGGTCTTAAATATGTTCAGGCTGTTACGTGCTGTGGCGTGACAACCTGGAAGATCATACGAGCCCTGAGAGTGGACAACTGGCGGGGGAAGACTAAGAACAGAGAGGAAGGGAGACAACTGGCAGGGGAAGACTAACAGAGAGGAAGGGAGACAACTGGGAGGGGAATACTAAGAACAGAGAGGAAGGGGGACAACTGGCAGGGGAAGACTAAGAACAGAGAGGAAGGGAGACAACTGGCAGGGGGAAGACTAAGAACAGAGAGGAAGAGAGACAACTGGAGTGGGGAAGACTAAGTACAGAGAGGAAGGGGACCAACTGGCGGAGAAGACTAAGAACAGAGAGGAAGGGAGACAACTGGCAGGGGAAGACTAACAACAGGGAGGAAGGGAGACAACTGGCAGGGGAAGACTAAGAACAGAGAGGAAGGGAGACAACTGGCAGGGGAAGACTAACAACAGAGAGGAAGGGAGACAACTGGCAGGGGAAGACTAAGAACAGAGAGGAAGGGAGACAACTGGCAGGGGAAGACTTAGAACAGAGAGGAAGGGAGACAAATCTTGTCTGCAACAATAAGCCCCAATGTCTTGAAAAGCTGAATAAATGAAAGCAGTGTGTTAATGATAACGAAGTGAATATTAATTCAGTCTTGAATTATTTGTCATGCTGTGCCAGAATAAATTTTGTTAATAAATTTTGGTAGAAGTGAACTGAAAAGAAGCTACTTCATAATTTAAAACAAAAACATATTGGATCCACAATGTGTATTTTTTAAAATTTCGTTTAGAGTTTTATCTTAATTATCGCTCTGAGCACTGCTTTGTACAGGCATGCAGGATCTATCAATCATATCCAGTGTTGTTTTGCGGCAAAAGAGTTAAATATCGTGTTTCTGAATATTTTCGACAATAAGGTCTTTATCAAATATCAGAATGTTAAATATCATGTTTCTAAATATTTTCAACAATATGGTCTTTATAAAAAAATTAGAATGTTAAATAACATGTTTCTGAATATTTTCAACAATATGGTCTTTATAAAAAAATTAGAATGTTAAATAACACGTTTCTGAATATTTTCGACAATATGGTCTTTCTCAAACATTGCAATGCTTACAGTCTGAAGTTCATGCCAGACATTCTTTTCGGTAGGCGAAAGTTATGCGGACGGGTTTTAAGAGAATAGAAGTAGTGAAATTAATAGGTCATCATCTTTATTTAGTTCATGGTCAGTCGTCTATAAAAGGGTAAGTTAATTTTCCTGTATGGACCTTTATTTTATTTTTTATTTTTTTCTTTTTAACTTGACAAATAAGATTTTTGGCAAAATATTACTGTATTGTCCCTTGTTATGATCTTTCTACATTTAGTAAAAATTTTACAAACATAAAACAACGAAGCTTGACTACAGTAAAGTATGTAACAGAATAAACTGTTGTATGATTAGAAATTGTGTTTTTTATTCAACACTTATAATTGTGTAATATACCACCTTCTTCTTCTTCGTTAGAGGTTGTTGGTCACTTCAGATCCTGATCCCTGTCAACATGACAAAGCCCGCAGTCCTCTCCAGATCCTGATCCCTGTCAAGGTGACAAAGCCCGCAGTCCTCTCCAGATCCTGATCCTTGTCAATATGACAAAGCCCGCAGTCCTCTCCAGATCCTGATCCCTGTCGACATGACAAAGCCTGCAGTCCTCTCCAGATCTTGATCCCTGTCGACATGACAAAGCCCGCAGTCCTCTCCAGATTATGATCCCTGTCAACATGACAAAGCCCGCAGTCCTCTCCAGATCCTGATCCCTGTCGACATGACAAAGCCCGCAGTCCTCTCCAGATCCTGACAGGAGACTCAAAGCTTTTGCCCCAAGCTTGTGTCTTCTGGCCATGTCTCTTGTCTCAGGTCCACATGGTTTGGGCACTCTTGAATGATATATTCTGGAGTCTGGACTCCACATGGACATTCAACTGTGTGAGACATTTTGAGTCGATGTAGGTGACTTAGTTGTCTGCAGTGGCCTGTCCTTAGGCGGAAGATGTCTTTGTAGTTGGTGTATTGGATCTGGTTCGTTATTGGGTAATATACACTGATTTTTGAGTTCAGTCATACACCAATGTGTTCTGTTAACATTTAGTAAAATCACCGTGTACATTGTGTCTTAATTTTCTGGTG
This sequence comes from Achatina immaculata, assembly GCA_009760885.1. Lineage (NCBI taxonomy): Eukaryota > Metazoa > Mollusca > Gastropoda > Stylommatophora > Achatinidae > Lissachatina > Lissachatina immaculata. The sequence goes on along the minus strand of CM019708.1, from coordinate 766,249 downwards.
TACAATGTTAAAAAAAGTAAATCACCGTTACGAGCAAGTACAAGAGCTTCATTTACTACTTTTGTAAGTAATTATACTGTATCACTGGATAGAATTATTACTTCACAATCAAAAATGTATAAAGCGTATATTTAACTGTTATTAAAACTTGGACAATGCCAGGCATGATGAGGTTAGGCATACCCTGCCTACACTGTATACTTGGATGCGAAAGTTTATATAAGTGATAAAATAACAGTTCAATGTAAACAGAACCACGTGTGCATAGACTGCAGGCGTGGTGTGGGCGGGGGGCGGAGATGTGCTCAGGATGAATGAGATAGTAGCCGGCTACCCTTAGCTGACTGCTTACGTCAGAGACTGATGACCCACATCAAATCGAAACCTTACGCTACCCCCTCCCTCCCAAACAAAGCTGTGCCCCCCCTCCCCTCCCGAAGCAGCCCGCAGTCTAGCCAAGTGAATAGGGGTGGCAATAGGAAAACAAACCCTGGTCTTCAAACTGCACTAAGCAGGACCTATCAGGCCGTAAGGCGCATACCTACGACACAAAGCAACCAACGCCCATTCCAGGGCAAACGCTGAAAACAGAGAATAAGGGACCACGTGAAACGAAAAAAATAAAACAAGACAAAGTTTCAAGAGAATTAATCTGCTTATAAACGTACCAGATTGATTAATTTGTTTTCTTCTGCATCAAAAGACGCATTTTTACGACTGAAATCCTAATTTGAATCATCTGGTTTATAGATTCAGTTTTCTGCCTCAATTAAAATAATGTACTGTTCATAATGGGGATCTAATGAGGTCTGGTCTAGTGTCAGCGCGGGTCCCTTGTCATTATGCAAGGTAGAGCGCTGGGTGAAACCAGCTGTATGTTTTCTTTCTCTGTCGCATAACCCGTCAAAGAAGTTAATGACCAGACGCCAAGCTCCGATGCACGTTACATTTAGTAAATAAGCTTCAGTAACACAATACTCTTCTATGACAAAGTTTAAAATTAAAATGGACATTACAAGAAGCTCACAAAGAAATCGATTTTTTTTCCTGCTGGAAGTGAAGTTTATAAGAAAAAAAAATGAGTGGGTAGAAGAACAATAAACGTGATATAAATGACGGTTTCTTGGAAGAAAGAAAATAACAACCAGTTCCAACCCGTGTTTTAGGCCCGGTGTCGTATGCTCAGCTTGCTTAGAAAAAAAGATGGGTGGTCTCCATGAACATCATCGTCATTCTCGTTGTTTGGAAATGGCTTCATCGCAGTCAAGGCAACCCCACATCCGTTCTGCCGCCATGTTCCAGTTACCACCCTGGCACGGGAATCGTTGGCAGGGCAGCACTGCAGGCGCAGGTGACAGTTTTCCGTGGTGGATTTCCTAGAAGTTTGCTCAGGCTGTTCTCTCTCTCTCTCCTCTCTCTCTCTCTCTCTCTCTCTCTTTCTCTTGTAATTTGCAAATCGTCAAGGGATTTTTAATGTGCTCTACGATGCATACGGACTTTCGATCCCACTATCTAGATGAAATGTTGCTGTTGGATGAATGATGAAAAAAAAAAAAAACTCTCGCGGGGTAGGATTCAAACTCGCGACCATCAACACGAAAGGCCCCAGATCATCCACTGTCGTTCTTCATACATACCCATGTGATAAATACCCCAGTCTTCGACTACCACCAAAGTACAGGCCAGATTTGTCTTGTAACTTAACATCACTTCAGATCCCATCTCAGGTTTGTCTCGTAACTTAACATCACTTCAGATCCCATCTCAGGTTTGTCTCGGAACGAACGATTGAAGAAAAAAAAAACTTTGTTCTGACGTGCCGGTTTAACTCTTCTGCTTGAACTGACAGATTTGGTGCATTTGCTCTTTCAGAGGTTAACAAGCGACAGAAGATAGATGGAAAAACTAACAACAGCATCAGGAATTTGTGAATACCTTTACGCTGTAGATAGAATGTAAAACGAGACATATTTAAAAATCACCCTCCGACTGGCAGTTTGAAAAAAAAGGTTAAAAGCAGATTTTAAAAAAAAATGACTATATATAAAAACCATATATGTAACAGCATTACTCTTCCATGTTGTCGCCACCCATATTCAGCCATTTGAAATGTTGCACCAGATTTTGTAATCCTTTGTCAAAAAGCGCTCTTTGCCAGATTATACATCTAGTTGTTTACTCCATCCAGGAGTTTCTCGTTGGTAAACCAAATTCTCTGTGACAATTCGAAACAGACTGGTCCTCGAAAGGTGAGGAAATTCATCAGACAGATCTGGAATGGTGCAACGATTTTTTTTTCAAGCACTTTTTGCTGTACACGCAGTTGGTCGACTTTTTGAAAGATTTCAACAGTCACATTTAACTATATCGTCCTTGTTTCCCTCATCATCATATGTCCTTCATATGACTATCCCTGAATTTCCTGCTCTTATTCTTTACAGACCTAGTGTTAATACCGCACACACAACACAGTCGACGATGGATCTCTGTGGCGCTGTGTCCTTCCGGTTGCAGAAAATGAATTGCATCACGGACCTCATAGCTGGCAGGAATTAATGATTACAGGGTCCATCTTTACTCGGTCGCCACTCGTGCACGGTTAAGCGAAATGGACTGCGGGTTGGCATGCAGCGAGATGACTGTTTACTGGTTATTACAGGAAACACGCTTTGTCGCAATGACAGCTGGTTTATTTTTACATTCGGAGAAATTTTGGAATTATCCAGCTATTAACAACATGAAGGTTGAGTAGAGAGAAACGACTTAATATTTGTTTCCGGCAGAACTTTGTTACAAATGTGTCTCTTTGTCTCTCTGCCTCTCTCTCCTCCCCCATTCCCTACACACAGACAAACACAAACACACACGTGTGCCTAAGAAGTAATTTTTGTGACTTGTGCAGGAATATTTTCAAAAGTATTTGACTTTGTAAAACCTTATCGACATATTCAGCCTATTTGCGCCCTTTCTGGTAACATTGCGCCAGACACAATAACACTGATATATACTTGTATATATATATATATATATATATATATATATATACTCTGGTTTTAATTTCCATGTTTACTATGTTGCTTCTGTTGAAGGTTGTACCCAGATATTTGTATGTTTCTGCTTTCCTAATGATTATATTTCCAACATCTGGATCATTCTGCCCCTGGTCTCTTGACATCTTCATATACTCTGTCTTATCTTGGTTAATGGTCAAGCCCAGATAGAGAATAAAATATACTTCGCCTTGCAACATCTGTTAAAATCCACAATCCTGTCCCAAAACACCAAAATAACAATCTACTAAACTATAATAAGGCCAGCCGTCATGTATGGATCAGAAACGCGGAGTACAACAAAGAAAGATCAACAACAATTATATATCTTTGAGAACAAGATCCTAAGAAGAACCTTTGGGCCCATAAAGGATACCAGCAGTGGAGAATGGAGAGCTAGAAAGAACACTGAACTGATTTAAACCTCAAGAAATTATAAGTGTCTTGAAACTGAACAAACTACGCTGGTTTGGCCATGTAGAAAAAATGAAAGACAACAGGCAAACGAAAATTATATACTCACAAGAGATGATGGAAAGAAGACCAAGGGGGTAGACCAAGATAGAGATGGAAAGACAACTTAGAAGAAGATATAAATGAAATTGATGTCACCAGTTGGAGTGAGAAGATTAGGAATAGAGAAGAATGGAGGCGAACTTTTTTTGCAACAGTGAGAATGAGAAACATATTATCCAACACATCATTATCAATGAATGTTAGAAAACGAGTCCTAGAATACTATGTTGAACCTATCTTGTTATATGGAAGTGAATCATGGACAATAGGCAGGTCTGTACAAAAATCATTGGAAGCAGCAGAAATGTGGTTTATTAGAAGAATGTTGCGAATCCCGTGGACAATAAAAATAACTAATGAAGAATGTATGAGAAGAGCTGGAGAGACAAAAAACCTTGTCAAAAAAAATAATAATAAGAGAGAGAGACAGTGTACTTTCATAGGACATGCAATGAGAAGAGGGAGCATTGAACATATTATAAGAACAGGAAAAATAGAAGGAAGAATATCAAGAGGAAGACCAAGAGAAATGATACTGGACAGTCTGACGGGATGGTGTGAGAGAGATCACCAACTGAGCTGATGGCCTGCATTTAGGATCGTGTACTCTGGAGAAGCATAATAGCCAACGCCAGTCGGCACAGCACATCATGATGATGATGATGATGAGGCTTAATGGCTTGGAAAGCTGAAGAAGTTATATATTTGCATGCCGTTGGGGTGTGAAGTGTTAGTGCCTTCACATTTCTAGGCCACTCCAGGGTTTGAGGTAGGCTAGCATCCCTGGGTTTGTTTCCCAGGCTTTTGTTTGAGGGTCGGTCGGGGCGAAAAAAAATTTCCGGCCGAGTGCGAAATCGAGGACCTTCTGATTGGCAGCCTAGTGCACTAACCATTACAGCACATTACTAATGACGTAGTTGTTTTTCCAAAAGATATCCATCATATAACAGAATAGTGGGCAAGGAACTTGACCATTTTTAAAATGAAATATCACCATAGAAACTTATCAAAATCATTCATTTTTTTAGACTAAATCTTTGAGATGCCAACCAGCCAGCCAGCCAGCCAGCCAGCCAGCGAGCCTTCGCCCAGTACGCCCTGTTGCGTCTTGCAGGGCAGGAACAGATTCTTTCCATCTCTCACGGTCTGCGACCAGCCTTTGCCTTGCGCTCCCAGCAGTTCTGCATGCTACATAGTTCTCCGCTTGGTAGCCTTTTGTCGCCCTCTCTTTCTTTTTCCCTCGAGTATCCCTCTGATGGCCGTTTTATCGATATTGCTGAGGTCTCTTCACTGCACCTGACCAGTTCATTTCCAGCGGTTTTTTTTTCTGTTATGACAAGCATATATCTTCTAGTTCACACTGGGCAAGTAGGTCTCTATTATTTACTGTTCGTGGCCAGTAAATATTTCAAATCCTTCTGAGGCAGGTTGTGTGGAATGAGGATAATTTTTCCATTTATTTTTCAGTTGTACTCCAGCAAAGAAGACACATTAAACGTCATGATAATCTAGAGAAAACCGTCTTGGAAGGGTACATAATGGGAAAAAGAAAGAGAGGAAGACCAAGGCGGAGATGGCTGCAAGACATCGTTGATGATCTGCAAATGGATGCATCAGCAGCAGGCCATCTTCCTTACAACCCAGAGGCCTACAGGAGTGCTGTTAGGGAGGCAAAGTTCCGCAAGGGACATGCAAATGAATGAATGAACTGCAGCAAAAACTCCTCACACAAGTTTGAATTGACCTTCTTTGGAAAGCTTTGTTTCCCCACTCTCCCTCCCCCCCCCTTTCCACATCCCATCCCTACAACTTTAGCGTGCTCTGACTTGTTAATCGAGTCAGGTCGAGTGATATAAAGAACAGCCACACTGTAACGAGTGAGTCTTCGTTCTGTATAGAAAAACTTCAGCAAGAAAAGCACGATCCCCAGGGATGTGTAGCTTCAAGGATGCTACTAGAAAGACAAGATCTAAGCTGTCTGACAACGGGTGGGTGGGTGGAGTTGGGGCTGACTGGAGGTACTGAAAGTGAAAAAACAACAACAAACAAACAACTCATTAATATATGACTATTGAACTGACCTGGATGAAGTGATGATCAACTTGAAACTGACTTGATTACAATCATAGCCATCCTGACATAACGCTCTCATCTGTCCAGAAAAAACATCTCGACTTGTTATCGACAGTATCCAAAAATTCGAAATATATCTCGAATTCTCATTTGCAAACAGTAACAGCTAGAAGGTTTACCCAGATATGAAACTTCTAAATGCCTGAAGAATACCATAGAAAAAAAACCCATATATTTTGTACACTTGGAGCAAGAAACATGCTTCGGTGAGCGCATAAACTTAACTCATAAACTAAAGAAACGACTTTCTGACACCACACGGACCAGAGAAGTACTTGGGGGGTTGGGGTGTAGAACAACTCACAAATCCCGAGATTCATGCAGCTCAACACGTTTAAGTAAGTGGACAAAACCTGCCCCCCCCCCGCCCCATTTTATGACTGCGGGGTCGAACTGACTTGTCGGATAATAAGGCAAATAAATACTCACAGGTCCTGGAGTCAGCCACATGTCACCTGATTTCACTACCAGACAAGCAAGATTTTGCTGTATTTTCTTGCCATCCACATCATTGTCAGTTCGCCTGATGGCTGCAGGAGTAGCGCAGCCGTTAGAAACTTGATTTTTTTGGGGTTTTTTTGTTTGTTTGTTGGTATTATCATCATTGTCAGTTTGCCCGATGACTGCAGGAGTAGCGTAGCCGACTTGATTATCAAATAGATCTATAACCTGACTCATTTCAACCCAGGGGCAAGAACTGGGTATATTACACTTATGTTATGGAGTTGTGTCCAAAGAAAGTGGAAATAACTTTCTGCAGTATTTCCTATCATTTCAAACAATTAAAAAGAACTGTAGCCGTGTCAGACAACAGTTCTTATGACTGAAGTTGCTCTTCTGACGTTATTCTTCTGACTGATATTCCCCTTCTGACGTTATTCTTCTGACTGTTGTTCCTCTTCTGACGTTATTCTTCTGACTAATGTTCCTCTTCTGACTGATGTTCCTCTTCTGACGTTATTTTTCTGATTAATGTTCCTCTTCTGACTGATGTTCCTCTTCTGACGTTATTCTTCTGATTGATGTTCCTCTTCTAATGTTCCTCCTCTGACTGATGTTCCTCTTCTGACTGATGTTCCTCTTCTGGCGTTCTTCTTCTGACTGATGTTCCTCTTCTGACTGATGTTGTTCTGACAGACATTCTTCTGACTGAAATTTTTCTTACTGATCTTTTTTTTCTCACTGATATTCTTCTTCTGACGGACATTCTTCTGAATGATATTTTTTGTACTGATGCTTTTTCTCGCTGATGTTCTTCTTGTGATTGATGTTCTTCGTCTAACTGATGTTCTTTTTCTGGCGGATGTTCTTCTACTGACTGATATTCTTCCTCTGACAGATGTTCTCTTTATGACTGACGTTCTTCTTCTGATGGATGTTCTTCTGAAGGGTGTTCTTCTGAGGGACATCCTTCTGACTGATATTTTTCTTACTGATGTTTTTTTTCGTCGATGTTCTTCTTCTGACTGATGTTCTTCTTCTGGCGGATGCTTTTCTTCTTACGGATGTTCTTCTTCTGATGGATGTTCTTGTACTGGCAGATGTTCTTTTTCTGACTGATGTTCTTCTTCGGACGGATGTTCTTCTTATGACTGATGCTCTTCTTCTGACGGATGTTCTTTTGGCGGACATTTTTCAGACGAACATTTTTCTGACTGATATTTTTCGTGCTGATGTTTGTTCTCGCTGATGTTCTTCCTCTGAATGATGATCTTCTTCTGGGTGATGTTCTTCTTTTGACGCATGTTTTTCTGATGGATGTTCTTCTGACGGACATTCTTCTGGCTGATATTTATGTTACTGATATTTTTTTCTCACTGATATTATTCTTCTGACTGATGCTCTTGTACTGGCGAATGTTCTTCCAACTGATTTTCTGCTTCTCACTGATGTTCTCCTGACAGACATTCTTCCGAACGATATTTTTCTTACTGATGTTTTTTCTCACTGACGCTTTTCTTCTGGCGGATGTTCTTCTGACAGACATTCTTCTGACTGATATTTTTTTCAGATATTTTTTCTCACTTACGGTCTTCTTCTTCTGACGGATGTTTTTTTTCTGACGGATGTTCTTCTTCTGGCGGATGTTCCTCTGACAGATATTCCTCTGAATGATATTTTTTCAGATATTTTTTCTCACTGACGGTTTTATTCTTCTGATAGATGCCCTCCTTCTGACGGATGTTCTTCTTCTGACTGATGTTCTTATTCTGACTGATGTTCTTCTTCTGACGGGTGTTTTTTTCTGACAGACATTCTTCTGATTATTACTATTCTGACAGACATTTTTCTGACTGATGTTCTTCTTCTGACTGATGTTCTTCTGGCAGACATTCTTCTGACTGATGTTCTTCTTCTGACTGATGTTCTTTATCTGACTCATTTTCTTCTGACTGATTTTCTTTGACAAACATTCTTCTGACTGATGTTCTTCTGACAGATGTTCTTCTTCTGACTGATGTTCTTCTGACAGACGTTCTTCTGACTGGTGTTCTTCTGACAGACATTCTTCCGACCGATGTTCTTCTGGCAGACATTCTTCTGACTGATTTTCTTCTTTTGACTGATGTTCTTCTAACAGACATTCTTCTGACCGTTCTTTTTCTGACATAATACCTTTTGACCGATGTTATTCTTCTGACTGTTGTTTTTCTTCTGACTGATGTTCTTCTGACCGACATTCTTCTGACTGATATTTTTCTTACTGAGGTTTTTTTCTCACTGACGTTCTTCTTCTTTTTCTTCTGACTGATGTTTTCTTCTGAAGGATGCTTTTCTTTCGACGGATATTTCCTTTTGTTTCTCCTTTGCCTCGTCCATCTTTTGTGCTGCAGTTTTCTATCATGTGTAAATGCAAATCTTTACTTTTTCTTAGAACAGTCTTCAATTGCATATTCTCATATTTTTCTTTCCTTATTCTATAATGTAAATCTAAACTTTCCTCAGTAGAACTAATGTTTGTAATTTAATTCTAAGCTAAGAATATGAGAAGATAATGGTATAGAGATCACGTGTAAAGTTTGTTTCGTTTTTTGTCCTTATGTTAGAGGAAGTATGTTGTAGAACAGCGCCAACAGTCGGAGAGATTTTCATTACTCGAGTCTGGCTTCCTGACCGATTTTGTGTAAGCTTTCTCATCGCTACATATGCCTGTGAGACCTGGGCACTTAACAAAGAAGCTGAAAAACACAGAATAGTTCTTCAAATATTATGGACACACACACACACACAAAGAACAAATATATCCATACTACAAGAACTTAATATTGTAGAAGGTGGCTGGCAAAGAGGATTAAAGGGAGAAAACTTAAATATTTTGGACACATTAAACATCATGATAATCTAGAGAAGACCGTCTTGAAAGGGTACATAATGGGAAAAAGAAAGAGAGGAAGACCAAGGCGAAGATGGCTGCAAGACATCGTTGATGATCTGCGAATGGATGCATCAGAAGCAGGCTATCTTGCTCACAAGCAAGAGGCCTACAGGAGTGCTGTTAAGGAAGGCAAAGTTCCGCAAGGGACATGCATATGAATGAATGACTGACTGATTGGGTGGGTGGCTGACTGACTGACTGATTGGCTGGGTGACTGACTGACTGAGTCTTTCCTACGTGTTGTCTTACATCTTTCAGTGACAAAGTTTTAAGCAAGACTTCATAAGGAAGTTAACGGGAATAATTAGTTTGTGCAAGATGTACGTACTCTCAGGGACAATGGAAATGCTGCTTTTGCCTATTCTGCCTATACTTTGTGTTCATTTCCTTGTTTGTTTCCTTGTTTGTTTATTTGTTTTAAACTTTGTGACCTGATAAAAATATATATTTACTGAAGTTATAGGACATAGACAGACAGCCAGACTGACAGACTGACAAGACAGACGAACAGGACAGGACAGACAGACGGACGGATAGATAGATAGATAGATAGATAGATAGATAGATAGATAGATAGATAGATAGATAGATAGATAGATAGATAGATAGATAGATAGATAGATAGATAGATAGATAGATAGATAGATAGATAGATAAAAACGTATTTGAGTACAACTTTCACGCAGCATTATTCGTATTTCTTTCCCCTTCATCTTTATTTATTTCTAGCATATGATAAACTTTGTTTATAGATTTTGAGAAAGCCTTTTACAGTATCAACATAGATGCACTGTGGCAAATTCTAAGATGGCATGGCCTCCCCCATAAGATAGTGAATGTAATGAAAGCTCTATACGAGAGTTTTCAGTGCAAAGTGATCTGTGGAGAATATACCTCCAGCAGCTTTAGGGTACAAACAGGAGTGAAACAGGGATGTGTACTATCACCAACATTATTTATCTTGGCAGTAGACTGGTTAATGAAGGAGGCAACATCAGACAAACGCAGAGGATTACAATGGACCCTTGACACAGTGCTGGAGGACCTTGACTTTGCGGACGACAGTTGTCTATTATCAAGCAGTCACAAAGATATGCAAGATAAAATAAACAAGCTAACTCAGAATGCAAACAACATAGGACTAAAGATCAACGTAAGAAAGACAAAGTTAATGAAGCAAAATGTGAACAACAGAAATGTACTCAGAGTAGATAACAAGTTAGTGGAGGAGGTCAACGAATTTGTATACCTTGGCAGTAGAGTAGTAGAAAATGGAGACAGCACATAGGACATCAACAGCAGACTTACTAGAGCAAACCAGGCTTTTGCAATGCTGCAGACTATATGGAAATTTTAAAAAAACTAAGCATAAATACGAAAATCAGGATATTTAAGAGTAATATTCTAAGTGTATTAGTCTATGGAAGTGAATGCTGGAAAATCACCAAAACCATAGAAAACAAGCTGAATTCTTTCCAGACTAAATGTTTGCGAAGAATTAGAAAAATATTTTGGCCAAATACCATAAGAAATAACATTGTTGGCAGAAATGCAGATGAAGCCACTGACAGCAATTATTGAGGAAAGACGCTAGCAATGGTTGGGACATATGCTCCGAATGACTGACAACTCACTACCAAAAATAGCACTAAGATGGACACCACAGGGGAACAGAAGTAAGGATAGACCAAAAGAGACACGGAGAAGAACAAGAGAAAGGATGTTGAGCAATAGAGGGCTCGCCTGGGCAAGAGCAGAAAAAAGGCAAAGGACAAGCATTTGTGGAAAACCCTTGCGGAAGCCCCATGTGCCCTCTGCACTTAAGGTTCAGAGAGAGAGAGAGAGAGAGAGAGAGATGAGAAACTTTGGGATCCCTACGAAGGTTTCATGGATTCTACCAAACTCTCTGTTAAAGAAAAAAGCCTAGCATGCGAAACTGAACGCAGAAGAAGATTTCTAGTATGGAAATACTTCTTGGAACTGTATTTATGTTCTGTTCTATCAGTCTAATTCTATGTCTTACTTCATAATTCCTGTTAGTGCTGATGGTTACCAATTTTTCGTACATATTGCACACTGTCTGCATTCTCCTATTCCTGTTGAACAATTTCTAATTTGATTGTTGCCATTTTGGTCACTTCTGTCCTCTTGCCCATTTGACAATCTTGTCTTCTAATTCTGTTAGTCTTAGAACAGTCCTTGGATTTAGAAGGATTCCTAAGTTTTTCTTGGAGCCTTACGGTGGAGCGCAGTGTTTATGTTGAGCTGTTTATTTGTAAATTATGTAGCCAGAGAAAACTGGAGAAAATAACATTATTTGTGTTATATTTTACAGCGAGAAAGAGCGTTGTTTGTCTTATGTTTATTATAAGTTTGTGAGAGAAAAGAAAGTTGTTTAGAACTTTTGTCAGCCGACTTTGCAAACTTGTTTGTTGTTTTAAAAAGCTCATCATATTATCATTCTAGTCTAATTCTTCAGTTTCATTTCCTGGGATGATTTGTTTTCTAACCTTCCTTTGGTAGACAACTTACATCTTCTTCTATGTCTGTCTGTCTGCCTGTCTGTCTCTGTTATTTTTCTGTCTCTTCCTGTGTCTTCTTCTCAATGTCTTTCTTTGCCTCTCTATCTGTATTAAATCGAGTGTGTAGGGAAGGACCTATCTTGTTATATGGAAGTGAATCATGGACAATAGGCAAGTCTGCACAAAAATCATTGGAAGCAGCAGAAATGTGGTTTATTAGAAGAATGTTGCGAATCCCCTGGACAGCAAAAATAACTAATGAAGAATGTATGAGAAGAGCTGGAGAGACAAAAAACTTTGTCAGAAAGATAAGAGAGAGACAATGTACTTTCATAGGACATGCAATGAGAAGGGGGGGCATTGAGAATATTATAACAACAGGAAAAATAGAAGGAAGAAGATCAAGAGGAAGACCAAGAGAAATGATACTGGACAGTCTGACGGGATGGTGTGAGAGGAGATCACCAACTGAACTGATGGCCTGCATGAAGGATCGGGTACTCTGGAGAAGCATAATAGCCAACGCCAGTCAGCACGGCACCTGATGATGATGATGATGATGTGTAGGGAAGAATGAAAGATAGAATGACAAAGGACAGAATGTAAGACGGACCAGCGCCCCAAGTTCTTCAGTCTTTTAAAATTCATTCACTAACTCATTCTGTCTTTCTGTCTCCCTTTCTGTCTCTCTCTTTCTGTTTCTCTGTGTCTCTCTTTGTGTCTCTTTTGCTGTCTCCCTCTCTCCATGTCTCGTTTTTCTGTCTCTTTGTGTCTCTGTGTCTGTCTCTCTATGTGTCTGTCTCTCTATGTGTCTATGTCTCTCTATGTGTGTGTGTCTCTCTCTGTGTCTGTGCCTCGCTGTGTCTGTATGTGTCTGTGTGTCTCTCTGAGTCCGTGTCTCTCTGTGTCCGTGTCTCTCTATGCGTCTGTGTCTCTCTATGTGTGTCTATGCCTCTCTATGTGTCTCTTTCTGTGTCCATGTCTCTCTCTGTGTAAGTACTCTCGATATGCCCCGTCTGTTTGTCTTTGTCAACCTTTCTCACCAGCCTTCTTTCTGTGTGTCTCTCTCTCTATCTGTCTCTGTCTCTCCCTCCCTCTGTTTATGTCTCTCTTTATCTCTTCTTCTCTCTCCGTCTGTGTGTGTCTCTCTCTCTATATGTCTCTTCCTCTCTCCCTGTCTTTTTCTGTGTCTGTCTCTCCCTCTCTCTATGTCTTTCTCTGTATCTTCCTCTTCTGTCTCTTCCTCTCTCTCTTTCTCTCTCCTTGTGTGTCTGTCTTTCTCTCTTTCTATACGTCTCTCTCTGTTTCTTCCTTTCTCTCTTTTTCGTTCCTTCTCTCTCTTTCTGTGTCTGTCTCTCCCTCTCTCTGTATGTCTCTCTCTGTTTCTTCCTCTCTCTCTCTCCTTCCCCCTCTCTCTTTCTGTATCTCCTTCTCTCTATATGTCTCCCTCTGTCTCTTCCTCTCTCTCCCTTTCTGCGTCTGTTTCCCCTTCTCTCTCTATCTGTGTCTGCCTCTTCTTCTCTCTTTGTGTGTTTCTCCCTCTCTCTTTCTGTGTCAGTCTCTCCACTTCTCTATATGTCTCTCTCTTCTTTTCTCTTTCTTTCTTTATTTCTTTCTCCCTCTCTCTCTCTCTCTCCCTCTTTCTCTGTCTGTCTCTTCTTCTCTCTCTCTCTTTTTCTCTCCCCTCTCTCTCTTTCCGTGTCTGTCTTTTCTTCTGTCTCTCTTTTTCTCTCCCTCTCCCTCTAGTAGTGTCTGTCTCTCCCTCTACATATCTCGCTCTTCCTTTTTCTTTCTCTCTCCCTCTCTCCTTCTGTGTATATATCTCCCTGTCTCTTTCTGTGTCTCTCTCCCTCGCTCTGTATGTCTCTCTCTCTCTCTCTCTGTGTCTCTTCCTCTCTCTCTCTCTCTTTCTCTCTCCCTCTCTCCCTCTCTCTCACGATTTTTATCATGTAAATTCTATATTTGCACCTATTCTATATTTGCACGTATATGTACACAGAAATCTCAATTCTGTCCACCACCACCATCATCATCATCATCATCACCATCATCATCATCGTCATCATCATCGAACTTTCCCCATGTTGAGAGTCTTCAATTCTTAACAACGTTCAGCAGTTCAGTTTCATCATTTTTCTCATCTTTCATCTTCCTACTCACTCATCGCCTGCATGCTCAGCTCCACTACCCCAGTTTTTGTTTCTTCCTCCTCAACTCACAGAAACTTCACCGTCATCCTTAAAATCTACCTCGCCTACATGCCGGCCCACAGAATCAGCACCTCGTATTACCCACATGTAACGGCCGCTCTATTCTCCAGTTTTAATTACCAGCCCGTAATCGATTATCAGGGCCTTTAAGTTCCAAGATGTTTATGATGTCAGGATTACCGAAGACAAAAAAACAGGGGCGGATACGTGAGCCAGAGCTAACTGTCAAGAAATTAAGTAAACATAGGTATATGCTCCTGCACACGCCCTGCAAATAAAAGCCAGACCGCAAGATATGGGAGGAGGCGGGGCCCAGGAGTTATTGAATTTCCAACTTAGATGCCGGCGTACTTTTTGGTCAAATTAACCATTTATCGATAGCACAAAACAGGGGAGGGGGGATGATGTGATATGCAAGGCAAACATGGAAGCGCGTATGTGCTGCTTTCCAGCACGTTCTCCCGATAAATGAAGCTTTATGAAGTAAAGTACACAAAAACCATCATGGCCACAAAAAAAAAAATCTGTTTCATTAACTGTTTCTTATATCGCCATGATACTATGATACCTCTTCAGTGGATCTATAAACAAGTTTTGAGCTGGCAAGTTAGGTTAATCAATTAATGCCGTACTTCAGAGGTCATAGCTGTTGTTTTTTGTTTTTTTTTCAGTGATTTTCCCTTTATATAAATAATTGCAACCCCCAAATTCGGAACTGCGGGAGAAAAGGAAATAACAATACTGCAAGGATGCTTTCTCATTCATTCACTCATTTGCATGTCCCTCGCGGAACTTTGCCTCCCTAACAGCACTCCTGTAGGCCTCTGGGTTGTGAGCAAGATGGCCTGCTGCTGATGCATCCATTTGCAGATCATCAACGATGTCCTGCAGCCATCTTCGCCTTGGTCTTTCTCTCTTTCTTTTTCCCATTATATACCCTTCCAAGACGGTTTTCTCTAGATTATCGTGACGTTTAATGTGTCCAAAATATTTCAGTTTTCTCTGTTAATCCTCTTTGCTAGCCAGCCTTCTTCAATATTAAGTTCTTGTAGTATAGATATATTTGTTCTCCTTTGTGTCCATGATATTTGAAGAACTCTTCTGTAGCATTTATATTCAAAGGCATCTATGAGTTTCTCAGCTGTTTTGTTAAGTGTCCAGGTCTCACAGGCATATGTTGCGATGGGAAAGATGCATGCCCTTAAAAATCTTATTTATAGGATGCCCTCTACCACAGAGAATTTTAAACTGTGCTCCGCGGAGACTATGGTTTCAGAAGTAGCTAGCTCAGTTCCCTCGAGGCAAATTTAAATATTCTTTATATGTTTTTCACGCCATAAAAATCCACCAAATAAAAAAAATATTTACCAAAACCACAGTCGAAACATGCTGGCTTTTCCATTTGTTTTATACATATCTCGTGGCAACAGATACTAGACTAACTAGAGTGGAGGAATTTCAGAGTAAACTAAAACTTAGGAATCAATATTTATGTACAGAGCTTAGTTGCTTTCGAAACCTCAGTAAGTTTCATACCTGTAAGAGCCTACGTGAGATAAGACAGATGACTGAGCAACAACCAGTCTCATGGGTGATCAGGAAAAGGAGATGGACATATGTTGGTCACTTGATGGGAGAAATGATCAGAGAATTCCAGAACAAGCTATCAAGTGGAACACAACAGGTCAAAGAAAAAGAGGCAGATCACGTGAAACTTTGAAGAGGACATTGTTAAGAGAGGCCAAATTAACAGGCGTAAAATCCTTTGATGAGGTTGAAAAGACTCGCCGAAGACAGGAAAAATTAGCGAACAACTTTGCGAGCCCTATGTGACGTTTAACGGCACGGGAAGGATATAAGATATAAGAAGAGCCTACGTAGCGTGGTGGCTTGTATGCTCAATTCTAAGGCTGACGTGAGTGGTTCAGGTTCGGTCGTAAGCGCCTTAGTACGGGTACCTGACACCTTCTGGAGCTAGAGAAGGAACGGCTGATCACAAACACCCTCAAGTGTGCCACGACCTGGTGGAAAGTATGGGCAGTATTATATACCTCGGCCTCTCCAGTTCAGGACAGGAATATGGTTGTTTTGTTTTGTTTTTTTAACATACTAATGAAACTATCCCCAGGAAAGAAGTTAAAGTGTCAGTCATACAACAGGCAACCTCTTTGTGTACGAGTACAACATACAACTTATCTGTGTACGAGTACAACATACAACTTATCTGTGTACGAGTATAACATACAACTTATCTGTGTACGAGTATAACATACAACTTATCTGTGTACGAGTATAACATACAACTTATCTGTGTACGAGTATAACATACAACTTATCTGTGTAAAAGTACAACATAAACCTATCTGTGTACGAGTATAACATACAACTTATCTGTGTACGAGTATAACATACAACTTATCTGTGTAAAAGTACAACATACAACTTATCTGTGTACGAGTATAACATACAACTTATCTGTGTACGAGTATAACATACAACTTATCTGTGTAAAAGTACAACATACAACTTATCTGTTTAAAAGTACAACATACAACTTATCTGTGTACGAGTATAACATACAACTTATCTGTGTACAAGTACAACATACAACCTATCTGTGTACGAGTACAACAAGCAACTTATCTGTGTACGAGTACAACAAGCAACTTATCTGTGTAAGAGTACAACATACAACCTATCTGTGTACGAGTACAACAAGCAACCTATCTGTGTACGAGTACAACATACAACCTATCTGTGTAAGAGTACAACATACAACCTATCTGTGTAAGAGTACAACATACAACCTATCTGTGTAAGAGTACAACATACAACCTATCTGTGTAAGAGTACAACATACAACCTATCTGTGTAAGAGTACAACATACAACCTATCTGTGTAAGAGTACAACATACAACCTATCTGTGTACGAGTACAACAAGCAACTTATCTGTCTACGAGTGCAACATTCAACCAACTTATCTGTCTACAAGTGCATCATGCAACTTATCTATGTACGAGTACAACATACAACTTAACCCGTGTACGAGTACAATATACAACTTATCTGTCGACTACGAGTAATTGGGAGTACTTTTCCACTTTATTCACAGAAGTAACTGTGGATTGAAGATCTCTTCTTGGATCTGCCGGTGCCAACTAATTGTCTTAAGTAACGAAAGAACAACTTACAGAAAGTGTAATAGATATTTTAAAAACATAATTTCTGTGTGTCTCTCAACGTATGTGTGTGTGTGTGTGGGGGGGGGTAGGGTGGGGGTAGGGGTTAAGGAAATGATAAAAGTTGAGATTGAAATATCTATTCTCTGTCCTGAAATAAAGCAGCCAAGATTTGAAATTTAGCGACAAAATATGTCTTTATGATCAAGCCTTTTAACTGTATGCAGACACAGAGGCTAAATTTAGAAGCCGGCTAAATATAGGACATGATTTAAGCTTCCAAGTGACCTGCATTAACTCCAGATATGGAAACACTTTATAATGAAGAACAAGCCCAAATCACTAACAAATAAACACTTGCAGATTTAATTCTAGTATTTTACAGGCGAAATGTTTCTGACAAGGAAGTGAATGTGAAATATTTGATTTCTTTGCGTATTTGTTTAAGTATTACATTCTAAATGACCTGAAAAAGTTTAACTGCCTTTAACGAATTTGTACGAGCATGGGTGTTTGTATGTGTGTTTGTGTGTGAGAAGGAGAGAGAAAGAAAGAGAGGAGAAAGAGGGAGAGAAAAAGAGAGAGAGAGAGAGAAAGAGAGAGAGAAGGGAAAGAGAGAGAGAGAGAAAGAGAGAGAAATAGAAAGAGAGAGAGAGAAGGAGAAAAGGAAAGAGAGAAAGAGAGAGAAGGAGAGAAAGAAAGAGAGAAAGAGAGAGAAGGAGAGAAAGAAAGAGAAAGAAAGAGAGAAAGAGAAAGAGAGAGAGAAACAGAGAAACAGAGAGAGAAACAGAGAGAAAGAGAGAAAGAAAGAGAGAGAGACAGAGCGAGAGACAGAGAGAGAGAGAGAGAGAGAGAGAGAGAGGGGGGGGTCTTTCAATAAAAAAAGAAACATCTGTAAGTCAGGAACCTTTGTGCTGCTCTTGTTCATGCCCGTCAAAAGTCATGATTTTATTTTCTCTTATAATAAAGGGACATACGAAGCAATACAGAGTATAAAGAGGCGGAACAAATGAAGACGTAAAGAGTAGAACAGATAAAGCGAGAACAACTTTCATTAACCTTAGAAACATCTGGAAGTCCTTCCAGGACAGTACTAGAACCAAAATAAAGCTGTACCAAAGCTGTGTGTTACCCATACTCCTCTATGGAGCAAATATTAATCCAGAAGCCTAAACTGGAGTTTGTTAAGTGAGCAGTCAGTCAAATGTTAATGTCACAGAATCAGGTACTAATAAAAGTTTTCAGAATATAAAAAAACAAAACATTACAGAAACTATCAGATACAGCAGGGAAAAAAGTCAACAAAGGACACTCAAGTGAACAGCAAGAAAACAAGCAATAATTATCTCCAGGTAGACAAACACACTTTGACAGTGTCAACAGAGATGCACTGTGGAAAATCCTAAGATGGCATGGCCTCCCCCATAAAATAGTTAATGTAATCAAAGCCCTATACGAGGGTTTTCAGTGCAAAGTTATCTGTGGAGAACATACCTCCAGCAGCTTTAGGGTACAAACAGGAGTGAAACAGGGATGTGTACTATCACCAACATTATTTATCTTGGCAGTAGACTGGTTAATGAAGGAGGCAACATCAGACAAACGCAGAGGATTACAATGGACCCTTGACACAGTGCTGGAGGACCTTGACTTTGCGGACGACATTTGTCTATTATCAAGCAGTCACAAAGATATGCAAGATAAAATAAACAAGTTAACCCAGAATGCAAACAACATAGGACTAAAGATCAATGTAGGAAAGACAAAGTTAATGAAGCAAAATGTGAACAACAGAAATGTACTCAGAGTAGATAACAAGTTAGTGGAGGAGGTCAACGAATTTGTATACCTTGGCAGCAGAGTAGTAGAAAATGGAGACAGCACAGAGGACATCAACAGCAGACTTACTAGAGCAAACCAGGCTTTTGCAATGCTACAGAATATATGGAAATCAAATAAACTAAGCATAAATATGAAATCAGGATATTTAAGAGTAATGTTCTAAGTGTACTACTCTATGGAAGTGAATGCTGGAAAATCACCAAAACCATAGAAAACAAGTTGAATTCTTTCCAGACTAAATGTTTACGTAGAATTAAAAAAATATTTTGGCCAAACACCATAAGAAATAACATTTTATTGGCAGAAATGCAGATGAAACCACTGACAACAATTATTGAGGAAAGACGCTGGCGATGGTTGGGACATGTGCTCCGAATGACTGACAACTCACTACCAAAAATAGCACTAAGATGGACACCACAGGGGAGCAGAAGTAAGGGTAGACCAAAAGAGACATGGAGAAGAACAACAGAAAGGATGTTGAGCAATAGAGGGCTCACCTGGGCAAGAGCAGAAAAAAAGGCGAAAGACAGGCATTTGTGGAAAACCCTTGCGGAAGCCCCATGTGCCCTGGGCACTTAAGGTTCAGAGAGAGAGAGAGAGAGAGAGAGAGAGAGACAAACACAGAAAAACTAAAGTAGACACAAGAAATATTGAAAAAAGTGCATAGATTCAGACACTTGGGCATTATGACAGCAGCATACGTAAAATACATATCAGTAATCAAGAATCAGAATGTACCAGAAGAAAACTGTAATCAAGAAATTGGATGAAGAGAAATCTATGTACCCTATATCTGTCACTGAATATAAAACAAAAACAGCACGTCTATTTGACTCATATCTCTCAATGAACAAAAAATCTATGTAATCCATTACTCTCTAAAAAAATCTACAAGGTCCGACAATTAAGTAATGAGACTAATTCCATAAAAAACAAAATAAACAACAGTTGAAGATATAACCTGTATTTTATTCAAAGTAAGCCCCTTGTGCACTCATACAGCGAGTGGCACGATCTAGCAAACATTGAAACGGTCTTTGTAGTTCTTCTGTTGGCATGGCCTTTAACTCGATGTTACGGCCATTTGGATGTCATCAGTATCGTCAACGAAGCGCCCTTTCAATTGTAACTTTAATTATTTGAATAGAAAATAATCGCAGGGAGACAAATCTGGAGAATAGGGTGGATGGTTAGAACACACGCTTGTTTTGGGGCCAAAAATTCCTGTACAACTACCGCCCGGTGAGCCGGTGCATTATCATGAAGAAGGAAAAAACTGCCAGATGTTAAATACTCGGGTTGAACTCGGAGAATCCCTTTCAATAGGCGTTTTAAAATACTTAAATAAACTTTGGCAGAGACAGTCTGTCCCTTTAGTATGGTTGATCATGAAATTTCTGAAAAAAAAGCTGGAAGGTTATAGATTAGACCCCGACCTAACAAAATTTATTACATCTTTTCTATCAGGTAGAAAACAAGTAGTTTGCTTTAGAAACAAAATATCTAACTCTTCTGTGGTTGATAATGATATTCCTCAAGGCTCCATTCTTGGTCCTCTTCTCTTTGCTATCTATATTAACGACTTACCACTACATTTAAAGCACTTTTCATGTGATCTTTTTGCTGATGACTATACTGTTTCCAATAGTGATTATGACAACAATAACCTACAGACAACGCTCCAAAATGATTTAAACAGTTTGATTAAATGGAGTAATAAAAATGGTATGTTGATAAACACCAACAAAACAAAATCTATGCTCATCATTACAAGACAGAAACTGCAGAATGCAACAAAAACTTCACTACAGCTTTGTACTGGGACTAAGACAATAGAAAATATTCATGAACATAAAACTCTAGGACTCATCATTGATCAGCATTTAATTTGGAATTTTACGTACATAACCTAACAAACTTCAATGCACAGAAAGTTTACAAACTAGCCAAAATTAAACACTTTATCGACAAAGACACAAGAAAGATATACTACATATCGCACATACAAACACACTAAGATGACTGTTCCACAATCTGGGAAGGATGCTCAGTCTAAAGCACAAACGAACATTAAATCTGATTTGTGACAAGCACCCAGTGCATAGTGTAGATCAGCACAAACACCCAGTACATAGTGTAGATCAGCACAAACACCCAGTACAGACTGTAGATCAGCACAAACACCCAGTACAGACTGTAGATCAGCACAAACAACCAGTACAGACTGTAGATCAGCACAAACACCCAGTACAGACTGTAGATCAGCACAAACACCCAGTACAGACTGTAGATCAGCACAAACACCCAGTACAGACTGTAGATCAGCACAAACACCCAGTATAGACTGTAGATCAGCAAAAACGTGTCAAAATTCTACCCCTCAAATATAGAGTCATTTTTAACAAAGTTAAGTTTGTTCACAGAGTTCTGTCGCACAATGCTCCGCCTTACTTGTGGTCATTGTTTACGTATAACACTAAACATAGCCATAACTGTCTTCTTCCTAAACTCAGGATTGATCTGTATAAGAAAAGTCTTTCATACTCTGCAGTACAGCTCTGGAACACCCTCCCCTACTATTTAAAATCCATTAGTATTACTACATCCTTTAACTCAAACCTGTTTCATTATTTACTTGCTTGTAATTATATGTCTCCATTAAATAACCAGCACTCTCTCAACCCCTGACTCGCCAGCTATCAAGTAGTAAAATGACATAGTTCTAAAAGTAACTTATTAGATAGTGTTAGAAATTATTTTAATGTTTATTAAAAACATATATTAGAAGATCTGTACAGACAATGTATTTTTGTTTATGTATATGTCTGTGTGGGTGCGTGTATGTGTGTGTGAGCTATTTTATTAGGTTAATTACTTCTTTTCTTTTACTTTGAGTGTAATAGTTTAATGTTACACTCTTTTTAATGTTTTTTTCCCTAATGTAATTTGTATACTTGTATTATCACGCTGAGGTTTTCCGGTGAGAAAGTCCAACCCTGGACTGGATGGGCAACCACCTCTCACCCAGCGGGGATGCACTGATATCCTAAACACGTCGAGGTCTTCCGGTGAGAAAGTCCAACCCTAGACTAAACTGGTGCAATGAAAACCACGGTGTCACGCAATCCCGCTTCCGAGACCCACCAAGAATACAGGCTAAAGCACTGTGATACTCTGAACCCCTTGTGGTCCTTTCGTGGATCTCGTGTGGTTTATTTTGGACCACACAGGGGACCACGGGACCTAACGAGGACCACAGGCGTGAATTCAGTAGGTTCACAGTGCGGTTTTTTTGGTGGTAGAAGTGAACGAAGAAGAAGAAGAGTATACTTGTATTAAATCGAATGTGTGGGAAGAATGAAAAATGGAGTGATGAAGGGCATAATGTAAGACGGGCCTGGGTGCCCAATTCTTTACCCTTTAAAAATAAAGATCATTCATTAATTCATTCTGGAATAAATTCTTTGTGAATACCTCCTTTGCTGCCGTGGAAGCACACCAACATTGTCTTCACTTTCAACTTTTGAAGATGAATTTTTTTTTTCTTTTTGGTGATGATGATGACTTCCACTGAGCACTTTGGCATTTAGTTGTGGGATCATAGTGGAAAATCCATGTTTCATCCTCTTCAATAATCAAATTTAAGAAATGTTTATTTCTGTGAAACATTTTGATGATGTCTTTTGCGTACTCAACAAGCTGATGTTTTTGGTCACCAGACAAAGCATGTGGTAGAAACCGGCAAGCAACCTTTTTCGTGCCCAAATCTTCCAATAAAATTTTATGAACGGTCTCTCGCTTAACACCAAATTCATCTGCTATCATCCTTAAAGTCAAACAACGGTTTTCTTGTATCAGTTCTGTGACTTTTGCAATGAGTTCCTCATTACGAACAGAAATTGGGTGTCGATGTCTAGTTGCATTTATAATCGTTTCCACACCACTTTTGAATCGTGAATACCACATGAATATCTCTGCACGAGATAAACAATTATCCAAATAAACTTGTCGCACCAATTCAAATGTCTCAGTGGCACTTTTTAAACATAATTTAATGTCAGCTTTTTGCTCAATGCTGCACCACTAACTAGATCAACAAAATGGCGGCCTGTTTGTCATCTGCTTATCGGGCGGAGATGAAAAGTTGCCGGATGAAGGTTCCATCTTTGGATTCCATGCTTTGCTTCATAGATCGCGTTTTTGTCTTTGCCATAATAAAATCAGTTTCATTACTTATTTGTCGGACCTTGTATGTAATCCATTAAAAAAAAAACCAAAACAACAAAAGAAAAACCCAAGAATATATAATCCATCTCTCTGTAAAAAGAAATATATGTAATCCATCACTCTCTAAAAACAAGTCTATGTAATCCATTACCCTCTAAAAAACAAATCTGTGTACCACCAGTCTCTCTCGAAAAAATCTATGTAGCCCATCTCTCTCAACGAACAACAACAAAAAAAAAAGAACAAAAAACAAATCTATATAGTTAGCCCATCATTCTCAAAGAACAAACAAATCTATATAGTTTATACTCCTTCTCTTTCAAAGAACCAAAAAATCTATATAGTGCGACACTATGACAACTTATTTCCATATAGTCTGTTTCTCTCAAAGAACAATAAAAGCTACATCTCCCTCTCTCTCTATCTCTCTCTCTCTCTCCTTCTCTGAATCTTAAGTGCAGAGGGCACATGGGGCTTCCACAAGGGTTTTCCACAAATGCCGCTCCTTTGCCTTTTTTTCCATTCTTGCAGGTGAGTCCTCTATTGCTCAACATCCTTTCTGTTATTCTTGTCCATGTCTCTTTTGGTCTACCCTTACTTCTGTTCCCCTGTGGTGTTCATTTTAGTGCTATTTTTGGTAGTGAGTTGTCAGTCATTCGGAGCACATGTCCCAACCATCGCCAGCGTCTTTCCTCAATAATTGTTGTCAGTGGCTTCATCTGCATTTCTGCCAACAAGATGTTATTTCTTATGGTATTTGGCCAAAATATTTTTTTCTAATTCTTCGTAAACATTTAGTCTGGAAGGAATTCAACTTGTTTTCTATGATTTTGGTGATTTTCCAGCATTCACTTCCATAGACTAATACACTTAGAACATTACTCTTAAATATCCTGATTTTCATCTTCGTGCTATTTTTTTTTTTTTAGGTTTCCATACAGTCTGCAGCATTGCAAAAGCCTGGTTTGCTCTAGTAAGTCTGTTGTTGATGTCCTCTGTGCTGTCTCCATCTTCTACTGCTCTACCTTCAAGATATACAAATTCATTGACCTCCTCCACTAACTTGCTATCTACTCTGAGTACATTTCTGTTCTTCACATTTTGCTTCATTAACTTTGTCTTTCCTGTGTTGATCTTTAGTCCTATGTTGTTTGCATTCTGAGTTAGCTTGTTTATTTTATCTTGCATATCTTTGTAGCTGCTTGATAGTAGACAAATGTCGTCCGTGAAGTCAAGGTCCTCCAGCACTGTGTCAAGGTTCCATTGTAATCCTCTGCGTTTGTCTGATGCTGCCTCCTTCATTAACCAGTCTACTGCCAAGATACATAATGTTGGTGATAGTACACATCCATGCTTCACTCCTGTTTGTACCCTAAAGCTGTTGGAGGTATGTTATCCACAGATCACTTTGCACTGAAAACTCTCGTATAGGGCTTTGAATACATTCACTATCTTATGGGGGAGGCCATGCCATCTTAGTATTTTCCACAGTGCATCTCTGTTGACACTGTCAAAGGCTTTCTCAAAATCTATAAACAATGTATACGTTGTGCTATGCCACTCATTTGCCTGTTCTAATATTTGTCTGAGTACAAATATGTGGTCTATGCATGATCTTCCTTTCCTAAATCCTGCCTGCACTTTCCGAAGTTTCCCCTCAAGTGCTGGTACAATTCTGTTGATTATTCTGCAAAATACTTTGCTGATGGTAAGGCTAAAAGAACAAGTTTTAAGTAATTATGCACAAAAAACAGTGAAGTGAAGGAATCATGCCGTCAAGATAAACGTCAATACTATGACAACTTAGCAGAAGCATCAGAGAAAGCAGTATATGCAAATGACATGAAAACCATATACAAAATCACAAAACAGATGAAATGTAACTTCAGCACAAGATGTGAGAGCGCAGTAAGAACACATAAGGGACAACTGATCAGTGGAGAAAGAGCAAACATTGAAAGATGGAGGGAACACTAAGCAGAGCACAAACAGCACAGACAATAGACATACCTGAAGCAAAAACGGAACTAAACATCAATCTTCTTATCTTATATCTTAAAACCTTCCCGTGCCGTGAAAACGTCACATAGTGCTCCCAAAGTAGTTCGCCAACATCAATAACAATAAGTGAAGTAAAGGAGGCAATAAAGAAGCTAATATTAGACAGGGCACCAGATGAAGATGAAGTGACTGCTGAGATGTTGAAAGCAGAAGAAACAGAAACACCAAAACAACTCTGCCGGATACTACAACAAATTTGGGATCTAGAAAAAGCTTCAGAGGAGTGCAAAACTGGCTTATAGTAAAACTACCAAAGAAGGCTGACCTCAGAGATTGCGAGAACTGGAGAATCATTACCCTCCTGACACTCACCAGTAAAAAAATCTGCATAGTGTAGTCTATCTCTCTCAAAGAACAAAAAAATCCACAAAATGTATTCTTCTCAAAGAACATTAAAAATCTACATAGTGTAGTCTATCTCTCTCAAAGAACATAAAAAATCTACATAGTGTTGTCTATCTCTCTCAAAGAACAAAAAAATCTATATAGTGTAGTCTATCTCTCTCAAAGAACATTTAAAAATCTACATAGTGTAGTCTATCTCTCTCAAAGAACAAAAAAATCTACATAGTGTAGTCTATCTCTCACAAAGAACAAAAAAATCTACATAGTGTAGTCTATCTCTCTCAAAGAACAAAAAAATCTACATAGTGTAGTCTATCTCTCTCAAAGAACAAAAAAATCTACATAGTGTAGTCTATCTCTCTCAAGAACAAAAAAATCTACATAGTGTAGTGTAGTCTATCTCTCTCAAAGAACAAAAAAATCTACAAAGTGTAGTCTCTCTCAAAGAACATAAAAAATCTACATAGTGAAGTCTATCTCTCTCAAAGAACAAAAAAATCCACAAAGTGTAGTCTCTCTCAAAGAACATTTTTAAAAATCTACATAGTGTAGTACACACACACACAAGAAATCTATATAATCCATCTCACTCATGAAACACGAAAAAGAAAAGACAACATCAAAATGCTACATTGATCATTACTTGTGCTATGGAAAGCGAGTCACAGTCGGTAGACAGACTCAATCAAAGGCAACAGAGATGTGGTTTCTTAGGCGAGTGATAAGAGTCTCTTGACTGAAAAGTTCAGACGAGAAATAGTCTGACACAAAAGCTTCATGAAAAAATCAAATGTTTAAAATGAGTGTCAATAATTTTTTTTTCTAGGAATTCTGGTGAGAGCGGAGAGAATGAAAATACGGCGAAACAAACAACAACAACAAAAACAACAACAATAATAAATAGAATGAGATGTAAATGTTTGAAGTCAAGTTAATTTTGTTTGCGTCTCCATGTTAGATCCTTTATGAAAATGGTCAACTGATCATGCGGCCCCTCTTCGTCACTCTACAAATGATCCTGGAATACTGATATAGTCTGCTTGTGTGTATCTGTATGTGTGTGTAGACTATCATCATCATCATCATAATCATCATCATCATCATCATCAACATCAACATCATCATCATCATCAAACTTTCCCCATGTTGAACATCTTCAAGTCTTAACAGCGTTCAGCAGTTCAGTTTCATCATTTATCATAACCTTCATCTTCCTACTCACTCATCGCTGCATGCTCAGCTCCACTACCTCAATTTTTGGGGGTTTTTTCCTTGCAAAGGTAGCATTTCGATAAATGAAAACTACTTTGTGCAGCCTATCTTTGTCAATAGACACTAGGAAATGCTACATCGAGCCAGCCGTACTATATGGAAGCTAATCATGGTCACTAACAAAAGCAACAACAAGAGCTTTAGAAGCAAATGAAATGCGGGTATTACGAAGAATGTTAAGAACACAACAGCTAAAATAACGGTTCTAAGGACTGCAAACGCGCCACAAACAGCCTCTGGCAGTCAAGTCCAGCTCCTGGCCTTCCCGTGGCAGAACTGTTTAAACTGACAGGAGAAGGGGCGAGGGCGAATATCTGGCGCCTGAAAACCAGTTACTTAGGGTAGATGAGTGGCACGTTTGGTAGCTCATCTGCCGCTGTTGGCGAGATCTTCAGCTGCCGTGCGTGGAGCGGTGCTCCTCCCGGCCAATGAAGAAATTTGCAAATGAGGTTGCCGCGCAGCATCACAGCGGAAAAGGTGGTAGAAAGGATAAAGCGAAGCAAACAGTCAAATCACGGCATATCTGGTCTGGAGGTCGGCCACGTCCTGAGTGCAGTCATATTGGGTGAAATGCATGAACCGGCTTGTCCCAGAGGTTAAGACACTGCTGGCGAGACTCTTCAAATGCCGTGCGTGGAGTGAAGCTCCTCCCGGTTAAGGAAGTGAATGCGGAAAAGAAATAAAGGTTGCTGTGCGGAGCCGATGGGAAAAGGTGGTGGAAAGTGAAGTTTAACCGGTATGTCCAGTAGTATCGCTACGAGAGCTATACCACGGCACCTCTGCTCTAGAGGCCGGCCACGTCCGAAATACACCTACACTGTTGAAATATGCCTAAACCGGCACACACCAGGGGTGGAACTTGATGGCTAGACATGTCACGCCACCTCCGCTCTAGAGGTCGGTAAAGCCTGATAAACACCCATACTGGTGAATTTTGCCTAAACCGGCTCAAACCAGGGGTGAATCTTGAAGGCTATGCATGTCACAGTACCTCTGCCGTAGAGGTCGGTCCCGTCCCAAACACGCCCATACTGGGATAATGCCTAAACCGGCTCAACCCAGGGGTAGAATTCACTAGTGGCGAGGATTCGTCCTCCTGGACAAAAGCTCCATCCTGGTCACAACTAGGAAGGGTAGCGACCACGACCGCAAAATGCTGAAGTCGGAGACACTGGACCAGGGAAGTCTAGATAGGCAACCACCTCTCACCCGGCGGGGATGTCTGCGTATCCTAATCACGCTGAGGTTTTCCGGTGAGAAAGTCCAACCCTGGACTGGATGGGCAACCACCTCTCACCCGGCGGTGATACACGGGTGTCTCAAAACACGTCGAGGTTTTCCGGTGAGATAGTCCAACTCTGGCCTGGGTGGGCTACCGCCTCTCACCCAGCGGGGATGCACTGATATCCTAAACACGTCGAGGTCTTCCGGTGAGAAAGTTCAACCCTAGACTAAACTGGTGCAATGAAAACCACGGTGTCACGCAATCCCGCTTCCGAGACCCACCAAGAATACAGGCTAAAGCACTGTGATACTCTGAACCCCTTGTGGTCCTCTAGTGGATCTCGTGTGGTCTATTTTGAATCACACGGGACCACGGGACCTAACGAGGATCACAGGCGTGAATTCAGTAGGTTCACAGTGCGGTTTTTGGTGGTAGAAGTGAACGAAGAAGAAGAAGAAGAAGCTAAAATAACAAATGAAGAGTACCAAAGGAAAGCCAATGAGAAATGAACATTAATAAACACACTACTGGGGAGACACTCAAGGTTCATTGGCCATATAATGAGAAGAGGAGGGATAGAAAATATCATGGCAACAGAGAAAATTGGAGGCAGGAAAGGGAGAGGTAGACCATGAGAGAAAATCTTAGATGGCTTGACAAAATGGCATGAAAGAGGCACAACAACAGAACTGATAAACAACATGAAAGATCGGAAACTGTGGAGAGACATGGTCGCTAACTTCTCCAGGCATGGCACATGATGATGTCATGCACAAGAGTGAGTCAAAAAGTAACGTTAATTGTGCTCTTTTCTTGAAGTCTGTACAATTATAATACAGAAATATTATGCCGTCGCTCTCTAGATTTATGTGTGCAGAGGCACTTGAATCACTCTGGAAATATAATGTCAGCAGACCATATCAAAGATGGCTGCTTCCTCACAAGCATGCGCGCGAGAGAGGAACAGCGGGGAGTTATTCCCTTCATAAATAGTGACGGTAGAAACCTGCAGATATTTATCGCAGAATGAAGAGGCACTATGCAAAAACACGTGTGTCGCTTCAGCAAGTACATGAATGACACAGGAAGGTTAAAAGTGGTGTGTCGAATCTGGCGGATTAAGCTGGCTTCGGCCGGCCTCACATTGCAAACAGACGTAACGCTAACTCTGAAGTGGAACGAATGATAAAAGAAAACTGACTGGAAAAAAATAATCACTGCAGACGAATGCTAGATATATTAATTCCAGTCAGGGACAAAGCGAGCTAGCAAGAAGTGGCAACATCTTCTTCGCCGAAACCAGTGATATTTTATGCAACTCCGTCGGCTGGAGAATTGATGATCATGTTCTTCTGGGACTATAAAAGCCCAGTACTGGATTATTATATGCCCAGGGGAACCATTATCAGCAGCGAAACATACCGTGATCTGCTTGAGAACTACTTGAAACCTATAGACAGCCCAAAACGTCACGGTTTGCTCACTTCTGGTGTGTTGTTACAGCATGATAATGAGTGGCATCACAAAGCATGTGTAACAGCTTAACACTAGAGTGTCTTCCACATCTGGCATATTCACCGCAGCACGCACTAAGTGATTATTGTGTGTTTTGACCCCTACAGGAGGCGCTAAGTTGGAAGAATTTCAGTACTGCCTAAAAGATTAAAGAGGCTGTACATAGTTTGCTACAGGATCAGTCAGAAGACAAAAAAAAAAAATGTTTTCCTCATGGAATTCAGGCATTAGTGAAGACTATACTGATCTGCTCTGAAAGTAGTTAAGACTATTTGAAAAGCGGTAAGGAGTTTTCAGTCTTATCTGTAAACTGTATTCAAATAAAAAAAATAAGGTTACTTCTGAGGTAGACAGAACGAAACAAAGAAACAAAAAAAGAAAAAAGAAAGAAGAAAGAAAGAAGAAAGAAAGACAAAAAAAAAAAAGAAGATCGCAGGAGGCGGGAGAAGAAAGAAATGCCCTGGAGATCAAGCACAGCATGTTGTTAGACCACATTTTTCTGGATCTTTGTAATAAGACAATAATATGCTTGGTCACACCGTCGGTTTGACTCAGCCAATCACTTTATATTCCAACTGCAAAATGACTGCTCTCACGGTTTTTTTTTAACCACACTTAATGTTTGGGTCTTTATTTTTCGAAAAACGGATAAGTTTTCTGATTTACCCATTTTTTTTTAAACCTTCGCTTGTCGCTTTCTCTTTGGAATTCACTTCGAGAACTAAGAGCTGTGTAAAGCACACGGTTTAGTGGTAAAGAGTGTGGGTAACGGGAAAAAAAGGTGCGAGTTCAATGCCATTCATGTGTAATGTCTTTGAAAGTACAGTGATACCTCGGGTCACGAACTTAATTCGTTCTTTAACTCCGTTCGAAATGTTCGCGTACCGAAACAATTTTTCACATTGAAATTAACGCAAATACAATTAATCCGTTCGTCGGCCCAAGAAACTTATTGTTTTTTTTTTTACTTCTTTATAGATTTACGTGTGGCAAAATATATAATATAAAATATATAGGATAGCTTTACTTTTGAGGTTGATAGTTGCTGGCACAGGTAGATGGTAGAGGAGGAGGAGGAGGAGGAAGACTACTCCTTCGAAGGAGAGTCCCATTCCATAATAACGTCAGGCAACACTGTAGGTATTTCTAGTGTTTTTTCTCTTGTTTGTATCCTGGGAGGTGGTTCGAATGCTGGCTCGGTGGCTGGTGGTTTTGCAAGATAACGATCCAGAGACATTTGTCTTTGTCTGTGTTGGATAGTTTTCCGAAAATGGGACATCACATTGTCATTTAAAATGTGCACGGTCACAGTTTTGTTAGGGTGATGCTTCTCAATGACAACTTGCACTTCACTTCACTTGCTACAAATTTCTTTGATCTCAGCACTTGAAACATGTGCCACCTCTGTATCAAGAACAACGCAACGACAATGTCAAGAACAACGGAACGACAAACAATGTCAAGAACAACGCAACGACAAACAATGTCAAGAACAACGCAACGACAAACAATGTCATGAACAACGCAATGACAAACAATGTCAAGAACAACGCAGCGACAAACAATGTCAAGAACAACGCAACGACAAGCAATGTCAAGAACAACACAACGACAAACAATGTCAAGAACAACGCAACGACAAACAATGTTCACAGGGCACAAACCTGTATCAACTGATTCTGTTCTGTGTCGAGGCATTGTTCGCGGGTGGAGTCAAAATTTGTTCGGAAATTGTGTTCGTGGACCGGTATGTTCTTGACTAGAGGCGTTCGTGACCCGAGGTATCACTGTACATGATTATCTTGCGACTGGTCTAAGGTAAACAGAAGTGGATGGAGGTTGGTTCCTAACAAATATTTTATTTCTCAGAGAACATCAATGCTACTTTCTTCCAAGTAAAACAGGAAAGCTTGGCGAGGCAACACGCGAAAACATATGAGCAAATAATGGTAAATAAAACTGAAATAACGGGAGTTATAGGTATTTTAACCGTGGAAAAAAAGGCAACAAAACACCAAAAATAGCGAGGGGAAATAACGTGAGGAGCCTTCGTGAATGTTTTCAAAGGGGAGATTAGTCATACAAGTTTGGGGAATACCTGTTGGATTGTAACCTGGCAGGTGATACCAAATTCACAATATTTCCATGCGATTTTTTCCACTTGAGCGCAGTCAAATTAAAGAAATGATGGAAATTACCAGATCTTTTTTCCAAATAATGCGGAAAAAAAAAATCAGGAATGCTTCTGTGTGATTGAAAACGACGGAGTCTGTTAACAATAGAAACCTGCAACATGAACGATGTAAAAAAAAAAAATGAGTGACAGTTGTAAGAGAGAAGATAAGGGAATCAGATAACGTGGTACGTGACTCATGCTGTGTATGAGTCTTTATCGAACAAAGGGAGAAGTGGCGTAAGTTCTGCTGCAGCTATTGTCGAAAAGCTTTTATTAATGGGGAATCGACAAATTATGTGTCTGCTTTATCTATTTTAAATGTGTTTATCTTCATAATTGCTTTATACAGAAGATACCTGGACCATTAGATTTGTATTATTATTAAGATTATTATTATTATTATTAACATCTATGATCTTACCTCCTTGACAACGTTGTCCTGGGACTATGGGAACCTGTCTTATCTTCCTGTCATGCACTTTTCTACTTTCCGAAAGAAGTTATATACGTCATAACTTATACATTATCAATAGTTTATAGGCTTCTCACGGGTTATATATTTCTCGTAGTTTATACATTTCTCACGGGTTGTATATTTCTCATAGTTTATACATTTCTCTTGGGTTACATATTTCTTGACTTTGTCGATGACACTTGTTTACTGTCAAGCAGGCACAAAGATATGCAAGATAAAATAAACAAGCTAACTTAAAATGCTAGCAATATAGAACTGAAGATCAATGTAGGAAAGACAAAGTTAATGAAGCAACAGAAATGTACTGAGAGTAGATTACAAATTAGTGGAAGAGGTCCACGAATTTGTATATCTTGGAAGCAGATTAGTAGAAGATGGAGACAGCACAGAGGACGTCAAAAAAATACTTACTAGAGCAAACCAGGCTTTTGAAATGCTGCAGACTATATGGAAATAATATTTTTTAAAAACTAAGCATGAATACGAAAATCAGGATGTTTAAGAGTAATGTTCTAAGTATACTACATCATGGAAATGAATGCTGGAAAATCATCAGAACTATAGAAAACAAGTTGAATTCTTTCCAGACTAAACGTTTACGAAGAATTAGAAGAATATGTTGGCCAAACACCATAAAAAATAACATCTTGTTGACAGAAATGCAGATGAAGCCACTAACAGCAATTATTGAGGAAAGACGCTGGCGATGGTTGGGACATGTGCTCCGAATGACTGACAACTCACTACCAAAAATAGCACTAAGATGGACACCACAGGGGAACAGAAGTAAGGGTAGACCAAAAGAGACACAGAGAAGAACAACAGAGAAGATGTTGAGCAATAGAGGGCTCACTTAGGCAGGAAGGGAAAAAAAAAGGCAAAGGACAGGTGTGTATGGAAAACCCGTGCGGAAGCCCCATGTGCCTTGGGCACTCAAGGTGCAGAGTGACAAGAGAGCGATACATGTCTAATTGGTATATTTTGTTATACCTCGTACATTTCTACTGCGTTTTAAATTTGTCATAGGCTATAACGCATTCATCATCAGTCTATAAATATTTTTAGTCCGTATAAATTTCTCATTTTGCAAGGGGTATACATTACTGACGGGTTATGAACTGATGCATTTGAGCGATATCCAGATAATACATGGATTTCTGGTAGCGTTTATATCTACACTTAAACTTTCACAAACAGCGACACTTGTTTAAACAAAATGTTCCTTAATTTTTTTTTTCTTTTTCTTTGCTATCTTTTTGTAAAAGTGAACTCGAGATGGTTCCTGTTGAGTCCTGGTGACGATTTTGCTAACAGGAAACAAGTCGTAGACAACCGTCTGTCCAATTCAGTGTCATTATTACAAGTTCTTTACTACTATATCAGGGCGCTTGAGTGGCGAAGTGGTTAGTGCATTATATCTCATGCGAAGGTCGGTGATGTGAATCCGGCCGGACACAGTCTATTCACCCAAGCTGTAGAAATGGGTACCTGACTTCTTCTGGAGCCGGGGAAGGAAAGTCGGCCAGGCGTGATACTGACCACATAATCCTCTAGTGTGCCGACACGTCAAGGAAAATAAGGACACTAACACTATATCCCCTAGGTCAGTCAATGGCATAATAGCGTTGCCTTTGCGTTTACATTTACTACCATGTTATCTGTTAATAGTATGAGATTTTACAGCGGCAGTGGATCCCTATAGCAACAACAAAAGAGAGAAATACTACACAACATATCTGCATAGACGATCTTAATAACCTGGAGACAATCTATAAAACAGTCACTAGAATCTAGCTAGTCTGGGTCTTGAGACATAACATTAGGAACCGTCACTAGAATCTAGCTAGTCTTGGTCTGGAGACATAACTTTAGGAACCGTCTCTAGCATTTAGTAGTCTTGTTCTGGAGAGGGAACAGTCACTAGAATCTAGCTAGATTTGGTCTAGAGACAACTTTAGGAAAAGTCTCTAGAGTAGGTAGATTTACTCTGGGGACATAACTTTGAGAAACGTCACTAGAATCTAGCTAGTCTTGCTCTGGAAACATGATCTTTAGACAGAATCTAGCCAGTCTTAATTTGGAGATAAAAGCTATAAGACCGCCACTAGACTTTAGCTAATCCTAATTTGAAGACAGATATTAGGGACAGCCTGTAGAAGTTGGGCTACAATGTCTTGATATGGAGACACAAGTCGAAGAACGGTCACCCTGACAAAACCTGCCTGGTTGTCTGAGGACAGGACACCAGATTTTCAGATGGTCAAGTTCTCGTACGCGGAAAACATTCTTTGCGTTGTTTCAGATTTGTTTCCCTGAAGGTCACCTTCATCTCAAGAATCACGGACAAGCAAAATAACGAAGAGAGAAAACAAAAGTAGCATAAAATGGAAGTGCATAGCTCATTAATTCAACCCCCCCCCCCCCCCCCCCCCCACAAATCTTTGAAATCCAGAATTTTGTTCAAAAATTACTTTAATTCAGGACAGCTTCTTCAGCTTGCTAAAACCAAATGCTGCTTTATGATTTCTATGCAACAGATCAACATTTTCTCATGCTTCCGTCATGATTAATCTCGTTGTTTTTACTAATCAAGCTTCCACAGTGACCTACAAAAACTATGGTTGTCTCAGATTATAATCCCATATTTATTGGTACGATTTTCCCAGAGCTAGTGAACTGACAGTTGAAGTGAAGGTTATTGTGTCTCTTAATGCGCGTTGCCCCGTTGTTTGTTTGTTTGTTTAAATCTCTCTTCACCTCTTCTCTATTCAGATTAGTGAATTTGAAATACTTTAAAATCTCAGCCCAACATTTCAGTGCAGAGGTCACATCTTTGTTTGTGTGTTTGTTTTACTTTTGAAAACTTGATACTCTAATTTCAGGCAAAGTGAAATCTGCACCAAAAGTTGCGAGTTACGGGTATTTGGTATATGTGGTCCTTTATGTGGTTCTGTGTGTGGTCCTGTATGTAGTCTTGTAAATAAATGGATGACTGCAGTAAAGTAAAAGAGGATGGTACTTGTTATAGTTGTATAACAGATAAAAGGTTGACTGTAAGGTGTATAACAGACAGAAAGTCGAGTGAAAGTTGTATAGCAGACAGAAAGTTGACTGAAAAGTTGTATAATGGATAGAAGATTGAATTAAAGTTTTTTTTCACAGACAGGGGCTGACTAAAAGTTGTATAACAAACAAAAAATTGACCGAAAGTGTATAAAAGACAGAAAGTTTGAAAGCTGAATAAAGGACAGAAGGTTGATAGAAAGCTGTACAACAGACAAAAGGTTCACAGAAAGCTGTATAACAAACAGAAAGTTGACTGAAAATTTTATAATTGATAGAAAGTTACCGAAAATTTTATACCTGACAGAAAGTTGACTGAAAGTTTTTTTTTTTTACAGAAAGTTGTATAACAGGCAGAAAGTTGTATAGCAAACAGAAAGTTGACTGAAAGTTGTATAACAAATGAAAGTCGGATAACAAACAGAAAATTGACTGAAAGCTATATAACAGATAGAAAGTTGTATAGCAAACAGAGAATTGACTGAAAGTTGTATAACAAATAGAAAGTTGACTGAATACAAAGCAGAAAACCACCAACAAACCCAAGTAATTCGGTCAGGCTGATAAGAAAGTTGTACCTTCTAGAATTAGCTATATCAACGGCTGTTGGTGTAAAACTGACCCTGGGCCTTGTCAGCTATATTTTAAACGCCTTAAGTTCGAACAGTTCTGCTCAACACCGGTAATACCGTTAGATTATCTCCCTTGCTCTTTGGTTAGCCTACCTATATCAAAGTGAACATTTGGTCGCTGGTCAAAAAAAGCGTCAAAGGGTCTTTAACCAATGTCATGTGTCAGCCACAGAGGGATGTTTACTGGCTCGTCTTTTCTGGACAAGTAAGAGGCGGACAATGTTACATTTATTTGCCCTTAAAAGGGTGTGAGTTTACTTTGTGTTGTGGTTATGTGCCTCGAAAGAAACAGACAACAAATTAGACTTTTTGAAAATAAATGCTTAAGGAAGATACTCGGTATAAAGTGGAACGATTTCAGGAACCACGCAGAGATAAGACAGATGAGTGAACAACAACCTGTCTCATGGGTGATCAGAAAAACGAGATGGACATATGTCGGTCATGTGATGAGAAGAAAGATCAGAGAATTCCCCCCCCCCCCCCCCCCAACAAAAAAAGCTATCAAGTGGAGCACAACAGCCGAAGAAAAAGAGGTCAACCACGTGAAACTCTAAAGAGGACGTTGTTAGAGAGGCCAAATTAGTAGGCATAAAATCTCTTGATGAGGTTGAAAAGCTTGTCGAAAACATGAAAACTTGACAAACTACAATGTGAGTCCTATGTGACGTTTAGCGGCACGGGAAGGATCTAAGATGTATGATGTAAGGTGTAAGATGTATGATGTAAGGTGTAAGATTTAATATGTAATATGTAAGATGTATTATGTAAACTGTAAGATTATGTGCCTCGATAACACACGTTCGCCCTTACTCTGCTTGAACTGAAGCACGTTGATAGCGCCCAGAAGCTCAGCGAAGCAACAGATGACTTTTCCAGTAACTCTTCATTAGCATTCACAAATATCGCCAGTATTTTTTTTTTCATTTATCTCGTCGTCAGCAGCCTTATCGCTTCACATCGATGCTAAGAGACTTCGTCTTCGTAATGTAAGTATTTTTTAAAACGTGAGCACTCCTTCACAGCTGGGCGTCAACTTCCGTTCTCATCTTTCTCTTTTCAAATATGGAATCTTCAAATGAAACCTGCCAGGCGTTTCGCTCATCACGTAGGCCTTTCATGACGACCAGGGCTTGAAAGCCGAGCCACTTGTATAAAGCGAAGAAGCTGGAAAATAAAATGAGGGTCACAGAACGCCGAGACAAAGGAACGGAACAAATGTTATGAAAGATCTTTATGAGAAACAAAAGATGGTAGTTAAAAAGGGGAAAGAAACATGGAAGTTATTTTCTTGAAGAAAAAAAAAAAAGATCAGGAATCGCCACACTGAGAACATACACGATTTGAGAATACCTGGCACACAAAGCCATCGTTAGGTGCCACAAAGAATGGGTAAAAGGAAAGTTGATGAACAAGAGGGACAAACAACGAGAGAAAATTGATGAGCGGACCTACTCGATAAGAGTGAGGTCCTAACAACTTTGTCAAGCTCGGCTTTCCGCGGCTGTCGAGGGCTGCTGGCCATGTGCAGGAGTCGGGTTGCGTGCGCTGAGTGTACTGTAGTCTCGTTTCTAGTTTGAAGAGTTAAAACAACGCCTGACTCACCCTCAGATGTAATAGCTCCGTCACAGATACCGTCACGGAGGTCTGTCATTATTGTTCTATGGTCGCTTGACTTCTCCTTGTCAGTTTAAGAACCGTTCTCTGCTCTCACGGGAGAACCAGCATAGAGAAGTATGTACACACATTTGTACACTGATACTGTTAGCACTGATCACTTTATGCAACCAAATGTATAAGATCTTTTTCTCTTTCCTCGCCTGTAACATTGTTCAGAACCATCATTGGAATAGATTATACATATTTTACCCCAACCACATTAAAATCTGTTCCATATATCTTTTTTTTTTCGGCTTGATTACCATTGTATAGCTCTCTCCCGTTTCCGCTCTTTTCCACCCCCCCCCCCCCCCCCCCTTTCTTTATTACCAACCCACTACCTTCACAAGTCTTCATTGAAACATTCGCATAGTCCACCACACAAACTCACGCATGCAGACTCGTGCAAGTTACATCTAAGTGTTCTCATTTTTCTTTCTATTCCCCCCCCACCCCCCACACACACACATTCTTATTTGTTGTATATCATTCATGTGAATTTATATTTTACCATCTTTCCCTATTTCTGTGTCATGTATGTCTTTGTATGATTAAAGTGTACACCAAAACGTTACAACTGTGTGCTCGTCAACAATAAACCTGTTCATACATGTGTTTTATATAGTTTTAATATTTTCTTATCCGGCCTTCACTGCAGTGCCTTTGTGTCTATTTATGTACTTATTCTTATACATACTTATACCCCAAAACTATTTCTTGTATTACTAAAATATTCCCACAGCTGCAAAATAAAGTATAATGTGCAGAATATGAAATACCAGAGATTAGATATGCTGATGACACAGTATTACTGTCCACACCACAAAAAGGAAAAGAAAAACTAATTATGTCAGTCCGTAAGAACAGCGAAGAGCAAAACCTCTATCTTAATGCGAAGAAAACTAAATTGATGACAACTGACAAAACAAACAAGGCAGCTGAAATATGTATCGATGAGGAAAAACTGGAAGAAGTGGAGAGTTTCGAATATCTTGGATCAGTACTAACTAATAATGGAGATACATTGAGGGAAATTAAAAGGAGGACATCTATCGCTCTTCAGAAAGTAAAACAACTAAAGAATCTGTGAAGAGGAACAGACAGAACTACAAAAATAAGATTTTTAAGGGTATGCATCTTTCCCATCGCAACATATGCCTGTGAGACCTGGACACTTAACAAAACAGCTGAAAACACATAAATGCCTTTGAATGTAAATGCTACAGAAGAGTTTTTCAAATTTCATGGACACAAAAAAGAACAAATGTATCCATACTACAAGAACTTAATATTAAAGAAGGCTGGCTAGTAAAAAGGATTAAAGAGGGAAAACTGAAATATTTTGTACACATTAAACGTTATGATAATCTAGAGAAGACTGTCTTGGAAGGGTATATAATGGGAAAAAGAAAGAGAGGAAGATCAAGGCGAAGATGGCTGCAAGACATCGTTGATGATCTGCAAATGGATGCATCAGCAGCAGGGCATCTTGCTCACAAGCAAGAGGCCTACAGGAGAGCTGTCAGGGAGGCAAAGTTCCCCAAAGGACATGCAAATGAATGAGTGAATGAATGTGCAGAAAATGAAATAAAACCAATCACCGCAGAGAACTCTGCAACTGAAGCGCTGTGAAATAACCGAGAAACAGAGACCAGATTCTTCGAATGCAGATTCGGCTGTCGCACTTTATCTCGTTTTAGAATCTAGTCTCTGTTTTGTATTTCTTGTGCTTTAAAGGTATAGATTTACATAAAGAAGAAAAGAGGAAAATCTGTCCTTTAATCCACAATAAAAAAATCATCGCCTTTATACATGTTCTGATGTGTAATTGTATGACCTCCCTGCCTGTAGCTGCGAACTGTTGTTCTTTGCAGCCGATGCTGTAGAGGTGTTGAGGCACAGCATTGTATCGGCGTGGGGGCGGGTTATGGCAGCTATTTTTTGTTCAGTTCCGGAGTACAGCTAAAAAGGAGGCGGTGTGCAATGCTTCTTTAGCAGACTCCACCACCATGGGGACTATGGCGATCCCTGCCCCGTTAGTCAGGCTAGGCCTGTTACTGGGGGTACCACAGAGAGGTGGGACAGGGTCTTGGTCAGCTATGGTTCGCTAACCCTGACGCTGGCATATCAGCTACGGGTCGCTAATTGCCTCATCAGACAGAGGTCTTCACTGCGAAATCGTCAGAGCCATTGTTATCAACTGAACTCATCGTTCTTCACTTTCTAGAACATACGACTCATTACTTCTATTTCCTCTTACTTCGCCTTCAGAACGGCAGCTGTTGCCTTGTGCCACAGGATGCAGTTTGGGTGTGGTAGCTAAGCCTTTTGGTCCCGGCCTGGTCAATTAAAACAGCTGATCTTTCAATAAAGAGTGTTAAAAATATTTGAAAGAAATCTTCCTGTTTCTAAGTCTTGCTAAGTTACAAAGTAGTCAGGATGAAATAAGAGTAGATTTGTCCTTGCACTTGTCGGTTCTCTTGATTTTAAACTATTTCTCATCACGGATTAAATTTCGTTTTGGTTAATGTGCATTATTCTAATAGACAGACCATGTGATGGTTCTATTAGTTCATTTCTTTCTGTTGCTGCTGCTGCTGCTGTTGTTGTTCTTCTTCTTCTTCTTCTTTTTCTTCTTCTTCATCTTCTTATTCTTCTTCTCCTCCTCCTTCTTCTTCTTCTCCTCCTCCTCCTCCTTCTTCTTCTTCTTCTCCTCCTCCTCCTTCTTCTTCTTCTCCTCCTCCTCCTTCTTCTTCTTCTCCTCCTCCTCCTCCTCCTCCTCCTCCTTCTTCTTCTTCTTCTTCTTCTTCTTCCTCTTCTTCTTCGTCCTCTTCTTCTTCATCCTTTAACTCAAACCTGTTTCATTATTTACTTGCTTGTAATTATATGCCTCCACAAAATAACCAACACTCTCTCAACACGTGACTCGCCAACCATCAAGTACTCAAAGGACATAGTTAGAAAAGCCACTTGGTAGATATTGTTTGAAATTATTTTAATGTCTGTTTAAAAAACATATGTTAGAAGATCTGTATTTACAATGTATTTTTGTTTATGTATATGTCTGCGTATGTATGTGCGCGTGAGTGCTATTTTATTAGGTTAATTACTTCTTCTCTTTTACTTTGAATGTAGTAGTTAAATCTTACACTCTTTTGATATGTTTTTTTCCTAATTTAATTTGTATTTTTGTACTAAATCAAGTGTGTGGGAAGAATGAAAGATGGAGTGATGAAGGGCAGAATGTAAGACGGGCCTGCGTGCCCAATTCTTTACCCTTGAAATATAAAGATTATTCATTCATTCATTCAATCCTCTTCTTCTTCCTCTTCTTCTTCATCTTCTTCTTCTTCTTCTTACTCTTCTTCTTCTTCTTCTCTTCTTCTTCCTCTTCTTTTATTTCTTCTCTTCTCCTTCTTCTTCTTCTCTTCTTCTTCCTCCTCCTCTTCTTCTTCTTCCTCTTCTTCTTCTGCTTCTTCTTCCTCTTCCTCTTCTTCTTCCTCCTCCTCTTCTTCTTCTTCCTCCTCCTCCTCTTCTTCTTCTTCTTCTTCCTCTTCTTCTTCCTTTTCTCTTCTTCTTCCTCTTCTTCTTCTTCCTCCTCCTCCTCCTTCTTCTTCTTTTCTTCTTCTTCTTCTTCAGACAGACATCAGGTAGTATTCTTCAATAATTCTTTATCAAATTCTGCTAAAGTTGACACTGGTGTTCCGCAAGGTTCTATTCTAGGCCCGTTGCTCTTTGCTATCTATATCAATGATCTTCCACTTCATCTTAAACACTCTTCTTGTGACCTTTTTGCCGATGATTGCACAGTCTACACCAGTGACTACGATTATGTTAATCTAGAATCAACTCTTCAGGTTGAGTTATACAATTTAATTGGATGGAGCAAAAATAATGGCATGATTATAAACACCGATAAAACAAAATCAATGCCCATAACAACAAGACAGAAACTACAAAACGCAACAAAAACAACACTTCGGCTCTGTACAGAAACATCACAGATAGAAAACGTTAGCGAGCACAAAACACTAGGTCTTATTATTGATCAACATCTGACCTGGAACTCTCATGTGCAATGTCTAACAAAACTCATCGCACAAAAAGTATACCAATTAGCTAAAATTAAACACTTCATAGATCAAGACACTAGGAAGACATACTACATAGCTCATATACAAACACATTTAGACTATTGCTCAACAGTTTCAAATGCAAAGAGGCTTTGCTCTCTCCAAAAGCGAGCAGTAAAGCTCATTAGTGACAAAGATCAAGCACAAACAACTAATCATCACAAACGTATCAAAATACTACCCCTTAAGAACATGTTCCTCTTCAACAAAGCCAAGTTAGTACATCAGATTCTTTCACGGCATGCCCCGCCTTATCTATGGAACCTGTTTAAATTTAGCCCAAAGTGCAGCCAACGCTTGAACAACATATGTCTTCCAAAACCTAGACTTGATCTTTACAAGAAAAGCTTTAGTTATTCTGCTGCTCATCTTTGGAATACCCTCCCATCCTATATAAAAAAAATATAAATTATACTCCTTCCTACAACTACAAGCTTTCCCAGTATCTATTTGATGTCGACTACATGCCTCCATGAGTGATAAAACTTAAAAGTTATCTTAAGCTGCTCTTACAGACACCGAATACAATTAATTGTTTTCTGAATAGTCCCGAAAATTTTGTTTAGTAGATAGTCATTTATAATGTATGTAGTTACTTCTGTACTGAGTGAATGTTTAAGAGCGAAACGTAAATGTTATATTTTATTTTATGTCTCTCAGTTTCAGTGTTAGTTATGTTTGTTATATGAACAGCATATTTGTAG
The DNA here is from genome assembly GCA_009760885.1 of Achatina immaculata. NCBI lineage: Eukaryota > Metazoa > Mollusca > Gastropoda > Stylommatophora > Achatinidae > Lissachatina > Lissachatina immaculata. Next base: position 723,929 of record CM019708.1, on the reverse strand, counting down.
AATGTCTGGAATAGAGTGAAAGATGTATGATAAAGGGCAGAATGTCAGACGGGCCTGCGTGCCCAATTCTTAACCCTTTTGAAATAAAGATCAATCAATCAATCTTCTTCAGTCTCACCAGACCTGTGAGCTGGTGTCTTTGCAGCCACCTCGGAGAAGATGTTGAGGCCCATCATCATGTCGGCTTGGTCGCGGCTCATGGCAGATATTTTATTCAGGCCCTGAACACAGGTGAAAATCAGTTTGCAATTCTTTTTTCCTTAAAGCGGACATCACATTTAAGACAGATGAGCAAACAACAACCTGTCTCATGGATCATCAGAAAAAGAGAATGGACATATATCGGTCATGTGATCAGAAGAAACAGACAGAGAATCCCCCCCCCCCAAAAAAAAAAAAAAAACAAGCTATCAAATGGAGCACAACAGGCCGAAGAAAAAGAGGTCGACTGCGTGAAACTCTAAAGAGAAACCGGTTCAGTGGGCATAAGATCCCTTGATGAGGTTGAAAAGCTCGCCGAAGTCAGGACATCATGACAAGCTACCAGCGAGCCCTGTGTGACGGTTAGCGGCACGGGAAGGATGTAAGACGAAAACTTCAAACCCGCCCCCCTCCCCTCGACCACCATCCCCACTTTGGAAACCATGGCAATCCCTGCCCAGTTAGCCTAGCTAGGCCTATTATTGACTGGTACCAAACGATTGGTGAGACAGGGTCTTGGTCAGATATGGTTCCGCCAATCCTCATGCCAGCATGGCAGCTATAGGTCGTTGAATGCCAAATCTAACAGCGCCTTTGCTCCCACCTACATTATTCAAGAAGACAAACCAAGTAAAACTCAATTGTGTTCTTTTTACTGTTCAGAAAAAGAAACGCAACACTACTGTAGTCGTAATGGGCACCAAATTTCAAATTTGTATGAAAATTTTGTTTTATGGAATTAATGTTTCAATCTTGGGATGAAGAAACTTAAGACTTCAACAATGAAATGATGTTCATTAAATTTGGTTTGGACTTTTATTCTTTGTGACTGAGGGCTCCGTTTCAGTAAGGTGTATGGCCTCCTCTGGCCTGTATCAGAGAACGACATCTCCTTGACATGGATCCGATTAGGCGTTGGATCTGTTGTTTTGGGATGGCTGCCCACTCTTCCCGCAGTGCAAGAGATAATTGTCGGAGATTGGTTGATGCCACATCTCGCTGGCGGACTTGTCTATTGAGTTCATCCCATAAGTGTTCTGTTGGGTTCATGTCTGATGACATAGATGGCCACGGAATGGTCTGGATGTTCTTGTCAGCGAGGAACTGGCTGGTGAGTTGTGCTACATGAGGTCGAGCGTTATCCTGCTGGAAAATCGACCCTGGTGCAGCCAGAAGTGGAAGGAAGTGAGAACGAAGAATTTCAGCGACACATCGTTAGACATTCAGGCGTCCTTCAATTTGCGCCAAGTCACTTCTTCCCATGAAGTCGATAGTCCTCTCACACCAGTACACCCCCACCACCATGTGGAGGAGCCTCATCCACGAAGTTCTGGGCGTAGCGCTTATGGAATCTGCGGTAAACTCTTCTCTGTTCATCGTGTCGCTGGAGCAGAAAGAATGATTCATCACTAAACAAACCCTTCTCCAATCATTCGCAACTGTCCATTGATGATGCTGGTTCGCCCACTGCAGTCGGTTCTGGTGTTGCCGGTGCGTAAGAACATGACCTCTGTATGGCCTTCAAGCCCAAAGACCAGCGTCGTGCAGCCGGTTCCTGACTGTTTGATCCGAAATTCTACGAGCTGTTGTCATTGACTGGATTGTTAACGACGTATATGCAAATCGATACCTGAGGTGATGCAGCCGTATGAAGTGGTCTTCAGCAGGAGTTGTGACTATGGGTCTTCCACTGCAGGGCCGGTCTGCAACTGAGCCAGTTTCTTGAAATCGTCTCCAAAGGCGGTTCTAAGGACTGCAAACGCGCCACAAACAGCCTCTGGCAGTCAAGTCCAGCTCCTGGCCTTCCCGTGGCAGAACTGTTTTAAACTGACAGGAGAAGGGGCGAGGGCGAATATCTGGCGCCTGAAAACCAGTTACTTAGGGTAGATGAGTGTCACGTTTGGTAGCTCATCTGCCGCTGTTGGCGAGATCTTCAGCTGCCGTGCGTGGAGCGGTGCTCTTCCCGGCCAATGAAGAAATTTGCAGATGAGGTTGCCGCGCAGCATCACTGCGGAAAAGGTGGTTGAAAGAATAAAGCGAAGCAAACAGTCAAATCACGGCACCTCTGGTCTGGAGGTCAGCCACGTCCTGAATGCAGTCATATCGGGTGAAATGCATGAACCAGCTTGTCCCAGAGGTTAAGTCACTGCTGGCTTAACTTTTCAAATGCCGTGCGTGGAGTGAAGCTCCTCCCGGTTAAGGAAGTAAATGCGGAAATAAAGGTTGCTGTGCGGCGCCGATGGGAAAAGGTGGTGGAAAGTGAAGTTTAAGCTGATATGTCCAGTAGTATCGCTACGAGAACTATACCACGGCACCTCTGCTCTAGAGGCCGCCTACGTCCGAAATACACCTACACTGGTGAAATATGCCTAAACCGGCACACACCAGGGGTCGAACTCGATGGCTAGACATGTCATGCCACCTCCGCTCTAGAGGTCGGTAATGCCTGATAACCACCCATACTGGTGAATTTTGCCTAAACCGGCTCATACCAGGGGTGAATCTTGAAGGCTATGAATGTCACAGTACCTCTGCCCTAGAGGTCCGTCCCGTCCCAAACACGCCCATACTGGGATAATGCCTAAACCGGCTCAACCCAGGGGTAGAAGTCACTAGTGGCGAGGATTCATCCTCCTGGACAAAAGCTCCATCCTGGGCACAACTAGGAAGGGTAGCGGCCACGACTGCAAAATGCTGAAGTCGGAGACACTGGACCAGGGAAGTCTAGATAGGCAACCACCTCTCACCCGGCGGGGATGTCTGCGTATCCTAATCACGCTGAGGTTTTCCGGTGAGAAAGTCCAACCCTGGACTGGATGGGTAACCACCTCTCACCCGGCGGTGATACATGGGTATCTCAAAACACGTCGAGGTTTTCCGGTGAGAAAGTCCAACTCTGGCCTGGGTGGGCTAACGCCTCTCACCCAGCGGGGATGCACTGATATTCCAAACACGCCGAGGTCTTCCGGTGAGAAAGTCCAACCCTAGACCAAACTGGTGCAATGAAAACCACGGTGTCACGCAATCCCGCTTCCGAGACCCACCAAGAATACAGGCTAAAGCACTGGGATACTCTGAACACCTTGTGGTCCTTTCGTGGAACTCGTGTGGTCTATTTTGGACCACACAGGGGACCACGGGACCTAACGAGGACCACATGCGTGAATTCAGTAGGTTCACAGTGCGGTTTTTGGTGGTAGAAGTGAACGAAGAAGAAGAAGAAGAAGAAGTCTCCAAAGGCGACTAATGATGGTTCTAACCACATTAAATTGTCTGGCCTCTACACTTTGTGCCTGCCCAGTCTGTAAACGTCCAATGATGATGAGTCGCTGTTCTGTAGTGAGATGAGCCATACTTGCGCATTGAATTTTCAAATGAAATGATTCAAGGAGCGTCAATCTTTTATAAGGCATTCAATAACATGGTCAGTGAGTTTTGTGTTCAGTAAAGAGATTCTCGTGAACTTGTCATGAGTTATTATTTTGACTAGTGTCGATTTTCTGTGCTCATCAATCATCTGCCGGGCACAATTCAGGTCAGCACGTGAAGTTGATGTCCAAGCGAACGTTTTGGGCAATTTGCCCTTGTCTGATCAGCAAACTTCAGTTTAAATCGCAACATCGTATTTGTTAATTTTCTTTTTTTTTTAGCAGTGTATATATATATATATATATATATTATATAATAAAGAATACTGGAATTCAATCAGACTTTGTCATCTTGTAACAGTCATCGAAGCTCTTTCATATTAATTTAGACTGTACTGATGATATTCATTTCACTTTTTTCGGTTCTTTTCAAGTCCTAGCTGTGTGTTAATAGTCACAATATTCAGAAGTTGACATAGCTAATGATTTCAACTTAAATGTATAATACAACAGAGTTTTTCGGCTCTAAATCATTGAACTGTGAGAAAACAAGCTTATAAAACAGGCAATAAATTTTATGTCTGTATAGTTCACCTACATCTTCGCATGTGTCTTGTCTTGTCTTGTGCTATCTCCCTGTAACTGCGAGTTGGTGTTCTTTGCAGCCGGTGCTGTGAAAGTATTGAGGCACAACATCGTATCGGCGTGGGTTGGGGTTATGGCGGCAACTTTTTCAAACCCGGATTACAGCTAAAAAGATAGGGGGTGTGCAACGCTTCTTTAGCAGACTCCACCACCATGGGGACTATGGCGATCCCTGCCCCGTTAGCCAGGCTAGGGCTGTTACTGGGGGTACCAACGGAAAGGTGGGACAGGGTCTTGGTCAGCTATGGGTCGCTGATTGCCTAATCGGACATCGTCTTCACGCGCTACATGCTAGCAAACAGATAATAAATGCCGTGCTGGTAATGGCCGCCTACATGCTAGCAAACAGATAATAAATGCCGCGCTCATAATGACCACCTACATGCTAGCAAACAGATAATAAATGCCGCGCTGGTAATGACCACCTACATGCTAGCAAACAGATAATAAATGCTGTGCTGGTAATGGCCACATGCATGCTAGCAAACAGATAATAAATGCCGCGCTGGTAATGGCCACCTACATGCTAGCAAATAGATAATGAATGTCATTCTGGTGAGCCCCACCTACATGTTAGCAAACAGATAATAAATGCCGCGCTGGTAATGGCCACCTATATGCTAGCAAAGAGATAATAAATGTCATTCTGGTGAGCCCCACCTACATGCTAGCAAACAGATAATAAATGCCGCGCTGGTAATGGCCGCCTACATGCTAGCAAACAGATAATAAATGCCGCGCTGGTAATGCCCGCCTACATGCTTGCAAACAGATAATAAATGCCGCGCTGGTAATGGCCGCCCATATGCTAGCAAACAGATAATAAAAGCCGCGCTGGTAATGGCCGCCTACATGCTAGCAAACAGATAATAAATGCCGCGCTAGTAATGGCCGCCTACATGCTAGCAAACAGATAATAAATGCCGCACTGGTAATGGTCACCTACATGCTAGCAAACAGATAATAAATGCCGCGCTGGTAATGGCCACCTACATGCTAGCAAACAGATAATAAATGCCGCGCTGGTAATGGCCACCTACATGCTAGCAAACGGATAATGAATGTCATTCTGGTGAGCCCCCCCCCCCCCCCACATGCTAGCAAACATATAATAAATGTCACTCTGGTGAGCCCCACCTACATGCTAGCAAACATATAATAAATGTCACTCTGGTGAGCCCCACCTACATGCTTGCAAACGTATAATAAATGTCATTCTGGTGAGCCCCACCTACATGCTAACATACAGGGAAGACAAATGCAAATCTCTAGAAGTACTAGAAACTATTGCTAGAATTGTTCAGAAACAGAAGACGTTAGAAAAGATGTCATAGAAAAGCTGACGATAACAGGAGGTTATACTATCACAAGTGATAACAAATAAGGAAAGAAAGAGAGAAATGGCTATTAAAAAAGAAAAGGTAGAAAAACATGAAGATCTTAACTGTTGAGACTATTTTCTGGCTGAAAGCGACCACAGAAACAATGCACTGTTATCTAAACTTGTGTGTTGTTGGTTATGTTTTTTTCAAATTCAAATTAAATTGGTTGTAACATTATTAGAGGCTGAGGTTCAAAATCTATTGATTATCCTGGTATCTTGCTATATTTAATTCGTAATTTTTTTTTTCTTTCAAAAGAGAAAATTATTTGGTGGGATTTTCGAGGTCTGTGGGCGGCCGCGACCTGGATCATGTGTCATTTTGACCTAATGTTATTATCATCCTGGGCGCCTGATGATCTATTGCCGATGCACGAAAGATCTAAACATCAATGCACTAGACAAAAGATCTAAACATCCATTCCCTGTAGCTGACGCAGGAAAGGTCTAAACATCCGTGCCTATTGTTCCACAAATCAGACGTGAAAACAGATGCCACGGGCAGCAGTGGGTGGGGATGTCGGGTCATTTACAACCAACAGCAATAAGAACTGCCTCTTCTTTTATTACACCAGATTTACGCTATCAGGCAGATTTACGCTGTCATATGGCCATGTATTCGTATTCGCAACAAAAACATACACTCACGTATTGTACATACATTCTGCATTATACAGTGTTTGGATATGAAATATGTTGCAATTGAAATGGATTGCTTTTTTTTTCCTCAAACCTTTGTCACATCTCACTACCAAGACTTTGTCACATCTCACTACCAAGACTTTGTCACATCTCACTACCAAGACTTTGTCAAATCTCACTACCAAGACTTTGTCACATCTCACTACCAAGACTTTGTCACATCTCACTACCAAGACTTTGTCACATCTCACTACCAAGACTTTGTCATATCTCACTACCAAGACTTTGTCATATTTCACTACCAAGACTTTGTCAAATCTCACCGGCAAGACTTTGTCACATCTCACTGCCAAGACTGAAACATCACTAAGAAAACTTTCAACAAGAGTCCCGTAAACCAAATTTGTTTGTTCACGCTGTTTCTATTGTGCGCTCTGAGGTCCATGTTGTCAGACACAACTAACATCATCGTCGTCAAGAAGACCTGCCAACAACAGCAACAAGAAAGCAGCAATGGGGAAAGAAAAGACGAGCCGATGACTCAAAGCAAACCTGAAGCTTATATACAACCAAAAAAAAAAAAAAAACAGAAAAAAAGATTTGGGGAAGCTAGTGCAAGAGAAGGGATGGAGAGTGGAAGAGAATGCCCGGAATCATATGACAGTATATCACCTGCAGGCAGTGCTATAAAATACAGGCGCGTGGGTCATTATTCCATGTAAAACTGCCGCCCGGAGCCGAACAACAATCACGCCCCCCTAGAGCTGATATTTCCATGACTTTGCATGAGGTTACATTTGCGCTAACTAGTTCCGTGTTGTTCCTAGGCAAAATCGTGTCTTCAGCCAAGAAAAAAAAAAAAAGGGTTAGATTTTCAAGCAAAACAGGTTTTGTTCTTTTTGTCCCCTTATACAATCTTCTTCAGTTTTCCTTACTATACACGGACTATTTGGAAGTGATATCTGCTTTATGTTTCCTTCTTCCAGCTCTATTCCTGCATAGTTCAGTTTATTCTAGTCAGTTATCATAATAATAATAATAATCAGTCCTTTGTACTCCTAATGAAGCATAAGGCATCAACAAAGTTTCCCCAGCCAATGCTGTTTAGAACAAGTCGGGCTAGCTCAAACCATGTCTTTCTTGCTTGCTTTAGTTCTTCACGTATTGCGCGTGTCCACGTTCATAATGGCGCGCTCCTTTCTTCTTTTTCCTTGATGTGTCTAAATCCAGGGGGTGTAGGGGTGTCTTGTTTTTCCCATTCGTAGTATATGGCCCAGTCATTTCCATCTTCGTCTGTTGAACTCTTTAGTAACGTTCCCAATTCCCGTTCGATTGGTTATTTTCTTGTTTGTCATGCTTTCTTCCCAACGTATTCTTAGAATTTTTCTAAGTAATCTTCCTTCAAATCCTTTTAATCTGTTCTCGATTCTCCATATGTTTCTCCTTGTTTCGGCTGCATATAATAAAAGTATATTTGTCCTTGGCCAGTGCTATAGTATATACTGTCAATCACATATTTCTTCCAACACTTCGTAAATGATATTTGACATAAATTATAATCAATTGTGCTTTCTCTTGCAACGTACATAAACCTAGATCATGTGCGGGATGAATATCAATTTTCCGACACTCTTGCTTCCTACGCTATAAGGGCTAATGTTTTTTTTTTTTTGCCGGATCAGAAGAGGTAACATAAAACAATGGCAAAAAAAAGGGACAATAGAAGCTTTATATAAACTTTTTTTTTGCCCGCCTGACATAAGAACAAATAAGTACATAAATACTGGAGCTGTCACACACATATGACTTTTGTTGTCGCTCTTGTTCAGTTCCCCTGGAACTACCAGCAGATGTTCTTTGCTGCCGATGTTGTGTGGGTGTCGGAGTGGGAGTGGGTTATGGCGGATGTTTTTTTTCACTCTCTGAGTGAAACTAAAGAGAGGGAAAGGGTGGGGGGGGGGGGGGGGGGGGGGTTGCGGATCAATGCGTCTCTTAGTAGACAATTTCTTTCAACTGTATGTTCTACACATTTTTATTCTGACAGTCAGTGATCGCGTTAACTGACAGTTATCGGTAAAAAAAACCGATTTAAAAAAAAAAGAGAAAAACCGAAACTTTTGTATGTCGGTGGTTACAGTAACTGGTTTTAGTTACCAAGAACCAGGTCAAGATCAGCCAGCGAGATCGGCTGAAGGATAACCAGACAAGCTGCTCAGTCTGCACGGAGGAGAATCGGCTAGTTTTGACTTGTGGCAAAATTCAGAACACGACAGTCCAGATTTGTGGGACATGTTCTGAGAAGAGGCAAACTGGAACAGCTGGTGACAACAGGAAAACTGGAGGGGAAAAGGGACAGAGGAAGACAAAGAAAAAATATTTGGCTGGCTAAAGGAGTGGCATGATCAGAGATGATCAGAGAATCCCAAAACAAGCTATCAAGCGAAACACAACAGGCCAAAGAAAGAGGCAGACCGCGTGAAACTCTGAAGAGGACATTGTTTAGAGAGGCCAAATTAACAGGCATAACATCCTTTGATGAGATTGAAAGACTCGCTGAAGACATGAAAAATTGGCGAACTACTTTGCGAGCCCTATGTGACGTTTAACGCCATGGGAAGGATATAAGATATAAGATAAGAAATGAGTGGCACGGGGCACGGTCCATAACACAGCTTATAGAAAGAGTAAAGGACAGGTGGTTGTGGAAATCATTGACGACCAACGCCTGACTGACATGGACCAGAGAGAGAGAGAGAGAGAAAGATAAAGTGAGAGAGAGAGAGTAAGATAGAGTGAAAGAGAGAGAGAGAGAGCAAGATAGAGTGAAAGAGAGAGAGAGTAAGATAAAGTGAGAGAGAGTAAGATAGAGTGAAAGAGAGAGAGAGAGTAAGATAAAGTGAGAGAGAGAGTAAGATAGAGTGAAAGAGAGAGATAGGATAAAGTGAGAGAGAGAGAGAGAGTAAGATAGAGTGAAAGAGAGAGAGTGTGTAAGATAAAGTGAGAGAGAGTAAGATAGAGTGAAAGAGAGTAAGATAATGTGAGAGAGAGAGTAAGATAGAGTGAAAGAGAGAGAAAGACAGCATGTGAGCACATTAAATAGTAATTAATGAAATAAAGAAAATCACGCGAATTGATGTTTGTAAAGTGTGTTTAAATTTACATTAAAAAAAAGTATAATACCGCTTTATTTTTTAACTCTGATTCTCTAGATCTGACACAAACAGTCAGAAATGAGTCTCTGACCAGGGCATCACTCAGAGTGAGTACTGCACCTCCACCCCCCAACCACCACCACCAACATGTTGGTTGATTCTGGCAGCCCACGTCAATGTAAGTGAACATAGCCGTGTAGACATCAAAAGATGCTTGTAATCTAGATTTCCTCCCCGATCTTTCTTCACCTCGCCTGTCTCCAATATAAATCCAGCGGGAAATACTGATATTAAACCGTCATTATTGCTCTCTGATATTTCCTTGTAAAGCTGATTTTGTGCCATGTATTTGAACTATAAACATAAGCGTTATGTGTAGATAAAAGCTTAATGCGCTCATGATTAGCTTTTCATCACAAGGTAAATAATTTTTTTTTTTTTACTCAGAAAATAAAGGAATTGAATAGTTTGAAAATATTTCTAAACCATCAGAATAATGGCACAGACGGCCATGTGTGCAGTTTATTTTTTCAATAATGGATGATTACGTTGTTTTAAGAACAGTGTTCTTCATAGTAGCTGTATCATGCGAGGAAGTTGTTGCTGACTTGCGTCTCACTTGTAGTCAGGTGTGAAGATGTGATACGATTTAGCAATCAGTGACCTTAGCTGATATGCTAGCGTCAGGTTAGGCGAACCTTAGCTGATATGCTAGCGTCAGGGTTGGCGAACCTTAGCTGACATGCTAGGTCAGGGTTGGCGAACCATAGCTGACATGCTAGGGTCAGGGTTGGCGAACCTTAGCTGACATGTTAGCGTCAGGGTTGGCGAACCTTAACTGACATTTTAGGGTCAGGGTTGGCGAAACTTAGCTGACATTTTAGCGTCAGGGTTGGCGAACCTTACCTGACATTCTAGGGTCAGGGTTGGCGAACCTTAGCTGACATACTAGCGTCAGGGTTGGCGAACCATAGCTGAAATACTAGCGTCAGGGTTGGCGAACCATAGCTGACATACTAGCGTCAGGGTTGGCGAACCATAGCTGACATACTAGCGTCAGGGTTGGCGAACCCTAGCTGACATACTAGCGTCAGGGTTGGCGAACCCTAGCTGACCAAACACTATAAGAAATAATATCTTATTAGCAGAAATGCAGATGAAACCACTGACAACAATTATTGAGGAAAGACGCTGGCGATGGTTGGGACATGTGCTCCGAATGACTGACAACTCACTACCAAAAATAGCACTAAGATGGACACCACAGGGGAGCAGAAGTAAGGGTAGACCAAAAGAGACATGGAGAAGAACAACAGAAAGGATGCTGAGCAATAGAGGGCTCACCTGGGCAAGAGCAGAAAAAAAGGCGAAGGACAGGCATTTGTGGAAAACCCTTGCGGAAGCCCCATGTGCCCTGGGCACTTAAGGTTCAGAGAGAGAGAGAGCTGACCAAGACTCTGCCCCACTTCTCTGTTGGTACCCCCAGTACCAGGCCCAGCCCACTTAACGGTGGCGACTAAGCCCCGCTCCCAAGCCGACACCATGCTGTGCCTCAACATCTTCGCCCACTCGACTGCAGAGACCACCAGCTTCCACTTCCAGGGACATAGTAAGTCTGAGTTTTGATTTTGTGTTACAGCTCTTATCACAACGGGTTTTATCTGTATATCACTTCTTTCTTTAAGTCTGAGTTTTGATTTTATGTTACAGCTCTTATCACAACGGGTTTTATCTGTATATCACTTCTTTCTTTAAGTCTGAGTTTTGATTTTGCGTTACAGCTCTTATCACAACGGGTTTTATCTGTACATCACTTCTTTCTTTAAGTCTGAGTTTTGATTTTATGTTACAGCTCTTATCACAACGGGTTTTATCTGTACATCACTTCTTTCTTTAAGTCTGAGTTTTGATTTTATGTTACAGCTCTTATCACAACGGGTTTTATCTGTACATCACTTCTTTCTTTAAGTCTGAGTTTTGATTTTATGTTACAGCTCTTATCACAACGGGTTTTATCTGTATATCACTTCTTTCTTTAAGTCTGAGTTTTGATTTTGCGTTACAGCTCTTATCACAACGGGTTTTATCTGTACATCACTTCTTTCTTTAAGTCTGAGTTTTGATTTTATGTTACAGCTCTTATCACAACGGGTTTTATCTGTACATCACTTCTTTCTTTAAGTCTGAGTTTTGATTTTATGTTACAACTCTTACCACAACGGGTTTTATCTGTATATCACTTCTTTCTTTAAGTCTGAGTTTTGATTTTATGTTACAGCTCTTATCACAACGGGTTTTATCTGTATATCACTTCTTTCTTTAAGTCTGAGTTTTGATTTTATGTTACAGCTCTTATCACAACGGGTTTTATCTGTACATCACTTCTTTCTTTAAGTCTGAGTTTTGATTTTATGTTACAACTCTTATCACAACGGGTTTTATCTGTACATCACTTCTTTCTTTAAGTCTGAGTTTTGATTTTATGTTACAGCTCTTATCACAACGGGTTTTATCTGTACATCACTTCTTTCTTAAGTCTGAGTTTTGATTTTATGTTACAGCTCTTATCACAACGGGTTTTATCTGTATATCACTTCTTTCTTTAAGTCTGAGTTTTGATTTTGCGTTACAGCTCTTATCACAACGGGTTTTATCTGTACATCACTTCTTTCTTTAAGTCTGAGTTTTGATTTTATGTTACAGCTCTTATCACAACGGGTTTTATCTGTACATCACTTCTTTCTTTAAGTCTGAGTTTTGATTTTATGTTACAGCTCTTATCACAACGGGTTTTATCTGTACATCACTTCTTTCTTTAAGTCTGAGTTTTGATTTTATGTTACAGCTCTTATCACAACGGGTTTTATCTGTATATCACTTCTTTCTTTAAGTCTGAGTTTTGATTTTGCGTTACAGCTCTTATCACAACGGGTTTTATCTGTACATCACTTCTTTCTTTAAGTCTGAGTTTTGATTTTATGTTACAGCTCTTATCACAACGGGTTTTATCTGTACATCACTTCTTTCTTTAAGTCTGAGTTTTGATTTTATGTTACAACTCTTACCACAACGGGTTTTATCTGTATATCACTTCTTTCTTTAAGTCTGAGTTTTGATTTTATGTTACAGCTCTTACACAACGGGTTTTATCTGTATATCACTTCTTTCTTAAGTCTGAGTTTTGATTTTATGTTACAGCTCTTATCACAACGGGTTTTATCTGTACATCACTTCTTTCTTTAAGTCTGAGTTTTGATTTTATGTTACAACTCTTATCACAACGGGTTTTATCTGTACATCACTTCTTTCTTTAAGTCTGAGTTTTGATTTTATGTTACAGCTCTTATCACAACGGGTTTTATCTGTACATCACTTCTTTCTTTAAGTCTGAGTTTTGATTTTATGTTACAGCTCTTATCACAACGGGTTTTATCTGTACATCACTTCTTTCTTTAAGTCTGAGTTTTGATTTTATGTTACAACTCTTACCACAACGGGTTTTATCTGTATATCACTTCTTTCTTTAAGTCTGAGTTTTGATTTTATGTTACAGCTCTTATCACAACGGGTTTTATCTGTACATCACTTCTTTCTTTAAGTCTGAGTTTTGATTTTATGTTACAGCTCTTATCACAACGGGTTTTATCTTTACATCACTTCTTTCTTGAAGTCTGAGTTTTGATTTTATGTTACAACTCTTATCACAACGGGTTTTATCTTGACATCACTTTTTTCTTACCTCTTCAGGGGTAAAAAAAAAATGCGAAAACGTCTCCAGTATCTTGACTTCCTTAACGGCGACCAAGCAACAGAAGATCCTTTTGGCTTACAGCAAACGTATATTTCATTTTTCTCTTATTTACAACTGTTTGTATTCCTTAGCAACAGCTCCGATTTGCAGAGTTAATGTAAAGAACGTATTGCTTCCTTGTCAAATGGATCTTTGAGTCTCATTTTGTTTTGTTTTGTTTTTTTCTTCTGTAGTCAAGAAGCGAGTGGACATCTCAAAAACTAAGACGTGTCAAGTCGGATACTAAGAGGGCTGCTGTGGTTTTCTTTAATTCTTGGAGCGGGCTTAGAATGTAAAGCTGCTCCACAAAGTTTGGAAGACGGGTTCGATCCTCATACCTTACTGGTCAGATAAAAGAAGACCTATCTGTTTGTAGAAGTGTCACAAAGATCTTGGCAGTCACAAGGATCTTGGCAATCACAAGGATCTTCGCAATCATGCGGTCTTGACAATCAGAAGGATCTTGACAAATTATAAGGATCTTTACAAATTATATGCATCTTGGCAATCACAAGGAACTTGACAAAAGACAGTATCTTGACAATCACAAGAATCTTGACAAATGACAAGGATCTTGATAATCACAAGGATCCTCACAATCACAAGAATCTTGACAAATTACAAAGATCTTGATAATCATAATGATCTTGACAAATTACAAGGATCTTGATAATCACAAGGATCTGACAAATTGCAAGGATCGTGACAATCACAAAAATCGTGACAAATTACAAATATCCTGAGAATCATAAGGATCTTAACAATCTTTAGTTCTTTAGCGAAATAACTGTACAGTCAGCCAAATACAAGGGTTTTTTTATAGTTCACAAACTTCCTTCTTAAACTGTAGCCACCCATGCCACAGAGACAGCTAGAGGATACGCTGTAAATGTTCATAATTTCCTTGAATATCGGCACACTAGAGGATGATGCTGCCTCATCAAGATTGGCTGCCTTTCCTTCCACAGCTCTAACAGGAGCCAGGTACTAATTTCTATAGCTGGGCTACTGAGACGGCTCCGGCAGGACTTAAACCACGAACCTCGCTGTTACAGACCGAGCGTACTAACCATTACATCTCTCAAGAGTGCTACTGATCTGTTAAAGTATATTTTCTGAGGTTATTTCCATTAAGTTGGGAGTTTTTTTTTTTTTTTTGCTTGTGAGTGAGACGGAAGATTCTGCTCCTGGCTCTAGGACTGCGCTGTTGTGTGTTAGCTAATGACTTAACTTAAATGACTTAACTTATGACAGAAGAGAGATGAGAGAATGTTAGATAATGACTTAATTTATGACAGAAGAGAGATTAGAGAATGTTAGATAATAACTTAACTTATGACAGAAGAGAGATTAGAGAATGTTAGATTAGTGACTTAACTTATGACAGAAGAGATATTAGAGAATGTTACATATTCACTTAACTTATGAAAGAAGAGAGACTAGAGAATGTTAGATTAGTAACTTAAGCAAGATTAGAGAATGCCACAATGTGTTGTCTTCTTATGGCCGAACCACTGGTCTCAGTTTTCTTTTGTCAGTGTGTTTTTAGCCGTGTCTTTTCCACCAGAAATTTGAGTTATAGGATGCTGTCATCAGCAACGTCTCTCCAAGATCCACCATAATCATGTTCACCATTTAAAATCGTTTGCATCGTCCTATGATTCAGCTGGAGTGTGTCCTACACCCGTCCGTACGTCCAACCTGTAGCATGTTAGTAAAGTCATAGCGTCTTTATTTGCTGTCTTACTACAGACATTAGTTCCTCAAATATCGTGGGCACAAAAAAGAACAAATATATCTATACTACAAGAACTTAATAACTTAATATTGAAGAAGAATGGATAGTCATTTATTCATTTGCACGTCCCTTGCGGAACTTTCCCTCCCTAACAGCACTCCTGTAGGCCTCTCGGTTGTGAGCAAGATGGCCTGCGGCTGATGCATCCATATGCAGATCATCAACGATGTCTTGCATCCATCTTCGCCTTGGTCTTTCTCTCTTTCTTTTCCCCATTATCTACCCTTCCAAGACTGTTTCTCTAGATTATCATGACTTTTGTAAAAAATATCTAAATTTTCTCTCTTTCTCTTCTTCAGTATTAAGTTCTTGTAGTATGGGCATATTTGTTCTTTTCTGTGTCCATGATATTTGAAGAACTCTTCTGTAGCATTTACACTCAAAGGCATTTATGTGTTTCTCAGCTGTTTTGTTAAGTGTCCAGGTCTCACAGGCATATGTTGCGATAGGAAAGATGCATGCCATTAAAAATTTAATTTTTGTAGTTCTGTCTGTTCCTCTCCACAGATTCTTTAGTTGTTTTACTTTCTGAAGAGTGATAGATGTCCTTCTTTTAATTTCCCTCATTGTATCTCCATTATTAGTTAGTAGTGATCCAAGACAGTCAAAACTCTCCACTTCTTCCAGTTTTTCCTCATTGATACATATTTCAGCTGCCTTGTTTGTTTTATCAGTTGTAATCAATTTAGTTTTCTTCGCATTAAAATAGAGGTTTCGCTCTTTGCTGGCTAGTAAAGAGGATTAAAAAGAGAAAACTTAAATATTTTGGACACATTATGCATCATGAGAATTTAGAGAATTCCGTCTTGGAAGGATACATAATATGAAAAAGAAAGAAAGGAAGACCAGGGCGAAAATGGCTGCAAGACATCGTTGATAATCTGCAAATGGATGCATCAGCAGTAGGGCATCTTGCTTACAAGCGAGAGGCCTACCGGAGATCTGTTAGGGAAGCAAAGTTCCGCAAGAGACATGCAAATGACTGACTGACTGACTGACTTACTGATTGAATGACTACCAACATATAGAAGAATGTTCTTCGTCTCTCAGCACATTCTGCACAAATTTTATTGAGTTTAAAACTGGCAAGGCTGATGCCAGTAGTTCAGACCCACAGCTATGGCTTAATATCACAATGATCATGTATTGTCTTACGGCAACAGTAATCCCTGATTGGCAGAGAAAAGATCTGCTGACTTTCCTTTCAGAAACTTCATCATTCTGATCATGAATACTTGCTGTGTGCTAGAGGTACATAAAGTTTCTTGTCCGACCAGATCTTGAGCTTTCATCTCTATTTTCCTATCTTGTATTTCTTGCTCTCCCTGGACTTGTGACTGAATAAGTTTGTCACTACGTACTTCTAATTTGCTTTTTCTTCTTCGTCACTGTGGGAGTACTTCTTGTCCTGATCATGCGTTGTTTTCTCGGTGGGCAGGTATGTGACTAACTTACTTCTCCATCCCTTGCTCTCTTTCGAAGTTGGTTAGAAATGTATTTTAGCAGGAAGAAGTTTTTGAAGAAAATTTCCTGTCTTTTGTCACGGGTCAAGGGTACGAGGAAGTTCATAAGTCGTATTTGCTTTAAAAAAAAAGACACTTAAAAAAAAACAATTTTAAAAGAAGAAGAAACCTTTATCATTTTCATTGAATATTATCTATGGTCAATTTCTTTCCGCAGTCATTTATTTCTCTTTAAAGTATTGTAAGGAGAAAAAGAAGGCAGAAAAGAACTTTGTGATAGTGTAAACAGGAAAGAAGTTAGCTGATCAGCTTCCCATGTTGCTGATCTTCGTACTTGAGGCAAGATCTAACCCTTCGCTATCTTCTGTAGAAAAATTTGTAACACAAACTATTGTAAAAACTTGTAACACAAACTATTGTAAAAACTTGTAACACAAACTATTGTAAAAACTTGTAACACAAACTATTGTAAAAACTTGTAACACAAACTATTGTAAAAACTTGTAACACAAACTATTGTAAAAACTTGTAACACAAACTATTGTAAAAACTTGTAACACAAACTATTGTAAAAACTTGTAACACAAACTATTGTAAAAATGTGTAACACAAACTACTGGTGCTTTAGGTAACGCTTTCTAGAGCGGCCGACATAAATATCCGTCAAAGCAAGCAGGAAACAGTTTGTTGAGTGGAGATTTTTTTTTTTTTCATGATAAAAAATTTTCATTTATAAAAATCTCTTAACGAACAAACTACAGGAAAGCCGAAATATTTCTCTTTGTTAATTTGTTGATAAGTTTACTTTTAAGGAAAGATTTCATGTTTCATATAAATAAATGAATACGACAGAGAATGAAGTTCAGTCGTTGATTCTTTCACTACTCAGAAGGAAATAAAATGTTCATCAAACCTTTTTTGACTTTTTGTCACGAAGTAGACAAGATGGGAGAAAAAATAGTAGAAAAAAAGGAGCACTAAACCGTGATTTTCTTTTATTGTTTTTTTTTTCCTCATTCTTATTTGTTGTATATCATTCATGTGGATGTATATTTTATCTTCTTTTTCTTATCTCTGTATGTTTCTGTATGATTAAGGTGTAAAACCGAAGTGTTACAACTGTGTGTGCCTGTTAATTAATAAAGCTGTTCCTACTTTTGTTTTAAATAGTTTTAACATTTTATTATCACAGCCTTACTGCCATGACTTTGTGTATGTTTACATATCTAGTTTTACATATACTTCTACCCAAATCATTCGTGTATCAATTACTTTCCATGTGTGCTTCTAATTTCGGACATATACACTTGACTACGAGTCAGTCTAGTCTACTGGTCAAGTATCAGTGACTTCTACGTGATAGTGGAGGCTGCTGAGATACCTGTACTGGAAGTTAAAAAGCCACCAAAAATGGCTCTTGAGTCTGTGACAGTGTTTCATGGCTTTTATCAAAGCGTGATCTTCCAGCAAGTCAAGGGGTACGATAGTATGGAGATCAAGAGCAAGCTTGTCCTGTGTTGTACTTCGATTCATAAAACATGAATACCCGGATGTTTTACAGGTGCTACTTACAACACACGAATAACGCACCCTTCGTGGCAGCTTCTTACAAATCACAGCTAAGTGCTTCTTTTTTTTCTATTTTTAAAAAATAGCTTTTCCATTCCTGTTCTTTGCATAGCATTCATGTGAATTTATATTTTATCCCCCCCCCCCCCCCCCCATTTTCTTTTTTTTTTCTTCTTTGTCCTGTAAAAAGGATTAAAGAGAGAAAACTGAAATATTTTGGACACATTAAACGTCATGATAATCTAGAGAAAACCATCTTGGAGGGGTACATAATGGGAAAAAGAAAGAGAGAAAGACCAAGGCGAAGATGGCTGCAAGACATCGTTGATGATCTGCAAATGGATGCATCAGCAGCAGGCCATCTTACTTACAACCGAGGGGTCTACAGGAGTGCTGTTAGGGAGGCAAAGTTCCGCAAGGGACATGCAAATGAATGAATGAATGAATTCTGGTGTTGTACACAATCAAATGCCTTTGAGTAGTCTATTAATGATAAATATAGATTCACCTTAAACTCTCTGCATTTCTCTATTATCAATATAATATTGAATATATGATCTCTTGATCCTCTCTCTTGCCTGAAACCAGCTTGAACCATATTGACTTCTTCTGTTTTCTTACGAAGTCTACCCATTATGATTTTTAACAGAATTTTACTGGCATGACTAATCAGGGCAACAGTTCTGTAGTTTGTGCATAATTTCAGGTTACCCTTTTTTGGCAGTGGTATGAATACAGTTCTTTTCCATTCTTTTGACCTTAATGCCATATCTTTTTATATAGTGCATGATACATTCCTTTCCTCCTGCTTTAATAAGTTCAGCTGTTATCTCATCACATCCTGGTGATTTACCATTTTTCACATCTCTTTACAATGTTCTTTTATTACACCATGCTACTTTCTTACAGTGTTCATTGTGCCATACTATGTTATCTCTTTACAATATTCCTTGTACTACAGTGTTATCTCTTTACAATGTTCCTTTTACTATGCCATGTTACTCTCTTACAATGTTCTTCGCATCGCGTTATCTCTTTACAACCTTCCATGTATTATACTATATATGTGTGTTTGAGAGAAGGTGGCAAATGCGAGCACAGAAAGTGTTGAGGGAGAATATAAAATTTCTCAATCTTGGACAGTTTAGATGTAAATTAAATTACGCAGGTGATTTAGAAGCCGGAGAAATGGTCATTGATAAATTATTCATTGTATGTTTGTTAGGAGGCTTCGCTACAGATTTTTTTTCTTTGTGACTGTAAGAGATCAGAAAATGAAAGAATTAGGTAAAGATTTAGACACAAATGTGAAATTTAAAAAAACAAACAAAACTTTATTTGCTCTCTTTTCTTTCTTCCGTTTCCTTTTTTTTCCTCATCTTTCATTCTCTCCTTCACTCTTTAATATTTCCTCATCTAAATTTTTACTCTCTCTCTCTCTCTTTATTTTTCTCTCCATGTTTTTCCCCTGTATTTTATCTTTCCTTTTCCCTTTCACTAGTTCTTTTCCCTATTTTTCCTCTCTCTTTTTCTCTTTCTCTCTCTCTCCCATATTTTTTTTCTTCTGTCACTTTCTCTGCAGATTTTCGCGTCCATAAACCTCTCCATGGCCCATGATGTTTTCTACATTAATTTTTTAAAAATCTTTTTTTTTTCCAATCTCTCTCTCTCTCTCTCTCTCTCTCTCTCTCTCTCTCTCTCTCTCTTTGTTTATTTTTCTTCCAATTTCAAACATTTTGTAGTCGTAATTTTCCCATTCCTATTTCTTTCTTATTACATTCTCGGCAAGTTTTATCTTTAAATTTCTGGCTGGTTCCTTGTTTTATCTCTAAATTTCTAACTGGTTTCTTGTTTTTACCCTAAGTTATCCAGGCTTCACACATTTCTGCATCATTTCTCTTTTCTTCCCATACTTTCGTCCTAAACTTTCGCTTTCTTTGATGCTGCCCTATCTTCATCTTTCATGTATTTCTCTACATCTCAGCTTTGTTTATATGTTGTTGCCTGCTGTTCTAATATTTGCTAATGTCATCTTGTTTTCCTACTTTAATATTTCTCTTTTCGTTGTTTGAAGAAAAACTACAAAAGCTTTGGACAGAATACGTAGTCGTAGATGTTATAGGTCATTTTAAACGACTTTGTGCTATCATTGTCACTTGACATGGACGTGCTATCATTGTCACTTGACATGGACGTGCTATCATTGTCACTTGACATGGACGTGCTATCATTGTCACTTGGCTTGAACATGCTTTTACTGTCACTTTACTTGAACGTGCTATCATTATCACTTGGCTTGAACATGCTTTTACTGTCACTTTACTTGAACGTGCTATCATTGTCACTTGGCTTGAACATGCTTTTACTGTCACTTTACTTGAACGTGCTATTATTGTCACTTGGCTTGAACATGCTTTTACTGTCACTTTACTTGAACGTGCTATTATTATCACTTGGCTTGAACATGCTTTTACTGTCACTTTACTTGAACGTGCTATCATTGTCACTTGGCTTGAACATGCTTTTACTGTCACTTTACTTGAACGTGCTATTATTGTCACTTGACATGGACGTGCTATCATTGTCACTTGGCTTGAACATGCTTTTACTGTCACTTTACTTGAACGTGCTATCATTGTCACTTGACATGGACGTGCTATCATTGTCACTTGGCTTGAACGTGCTTTTACTGTCACTTTACTTGAACGTGCTATCATTGTCACTTGACATGGACGTGCTATTATTGTCACTTGACATGGACGTGCTATCATTGTCACTTGGCTTGAACGTGCTTTTACTGTCACTTTACTTGAACGTGCTATCATTGTCACTTGACATGGACGTGCTATTATTGTCACTTGACATGGATGTGCTATTATTGTCACTTGATATGGACGTGCTATTATTGTCATTTGATTTTGATCCAAAAGGTCTAATAAGAACAACCTTTGGGTCCAAGTCACATCAGACTTTCATGTGCCGAAGGTCATGGAAAATACGGGCCTAACACCGTATTCCCCAATATGTTTTAATGCCATATTTGACTTGGACCCAAAGGTTTGTCTAATAAAAACAGTCAACAAAACAAGGAGAGAAGAGTAAGAAATAAAGAAATTCGAAACACTATAGGCACTGTATCAACCCTGACATACGCAGGAGACATTACATCAATCCTGACATACACAGAAGGCATTACATCAATCCTGACATACGCAGAAGGCATTGTATCAATCCTGACATACGTAGGAAGACAATGAATAAAGTGACTTGGACATTTGGTTGAAATAGGACTAGGTCAAGCATCAATAAAAGATTGTATAACACCAGCCTACTCCAACCACGTAGCCGAGGACGCCCCTGGTTACTGTGAACGTATGAAAGAACTCCTTCAGAGATCAGCGGAAAATCAGGAAACAAACTGCGCTGCACTGGATATAAATACTCACAAAGTGCAACACTTCAAGTGTACAACAAACAAACACACTCGAAAGATGACCATCCCTGGTATTTGTTTCTATTAAATAACTTTACCAATGGGTGGGGTCGTTTAACTAGCGATCCACATTTTAATCTGAAATTCTGAAATCTAGGAAACCAGACCGCGGCTTATTCTTCGGATCATCATCATGTGCACTCCGGACATGTCCATAGGACATAGATGCTCAGATCTCCTCATCCCATATATATATATATATATATATATATATATATATATACATATATATACACATATATATATATATATACATATATATATATACATATATATATATATATATATTCATCAGCGTCCTGCGACTGATAGTGCCTCTTCTGTGTTGGTTTAAAAGTCCTGTCACGCGCTCCATATGCCTTTCATTCCTGGCAGTGCCCAGCCTTCTCAATCTAAACAGCAATGTAGATTCACTTCTCTGGAAGTTCTACACTCTGCCTGTTTTAAAAAGCAAGTAAAAATTATGAAGCGAACTGCCATATTTCCTACTCTGAAAACTTTAGAGTGGTCGAAGTTCACATGAAACTTTCCGGAAAACAAAACTATCAAACAAAGAAATCACGTATTTTTTGTCCTTTGACAGAGTACACGTAATGACGTACTTCCCGTGTCTTCAAACAGGAAAGTCGATCAAATCTACTACGTGACTTGACGTAAGCAAGCGAAAACCAAGAATAAACATCCACCCAAGTTTGTTCTCGCAGCTAAACATAAGATAATGTCAGATTTTATTATTTTCGCAGCTAAACATAAGATAATGTAATATTTTTAAATTCTCGCAGCTGGACACAAAATAATGTCATATTTTTTAGTTCTTGCAGCTAAACATAAGATAAAGTCATATTGTATAGTTCTCGTAGCTAAATATAAGATAAAATGATATTGCATATTTCTCAGTTTAGAAGACAATTTAGTGGGCATAACATCCCTTGATGAAGTTGAAAAACTTACCGAATACAGGAAAACGTGGCAAACAACTATGCGATCCCTATGTGACGTTAAACGGCACAGGACGGATGTAAGATGTAAAATATTTCTCGTAGCTAAACATAAGATAAAATCTTATTGTACAGTTCTCGTAGCAAAACTTAAGATAAAGTCATATTAGACAGTTCTCGTAGCTAAACATAATATAAAGTTATAATGTACAGTTCTCTTAGTTAAACATAAGATAAAGTCATATTGTATAGTTCTCCTAGCAAAACATAAGATAAAGTCATATTGTATAGTTCTCCTAGCAAAACATAAGATAAAGTCATATTGTATAGTTCTCCTAGCAAAACATAAGATAAAGTCATATTGTATAGTTCTCCTAGCAAAACATAAGATAAAGTCATATTCCAGTGACTGTCAGTCATCATCATCTTTCCCCATCTTCAATGTAGAGTGTTTTTGGGTTTTTTTTACAAAGTTTCCTCAGGTCATTCATTCTGTAGATCTCATGATGCGCCAGGAAAAGCTGATTTCTAAATCTCATCATCACATCTATGTCGTTATCTATCTCTTCTTATTTTCTGCTTTAATCTCTTCGTTCTCTTCCTTGTCGTGTATGGTTTTTATGCTGCCCGATGTAGTTCAGTAATTTAAAAAGTTGATTGATTATTCTCTTTTGTTTTCAATCTTGCCGTCTCTTCTGGCTATAAAATACTTCACATTCGTCTGTACCTGCACGTGTTTGAGGTCTGCTAGATAGCGCAGTAGTTAATACGCTGTTTTCTCGCGGCTAGGCGGCTGCTCGTCCTGCCGAAGTCCATGGTTCAAGTCCCAGGTAATTCTCTTGCAATTTTTCTTTTTTTCTCGTCTAGAAGTGCTTTGTCTATACTTTTTCGAGGTCTGATCATAAAACAATATATTCTGGTACTTTACATGCATGTTTTTTTTTTTTAGGAATGAAGAAATAATGCAACAGATGTTTATTTACAAGACAATGCGAGCGCGCTTACTTGCCACGGTCGGCAAGAGCTTGTTCTATACACATCTAACGATATAGTCTTGTTTACTCGTATATGTTTCCAGAATACGGCCAATGTTAGGAGATCCTAAACACATGCATTGGAGGTGAAAACGCTGTCCCATTGGGCAATCAGCGACCCATAGCTGATATGCTACCGTCAAGGTTAGCGAACCATAGCTGACCAAGACCCTGTCCCACTTCTCAGCTGGTACCCTTAGTAACAGGTCTAGCCTGACTAAGAAGGCAGGGACCGCCATAGACCCCATGGTGGTGGAGTCTGGTAAAGAAGCATTGCACAAACCCCTGCGTTTTAGCTGTACCCCGGTACTGAACAGAAGCTGCCATAACCCGCTCCCACGCCGATACGATGTTGTGCCTCAACACCTTCACAGCATCGGCTGCAAGAGAACAACAGCTCACAGTTACAGGGAGATAGATCAAGACAATAAGATAGGACAAAACAAGACACACATACATTAAGTCAATTGAGGCGTTGTCAGAAGCAGCTTCGTTAGTTTTGTCAATCAAGAAAAAAAGGTAAGCTTCTTAACAGAGTTCACCTACAAGGAGAAAAGCGTCCATCTCTAAAACATTGTTCGGGGCTGAAATGCAACAAACTGTTTTAGTGAACTTGGCTTGAAGCTACTGTGGGGTCTTGACTTTTTCTGGTATACTCAATTCATAGTCCAAGAAAGTTGACAGAGTGAATATAAGGGAACGGAGCACCAAAAAGAAAATGAATGAACACTCCGGAATTCGATCAGTGAATGTGCGAAATGCAAAGAAGTGTTCAGAAAATTTATAGAAAATTTGCTTTATTGAGGAGAAAATTTGTAGAGAAGACAGAAGGGGGAAAATGTGTGCATGCGTGTATGTGAATGTGTGTGAGAGAGAGAGAGAGAGATTGAGGGAGAGAAAGAGGGAGGGAGAGAGAGAGAGAGAGGAGAATGTGCAAGGGAAAAAGAGAGAAATAAGAAAAACAGTGAAATGGTGAGAAAACAAATTAGAGGAAAATGAAAAACTGACAGGGGAAAGTGAAAAGAGAGAAACTTGTATAAAACAGAGATGTTGAAAAGTAGAAAAAGTCAGGGAAAAGTGGAAAGAGAGAAACGTGAATAAAACAGAGATAGTGAAAAGTAGAAAAAGGACAGGGAAAAGTGAAAAGAGAGAAACTTGTACAAAAGAGAGATGTTGAAAAGTAGAAAAGGACAAGGAAAAGTGACGAGAAAATGAAAAAAATAATGACAACCGATAGGTGTGAAATGCTGTTTTCTTTTTTAGCCAGAAAACATAACATACGCATAAAAAGAGTCTGGATATATGTTTGTCACACTATATTTTATGTCTGTTTTCAGTTCCAGCCAGCCTATGAAACGTCCAACTCATGGTAAACTGGCATACAAAGTCCATTGCGTCAATTCGCTGATAAAGTTGTTTATTTTCCTGGCCAAAATAGTAACACAGATTTGATGTCTGGGCACTAAAACTGGTCGCCGGTTTTATAAATCTATCCATGGTCTTATCTCCTCGGTTCAGTATGTCAGTAGTCTGCGGCTGCCATGATGTACTACTTCATGCTGATGGTGCGACTGACCTATTCTCAGTCAAGAAAACAAAACCAGTATGGCGGGTGGGGGGGGGGGGGGGGGGGTGGAGCGAGACATTCACGGGTGGGGCTGCCAAACGGTTTGACTGCGATGTGGGCCCACCGTGGAAGGGAATTTTTGTGAATATCCTGTTTTGTCTTAATTCGCTGAAAACTGTTTACTCTGTTATGTCTTGTTCATGACCAGCTGGCGGGACTGGGGGGACATGCAGTGCAGCTCCAGGGCTCTTTTTTTAAATATTAGAGCATGTAGTGGATGAAAAAGAAAGAGAGGAAGACCCAAGGCGAAGATGGCTGCAAGACATCGTTGATGATCTGCAAATGGATGCATCAGCAGCAGGCCATCTTGCTCACAACCGGAAGGCCTACAGGAGAGCTGTTAGGGAGGCAAAGTTCCTTCAGGGACGTGCAAATGAATGAATGAGTGGATGGAAACAGAATGACTTAGAAACACACGAAATAATTAGTGTATAAGTATATAAAACTAAGTATATAACTATACACGAAGCCACTGCAGTAAAGCCGTGATACCAAAATGTATAAAATAGGGAAAAAGTAGAAAGAGCTTTATTACGAGGGGTGATTGATAAGTTCTCGGCATAAGGTACAGCGGATTATTTGTGGACAACTTTTTTCGGTTATTTCTCATCGTAGTCTCCTTGCACGTTTATGCACTTAGATCAGCGATCGTGGAGCATACTGATCCGTTCTTTGTAAAACTCAGCATCTTGTGCCAGTAGAAAGTGGTCTACAGCATGAATGACGTCATCATTTGAAGCATATTTACGACAACTGAGCTCCTTTTTGAGTTTGGTAAACAGGTAATAGTTGGAAGGGGGAATTCTGGGGAATAAAGAGAATGTTCAAGAAGCTGGAAGCCGCGTTCATGAATGGCAGCCATTGCCACCGCCGACTTGTGAACTGGAGCATTGTTTTGCTGAAAGATGACTCCTCTC
Source organism: Achatina immaculata (assembly GCA_009760885.1). Taxonomy (NCBI): domain Eukaryota; kingdom Metazoa; phylum Mollusca; class Gastropoda; order Stylommatophora; family Achatinidae; genus Lissachatina; species Lissachatina immaculata. The sequence goes on along the minus strand of CM019708.1, from coordinate 697,911 downwards.
GTCAATTTCCCTCGACGCTTTTCCTTCAATTTGACCCGCAGTTACTTCACAAGATTAGCTCAATAGACCCCGGTGACCATTCTACCCTTTTGAAGGTAGTCTAGCAATAGCACACCTTCTGAATCCCAAAACATGGAAATGATCACTTTGCCTACAGACAGAACCACCTTTGCTTTTTTTGGAGGTGGGAATCCATGATGTTTCCACTGCTTTGACTGTTCTTTGGTTTCTGATGATGAACCCAAGTCTCATCCATAGTCACATATTGCTGAAGAAACTTTTCAGGATCTGCAGAAAAATGGCCAAGATTGTGAGACGCAGTTTGTGACCAGCTCCAAGAGACCTTTGTCATTTGAAGATCATTGTGATTAATGGCATGAACACGTTCCTGGGAGATGCCCAACTCAGTAGCACTGTATCGCTCGGTTAGTCGTCGATCCTATATTATCATGTCATGGATTCTGACAGTGGTTTCATCGGTGGTTACCGTTCTTGGTCTTCCTGGACGGGGATCATCTTCCAGACTCTCCCTTCTATGTTTGAATTGACCTGCCCATTTCTTCACTGTGCTGTAAGAAGGGGCACTCTCCCCTATAGTCTCTACCATATTCTAATGGATCTCCTTCGATGATAAGTCCTTGATGCAGAGATAGCGAATGACTGCTCAGTGAGAAATTGTATCCATTTTCTCAATTTGTGCCACCCCTTACCACTTCGGTATTCTGTAAAAAAAAATTGGTTGCAGTTAACTTCTTGAAACTTGGTGTTTTTATTGTATCTTATTTTATAAATATTTTTATTTTATTTTATTTTATTTTATTTTATTTTATTTTATTTTAAATATTTTATCTTACATTAACCTGATCTACAAATGCACCTAACTGTGTGTTTAAAGTATTTGTACCTTTTGCCGAGAACTTATCAATCACCCATCGTACTTAATGAACACACAGTTGTGACGTTTCGGTGTGAACTTTAATCATACAAAAACACACAGGACGATGAAATAGACAGAGATGATAGAATATAAATTCACATGAATGCTATGTACAAAAAATAAGAATGGAAAAAAATAGAATTAAATAAAATGAATGGATCACTTAGCTGTGGCTGTGCAATTGGGCATAAAGAGACAAGCAAGAGCAAGGGCATTTCTTCTTCTTCTTCGTTCGCTTCTATCACCAAGACCGCCCTATGATCCTCCTGAATTTACTCATGTGGTCCGTTGCACCAGTTTAATCTAGAGTTGGACTTTCTCACTGGAAAACCTCGACGTGTTTTGGATATCAGTGTATCACCGCTGAGTGAGAGGTGGTGGCCCACTCAGGTCAGAGTTGGACTTTCTCACCGAAAAACCTCGACGTGTTTTGGATATCATTGTATCACCGCTGAGTGAGAGGTGGTGGCCCACTCAGGTCAGAGTTGGACTTTCTCACCGGAAAACCTCGACGTGTTTTGGATATAAGTGTATCACCACTGAGTGAGAGGTGGTGGCCCACTCAGATCAGAGTTGGACTTTCTCACCGAAAAACCTCGACGTGTTTTGGATATCATTGTATCACCGCTGAGTGAGAGGTGGCTGCCCGTCCAGTCCAGCGTTGGACTTTCTCACCGGAAAACCTCAGCGTGATTAGGATACGCATACATCTCCGCCGGGTGAGAGATGATTGCCTATCTAGACTGCACTGGTCCAGTGTCTCCGACTTCAGCATTTTGTGGTCGTGGCCGCTACCCTTCCTAGTTGTGACCAGGACGGAGCTTTTGTCCAGGAGGACGAATCCTCACCACTAGTAAGTTTCACCACTGGTTTGAGCCGGTTTAGGCATATTATCCCAGTATTGGCGTGTTTAGGACGTGACCGACCTCTATAGCTGAGGTACCGTAACATGCGTAGCCATCAAGTTTCACCCCTGGTTTAAGTCGGTTTTGGCATATTTCACAAGTATGGGTGTATATCAGACGTGGCTGGCCTCTAGAGCAGAGGTGCCGTAACAGACGTGGCCGGCCTCTAGAGCAGAGGTGCCGTAGAATGAGTAGCTCTCGCCGCGAGACCACTGGACATATCGACTAAGCTTCACTTTATCCTTTCCATCACCTTTTCACACCGGGGCCGCACGGCAACCCTAATTTCTTCTTCGCATTTTCTTAATTGGCAGGGAGGAGTTTCACTCCACGCGCGGCATCCGAAGAATCTCGCCAGCAGTGTCTTAACCCCTCAGTTAAGCCGGTTCAGGCATTTCGCGCGATATGACTGCACATAGGACGTGGCCGACCTCCAGACCAGAGATACCGTGATTTGACTACTGTTTACTTCGCTTAATCCTTTCTTTCACCTTTTCCACAGTGGTGCCGCGCGGCAACCCCATTCACACCTTTCTTCACTGGCCGGAAGGAGCCGCACTCCACGCACGGCAGCTGAAGAATCTCGCCAGCAGCGAACATGACTCTCATCTACCCGAAGCGTCTGGTTTTCAGGCGCCAGATATTCGCCTTCGCTTGAACAGTTCTGGCGCGAGAAGGCCAGGAGCTGGACTTGACTGTCAGAGGCTATGTGAGATGCACGCCATTGGAGTGGAGAGCGTATCCCCGACCACCTCCGGCTATAACAGTCCTTAGAACCTGCAAGGGCATTAAAAAGCCTTTCAGAAACAGCAGAAAAGGCTTCATGCTGGCTGTGGAGTACGCGAAACAAGCATTGAGAACATAAATGTCGGTTGCCACAACCCAAATCAGTCCTCCGTGGCTAAATCGCTAAAGACGCACTTCAAAGTGCAGTGCTAACTCAATCCCGGGATGAAAAAAAGCAACAACTCACAAGACCTCTGGGAGTCGTGACCCAGAGGGGCCCACCCCCCTTAGAGTGTCAGGAGTTTAATAGGGCCGAAACACACTTGTCTGAGGGGGGGGGGGTACTTCCTCTGATGACCTAAAGGAGTTGTGTTGTTATTCCGCTCTCTACAGTAGAGAGTTTCCCCGCATGCATGTAAGAAGCTGTTTCTGAACAGAGGCTCTTACAAGCCAGAGCTTCTTACAAATCACAGCTAAGTTCTCCATTCATTTATTTTTTTTTTCTAATTTTTTTCATTTCAATTTTTTTTTACATAGCATTCATGTGAATTTATATTTTATCTTCTCTCTGTTTCTTCGTCCTGTGTGTTTTTATATGATTAAGGCTCACGCCGAAACGTCACAACTGTGTGCTTGTTAAGTAATAAAGCTCTTCCTACCTTTTTTTTCTTACATTTTAAAAACAGAGTGACTACTTGATAGATTCTTATCTTATATATTATATCCTTCCCGTGCCGTTCAACGTCACATACTTGATAGATTAGGGGTTATAAATCTGGTTAAAAACCACATTAAACAAAACTCCTTTTAGAAACCCTTTGTCTTATCCCACAGGCAGATGTTCTGCCTTATCAGAAGCAGTCTTCCCCCACCCCTCCCCCAGGTACGCCATGTTCTCTTGGTAGCAAAGATGGCCTGTTGTAACACATAAAAAAGACGTGGACATATCTTACACAGAAGCACGTTGTACATTAGTTATAAAAACGTTAAGGTTAACAGATTCACATCCAGTGTCATGTAAACTTGTTACTACCAGGTGTTCGTCAACAGAGACTGCCCGGTACCAGAAAGTCATGTATATCAGTGGCTGATTTCCTACAGTGTGTGGTAACAGAGGCGAGCCGTCGCTCTCATTGCTGCCATAATGTAGCACTTATACAAGATAAACTCTCATCATATCTAACTAGTGCTTTCTAACTTTTCACCAGATGACGTCACATCATGATCTCTGGGTAAAGAGAAAATACAAAGGAAAAAAATGATTGAAAAATCTCTTGCTTATTACATTTTTACATTGGCTTTCTGGTGTGTGACAGTGTTTACATTGCCTTTCTGGTGTGTGACAGTGGTTTAAATTCACGTTGTTGGCTTAACAATGTACCTAATGATCATGGTCCTGGCAGTTTTATTATTAGCAACATCATTCATCACTTTTGGTCCTCAGAGGGACCAAAGTTTAGACTGAAATACATTTCGCCTTCCGAGGGATCAAAGTCTGGACTGAATTACACTTCGTCCTACGAGGGACCAAAGTCTGGACTGAATTACACTTCGTCCTACGAGGGACCAAAGTCTGGACTGAATTACACTTCATCCTCCGAGGGACCAAAGTCTGGACTGAATTACACTTCGTCCTCCAGGGACCAAAGTCTGGACTTAATTACACTTCGTCCTCCGGGGACCAAAGTCTGGACTTAATTACATTTCGTCCACCGCGGGACTGAAGTCTGGACTGAATTACACTTCGTCCTCCGAGGGACCAAAGTCTGGACTGAATTACACTTCGTCCTCCCAGCAGCTGTCCCCCTAGAGATCCACCTATCCCAGGCTTACTGAACTTTCAGGTTTCGAGTGAGTGAACTGTCAACCACTTCTCTCCTGTCCACATGTGTGCTTGTGTTTGAGTGGCTAACTTTATCCGATCTGCTACCCAGTTCTACTGTGATAGAGCGATGTCGCAGGTGTCAGCGAAAAAAACTGGGACCTATCAAGACCCTGCTCCATATCCCTGCTAGTGTTTATAGTGAAAGGTTTAGACTCGCTGTCGGGACAGACATCGTCGCAATCTTCTTTGGTGGCGAAACCGTGGTCTCCATAGTAACGGAGACGTGGTCTTCCATAGTAACGGAGACGTGGTCTTCCATAGTAACGGAGACGTGGTCTTCCATAGTAACGGAGACGTGGTCTTCCATGATGATGAAGTCGCCCTCCTTACTATAAAAAAATTTCACTTTTTTAGATCCAGAATGGATCTTCCAACGAATCATCGTGAGTCGCTCCGAAATAAATAGGATTTTTGTGTTGCAACATCTTCACAGCATCCTCTGCTAAGAACATCTTTCTGCCAGCTTTGGCCAGATAAAGCAGAAAACATTCATTTTTACAGCTTGGAGGACCTGGAGAGAGTGAGAGAGAGAGAGGAGAGAGAGAGAATACTCATTAAGGACAAACTATGTCTTTCACTCGTGCTCATCTTCTCTACATCAGGCTCTACAGTGTGATAATCTTACATTATCAGTAACAACTGATACAAGGCAGGTCATGCGCCTATTTCTACAGCTGAGATGACTGTGGGCATATGGGATCCAGGTATGCTAACAAACTCCCCCCCCCCCCCCCCCGGTTTGAGAAGGGAGTTAGGTTTTTCCAAGTGTTACGTCCGCCTTTGAATCACTTATAAAACTATGTCTTCAATACGATCGCTAGCATTTATTACTTCATATAAACTTATTAGAATGTGTAACAAACAATCATATCTTGATTTGATGTCATGTAACCGATGACTTGTTAGAGAAATTATCTCCCCTCTAACCTCTGTCCCTTTCCCACTGTAACTCTGTTATTTATTTATTTTCCCCCCAGCTTCTCCTATGTAATTATTCCAGTCCCGTTTCCGGCACCCTGGACTGCGATCCTTTTAATTCTATGAAATATGGAGGCCATCACGCTGGGCCTAACTGTCGGGCAGAATGAAGGCAAAGGGTGGGGTGGGGTGGGGCAGGGCAGGGCCTTAGAAGAGGACAAGATGTAGTCTTTGTCTGTAGCTCAAGACGCAAGAACTGTGATGCGTCAAGTGTGCACCAGTGCTCATTGTATTATTACTGCCGGAGAAGTCTCGATCTGTCGTTAGTTTCATCACTTGTGCTGTCTCCGGGCCATTTTCTTGTGTTTGAAATATGTTAAGTTTTTTTAACATTCCCAAACTTGATGTATACTTTAAGTTTGTTTGTTTTGTTTTTTTTTAAACTTTCCTAAAAGTGATGTGTACTATAACTTTTTTTGTTGTTGTTGTTGTCCCAGACTTGATGTATACTTTAAGTTTTTTTTACTTTCCCAAACATGATGTGTACTATAAGTTTTTTTGTAAAAACTTTCCAAAACTTGATGTATACTTTAAAGTTTTTAAAAGAAATTTTCACAAACTTGATGCGTACTTAACTTTTTATTTTTTTTAAAAGCTTCCTCAAACTTGATGTATATTTAACATTTTTAAACATTCCCAAACTTGACGTATACTTTAAGTTTTCTTAACTTCTCCAAACTTGATGCTTTATACAGAAAACGTGGTCATTTGTTTTCTTTTTTTTAATTTACAAACACCAGTGGCAGCTGAGGAATAAGTTCCAGTATAGCCTAATGTTTTAAATAACTTTTCGAAATGGTGTCTTTTCCGACATTGATGGAGTCTAATCACTGTTTAATTAACTCATAATATGTTTAATTAACTCATCATATGTTTTATTAACTCATCCTATGTTTAATTAACTCATCCTATGTTTAATTAACTCATTCTATGTTTAACTAATTCATCCCATGTTTAATTAACTCATACTATGTTTAACTAATTCATCCCATGTTTAATTAACTCATACTATGTTTAACTAATTCATCCCATGTTTAATTAACTCATGCTAATGTTAGTTTGTATTCCACGATAAAAGTCATTTAACTTCTCTATTTCTGCTATATGATGCCGCGGTGGTGTTGTAGTGGTTACTGTACTCGCTTGCAGAACAGAAGGTCCCTGGTTCGATTTCACACTCGAGAGGGGGGGGGTAGGGGGGTGGGGGGAATTTCTTCGGACTGACCGGCACCAGGGTCGACCCAGCCTTATAAACAAGTACCTGGTGCTGACATCCCTGCCTCAAACGATGTATGGGCTAGACATGTGAAAGCACTAACACTTCACACCCCTACCACATACAAAATGCTCCGGGACTTAGGTACAGATTTCTGTTATATAATCATCTTAAATAATCCTGTTTTAGCCTAGTTGAATGGTTTTCTTTCTTCTTCTTATTTTTCTTATTCTGTGTTCGCTCTCAGAAGGTCGGAGGTCGCGCTGTGCCAGGGGTGTGCAGCTGAGCCGCGATATCGGCAGCTTTCGGCCCAACACCTCTGTAGTCGGCACGGCTAATTTTAAGGGCGGGTTTGGTTTTTCATATCGATCCCTGTTTACTCGGCCAGACTCAGTGGTAAAACAAGACAAAACAAAATAAGACAGCGAGAGACGCTGTCCGAGTGGGAGATCAGTGACCCGTAACTGATATGCCAGCGAAAAGGACTGACCAGCCTAGCTGACTAAGACTCCATCCTACCTCTTCGTTGGTATCTTCGGTAACAGGCCTAGCCTGACTAACAGTGTCGGGACTGCCACAGTCCCAATGGTGATGGAGTGTACTAAAGAAGGATTGCATACCCTCCCCCCTACATCCCCAGCTTTTCTACCTGCACCCAGGGACTGAAGGAACAGCTGCCATAGTCCGCTTCTAAGCCGACACGATGCTGTGTCTCAACATCTTCAGTGAAGAACACCAGCTTGCAGTTCCAGGAAGAAGAAAGAAGCGGAGTAGAAGGAGGAGGAGGAGGAAGCAGAAGAAGAAGAAGAAGGAGGAGGAGGAGGAAGAGCAAAAAGGAAGAGGAAGAAGAAGAAGGTGGAGGAAGAAGAAGAAGGAGGAGGAGGAGAGGAAGAAGAAGAAGAAGAAGGAGGAGGAGGAGGAGGAAGAAGAAGAAGAATTATGAGGAAGAAGAAGAAGGAGGAGGAGGAGGAAGAAGAAGAAGGAGGAGGAGGAAGAAGAAGAAGAAGAAGAAGAAAAAGAAGAAGAAGAAAAAGGAGGAGGAAGAAGAACAAGAAGAAGAAGGAGGAAGAAGAAGAAGAAAAACAACAAGAAGAAGAAGAAGAAGAAGGAGGAGGAAGAAGAAGAAGGAGGAGGAGGAGGAAGAAGAAGAAGAGGAAGGAGGAGTCGACGAAGACAATGTAAAAGAAGGAGGAGGAAGAAGCAGAAGAACAAGAAGACTGAGGAGAAAGAAGAAGAAGGAGGAGGAGGAGGAAGAAGAAGAAAAAGGAGGAGGAAGAAGAAGAAGGAATAGAAAGAAAAAGAAGAAGAAAAAGGAGGAGGAGGAAGAAGAAGAAGAAGGAGGAGGAAGAAGAAAAAGAAGAGGAAGAAGAAGAAGAAGAAAGACGAGGAAGAAGAATAAGAGGAGGAGAAAGAAGAAGAAGAGGAGGAAGGAGAAGAAGAGGAAGAAGAAGAAGAAGAAGAAGAAGAAGAAAAAAGGAGGAAGAAGAAGAAGAAGAAGAAAAGAAGGTAGAAAAAGAAGGAAGAAGAAGAAGAAGAAGAAAGAGGAGGAGGAAGAAGAAGAAGAAGAAAGAGGGAGAGGAAGAAGAAGAAGAAAAAGAAAGAGGAGGAGGAAGAAGAAGAAGAAGAAGAAAGAGGAGGAGGAAGAAGAAGAAAAAAGAGGAGGAGGAGGAAGAAGAAGAAGGAGGAGTAGGAGGAGGAGAAGGAGGGAGAAGAAGAAGAAGAAGAAGAAGGAGGAGTAGGAGGAGGAGAAGGAGGGAGAAGAAGACGAAGAAGAAGAAGAAAAAAGAGGAGGAGGAGGAGAAGGAAGAAGGAGGGGGAGGAGGAGGTGGAAGAAGAAGAAGAAGAAGACGAAATAGGAGGAGGAAGAAGAAGAAGAAGAAGGAGGAGGAAGAAGAAGAAGAAGAAAGAGGAGGAGGAGGAGGAAGAAGAAGAAGAAAATTAAGAAGAAGGAAGAGGAAGAAGAAGAAGAAGAAGAAGAAAGAGGAGGAGGAGGAAGAAGAAGAAGAAGAAGGAGGAGGAGGAAGAAGAAGAGGAAGAAGAAAAAGAAAAAGAAGGAGGAAGAAGAGGAAGAAGAAGGAGGAGGAGGAAGAAGAGGAAGAAGAAGAAAAAGAAGAAAAAGGAGGAGGAAGAAGAACAAGAAGAAGAAAAACAACAAGAAGAAGAAGGAGGAGGAGGAGGAGGAAGAAGAAGAAGGAGGAGGAGGAGGAAGAAGAAGAAGAGGAAGGAGGAGGCGACGAAGACAAAGAAGAAGAAGGAGGAGGAAGAAGCAGAAGAACAAGAAGACTGAGGAGAAAGAAGAAGAAGAAGAAGAAGGAGGAGGAGGAGAAGAAGAAGAAGAAGAAGAAAGAGGAGGAGGAGGAGAGGAGAAGAAGAAGAAATGAAGAAGAAGGAGGAGGAGGAAGAAGAAGAAGAAGAAAAAGAAACTACGGGATCTGATCCTGCTTTTGTTAGCAAGAGCTCGCCACTTTGAGGTAGAATAGTGTCTTGGTCAGATATGGTTTTGCCAATACTAATGCAAGTAATCAGCTAGTATCCGATGACTACCATCTCCTCACAGTCATACAGTGCCGCGCTTTTGGTTCTGACATCATTATATTTAGGGACTTACACTGTTGCCTTTAACTAACTAATATATATATATATATATATATATATATATATATAAACGCTAATAATTTAATCCATTATTCCGAGTAATTAACTTATTCAGAATATTATTTCATATTTCAAAATGAAAAACACTCTAAATTATGTTTTAATTGTTGACATTTCCATTAATAGCATATAATAATTAATACTGAATAAGAGAGTACAGCGAGAAATGGAGGCCATGGAAATGTGGTTCACAAAAAGGATGTTGAAGGTACCATGGACAGCTAAGAAAACCAACGAAGAAGTCTTAAGTGAGGGTGGAGTTAAAAGGCAAATTTCAGCAAAGATCAGAGGCAGACAAGCGAGATTTGTAGGATATTTTCTGAGAAGAGGAAAATTGGAATACACTGCGGCAAGTGGAAAAACTGAGGGAAGAAGAGACAGAGGAAGACAGAGAGAGAGAAGTTACTGGATGGGCTGTCAGTGCGGCTAGGAAGAAAGTCACCGGCAGATCTCATTAATCAAGTCTAAAGACAGGGAATCGTGGAGAGAAATGATCGCCTACGCCACGCGGCACTTGATTGATTGAATTAATACTAGATTTACACCCCAGTACCTTATATAGATATGCGTTAAAATATTTTATTTGTAACCTGTTCTTTAAAAAAAAAATTTTTTAAAGTGAATCAAATGAAATGTATTCATAGACTGATCGAGTTAACAGAAATGTTAAAATTGACGAGCTCCTGAGTTTAACATAGAATGTTATCAATAAATGATAAATAAATTTTTAAAAATTGTCATTTTTGTTTGTTGACGCAGTTTGACCTACACCGCGCGCTGTGGACAATCAGACAATGGCAGCCTGGTCTAGTGTTACCGGCTTGTAGCAGATTCTTGAGCGTTATTTTCGTTTCAAATCAGTTCACTTACGACGCCCGGGAGGGTGGGGGTTGGGGGAAAAAGTGGGTGCGGGGGGGGGGGTGGGGGTGGAAGAGCAGTTAAGGAGCTCCTTTTCGCTACCGCAGACAATGAGCACAGCCACAGTTTGAGACTCGCTGTAGCTAGCACAGCTGAATATGCCATCCACACTTTCGTTTGGCAGCGAAAATAACAAGACAGAATATGAACACAAATCTGATCTAATAGTTTAATGTTCATTGTCAGACTTTAGTATATAATCATGGGATATGTATTTTATTGATGTACATAGAAAAGTAACATATATTTGAGACTTTCCTTTTTAACATATTCATCATCATCATCATCTTCTTCTTCTTCTTCGCATGTAATAAAGTTTATTTCATGCAGCTGCACAAAGCAGAATGTGGAGTGTATGGAAAGAAAGGGTTTCTTAATTATTTACTTATTTATTGTATGTTTTTTTCGTGCTGAATATCTGTAACTGAATGTAAGTTGTATGATGAAGGGCAGAATGGTAGACGGGGCTGCGTGCTCAATTCTTAACTCCTTGAAAATAAAATATGTTCGTTCGTTCTTCTCTCAGTTGTTGTTCTTTGCGGCCAAAGCAGTGAAGATGTTGAGGTACGCTATCGTGTCGCTTAAATTAGTTTGTTTATTTTTTCAGTCCATGAAGTGAGATTAAAAAAAAAAAAACAGGGTGCGTGCAGTACTTCTCTAGCAGAGTCCACCCCCCCCCCATGGGGACTATGGTGATCCATGTCCCGTTACCCAGGCTAGGCTTGTTACTGGGGATATCAGCGGAGACGTGGGACAGGGTCTTAACTGACGAGCCCTGATGTCAGCATGTCATCTGTGGATGAATGACTGCTAAATCACGCCCTAACATTTCTTATAAAAGGGATGGCGACTGCAGTAAAACTGGTTTAAATTTTTAAAAAAATGTTAGACAGAGGTGTATGGTGCAGTTTTACAAAGTGAGGGAGGGAGTGAGTAAAGTGAGAAAAAAACGAATAGAATTTTTATTCGTTTTTTTTTTCCTCACTTTACTCACTCCCTCCCTCACTTTGTAAACCTGCACCACACACCTCTATCTAACATTTCTTAAATCCACTTTGGTGATTTTCGAATGTTGGAACCTCCGCATGGTATACAAGAACTTTTGTTTTTAAAAATGCGTGGATCTGTTAATCTGTTAATTCCCACAAAAGTATAATAATAAGCTATACGTATATAATATAGACTGCATAATGTGGTCGTTTCTGTTGGGCTGTCTATTTCTTCTGGTGTAGTGAATAATTTATGAAAGTAACAAGCGCTGATTGAATGTGACATTCTACTTCCCTGCGAGTGAATTTCACGGGCGAGCTGGAATTATCACTTCCACATCTCTAGAACAAAGATGACATCTGGACACACTTCAGCGCCATCTTACTCAGAGCGCCCATTTCCCCCCCCCCCCCTCTTTTTTTAACACAATTCTTACCCAGTTCTGGCAAAGTTAACAAAAGTGAAAGAAAGAGAACAAAAGTTAAAATAAAGACAGACGACTTCCCCTGTCACTCTCCCCACTTTAATCATTTTTTTTTAATAGTTTGTCTTCCTCTTTACTCTTGTCTCTTTATCCGTATTTTACCCTGTTATCTCCGTCCTTCAATTGAAAGCTTCTCATTTTCTTGTCACTCAAATACTCACCCAAGGTCCAAAATTTATTGTCACCCTCCTACTATCACCCTCCTCCCTCTCCACCCTCCCCCCCCCAAATCGTCCTTCCCCCTCCCCACAAAGTCCTCGTCATCTCCTATCGTCCTCCCCCCACCCCCCCACCCACAAAGTCCTCCACATCTGCAACTACGGGATCATGATCTTGGTTCTTTAAGCCAGTGGTTCTCATACTTTGTACATCCGAGGGCCACTTTTTACAACCACAGTAAAATTGTAGATTATCATCGTGTATGTAGTATCGCAGCGCTACAAACCTCTAATTGTTTTTTTTTAATGAAATAGATAACTCTTAATACCAAATCCATAAGGCATCCCCCCCCCCGGGTTACCTGTGTTCCACAAGCCCTAAATCGAGAACCGCTCCTCTAAACCGTTTATCTTCTTTCATTGTCTTTCTGTTTGCCTCTTCGGGATTAAGAGAAAATAAAGAACAAATGTTGGCACACACAGAAGCATCACTCCTGGACCTGATTCTACTCTACCTCCAGCTCCCAGATATCTCTGTTATGCCACTATTTTATTTTAAGCTGCAAACTCTTCTTGACCTAACCATAATTTACCATCCACACCCCCCCCCCTCTCAAGAACTTTGGGCCTTGCGGAAGCTGTACCCTCTAAATCTTCAATCTCCCTCCCCTCCCTCCTAGATTGTCCAGACTGCAGCTGACGTTTTCTGCTAACTCCCTTATCTTTGAAGAGCTGTCAATACAAATCTGGAACCCTCACTTGAAGTTTCTTTGTCTCTGCCAAATAATTCCAGACCCCTTTTGGTTCAGCAGGAATCCCATCCACCCATTTACCTTGTCAACCTCCCAGTGCTCAGACCTCCTCACTCTTAGTCGTTGCTGTAATTCCTCCCCCCTCCTCCCCCGTTACTCATCTGTTTGGAGGTGCCATCTACACCCCCTACCTCAGCGGGGCCCCCGGTTCTCATATTTGAATTGTTCTGACGCTGAACGTGTTTTGATGGTCTGTGACGCGTGAGCAAATAAGAATGGGGTAAAGAGTCGGTCAATGAGTAAGACAGGCAGCATCTGAGAAGTTAAAGGAAAAAAAAAACCTTGGAAAACGAAGCGAGAAGAACGAAAACAAGAGCACAGATATGACGACACCGGACCCTCTCCGGCAAATGTGGATCTCTCGCGTTCACTCACCCAAATTCGTATCCTCCACTCCCCTCTTCATGCCGAAACCCTGTTCCCCCCATTTGTTCATGTACCCTCACACACTCCCCTCTTTTATGAATCGCTACTCCATCTTGTTCTCATTTCATCGTAGGTTCCCCCCCCCCCCCACAAACAGGCCCCTACCCCCTCCACCGGGGCCAAATTTCGCTTTCTTTCATCCTCCGTGCATGACTCACCCTAAGCTCGGGCCACTAGTCCCCATAACTCTGCCTCGACTTTTCTATTTCGGACTAAGGCTTGAAATAAATGACGGGACAATGGCGTATATATCCAAGTTGATAATTGCTTCGCAGACACCATGGACCAGGAAAGAACTAATCGATATGAAAATAGTTCATGTCAGTAAGAGAGAGAGAGAGAGAGAGAGAGAGCAATGAAAAAAAAAATTATCTTGAAACAAAAGATGGATATGCAGAGATGGAAGATTACACACGGACATGCACACACACACACACACGCAAACACACATACATAAAATGGAATAATCAACACAGAGCTTTCCAACAAACTAGAAAATACCACAGTTCTGTGTCGCCACTTCTAGTTTGTCACTTTGTACGTGTGACATGTTTCACCATTGCAGAACGTAAAATAATTTGAAAGAATGGTCCATCATTTGTTGACATTTTGTCTCTTCTCTGAAACGCAAGCACGGACAGAAAGAAAAGAGTTGAGTACAGCAAGTTTAGACCTACATAAAATTAATCTTTTTTTTTCATTTTAAATATTGTTTTAATTTCAATTTTTAAACTAAAGTGTAAGTGTAATCTCTGCTTCATGCCAAAGCTGAAAACCGCACACATTGTGCGACAATAAAATGCCTAGAATCCAGGTCACCTACGAAGTGCTCACGCTCTATTGTCGTGTAAGTGTCAATTTTCTGCTCAAAATCTGGGTTAGCGAGCGCACACGCCGGTTTGTAGGTTACAGTTCGTGCCGAACTCAACAGAATTTATGTCTCACTTTATCAGATGATGAGTGTGACTCTCTATTTCGGACCAAGCATTCTGTGACTCTTTATCTTACTGCATTCTCTATCTTTTCAAACATTCTTCCCCCCCCCCCCCAGCCCACTTTCAGCAAGAACAATTAGCACTGTCAGCTCGTCGTATTTATTCTACAGCCCGTCCATCAGATGTCATCATCATCATCATCATCATCATCATCATCTATCGAACTATTTTAGATAAATGTTTGTATCTCTAAAAGGGGATGGCGACGCTGTTCGATGAGGCAATCAGCCACCCATAGCTGATATGCCAGTGTCAGTATTAGCCAACCATAGCTGACCAAGACCCTATCCCACCTCTCCGTGGTACCCCCAGTAACAGGCCTAGCCTGGCTAACGGGGCAGGGATCGCCATAGTCCCCAAGGTGGTGGAGTCTGTTAAAGAAGCATTGCACACACACACACACACACACCTGCTTTGTAGCTGTACTCCGGGTCTGAAAAAGTAGCTGCCATAACCCGCTCCCACGCCGATACGATGCTGTGCCTCAACATCTCTACAGCATCGCAGTTACAAGGACTTCGTACAAGATAGCTAAAACACTTTTGTAGCACATATGGCTTCTGGCATGGGAGTTTGAAAAGTTAACATTCTTATTAAAATTATTTTAACACCCTCATTTCTTTCCCATTTCGAGGTCTCTTGGTAGTTCCCAGTCAAGAAAAAAGCACATGGTATAATGTCCTCCCCAGTGTGCTGCTGGATTTTCTGTCGCCTCCGTCCAAAAGATACCTCATCGAATTGTCAGGCTGTTGTGACGCAGACCACCGCCAGGAGTAATGTGAACAAGCAAGGTCGGGGTCGGTGGGGGGGGGGGGTCTTGGTCTAGCACGGTATGCTAAACTTGACAACGGAGCGAGCATTTCAGCTCCTACCAGCGGCCACAAGATAAGAGGAGTAATTAAAAGAACAGAGAGAAACACACGAAACAAACGCTACAGATCGAAGTCACAGCACTTAGTCCCTTCCCTAGACAGAGCCCCATCCTAACACTAACTTGGTGCTCCGAGACACAAGGAGGGGGTGTTTCCAACAAAGGCGGAAGGGCACATTTTTCTAATGTTTTCTTAACGTTTGGAAGGGGATAAGGGGAAGGTTTTCGGTTGCACATGACCTAAAGCAGCGCTACTGGAACTGTGAACTTTGATCAATACTGTAGAAGCAGTAAACGGGGCGAGTATACTGATTGAACAAACTGGGAGTACGGCGGGGAGATAGGAACACAAAGAGAGGAGAATCAACCTTTCGCCTGCACAAGGAGATGGCGGTTTTGTTAAGTTATTAAGAAAAATGGAATGCTTGAATGGCTAATGAGGACGACGTGGCTGCAGCGAAGCGAAGGATATAAATTAGAAAATGATGAAAGTCTTCACAGAGAAGCATAGTCTTTGGGTCCAAACTTTGGAGAAGAACAATAATTTCAGAATAACAAAAAAACATCCGGTCAGTGAGGCGTGGAAGAGAAAAAAATCATTCAAATTGAGGATAGGACAGAGAAAACTCATCTTTTCTTTCTTGTCCTTTTATTCTATTTATTACAAGACTCTCAAGTATTAGAACTATACTTGTTTTATTATAAATGTTGTTATTGATACATTAGAAGTTCATGAATTTCTAAACTATACTTATTTTTATTATTGCTGTTGTTATTGATGCCGTGTTAGAAGACTGAATTTTTAAAACTATACTTCTTTTATTTTTGTTGTTGTGAATGTTTCAGCTAGTACTTGTTTGTTGTTTTTTGTGCCCGATGCGTCACAGATGGCGGATGGTAAACATATCCCAGACATGGAGGGCATAGACCAATAAGCGGCAGACATTGACTGCACACACCAATAAGCGGCAGACATGGAGGGCATAGACCAACTAGCGGCAGACATTGACTGCACAGACCGACTAAAAGCAGACATGGAGGGCATAGACCAACTAGCGGCAGACATTGACTGCACAGACCGACTAAAAGCAGACATGGAGGGCATAGACCAACTAGCGGCAGACATGGGCGGCACACACCATCTAGCGGCAGAGATGGAGGGGATAGACCAACTAGCGGCAGACATGGGCGGCACACACCATCTAGCGGCAGAGATGGAGGGCATAGACCAACTAGCGGCAGACATGGACGGCATAGACCAACTAGCGGCAGAGATGGAGGGCATAGACCAACTAGCGGCAGACATGGAGGGCATAGACCAACTAGCGGCAGAGATGGAGGGCATAGACCAACTAGCGGCAGACATGGAGGGCACACACCAACTAGCGGCAGACATGGACGGCACAGACCAACTAGCGGCAGACATGGAGGGCATAGACCAACTAGCGGCAGACATGGAGGGCATAGACCAACTAGCGGCAGAGATGGAGGGCATAGACCAACTAGCGGCAGAGATAGAGGGCATAGACCAACTAGCGGCAGACATGGAGGGCATAGACCAACTAGCGGCAGAGATAGAGGGCATAGACCAACTAGCGGCAGACATGGAGGGCATAGACCAACTAGCGGCAGAGATGGAGGGCACATACTAACTAGCGGCAGACATTGACGGCACAGATCGACTAGCGGCAGACATGGAGGGCATAGACCAACTAGCGGCAGAGATAGAGGGCACACACCAACTAGCGGCAGAGATGGAGGGCACACACTAATTAGCGGCAGACATGGACGGCACACACCAACTAGCGGCAGACATGGACGGCACACACCAACTAGCGGCAGACATGGACGGCACACACTAACTAGCGGCAGACATGGACGGCACACACTAACTAGCGGCAGACATGGACGGCACACACTAACTAGCGGCAGACATGGAGGGCATAGACCAACTAGCGGAAGACATGGACGGCACACACCAACTAGCGGAAGACATGGAGGGCACACACTAACTAGCGGAAGACATGGAGGGCACACACCAACTAGCGGAAGACATGGAGGGCACACACTAACTAGCGGAAGACATGGAGGGCACACACCAACTAGCGGAAGACATGGAGGGCACACACCAACTAGCGGCAGACATGGACGGCACACACCAACTAGCGGCAGACATGGACGGCACACACCAACTAGCGGCAGACATGGACGGCACACACTAACTAGCGGAAGACATGGACGGCACACACTAACTAGCGGCAGACATGGAGGGCACACACCAACTAGCGGCAGACATGGAAGGAAGGTAGAATAGTCAGCAGCATCACTATCCCTATAAAAGAGAAATGATTGTCAAGCGAGTAAGAGGCACCTTGGAACATGTAACCCCATACTGCCTTGTGGGTAGTATGAAGTCCAAAGGCTACTTGAGAGATAGTACACAAACCAGAAGAGAAGGCGAAACAGTTGCCGTAGTTCCCAAGATGTCATCTAGATCTGCAGAAATAAAACTGAAGTGAACGACATGACTGAGTGTTCAAATAGAGCAGTGTTTCTGAAAGTGAGCAATAATGGCCTTCTGGGCATTGGAAAGTACGGGGGAGAGGTGGGGGGATGAAAGAAAAAGGGTCAATACGGGACTGTGGAATAAAAATGGACGGGAGGGGAACTTGAAGGAAAACGAAGCAGCAGACGGGGGGGGGGGGGGGGGGGGGTAATAATACCTTCCTTCTTAGACTTTTTGAAACCTGATAATGAGAAACTTGTGTCCCATCATGAAATTCATTAAGCGCATTAAAAGTTGAGAAAATAGCGCCGTAGGTGAGTTATAGATGTACTCCTTCATATTGTTTAATAAATCGGTTAGCTAGCTTAAGTTTTTAGCTGTATAATGCATATCTTTGTTTAGTAATTCATTGTAGGAGTAGTACGGGTGGGTGGGGAATGTGGTGGTTTGGGGGGGGGGAGCGTTGAGGGCATAGTCTGTGAGAAAAGAGGGCGGTAGCTGAGACACACTGAAATAGAACAGCCTGGTCCGAGTAGAGCATATCGCGAGTCAGAGATGGTGTCAGGTCGTCATCAAGCTACCGCTGTCAAAACAAGCACTTTCAAACTCGCAACATGGAATATGAGAACGTTATATATCAGGCATGAAAACTGGAAAATGTCATAAAAGATGTGGAAATTAACATCCCCGGGATGAGTGAAGTGAGATGGACAGGCGCAGACAAAACTGAATCAGGACAGCATAATATCAAACACGCAGAAGGGGATAAACATGAAAAAGCATGGGATAATAAGAAAATAGGATAATCTGTGATGAGGAAGCGACAAAAATAATTCAAGGATTGTGGAATATTTCAGATCGAGGACTGTTAGTTCAGCTGAAGGGAAGACCTGTAAATGTACACATTGTACAAGCAGACAAGCAGCAGACAGTTCTGAAGAAGATATTCAAACATTTTATGACTTAGAACAAGTTATGAACCACACTAAATCACACAAAGTTATTATCGTAATCGGCGATTTTAATGTCAAAGTTGGAAATGAGAAAATAAGATTTAGTAGAGGATTATCGTCTGAGAATGATAAATGAGCGAGGAGATAAATTAATAGAATGGGCAGAATGCACAACACGATTACCTGAACGTCCAAGAAGACTGGCTAAGTGAAACAGTCCAGATAAATAAGACCTTTAATCAAATCGACTAATCAAATCCATCCATCCATCCATCTATCCACCCACCCATTCATCCATCCATCCATCCATCCATCTACCCACCCATCCATCCATCCATCCATCCATCCATCTACCCACCTATCCATCCATCCATCCATCCATTCATCCACCCATCCATCCATCCATCTACCCACCCACCCATCCATCCATCCACCCATCCACCCACCCATCCATCCATCCATCCATCCATCTACCCACCCATCCATCCATCCATCCATCCATCCATCTTTCTACACGTTTACTCTGTTTGTTGCCATGTTTCCATCCGTTTATTCGTCTGTTTGTCGCTATGTCTCCTTGCCTGTTCACGTATGATTATGCGTACATATATCAAAAGTGTCAGCCTGTTTTTTTTTTACCTGTTAATCTCTCGTCTGCCTATTGTACGCTCTCCGGAATGCCTTTTTTTTATCTACCTGTTCGGCCAGTCTGTGAGCATACCTTTCAATCCGGGTATTTATCATTCCCTTTTCTCAGTTGTTTCATCTGTTTTGCATATACATATGTCGTGCTGGCAGGCTGCTTGACACGGCCACCCAAAGGAGATTACGCCGATCAAATTATTGTCCATTTCCCTTCCTTTCTCTGATTTGCAAACCTCGGGAGCGTAGCACTTTTCACTACATTCTGAGACAGCTGAGTATCACAGGAAAATGAATCCAATTGTCGATCAAATTACTCCCGTCAGCCCCCATTGTGTACATCTACTGATGTCTGGCACTAGAATGTCAGCCGAAACAAAAATTAATGGGGCGTTGTTTGTTGATCTCTGTACAGCATAAGATGCTAATGTATCAAACGTGGCAAGCAATGTCATAATCAGCGTTTCATAAATTGTCATTTGTAATGAATCTATATCAAAGAACACTATAAAATAACATTTAAACTGACATTTCATCTTCTTAAACAGGAGCGATTTTTTTTTTCATGTAGCTCATGGACTGTTTAGAAAGCAGAACTCTGAAAATGAAGTTGACTTCACTAAATCATTAATTGACTGTAAAGGATAGCATAGATGACAATGGGGAAATATGCTTGTTGTTTGCTCATTCTATTGCAGTAGGACATTAGAGCCTCCATTATACCATTGCAACTTTTACGTCTCTCATTTTCTATGGTTCACCTCGATGTATGTGTGTGTGTCCCCCCCCCCATGTTCCCATGTCTTCATCATCATCATCATCATCATCATCAGGTGCCGTGACGACTGGCATAGGCTATTATGCTTCTCCAGAGAACACGATCCTCCATTAGTTCAGCTGGTGATCTCCTCTCACACCATCTCGTCAGACTGTCCAGTATCATTTCTCTGCCTTCACCCGATTCTTCTTCCCTCTGTTTTTTCTTGTTGTTATAATATGTCCAGTGCACCCTCTTCTCATTGCATGTCCTATGAAAATGCATTGTTTCCCTCTTATTTTTTTTTGACATCTTTTTCTGCCTGTCCAGCTCTTCTCCTATATTCTTCATTTTTTTTTTTTTTTGTCCAGGGAGTTTGGAACATTCTTCTAATCAACCACAGTTCTATTGCTTCCAATAACTTTTGTGCAGACATGTCCATGATAATACTTCCATATAATAAGACAGGTTCAGTAAAACATTTTAGGACTCGGTTTCTAACATTCATTGATAAGGCTGTGTTTCTCATTCTCTGAAATGTCCTCATTACACTAACATTTACAGTGTGTCAAACTGGAAATCAAATTCATGAAATAATTTCTCGTTATAACAGATGGAAACAGATAATACCGTGAAATACCGCAGACATACACACACGGTGATGCAAATATATTAAAATGGAAACTGAAGATGTGTGACAAAGATGCATGACATAGATTATGTGAGAAAAAAGATGCGTGATAAATATGTGTGACACATATATGTGAGTAAAATATGTACGACAAAGATTATGATATATATTATATGGAAAAAAATGTGTGATGAAGATGTATGGCACAGATTATGTAAGAAAAAGACGTGTGACATAGATGTGCGACAAAGATGTATGACACAGATTATGTGAGAAAAAGATGTGTGATAATGTTACAGAAAGATCTGTGACAAAGATGTATGAGAAAGTTAGGTGGAATGACGCTGTACAGATTCAATATCATTAGCATAACACACAGAAAGCAACATTAATGTAACGCAAGAGTCAGTAACAATATCAACACAGGATGATATTAGCAACAATATTTCTACCTTCTTTCTTTCTTTTTTTTCTTTCCCTTCTTTCTTTCTTTCTTTCTTCTTTGTTTCTTTCTTTTATTTATTTCTTTCTTTTCTACTTTGTTTCTTTTCTTTTTTTCTTTCTTTTTTTTCTTTCTTTTATTTCTTTTCTTTTCTTTTCTTTTCTTTTCTTTCTTCTTTGTTTCTTTCTTTTATTTATTTCTTTCTTTTCTACTTTGTTTCTTTTCTTTGTTTCTTTTCTTTCTTTTTTTTCTTTCTTTTATTTCTTTCTTTCTTTTCTTTCTTTCTTTCTTCTATTTATTTTCTACTTTCTTTCTTTGTTTCTTTCTTTTTTTTTATTTCTTTTCTTTGTCTCTCGTATTTCTTTTCTTTCTTTCTTTTAAATCCTGTACTGAGGCGGTCAAGCTATCTAGCTTGAAGATATAAGTGGCCATTCGGAACTTGTCCACTGTTCTTCAAAGGCTCGGGGCAGCTTTCTTTGGCGACAAATTAGCACAAGGATGATCTCGGAGATTAGCTTCACTTAGCGTTGCCGGAAAATCAGCTCTCTGTAGCTGGCGAGGGAATGAGCGAAACATGAGCACATGTGGGGAAAAGAATCCCCTGTTATTTGACGGAAGACAGGATAAACCAAACTGATGGGAAGGAGAGAGAGAGAGAGAGAGAGAGAGAGAGTTTAATGAAGAAATATGAAACTGTAATATCACTGAGGTCACGGTGACCATGACACTGCGGAGAAAAGGTTGAGGAAGTCAAGTATTGCTTAAGGCTGTATTTTTGCTTTCCTTTATTTTGACGGAAATCGTCAAGAAAAGTAACCCCGAGGACAGTTCTGGGATGGTCCGCCAGCGAACAATACCTGCGAGACATGACCAGTCTTTCCCCCCTCTTTTCATTTTCCGACAAAATTGTCCTGACGACTTCTGCTCTCTTTAGAACTTTTCTAATATCTTTTCTTTCTTTCTTAACCCTACAGACCGTCTTAGCTTTTCTTCCCTTGTACTGTTCCCACCCCACCCCCTTTTTTACGTCCTTTATATATATATATATAGCAAGCAAGCAAAGGTAACCCTGTCATGCCTTAGAGGCACATAGGGATATGGTGTTAGTGCCCATATTTTCCTTGACCTGTCAGCACACTAGAGGGTGATATGGTCAGTATCACGCCTGCCTGCCTTTCCTTCCCCAACTCCAGAAGAAGTCGGGTACCCATTTCTACAGCTGGATGACTGGGGTGCCGCCGGCCGGATTCGAACCCCCGACCTTCGCCATGAGAGACCAGTGCACTAACCACTTCGTCACTCAGATACCCATATACATATATATAGGTAAACGGTAAAATGCCCGTTTCCATGCTATTAAGGTATATTAGGGATACTGCTTTAGACCTGTATATCCACGACTTTCGGCACATGATACTTTGATGTGATCATGTGGTCAGTATCCCACCTGGCCGCTTTTACCTTCCCAGATGTCTCTGGTACCCAATTTTTGAGGTTAGCTGAACCACGGAGCCTTTTTTGGGGGGTGGATATTTAGTAAGAAGTCCACTAGACGCTCCGTTACTCCCCAACCAGTGAGAGACAGCTAGAATAATTACAGTAATAAAGTGTAGCAATCTGTAGCTTATGAGATGAATTTTACAACAAAAAAAAACAAAAAACGCACGCAGTAAATGGAAAGATGGCGGTACTCAATTTTTTTTTTTCGCGACAGTTTGGTTACTTTTGTTCCCAAGAAAGACGAGAGAAAGAGTCCTGCGATGGCGAGCAGTTGTCATTTGTAACTATCATGTCTGTCATAGATTTGGACATCAACGTTTTGACAGGTCCAGAGCCCAGTGACAGTGAGACCCACCCGGGGCTTAAAGCTCCCGACGCAGGGGGGGGGTGGCGGGGGGGGCTCCTCCCCTGTTTAAAGGAGGGCCTATAGTGAATGATTAATCAGTAAGATGGGGGTGAGGGGGGGGGGAGACCTGTTTTGTAGTGGTTTTCAAACTTCTTATTGAAGGCCTTTACTACCTTGTGAACATTATATGTCTTGTTTAGATTATTAGAGGCCTTTATTACCTGGTGAACATTATATGTCTTGTTTAGATTATTAGAGGCCTTTATTACCTGGTGAACATTATATGTTTTGTTTAGATTATTAGAGGCCTTTATTACCTGGTGAACATTATATGTCTTTTTGAGATTATTAGAGGCCTTTATTACCTGGTGAACATTATATGTCTTTTTTAGAGTATTAGAGGCCTTTATTACCTGGTGGACATTGCATGCCTTGTTTAGTTTTGTTATGTGAGACAGGAGGAACATTTACATGAACAAGTATTCATTTCTCACCTAGCTCCCAACAATGCATATCGTGTTTTACATGAATAAGTATCCATTTCTAAGCTAGCTCCCAACAATGCATATCGTATTTTACATGAATAAGTATCAATTTCTAAGCTAGCTCCCAACAATGCATATAGTGTTTTACATGAATAAGTATCCATTTCTAAGCTAGCTCCCAACAATGCATATCATATTTTACATGAATAAGTATCCATTTCTAAGCTAGCTCCCAACAATGCATATCGTGTTGTACATAAATAAATATCCATTTCTAAGCTAGCTCAGAACAATGCATATAGTGTTTTACATGAATAAGTATCCATTTCTAAGCTAGCTCACAACAGTGCATATCGTATTTCATATGAATAAGTATCCATTTCTAAGCTAGCTCCCAACAAAGCATATCGTATTTTACATGAATAAGTATCCATTTCTAAGCTAGCTCACAACAGTGCATATCGTATTTTACATGAATAAGTATCCATTTCTAAGCTAGCTCCCAACAGTGCATATCGTGTTGTACATGAACAAGTATTCATTTCTAAGCTAGCTCCCAACAATGCATATCGTGTTGTACCGTAATTCCTGCCTCGTCCAAAAATCACAGGACGCAAGCTCCTGCTCAAGAATCTGCGTTGAAAGCGAAGACCTGGAATGTCTGATATTTGTCATAAAATTATTAGTTGACGTAGTCAGCGAACATCGTGAAAGGAAATGAATGAAGGAAAGATCAAGGAAAAGAAGACAAGGAGAGCTTTACTTCTTCTTGTGTGTGTGTGTGTGTGTTGGGAGGGGGTGTTTGTGTGATCGTGCGTGGGTGAAGAGATGGATAAATGGATAACTGAACGATTTAGATCAGTGGATTGTATGGATGGACGAATTTTGTTGTGTGTGTAAATTAGAAACAACGAGGGTTGTAAAATAAGAGAACAGAGTTTTGTAGGATTAGACAAGAGAAAAAAATCGTAGACAAAGCACTTTAGTGAGACGTGAGAGAAAGAAAAATCACAAGACAATTACCTGGGATTCGAACCACGGGCTCCGGTAGGATGAGCAGCCGTCTAGCCACGAGAGAACAGCCTACTAACGGACTACGCTATCTCGCACCTGGGTGAGTTTTCTTACCCGGGTGCGAGATAGTGCAGTTCTTTAGTCTAATCCTACAAAACTGTGTTCTCTTATTTTACCGCATGGGTGGATGGAGAAATAAAGTAATGTATATTTATGTGAAAAGAAAACTTATGTGAAAGTATGCTTTATGTGAAATGTGACCAAACTGGTATACACAATATGCTGTATATTACAAATCTAATCAGCTCTATATGTAACAACATATGGCAGACAGAAAGGCCAAGTGATCGTGGTAAAGTTTACTTGATCTTCATCTTTCTCCTCAGATTCATCGGCAGAAGCCATTGGGTCAAGCGTGGGTCAACCGTTTCCAGCATCTTTTCCTAACACTGATACACTCTTCCAATTCACGTGACAGGGGAAGTAATAACTATATCAGGCGTCCTGTTTTAACTTCCCCTTTCTATTTAAAAAAAAAAAATTGCACCTTCCTGTATCTAAGATACAGAGTGAAGTTAGATGAGAGGCACTTTTCTTAGACAGAGAGAGAAGTTAGATGAAATCTTATATCTTAGACATAGAGAGAAGTTAGATGAGAGGCTTATATCTTAGACATAGAGAGAAGTTAGATGAGAGACCTATATCTTAGACATAAAGAGAAGTTAGATAAGAGTGAAGAAACCATTAGCTACGTTCGACTTGACATTATTTTGTAACTACATTTAGTCTTCTCTGTCTTCTGAAGTTAATCCTGGAAAGTTGGCCTTTCTCTGTCTGTACTTTTACTGAAAGAAGGTTGCTAAGTTTTTTTTTTTGTTTTCATTTATTTATTTGTACTAATGGGAATTTTAAAACTGTTAATCTTTTGCTTCTAGTACAGTAAAAAAAAAAAAAACAGGTGAAGGTAATCCTTTTATGCATTAGAGGCACATAGGGATATGGTGTTTGTGCCCACATTTTCCTTGACCTGTCAGCACAGTCAGTATCACGCCTGGTCGCCTTTCCTTCCCCAACTCCAGAAAAAGTCGGGTACCCATTTCTACACCTGGGCGGCTGGGGCGCCTTCGGCCGGATTCGAACCCCCGACCTTCGCCATGAGAGACCAGTGCACTAACCACTTCACCACTCAGACGCTATTACAGTAGCATTTTCTAAACGTAGACAATCCGATAAAGAACCTTCGATCTGTAATACTGTATATTATGTGTTACAAGGTCTCGTTTTCTATACTGTTTTATCTGAGAAGGGTAAAACTATTCGTATACAGGACCACGAGAGTGGGGGGTATCGCTCGGGGGGGGGGGGGGGGGCTGGAGAACTCCCTTCTTTTAAAAGAAGGCTCATATTAAATGAAAATAGAATGGTAAATCAGTAGGGCTCAGTCAGTCTTTCATTTGCATGTCCCTTGCGGAACTTTGCCTCTCAAACAGCTCTCCTGTTGTAAGAAAGATCCTCTGTTGCTGATGCATCCATTTGCAGGTTATCAACGATGTCTTGCAGCCATTTTCACCTTGGACTTCCTCTCTTTCTTTTTCCTATTAAGCTTCCTTCCAAGACAGTCTTCTCCAAATGCTCATGACATTTAATGTGTCCGAAATATTTCAATTTTCTCTCTTTAATTCTCTTTAGTAGCCAGCCTTCTTCAATATTTAGTTCTTGTAGTATGGATAAATCGGTTCTTTTTTTATGTCCATGATATTTGAAGAACTCTTCTGTAGCATTTGCATTCAAAGGCATTTATGTGTTTCTCAGCTGTTTTGTTAAGTGTCCAGGTCTCACAGGCATATGTTGCGATGGGAAAGATGCATGCCCTTAAAAATCTTATTTTTGTAGTTCTGTCTGTTCCTCTCCACATCTTCTTTAGTTGTTTTATTTTTTGAAGAGCGATAGATGTCCTCCTTTTAATTTCCATCATTGTATCTTTATTATTAGTTAGCTGTGATGCAAGATATTCAAAACTTTCCACTTCTTCCAATTTTTCCTCATTGATACATATTTCAGCAGCCCTATTTCGGGGCTTGAAAAATCTTGAACACATTGCAAAGTTCTCTGTAGGTTACGCGGCCTGGTTAGCTGACCCCAGCAGTGGAATTTTTTCTGGTTGGCAGTCGCGCGCACGCACACACACACACGCCCGCGCACACACACACACAAAATACCCAGAGGTCCACCCCGCTTCTAAAAATGGGTACCAGAGAAATCTTGGAAGGTAAATACGGCCAGGCGTGAAACTGATCACATCCGAAGGTCATGGAAATACGGATCCAACATCGTATTCTCTATATGCATTAATGGCAGGGAAACGAAATTTTACCTTTATATATATATATATAATAGGTCTCTCATCTAACTTCTCTCCATATCTAAGAGGCATGAAGCTCATCCAATTTCTGTAGATAGATAGATAGATAGATAGATAGATAGATAGATAGATAGATAGATAGATAGATAGATAGATAGATAGATAGATAGATAGATAGATAGATAGATAGATAGATAGATAGATAGATAGATAGACAGTAATTAAATGATAACGAGGAACGAAATTTTGAGTTTTTTCTAAAGCATGTCTAAATAAAATCTACTATTTAGACTTTCCTTCCTGAGATGTGCTAAGAAGACTTCAGTCGTCCCATAACACCTTCTCTACGGTATGTTCACTGCACACTTATTTCTGAGTATTTTTCGCAGTACCCTAGTTGTTGTCTTCATTTTCAAACTAATATTTGATTCAACCTATACCACATTCTATACCTCAGTGAGGACTGAAACCCATCTATGTGATCCTGTAATATGTACGTGCTATATTTCTCGGACTCTGGATACAAAGTACGTAGAATCTTTAGAAACAAAGTTCCAACAACTTCCTCTTTCTCTCTCTCTCTCTCTCTCTCTCTCTTAAGTGGAGTGTTTTCTTTAAAGTTTGTGTACTAAAGAAATATTACAAAGCTATCAACACGCAATAATTAGTGTATAAGTCTATAACTATACACGAAGCCACAGCAGTAAAGCTGTGATACTAACGAGCTCTTCCTACTTGTTTCCTAGTTTATACATAAAGTTATCAGGGGTGGATCGAGTATGGGAGAATCTGCAGAACTATAGGAGAAAAGACAAGAGTATACAAAAGATATAAAAATAAATAAACATTTTTTTAAAAAAATGTCTCCAAAATCACCTTAGGAGAATACAATACAAAAGAATAGTCAGTTCATGGTACTTCCACCATCTTCTTTCTTTGGAGATTTAGCAAATCTTGGCCCGGTAAATCGTAGCTGGAGTTTCGGCTAGATAAATGAATTTTCAGGTGGAATAAAGGGTGGAGGATATGCAACTACAGACAGTGGCCTTGACACTTTTGCCATGACCTTTAAGTAACATTTTCCACCTGGCCACAACACACGTTTACTGGCGACAGAACGCCACCCATACATCTTTTCTCTGCTCTAACTGAAGATCTCGTCCAAATTTCTCATTGTGCCATCTTGACTTTCCTTCGCCGTTTTCTGACCCCTCCCTTCCTGTGTTATACCTTTCTTTCTCCGCCTCAGATTCCTGAATCTCATGTTACACTTGAGGACTACCTGTACGGAGTTCTTCGCTTCAATTATCCAGACAAAGACTCGCTGTTGGGACATATGACATGCATCTAGTTCCCTCTTTCTGGCTTAATTATAATGTACGATCTGCTCTTGACTAATTCAACATTTACTAACAATGTAACGCTAACACACACGCACTCTCTCACTTATTTTTTCGGTTTATTTTTGCTACTCTATAAGTACAGAAAGAGGCATATACGCATTCAGTGGTCAAGACCATATAGAGCTAGTGGCTTGGTAGGTAAAGGTATTATGTCATGGAAGGATTTAGGCTAGGGTTCATATTTTCACTGACCAAATGGCACACATGCCTGAACGCCTTTCCCCGGTTCCAGAAGCCAGGCACTCACTTCTACGCCTGGGTGACTGAGGCAGCTCCAGATGGAACCACAGACTTTCGCTGTTGAACATCCACAAACTCCAGAACCCAGATCATCACAGACAACCCACGAATTAAACTATCAGACAACAACGTGTTGTTGAACAGTGTAACACACAAGACCGGGTAAAATCTTTTATAAATTGCCCGGTGCCTTGTTCATCCGAAGCAAATTGCTCGCTTTCTACAGGACATCCTGCCTGACACCTGACTCTTACACTTGGCCTTTGTTTAATACGGTACCTTGTCTCATTATCGATCACAAATCTAAAAGGTAAGGTAAGGTAAAATCCTCGTTTCGATGCCATTAAGGTATAAGTATACTGGGAATACGGTGTTAGGCCCGTATTTCCATGACCTTCAGCACATGAAAGTCGGATGTGGTCAGTATCACGCCAGGCTTCATTCACCTTCCCAGATTTCTCTGGTACCCATTTTTTTTTTTTAAAGAGGCTAGGGCCTCTTCGTAAGTCTAAAACCACAGCGCATTCTTTGTCATTGCCCTTGATGCAGTTATTTACAAACATTATCATTTAAAATATACAGTTTTGCATTGCAAAGTTTAGCCTTTGTTTAGATTATAATTTTAATCAGTTTTTCGCAAACAAAATGATAAAAGTGGTGTCATATATAATATATATATCCTCCCTCCCACACCCACACTCTCCACCCCTTCCCAAACCCCCTTTTCTATGACACGTATCCTTCACCTTTGTGACATCTTACCCTTGACCTTGTACTTTAAGGGCGGCCCCCCCCCCCCTTTTTTTTAAACAAACCGAACAATACATGGCCTTCCTAGTCCCTTTGTCAATTTTTTTTTTTCGTGGACTATCTCCTGTCCATTGAGGCCAGCGTTAAGACGGCTCATCCTGTGGCCAGGTCTATTCATCACGCTGTACCTAACCTAATTTTTGCTGGCCATTCATACCTTCTTTCTGGCTTCTTCACGTTACTGAGCACAAGGACAAACCTTTACTGGTGTAGAGAGTAGAACTAGTATGGTGTTCCAAAATGACAATTATTCTACTTTTCATATCGTTTAGGTTAAAAAGTACGGTATATCGAAATGGTCATATTTTCTGATCTGTTATCAGTTATTCCAAATCTTGTTCCGAATGCCACGTGCGAAAGAAAATTGTCATGGTTTTTTTTAATGTTCCAAGTCATACAAAATAAAATGGATAATGTCTCTAAGAAAGCTGCATTCCTTGACTTCTTAATACGATCCACCAAGACTTGAGATAACGTCGATTCAAGCAATTTTCTCTAGATCCATATTAGCACTTTTTTTAATGTAGCTTTGCCAACTTGTGCAGCCTCCATTACTTCGCTCATATCAAGACAAAAACAAAACCTAATCCTCTTCGGGCGTTTCCTAAAAATTCCATCTATGTATGGCTGGTAGTCGTGGGATATACAATTTATTTTCGTTTTTTCTTTCTTTCTTTCTTTTTTCTTGCCATGCTGCTTTAAGTTTCTTACTTCTCTTCAAATTTCTTTCCGGTTTTCATATGAATAAAATATCGTTTTGCTGCCATATTATCCAGTTGTTATTTAAACACGAGAATGTACTTCTTGAGTTGTTCCCTTTTACTGAATCAAGTTTCAGTCAGGTCGTTTTGTGCTTTGTCAAATAAAGTCGACATTTCAGCCTTGAAAGCAAAAGAGAACAAACGGGTTTATCTTGAGATCATCTTTTTGCTATAATTAAACTAAACCATCAGAAGAAAAACAGAAACAAAATGTTATTAACATGCACAAAGAGTGCCAGGGATTGTTCCTGTACTGTCATAGAAAGATAAACAGCAACAACAGACATATAAAGTTATTTGTTTACTTAGTTTAGGAAAGAAAAAAAAAACGACTTATACCAGTCAAACCATGAAATATCTTAACTTGAAGGATGTCTCGTCTTTGTCAAAGCATGATGTGTCTTACCTTGAAGGATGTCTCGTCTTTGTCAAAGCATGATGTGTCTTAACTTGAAGGATGTCTCGTCTTTGTCAAAGCATGATGTGTCTTACCTTGAAGGATGTCTCTTCTTTGTCAAAGCATGATGTGTCTTACCTTGAAGGATGTCTCCTGATAGTCAAAGCATGATATATCTTAACTTAAAGGATGTCTCCTGATAGTCAAAACACAATATATCTTAACTTGAAGGATGTCTCCTGATAGTCAAAGCACGATATATCTTAACTTGAAGGATATCTCCTGATATTCAAAGCTTAGCAGCATCAACATACTGTCGTATGTTAAAGGAAAAAAAAACCCGTTCATCTGTAGTAAAGAACCACAAGAAGCTCTTGGCAACTTACCGTATGTCAAGGTGAAGATAGTGGAATAAAACTTGAAAACAAATGTGAGAGTGAACTAAGCTGCTTCACTGGCTATCTCGAAAGGCCATAAACGGTTGAAATCACAGCAGAGCTGACCTATGCCCATTTGGTCAAACTGTTGACTTACTTAAGCTTGCTACAAGGAGGGTGAAGTTTGGACATGGGTTCTGGACCAGGTCTGTTCATTTTGTCTGGATGACAGTCCGTCTCTGAAACTTATAGATGACAGTCCGTCTCTGAAACTTATAGATGACAGTCCGTCTCTGAAATTTATAGATGACAGTCTGTCTCTGAAACTTATAGATGACAGTCCGTCTCTGAAACTTATAGATGACAGTCAGTCTCTGAAATTTATAGATGACAGTCAGTCTCTGAAATTTATAGATGATAGTCCGTCTCTGAAACTTATAGATGATAGTCCGTCTCTGAAACTTATAGATGATAGTCCGTCTCTGAAACTTATAGATGATAGTCTGTCTCTGAAACTTATAGATGATAGTCCGTCTCTGAAACTTATAGATGATAGTCCGTCTCTGAAACTTATAGATGACAGTCTGTCTCTGAAACTTATAGATGATAGTCTGTCTCTGAAACTTATAGATGATAGTCCGTCTCTGAAACTTATAGATGATAGTCCGTCTCTGAAACTTATAGATGATAGTCCGTCTCTGAAACTTATAGATGACAGTCAGTCTCTGAAATTTATAGATGATAGTCAGTCTCTGAAATTTATAGATGACAGTCAGTCTCTGAAATTTATAGATGACAGTCAGTCTCTGAAACTTATAGATGACAGTCAGTCTCTGAAACTTATAGATGACAGTCAGTCTCTGAAACTTATAGATGACAGTCCGTCTCTGAAACTTATAGATGATAGTCCGTCTCTGAAACTTATAGATGATAGTCCGTCTCTGAAACTTATAGATGACAGTCCGTCTCTGAAACTTATAGATGACAGTCAGTCTTTGAAACTTATAGATGTCAGTCAGTCTTTGAAATTTATAGATGACAGTCAGTCTTTGAAATTTATAGATGACAGTCAGTCTTTGAAATTTATAGATGACAGTCAGTCTTTGAAGCTTACAGACTAATAAAAAACGAGAAGAACTTCTTTAAAAAAAAACAAAAATCTGAGTACTTCATGAAAACTTTACGTCTCCCATACACAGAGACAAGTTTACTCAGTAACTGAACTTGTGATAATATAATGTACTGTGAAAACTGTAAGAGCTATTGTAACAGTTGCTCATAACTTCCTGCTTTGATTTGCTAATATTTCTCCACGTAGCGTGAGATTTATCTGCAGGTCAAGATGACAAAAATAGTGCATGATAAAAGTTGAAGGATGTCTCGTCTTTGTCAAAGCATGATGTGTCTTACCTTGAAGGATGTCTCGTCTTTGTCAAAGCAAAGTCTGTTGATTAAAGAGGGATTTTAAACATAACTGGCAATAATTTTGGATCTAATGTGATCATACTATTTTCTTCTTCTTCTTCTTCTTCTTCTTTGAGCTGCCGCTGAATTCAACTTTCTACACCTTTGAGACTCATTGCTACAGAGAACACACGTCTCCACGTATCTCTCTGTTCTTGATCTTCTCTTGCCAGTTGTCGATTCCAAGATTACTTATATCTCCCGTCTAGGTTGACTCGCCATCGCTGTCTGTGTCTATATCTTGGTCTATCCCCATTCATTATTTCTGTATAGACCCTCTTTTTTGTGTGTGTGTGTGTGTGTACTTCTCCATTCTCTGTAAACGCCCTAGTCACCTCAGTCTGTTGTTCTTCATAATGGCTGTTATAAGCGGAGAGTTAAACAAAGTGTAGATTTCTTTGTTACTTATTATCTTTCCATTAATGTGATATAAGATCTCTTACTGGCCCTTAAATTCTTCTCAGGATTCTGTTCTCAGCTGAATGTATTCGGTTTTGATCTTATTTAGTTGAACTCCATGTTAAACAAAGCTGTTGAACCGTACATTAGCCGCAGTCAACTTGAATCAAGGAGTTTTCAGAAGTTAGAATCTGCGCCTCATTCATCATTGAGGATTGACGAAAGATGGAAGACAACAGAGAAAAGATTTGATGAACGACTGTTTGTTATGAAGATACCCATAAGAAAGTTGCGTCCGTTTACATTCATTCATTTGCATGTCCCTTGCGGAACTTTGCCTCCCTAACAGCACTCCTGTAGGCCTCTCGGTTGTGAGCAAAATGGACTGCTGCTGGTGCATCCATTTTACAATGGCATTTTACAATGACAGGCAAATAATAAACGACGAAAAAAAAAATTCATAGAAAATGTACGTAGGATATTCAAAATGAAAAATAGTGAAAGCGACCTTTTGACCTGTGACCTTTTTTAGAAAAACACTTTGGTATAAGCAGATAGCTTTATCCATTCTCCGGCCAATGCGAAGAGCCGGGTGTCTACAAGATGTCTTCTGTTAAAGAATGCCTACGTGCCCTGGGGTGTTTAACCTCTCAGTCATCCGATATAGGACATTGTCTAAAATCTCCGTTATCCGATATAGAAGGATGTTTAACCTCTCAGCCATCCGATGTAGGAGGTTTAACATCTCAGTCATCCGATGTAGAAGGGTGTTTAACCTCTCAGTCATCCGATATAGGAGGATGTTTAACCTCTCAGTCATCCGATATAGGATGATGTTTAACCTCTGAGTCATCCGATATAGGAGGATGTTTAACCTCTCAATCATCCGATATAGGAGGATGTTTACAAGAACATGAATGTCATATATATATATATATATATATATATATGGATATCTGAGTGTTAAAGTTTTTAGTGCACTAGTCTCTCATGGAGAAAGATGGGGGGGGGGGGTCAAACCCAGTCGCAGGCGTCCCAGTCACCCAGCTGTAGAAATGGGTACCCGACTTCTTCTGGAGTTAGGTAAGGAAAGGCGGCCAGGCGTGATGCTGACCATATCGCCCTCTAGTGTGCTGACAGATCAAGGAAAATATGGGCACTAACACCATATCCCTATGTGCTTCTAAGGCATGACAGGATTACCATTACTTTTATCTGATGTAGTAATACAGCTGACATTATATAAAAATGTAATGAAGTTCTTCAAACTTCTATCTGTGTTCTTTTGCAGCCGTTACGGTGAAGGTGTTGATGCACGCCATTGTTTCGGATTAGGAGCGGGTTATGGCGGCCATTCTCTCAGTCCTTGTGCGGAGCGAAAAAAAAAGCAAGAAATGTGCAGTACTTCTACAGTAGACTCCACCACCAGAAATGAGGTTAATATAAAGAACAGTAAATATGTTTTGAACGGAAGTGAAAATATTTATGAATAATAAATCTATTCAAGTGAAATTTCCTTAATCTAATACGTAAATCTATTCGGTACAGACCGGGTAATATTCTATTAAGTCTGTTGGTGGCCTAGTTAGCTGAGTGGTTAGGCGTTCGGTCTGCTATTCCAGTGGTACCGGGTTCAAGTTCCAGCGTGGGTTTTTTTTCCTGGTACACGCCAAAATGGCCCCTGGGCCCACCCAGCTTCTAAAAACGGGTACCTGAGAAATCTAGGAAGCATTGGCCAGGCGTGATACTGACCACATCACACTTTCATGTGCCGAAGATAGTGGAAATACGGGTCTAAAACTGTATCCCCAAAGCGTCATAATGGTATTGAAACGGGAATTTCATCGTTTACCTTTTTATTAAATCTATGAACTTGCACGTGAAAAATGCTTAATATGATAAACGTATTCTATGGAAAAGGAAATAGTCACAGTCAGTCAGTAATTTGCATGTCTCTTGCGGACCTTTGCCTCCCTAACAGCTCTCCTGTAGGCCTTTCAGTGTTAAGCAAGATGCCCTGTTGCTGATGGACTCATTTGTAGACGATCAACGATGTCTTGCAGCCATCTTCGCCTTGGTGTTCCTCTTTTTCTTTTTCCCATTATGTATCCTTCCAAGATGGTCTTCTCTAAATTCTCATGACGTTTAATGTGTCCAAAATATTTAGGTTTTCTCTGTATATATATATATATATATATATCACGTGCCGTGCCGCGTGGCGTAGGTGATCATTTCTCTCCACATTTCCCTGTCTTTAGACTTAATTATGAGATCCGCCGGTGACTTTCCTCCTAGCCACACTGACAACCCATCCAGTAACTGTCTTCCTCTGTCTCTTCTTCCCTCAATTTTTCCAGTTGCCACAATGTGTTCCAATTTTCCTCTTCTCAGAAAATGTCCTACAAATCTCGCTTGTCTGCCTCTGATATTTGCTGTAATTTGCCTTTTAACTCCAGCTTCTCTTAAGACTTCTTCGTTGGTTTTCTTATCTGTCCGTGGTACCTTCAACATCCTTCTTATAAACATTTCCATGGCCTCCATTTCTGGCTGTACTCTCTTATTCATAGACCATGCTTCACACCCCTAAAACAAAATTGGTTCGATGTAACATTTAAGTACTCGGAATCTTGTTTCCTTTAATATAGATCTGTTGCACAAGATGTTTCTCATTTTCTGGAATGCTGACTTGGCCTGAGCACGTCTGCTTTTGATTTCGTTGTGACATTTCCCATCAGTTGTTATAATTGCTGCTAAGTACTTGAATTTATCAACTTGTTTCAGTTCTGTGCCATCGATGGCAAATGCTACATTTTGGTGATATATTTTTCTTTGAGATGACCATCATTTCAGTCTTATTTTTATTCAGACTGAGACCTTCACTTTTATTTTCACGAACCACAATGTCCAGAAGAGCCTGTAGCTCCCCTTACTTTCAGCAATCAGAACTGTGTCGTCTGCATATCTTAAGTTATTAAGGTTGTACCCGCCAACTGACATTCCTGGAAAACTCTCTATATTTCTCATTATGTTTTCGCTGTACACGGAAAAGAGGTCAGGAGATAGAACACATCTGTGCCTCACTCCCAATTGTAAGTCTTGGAATGCTCCTATTTGGTTCTAACCTCCATTGCTGCTGATTGCTGCCACTGAATGTTTTTGATGAGTTTCAGATCTTTCTTTTTTCTTTATATATATATATATATATATACGTAAAAACTACGTGGCAGTTTTGGAGACTATATAACTTTACGATGTTGTGATTAATTTTAATATATCTGTGAAATTATTTGTATAAAACGGTGGCAAAAAACCTCAGTGCTGTTTATTTGTATACGTTTTCCCATTACTTAACACAGGAGACAATCTTATTTTATCTTACGACGAAGTCAATCAAAGAGAGTCTCAAGTTGAAGCCAGAAGTCACCATCTTCAAGCTGTGAGGCCAGTCGGGCCGAGATTCTCCTAATCTCATTCAAGTCGTGACCTCAAAGTCAGTCGTGTCCCTTAGGATCTGCTATTTGTATAATGTATAGCGTGACGAATGTTTCCTGAAACAAAATTTGTATCAAGAACAGAGATGACGCAACACTCAAATGCCATCATTGACTTGTCTTGTGCTATCTCCCTGTAACCGCCAGCTGGTGATCTTTGCAGCCGATGCTGTGAAGGTGTTGAGGCACAACATCGTATCGGATTGGGAGTGGGTTATGGCACCTTTTTTTTCAGTCCCAGAGTGCAGCTAAAAAGCAAGGGGTGCACAATGCTTCTTTAGCAGAATCCACTACCATGGTGAGGGGACTAGTGCGATCCCAGATCCGTTAGCCAGGCGAGGCCTGTTGCTGGGGGTACCAGCGGAGATGTGGGACCAGAAGGGAAAAAGGGGCCCCGAGTAGCAAATACTGAAAGGAGAATAGGGGCCCAGGAATCTAGAGGTAGATCGCAGTATGGGTTAGAGGCAGGAAACTTGTGGAGGGGTGTGGGGGGGGGGGGAACGTTTGCTTCACCTTACACAATTCCTTTCAGAGATCCGTCCCCTAAAAAGTGTTTTGTTGACTGCAAAAAAACCATTTTGATTTCTCCTGCTATGTTTACGGTCAGCGACTTCATCAGTTACATAGATCATGTTGTACGAAGAACAATTTGTTCTTCAATTCAGGCCAAAATATATTTAGAAGAACGTACATCAGGAATCATGATTTTCATTTATTTGTCAGTTTTATTAGTATTATTATTATTATTGTTCAATATTTTCTATATTGTATATATTATATTATACATTATATATATAATATATATTGCTCTTCTTTCAAATCTTATCTGCAGTACATGCTATCCTCAAGCTTTCATACCCTTTCTTCCGCGCTGAACATCCGCTTTTCTATCAGTGCAGACCTTCATTTTATTCACAATTTTTTGTTTGTTTGTTGCATCCTATTATGTCCCCGTTGTGACCATCATAACTCGCTGCAGCCTATACAACTCACCAACGAAGGTTTCAATATCTTCATTCAAACAGGTTTCCCCATGACTCTATGCAAACCTGTGCCTTGATTCCGTCCGATCGAGGCATCCGCTCAAACTGAATTGACAGTTTCAATATTTCACGTGGATTGGTTGGTTGCTGTGCCGGGGGTTTTCGTGGTAAAAGTGTTGACAATGTTTACAACAAAGGGTTCTAGACGCTGTGGCAGACAGGGGGTGGGGGAGGACGACAACCTGTGGAGGGGGGGGGGGTGGGGGGTTATACATGACATGGAGAAGACTCATCCCAGGGGAAAGGCAAGATGTAAGATGTTTTAATAGACGAAAAGGTTTTCAGAACATGAGGAGACAAGAGACCACACAAGACAAGAATAAAAGGAAAGCTGTGTGGTTGTGTGTAAGGCAGTGGAAGCTGTGTGGTTGTGTGTAAATTAGTGGAAGCTGTGTGGTTGTGTGTAAATTAGTGGAAGTTGTGTGGTTGTGTGTAAGGTAGTGGAAGCTGTGTGGTTGTGTGTAAGGCAGTGGAAGCTGTGTGGTTGTGTGTAAGGCAGTGGAAGCTGTGTGGTTTTGTGGAAGTACGTGGTCAAAGGTAAAAACTGTGGCAAATGTCGTTTGAGAATTTTTACTTTTTATCTACGTCACATGGAAGATTTTGAAATTTTAGTAACAGCAACAGTATCATATTGGTGGTAGTAGCAGTAATAGTAGTAATAGTAGCAGCAACAGTAGTATTAGTAGTAGTAGCAGTAGTAATAGTAGTAGTTGTAGTAATAGTAGCAGCAACAGCAGTAGTAGTAGTAGCAGTAGCAATAGTAGTAGTAGTAGTAGTAGTAATAGTAGTAGTAGTAGTAGTAGTAGTAGCAGCAGCAACAGCAGCAGTAGTAGTAGTAGCAGCAGTAGCAATAGCAGCAGTAGCAGCACTAGTAGTAGTAGTAGCCGTAGTAGAAATAGTAGTAGCTGTAGTAGTAGAAATGGTAGTAGCAGTGGTTCTAAGGACTGTTATAGCTGGAGGTGGGATGAGGGATACGCTCTCCACTCCAATGGCGTGCGTCTTAAATAGCCTCTGACAGTCAAGTCCAGCTCCTGGCCTTCTCGTGGCAGAACTGTTCTAACTGACAGGAGAAGGAGCGAAGGCGAATATCTGGCGTCTGAAAACCAGACGCTTTGGGTAGATGAGAGTCATGTTTGGTAGCTCATCTACCACTGCGGGCGAGATTCTTCGGTTGCCGCGCGTGGAGTGAAACTCCTTCCGGCCAATGAAGAAAATACGAAAAAGCATTTAGGGTTGCCGTGCGGCCCCGATGTGAAAAGGTGATGCAAAGGATAAAGCTGAGATTAATCGGTATGTCCAGTAGTCTCACGGCAAGAGCTACTCATACCACGGCACCTCTGCTCTAAAAGCCGGTCATGTCCGATATACACCGTAAC
Organism: Achatina immaculata; assembly: GCA_009760885.1. Lineage (NCBI taxonomy): Eukaryota > Metazoa > Mollusca > Gastropoda > Stylommatophora > Achatinidae > Lissachatina > Lissachatina immaculata. The sequence goes on along the minus strand of CM019708.1, from coordinate 659,556 downwards.
TGGTGAAATATGCCTAAACAGCTTAAACCAGGGGTGAAACTTGATGGTTGCTCATGTCACAGTACCTCTGCTCTGGAGGTCGGTCACGTCCTAAACACGCCCATACTGGGATAATATGCATAAACCGGCTCAACCCAGGAGTGACTTACTAGTGGCAATGATTCGTCCTCCTGGACAAAAGCTCCATCCTGGTCAAACTAGGAAGGGTAGCGGCCATGACCACAAAATGCTGAAGTCGGAGACACTAGACCAGTGCAGTCTAGATAGGCAACTACCTTTCACCCAACGGGGATGTATGCGTATCCTAATCACGCTGAGGTTTTCCCGTGAGAAATTACAACTCTAGGCTGGATGGGCAACCACCTCTCACTCAGCAGGGCTATACTGATATCCAAAACACGTCAAAGTTTTCAAGTGAGAAAGTCCAACTCTAGATTAAACTGGTGCAACGAAAACCACGATGTCACGCAGTCCCGCTTCTGAGATCCACCAAGAATACAGGCTCAAGCCCTTCGATAATCTCAACCTCTTGTGGTTCTCCCGGGGATCTCGTGTGGTCCTTTCGGGGACCGCGGGACCTATCGAGGAGCACAGGACTAAATTCAGTAGGATTACCGGGCGGTCTTGGTGGTAGAAGCGAACAAAGAAGACGAAAGAGAAGAAGAGGTAGTAGTAGTAGTAGCAGCAACAGTAGTAGTAGTAGTGGTAGCAGTAGTAGCAGCAGCAATAATAGTAGTATTAGTAGTAGCAGTAGCTGCAGCAGTAGTAGTAGTAGTAGCAGTAGCAGTAGTAGCAGCAGTATTAGTAGTAGTTGTAGTACTAGTAGCATTGGTACTAGTAATGGAAATAATAGCAGTAGTAGTAGCAGTATTAGTACTATTAGTAGTAGTAGTAGCGATAGCAGGAGCAGCAGTAGTAGTAGCAGCAGTAGTATTATTGGCAGTATAGTAGCAGTAGTAGTAATAGTAGCAGCAGCAGTAGCAGTAGTAGTCATAATAGCAACAGCAGTAGCAGTAGCAGAAGCAGTATTAGTAATAGTAGCAGCAGCACCAGCAGCAGCAGTAGTAGTAGTAGTAGTAGTCATAGTTGTATTAATAGTAGTTGTAATAGTAGTAGCAGTAGCAGTAGCAGTAGCAGCAGCAGCAGCAGCAGCAGTAGTAGTAGTAGTAGTAGTAGTAGTAGTAGTAGTAGTAGTAGAAGAAGAAGTAGTAGTAGAATAGTAGTAATAATAGTACTTGTAGTAACAGAAGTAGTAATAGTTGTAGTAACAGTAGGAGTAATAGTAGTAGTAGTAATAATAGTAATAGTCGTTGCAGCAGCACTACTAGCAGCAGCAGCAGTAGTAGTAGTAGTAGTTGTTGTTGTAGCAGTTACCAAGAGAGGGGGAGGTCCTGACGGTGCATTACTCCCGGACCCGTGGGGTTTCCTTGTTGTAAAGACGGGCCCCGAGAGCAGGGAAGCCCGGAGAAACAGAACCCAAGGGCCCTTATTATAGGAACAATGAACTTCTCCATACACAGGCTGGTAAGTTCTTCCTCAACTCCTGCATTTCATTTCAGTGGAATAACTCTGAGAAATAAAAACTCGTTGTTCCAGATTTAACTCCCTTTGATCACAGCGATCAATTTTTTGTTATCACGTGACTCTTTTACTTGATGATTGATGTTTTGTTTTTCTTTATTTTATTTTACTCCAGGCAGCGCGGGGAAGGCAACAGTATCAGAACAGCATGGAGTAATACATGTTATGGCTTGTAAAGAGGGGTAGCGGGAGAGATATCAGTTTCCTAACGTCAGATGATAACAGTTGTCTCAGGATGGGTTAGGTAAGCATCTACTGATCTGGGATGATATATGGTTGTTTCACTTTGCATATCAGTTTCCATTGTATGTGTTCTGGGATATGGTTCAGTTTTTTACACACACACACACACATACACATACAATCACATACACACACACAGAGGAAGAGTGACGAAAGTAGACAAGAAAGAGAGTGGCAGAAAATAAGGTGGGTACTCTCCCGTCGGGGATATACTGACATCCAAACCACGTCGAGGTTTTCCCGTGAGAAAGTCCAACTCTAGACTAAACTGGTGCAACGAAAACCAGTCCTGCTTCTGTGACCCACCGAGAATACAGGCCCAACCCCCGCGATTCTCTGAACTTCTTGCGGTCCTTTCGTGGATCTCTTGTGGTCCTGTCAAGGACCACAGGAGTAAACTCAGTAGGATCACGGGACGGTCTTGGTGGTAGAAGCGAACGAATAAGAAGAAGAAGATGGGTATCTATAAATGAAGAACATTTAACAACTCAATATTTCGGAACAAAGCTTTATTCAAGGATCATATATAAAAACAAAGTAAGACTACCTGTAAATGAAGAACACATAGCAAGCCAATATTTCGGCACAAAGCTTTTTTCAAGGGTCATATATAAAAACAACGCAAGGGTGACTATAAATGAGGAACACACAGCAACCCAATATTTCGGCGCAAAACCTTTTTCAAGGATCAAATAAAATCAGATAAAAATACGAAAACTAGTGCATATGGACATACCACTAAAATATGTCTACCTGAATGTGAAATGTATGTCCCTCATCTAATGGGACAATGATAACACGTTTGTCTTAAAATTACTTCCATGAGCCGGTGCTATATATAGTTCTAGTAGCGCTATATTAACGATGTGACTATTGTATATCGCAGTTTTAACTGTTAGAAATATGAACTTAATATTCCTTTCTTTGTTTCTCTACAGTTGTACTAACTTAATATTCCTTTCTTTGTTTCTCTACAGTTGTACTAACTTAACATTCCTTTCTTTGTTTTTCTACAGTTGTACTAACTTAATATTCCTTTCTTTGTTTCTCTACAGTTGTACTAACTTAATATTCCTTTCTTTGTTTCGCTACAGCCGTAACAACTTAACATTCCTTTCTTTGTTTCGCTACAGCTGTACTAACTTAACATTCCTTTCTTTGTTTTTCTACAGCTGTACTAACTTAACATTCCTTTCTTTGTTTCTTAACAGCTGTACTAACTTAACATTCCTTTCTTTGTTTTTCTACAGCTGTACTAACGTAACATTTCTTTCTTTGTTTCTCTACAGCTGTACTAACTTAATATTCCTGTCTTTGTTTCTCTACAGCTGTACTAACTTAACATTCTTTTCTTTGTTTCTCTACAGCTGTACTAACTTAACATTCCTTTCTTTGTTTCTCTACAGCTGTACTTAACTTAACATTCCTTTCTTTGTTTTTCTACAGCTGTACTAACTTAACATTCCTTTCTTTGTTTCTCTGCAGCTGTACTTAACTTAACATTCCTTTCTTTGTTTCTTAACAGCTGTGCTAACTTAATATACCTTTCTTTTCTTCTCTACAGCCGTAATAACTTAACGTTCCTTTCTTTGTTTCTCTACAGCTGTACTAGCTGAGCTAGAAAAAAATGTGTGAGTATTGCTGAACTATTCCCGCACGCAGTTGCTGTCTAGTACTCTGTTATATGCTGAAACATTAGGCAGCTTGTACGTTGTTTTCTAATCCACGTAGAATATCCTTTGTTGTTTCTGTGTCTCGCTGCGCCCTACACTTTGTGCACATGGTTTGGATAAGGATAAATAGCCGTGTTGTCCTTTGGTTGGGGCGCCCTATGTCACATTCGTGTTAGCCTACAATGGGGGATAAGCTAGAGGTTCTCTTCCGGTCGCCATCTTGGAAAGTTGACGAAGCTCTGCAAAGATCGAACCGCGGAAAAACCAACACAATTTGTTGACATCGGACTCCAGGGGGAAATATTGTCTTAAGAGGAAGTGGCTGCTGTAGGGACTAGACAGAAAACTGCACTGTTTTCAGTGGCCTTGCTTATCCCGGGCATCTACCGAACAGCCAGGACCCTTGCCTGTGTCCACAATATACCGTTTGGTTTTAAATGCTGGACAAATACTAACAGAATCCCGCACAGTTCGGGATATGTAAGGCGATCATGGGAAAGGAAACGAAAGAGATGTAGAAATGTCGCGTAGACAAGGTGAGATGAATGTCCTCTGCGAGTCGGTATTTGGTCACAAATTCACACACTGAAACAAAGAGCATATTTTCTCTTCCTGTTTGACCAAGGTTGTTTGTCATGCGCTCTCCCGTCTTCCTTCATGTTTGATAGACATCCACATGCGAGAGGGAGAACTTAACAATAATCTCCAAACCTAGAACAGTGGTATTTGTGAGCTGGGTTCATGTATATTGCCATGTTCTAAAATTCTTGTTTCCTGTATCTGTTGCCAAGTATTTTCAGTCACAAACTTCTGAACCAAGCCACGACTTGGCTTATGTCATCAAAGGTCATAGATGTCTGTTCCAGGTGCAGTAAATGCGAGTTATTCCTTGTTTAGGGTCAGATTGGTTTAAGTATACTAGGCTGTCTCTGGGGCCTGTAAACTGACTATTAAATACCTTTGCTTGGCACGTTCAACTCATTTGATCTGTCAATCAAAATATTTCTTTCAATGAAATGTAGAAGTGATAACTTACCTATTAACAGTATAGGCAGTGATAAACACTATGTTCCGCTTATCAGCAATTCGCATAATTCAAAGATGCTATAAAAGCAATATTCTACATATGTGACTGTAAGTTTTGTAAAAGAAATGTGGAACTACAATTAGATTCAAGAAAGAAGGCCTACCAGTCTTGATGGATGAAGTCACAAGTGCACTAAGACGAATGAAAAACGGTAAAGCTGCAGGACCAGATAGCATCACTACAGAAATAATAAAAGCTTTGGAAAATTTCGGAATTGAACAAGTCACAGAACTGTTAAACGCAGTATATCACACAGGAGAAGTACCAACAGACATAACTAAGTCAATCTTCACTACACTTCTAAAGAAGGAAGGAGCTACGAGTATTCAGTGTGATCATCACTGTACAGTCAGTCTTATGAGTCACATTACAAAGATACTTCTAAGAATTATAATGAGGATGAGAAACAAGATTAAGCCGGAAATATCAGAAGAACAATGTGGATCTGTAGAAGGAAAAGAAACAACAAACGCAACTTTCATATTAAGGATGTTAATAGAACGATCACTAGAAGTGAACAGAGATCTCTATGCGTGCTTCACAGACTACACTAAAGTATTTGATAGAGTAAGACATGGATAACCTTTTAAGATGCTTGACAAACTGGGAACTGATAGAAGAGACCTACAAGACAGTAAAGAACATCTGCTGGCAACAAACGGTATCAGTGAGTTCCAGCAAAAAAAAAAAAGAAGTGTGAGACAAGGATGTGCTCTGTCTCCAGACCGCATCTCTTTATACAATGAAATAATGAGAGAAATCAAGAAAATAGCTGGAGTAAAGATCGAAGGAAAGAAAGTAAACATCATCAGATATGCAGATAACGCAGCAATGATAGCAGAGAGTAGAAAAGCCTAACAAAAACTCCTAGAAAGTCACAGAAGAAGGTACAAAAAAGGGTTAAACACCAATAAAACAGAAGTAATAGTGATATCCGTTGAAAAGAAAATACCAGGATGCAGAATTATAGTGCAGGGGAAGATATTAAGACACATCAATAGATACAAATATTTAGGTACAGTCATAATATCTGAGGGCAGGTGCACTGAACAACCGTGATAGCAATGACAATGACAGCTTTTGGAAAAAATGAAGAACATATTAACAAGTCAAAAGCTGTCATTGGAAATAAGAATGATGAGCGTTGTAAGATGCTATATAGAACCTATTCTACTTTATGCAAGTGAAACATGGACCATATATGAACAATCAGAACAAAGAATAAAAGCTACTGAAATGTGGTTCCTAACAAGGATGCGTTGCAGACCATGGACAGCCAGAAAGACAAATGAAGAAGTGTTACAGCAGGCTAAAGAATATCCCAAACTGGTGCCATGCATAAAAAAAAAAAAACAATCAAAGTTTCTAGGACACATCAGCAGACATGAAGGTCTCGAAAAACTGGTCATGACTGGAAAGATAAATGGCAAAAGACATAGAGGGTGAAGAAGACAAGACACGTAGCTAGATGACCTGACTGTATGGTGTGGTATGAGAAGAAGACAGACAAGACATAGCTAGATGGCCTGACTGTATGGTGTGGTGTGAGAAGAAGACAGACAAGACATAGCTAGATGGCCTGACTGTATGGTATGGTGTGAGAAGAAGACAGACAAGACATAGCTAGATGGCCTGACTGTATGGTGTCGTGTGAGAAGAAGAAGACTCTAGATGATCTGACTGTATGTTGTGGTGTGAGAAGAAAAAGACATAGCTAGATGACCTGACTGTATGTTGTGGTGTGAGAAGAAGACAGACATACCTAGATGGCCTGACTGCATGGTTTGGTGTGAGAAGAAGAAGACAGACATAGCTAGATGACCTGACTGCATGGTTTGGTGTGAGAAGAAGAAAACAGACATAGCTAGATGGCCTGACTGCATGGTTTGGTGTGAGAAGAAGAAAACAGACATAGCTAGATGGCCTGACTGCATGGTTTGGTGTAAGAAGAAGAAGACAGACAAGACAAAGCTAGATGGCCTGACTACATGGTTTGGTATGAGAAGAAGAAGACAGATAAGACATAGCTAGATGGCCTGACTACATAGTGTGGTGTGAGAAGAAGAAGACAGACAAGACATAGCTAGATGGCCTGACTGTATGGTGTGGTGTGAAAAAACAATTGAATTGATTCGAGACACGGAAGATCGAGCGAGATGGAGAGAGATGACCACCAACGTCTATCGGCACGGCTCTGATCTGATCTGAGTAATATGGAAATGAATGAAGAAATTAAACAGATAAATTCATGGTCTCTTTGATGCTAAAAGATTCCGTATGTTACGGTGGAGCAGTAATATCACGAGTCTCCAGACTGCAGAGCACATCCTGGAACCTGCACTCTCCGTAGACTTAAGAGCCCAGACTTCGGCGTAAGAAAAGCAGAAAGACTATGGGGGCACGCATGCGATGAAGCTTAGGGTTGGCTCGGGGAGGGGGGGGGGAGCGATCTGTCCCTTTGTCTAGATGGCTCAGCATCAGATAAATGAAACTGCCAAAGAGGAGGGGGTGGGGGGAGAAGAAGTAGTAGAAGAAGAAGACGAATTGGTAGTAGGAGTAGTAGCAGTAGTAGTCGTAGTAGTAGTAGTCGTGGTAATAGTAGTAGTCACAGTAGTAGTAGTAGTCGCAGTAATAGTAGTAGTAGTAGTAGCAGTAGTAGTAGTAGTAGTAGTAGTAGTAGTAGTAGTAGGAGTAGAGGTAAAAGAAGAAGAAGAAAAAGAATGAAATAATTGAAACTTGCCATAACATTACATTGTGATCATTCTTTTCACAGACTTCACGACTCTTTCATCAGGGATGGCCGTGCAACAAAGGATGATCTTATTAACAGAACAAAGGATGATCTTATTAACAGACTGAGAATGTAATATTTTAAGAAAGTTTCTTCAATGATAAGACAATGATCGTACTGACGGATTAAAAAAACCTAATTCTTTAATATGTGTATGAAGATTATTTATCTGTTCACAGCAATATACGTGAACAAACGAACATATGGTCAATGACAATTAGAATGAGTGAAAGAATTTTCGACTGTCCTAAACTGGGAGCGATAAGCTGGACTTTTTAATGAGGATAGAGTCTGTACCTTTTTATAAGGACAGAGTTTGTACTTTTTTTAATAAGGATAGAGTTTGTTCAGGAGAACATAATCGCACGTCTCTCACTTGGAAGTCGGCGTTTCAAACCAGGCAGGGGGAGGGGGGACCCCCAGTAGCCCACCTTGTAGAAACAGAAATGGGTACCTGGTTCCTGAAGCTAGGAAAGGAAAGACTGCCAGGTGTGACGCTGACCACATCGCCCTCTAGTTTGTCGTCAGGTGAAGGGAAAAAAAAATGGCCACTAAACCACATCCTTAATGGTTTTATGATATCATTGGGCTATATTTTATAAGATAATACCCTACCCCACATCCAGCATGAAATCAAGTCCTGGGATAATGACATTGGCTACAGCTGCCTTTTCTCTCGTATAATTTTACTGAGCGGCTATGTTACACGTTTATTATACAGGCAATGCCGAAGTCCTGGTCTCTGTTTGCCAAGCAATTTTCACAGACCCTGAAACCATTTTTTTCAAAATCAACTTTCCTGCAAATACCATGGGCACAAAAAAAAAGAACAAATATATCCATACTACAATAACTTAAAATTGAAGAAGGCTGGTTAGTTAAGAGGATTAAGCAGAAAAAAACCTTATATTTTGGACATATTAAACGTCATGATAATTTAGAGAATACCGTCTTGGAGGGATACATAATGGGAAAAAGAAAGAGAGGAAGACCAAGGGAAGATGGCTGCAAGACATTGTTGAGGATCTGCAAATAGATGCATCAGCAGCTGGGCATCTTGCTTATAACCGAGAGGCCTACAGGAGAGCTGTTAGGGAGGCAAAGTTCCACAAGCGGCATGCACATGACTGGCTGACTGACTGACAGCTCTCCTACCCCTCCCACGTACGGGATTGTTCAATCTAGCTGTAGCTGAAACTGTACTTACCAATCTAGCTGTAGCTGAAACTGTACTTACCAATCTAGCTGTAGCTGAAACTGTACTTACCAATCTAGCTGTAGCTGAAACTGTACTTACCAATCTAGCTGTAGCTGAAACTGTACTTACCAATCTAGCTGTAGCTGAAACTGTACTTGCCAATCTAGCTGTAGCTGAAACTGTACTTACCAATCTTGTACCTAAAGAAAAGTTTTTGAAGAAAAGAAATCTGACATTCGACCTTATTAAACAGCAACTGACAATGATATCTAATTGCAACCTCTCTTTTTTTTTTTAGAAGTGTAGCTCTTCTTCATCTGCCAGGTTATAAAGAAATAATTTGATAAAAAATGTTAACTAAATAAAAACATGCATAAGCATCAGCATGCTGGTATGTCACCATTAGTCGTTTGTCTGAATTACTGGTTATAAACTTGAGAACCAAAAACTAGAGCTCTATAAACCTGTTTACCAAAAACCCTGAACTCTATAAACCGGTCTACCGAAAACCCATAACTCTATAAACCTGTTTACAAAAAACCCTGAACTCTATAAACCTGTTTACTAAAAACCCTTCACTCTATAAACCTGTTTACCAAAAAAACGTGAACTCTAAAAACCTGTTTACCAAAACCCCTGAACTCTATAAACCTGTTTACTAAAAACCCTGAAATCCATAAACCTGTTTACTAAAACCCTGAACTCTATAAACCTGTTTACTAAAACCCTGAACTCTATAAACCTGTTTACCAAAAACCCTTCACTCTATAAACCTGTCTACCGAAAACCCAGAACTCTATAAACCTGTTTACCAAAAAACGTGAACTCTATAAACCTGTTTACCAAAAACCTGTCACTCTATAAACTTGTTTTAAAAAACGTGAACTGCATAAACCTGTTTACCAAAAACCCTGAACTCTATAAACCTGTTTACTAAAAACCCTGAACTCTATACACCTGTTTACTAAAAACCCTGAACTCTATAAACCTGTTTACTAAAAACCCTTCACTCTATACACCTGTTTACTAAAAACCCGGAACTCTATAAACCTGTTTACCAAAAACCCTGAGCTCTATAAACCTGTTTACTAAAAACCCTGAAATCCACAAACCTGTTTACCAAAACCCTGAACTCTATAAACCTGTTTACTAAAACCCTGAACTCTATAAACCTGTTTACCAAAAACCCTTCACTCTATAAACCTGTCTACCGAAAACCCAGAACTCTATAAACCTGTTTACCAAAAAACGTGAACTCTATAAACCTGTTTACCAAAAACCTGTCACTCTATAAACTTGTTTTAAAAAACGTGAACTGCATAAACCTGTTTACCAAAAACCCTGAACTCTATAAACCTGTTTACTAAAAACCTTGAACTCTATACACCTGTTTCCAAAAAACCGGAACTCTATAAACCTGTTTACTAAAAACCCTGAACTCTATAAACCTGTTTACTAAAAACCCTGAACTCTATAAACCCGTTTACCAAAAACCTTGAACTCTATAAACCTGTTTGCTAATAACCCTAAACTCTATAAACCTGTTTACTAAAAACCATGAACTCTATAAACCTGTTTACTAAAAACTCTGAACTCTATAAACCTGTTTACTAAAAACCCTGAACTCTATAAACCTGTTTACCAAAAACCCTTCACTCTATAAACCTGTTTACAAAAAGTGAACTCTATAAACCTGTTTACCAAAAACCCTTCACTCTATAAACCTGTTTACTAAAAACCCTTCACTCTATAAACCTGTTTACTAAAAACCATGAACTCTATAAACCTGTGGACCAACACCTTGAACACTTTAAACCTGTGGACCAAAAGCCCTGAACTCTATAAACCTGTTTATCAAAAACTCTGAACTCTATAAATATGTGGACCAAAAACCCTGAAATCTGTAAACCTGCGGACCAAAAACTCTGAACTCTATAAACCTGTGAACCAAAAACTGATGCAAAATGTCGGTGGCAGGAAAGGGAACGTTGTGAAAGTCTTGGAATATCCTGGTTAGATGGGCGGTGCGATGGCTTGTCAAAACCTAACCCAAGAAGCGAGTTTGTCGGTTGCTTCTACTACTGTAGCATCCCCCACCCCCTCTTACAAAGGCTGTTGAAGCTTTGGTACTTACATGATTGTACCCATAGGAGGCAGTGTAATAGCTTCAGCAGACAAGAAATACTATCAACGATGGTGCAGTGACCTCATCTTTTGAACCATTTCCCACAACGTTCTTCTGAAGGTCGTCTATTGCTCGTTATCTTGCTTTCGTTGTCCACGTTTTTGGAGAGAGAGAGAGAGAGAGAGAGCGAGAGAGAAAGAGAGAGAATAGTTGAAAGAAGTTTTATTTCTCACCAAACTGCAGGTTTTAAAGTAAAAAAAAAAATAAAACAAAAACCCGATGTCGTAGAAGTGACAGCCCCTGCTACATTCCACTGAATTCTTTAATCAGTGTCATGATTTCATATACTGATATTAATTATCAGTCTCTGTTTATGAAATGAACCCTGTAAACCTAAACCACATTACTGAACACAGCCAAAGAGTTCGAAAAAAATCAAGAATAGTCCACAGAGATCCCAATTCAGCTCGCCTATTTGCAAATTTCTAGTTGAGCGGCACGCATATTAATATACGGACATTGTTTGATTTGGGTGCTTAAATTAATGGGGTTCCAGCTCCGCATAATCGGCAATAAGTGGAACCAAAACCATTGTTCAAATATACAATCCCGGTAATATATTGCAGACCAGACGGTTTGCATTTATTGGATTTTATAACTGTACATTAAAATTAATACAGTACGCAGTTTTGTGCATAAGAATAAACAGGCGTGTCTGTTTGCCTGCATTAATACAAAGTGAAGAACATGGTTATGTGAATTACAGAATATGATATAAGGACTGATGAAATCACAGGGAAAACAAGGGAAAAAACTGTGTTGCTGGAGCAGAGAGTTTGTTTCGTGTTGGAGGTGAGAGAGAAGAGAAGGGAGAGAGAGGGAAGAGAAGGAGTAAAAGCCAGAGCAAGAGAGACAAGAGAGAAAGACATAGGGAGCAAGAGATTGAGAGAGAGAGAGAGAGAGTGTGTGAAAGATAGAGAGGGAGAGAGACAGAGTGAAAGACAGACAGGAAGAGAGACAAAGAGTGAAAGACATAGGGAGCAAGAGATTGAGAGAAAGTGTATGTGAAGGATAGAGAGGGAGAGAGGCAGAGAGTTAAAGACAGAGAGGTAGAGAGTGAAAGACGAAGAAGGCAAGTGAGAGTGAGTGAAAGACAGAGAAAGAAAGAGAGAGAGAGAGAGAGTTAAGACATAAAGAACGAAAGAGACAGAGAGTGAAAGAGAGAGGGAGATAGGAAAAGAATGAAAGACGAAGAGCGCAAGAGAGTGAGTGAGAGACAGAGAGAACAAGTAAGAGTGAAAGACACAGAAAACAAGAGAGAGAGAGAGAGAGAGAGAGAGAGAGAGAGAGAAAGAGAATATTAAAAACTTAGAGAGAGAGAGAGAGAGAAAGAGAATATTAAAAACTTAGAGAGAGAGAGAGAGAGAGAGAGAGAAAGAATACTAAAAACTTAGAGAGAGCGAAATACTTAGAGGGATAGCAAGAGAGAGAGAGAGAGCGAGCGAAAAACTTTGAGAGAGAGAGAGAGAGAGCAAGAGAGAGAGTTAAAACTTAGAGGGATAGAAATAGCAAGAGAAAGAGAGAGTGTGAAAAACTTAGAGAGATAGAGAGAGCAAAAGAGAGAGAGAGTGAAAAATTTAGAGAGAGAGAGAGAGAGAGTAAAAAACTTAGAGGGATAGAAAGAGCAAGAGAGAGAGTGAAAAACTTAGAGAGATAGAGAGAGCAAGAGAGAGAAAGAGTGAAAGAAAGAGAAGGAGAGAGAGAATATGTGTGAAAGAAAGAGAGAGAAAAAACAGAGAGAAAAAGTCATATTTCTTCAGAAAAGTGCGTTATGACTGACGTATTAAATTCATTTTGGGATACAGAGTTACAGATGGATGTATAGATGGATGGATGCATGAATGCATGGATGGATGGATGGACGACGGACGGCTGGATGGATGGATAAATGGATGGATGAACTGATGGATGGACGGATGACAAAAAGAATGAACAGATTGTTGAATCGATAGATCTCACAGACTGTCCATCAAAAGTACAGTAGACCGGGAGTTGGCAGTCCTCCCTTCTCAAGGATCAGATGTCATGTCTATGAATGGTCGTCGGGCCACATTTATCCCTGTAGCTATTACATGAGGATAATAATAATAAACATAACAAAACTATGAATACTATGTTCACTTGCGTCAGAAGCCTGCAGGTTGTAGACCTCTGCAATAAACAAAGAGGAATGCAGATACGTGGCTATACAGACAAACAGACAGAGAAACAGGCAAACAGGCAGACAGATAGATAGATAGATAGATAGATAGATAGATAGATAGATAGATAGATAGATAGATAGATAGATAGATAGATAGATAGATAGATAGATAGATAGATGACTTTCACAGTTGATTCTATGAACATTTGATTGACGTAAGCAAGTGCAACAAATCACATTTCTGTTACACACTACAGTTCATCCCGATAGCCTCTTGTTTATTGTATTAGTCCATAGTTTCTCCTGTTTAGTATAGTCTTTTTATGCAAAGTTGCTCCTCATATGGCCCAGTCTATTGCTAGTTCTTCCTTGCCCTCTCCGTTGGTGGAAAAGGCGTCATGCGCACAACAAAACATCCTAGTGTCACAGTTTATATCTACCCGCTAGCTTCCCGTCTTCCATGTTTGCCATGTAATATTTGTTCCGAGACACGGCCGCCATACTTTCTCCAAACATTCCTCAACCTTTTTATTTTGTCTATTGTCATCATGGATGGGAGCTTGCAGTACCTCCCAGCTGGCTTCTTCTTCTTCTTCTTCCTCCGCACACTGGCGATGATACGTGGGGCCCCGATTTTTGCGATGCACCTTTTTTGGCTGGGTATCTCTGACTTCAGCAGCTTTCCTTGCTAGGACCGACTGTGGTCTTGTTCGGACTGCCATGAATACAGTGGTGTAGGCCAAATTCAGCACTTTTCCTTGCTAGGGCAGACTGTGGTCTTGCTCGGACTGCCATGAAGACAGTGGTGTAGGCTGGCCTGGCCAAAACTTTTTTTCCAGCCTCTGGTGGCTGTACTTAAGCCCTTTCTCCATGTCAGATCCAGCATACACCGCTGGCTGGCTAGACGGCTTTGAGACAGTTCCACAGAGATACTCCGACTTTGGGATGAGGAATCTGATGAGTGCCTCAACGATATCCATTCCCCGCCAACTATAGTCTGCCGGCTCTGTTTTGTTAACATCATTCTGATAGCCATTGTTGTAAAGATCCATAGACTTTTCATGTCCTGGATTCATTGGTATCACACCAGATTTTCCTCATCCCCGCCGGTAATCTCCATGTCCCCATCCGTCCTGACATTACATTTTACAAAAATAATAATTACAATTAGTGTTGATTGCTACAAGTTTCTGGGCTACAGAAGTAAGTCAGAGTTTTTAAGCAAACAGATCTATGTTCCCTGTCTCACAAAGACTATGTTAAGATAAGACACAGTTGTTCCCAGGGGATTTCTGTCATTTAATGTTCATTATTTTCCTAAAGGCAGTGATGACGTCCATTTCCCCCTCCTTCTTGTGTAAGCGTTTGTGATCCATGTAAAAGTGCGCTAGGCGTGCAGGTCTCATGATCCAGACCCTTTGTCTATAGTGTTCATTCTCTGTTACTCCATTCCATTTCCATTAGATGGTTGCAGCCTTTCATATCTGTGAATAGATTTCATCGTTAGAATGTGGCCGTAACTGTAGATCCAGGATAACCGAACCTGTCTACTGATTTCACTGGGTTTAACTTCAGGGTTCCATTGTTCATTGTGGCAGTGCATTGTTCAAGTGCTAATGTTTTAGACTCATAATAAGGACGCGATAATACTGTACTCGAAGTATGGGTAGACCAAAAGAGACACGGAGAAGAACAACAGAGAGGATGTTGAGCAATAGAGGGCTCACCTGGGCAAGAGCGGAAAAAAAGCAAAGGACAGGCATTTGTGGAAACCCTTGCAGAAGTCCCATGTGCTCTGGGCACGTAAGATTCAGAGAGAGAGAGAGAGAGAGAGAGAGAGAGAGAGAGAGAGAGAGAGAGAAAGTAAATGTACTCAGGATGAACTATGTAGAAGTCAGTGGCTCATGGCTGCCCGCTTGCGTCAAGGCTGGCCAGCCACAGCTGGTCAGAGTCCAAGACACTGTCCCACATCCCAGCTGTGCTTATATAAACAGGCAGCTTGTAGTCTGACCAAGTGAAGAGAGGGCGATACCGGTTCCAGAAATAGACTGAGCTGAAGTTGGGCATTCTGGGCCGAAATGGGCATAACTGCGACACAACGAAACAAACGCCTGTTGGGAGCGCTAGGAGAAAAAGATACTACTACTACTACTAACTACTACTACTACTACTACTACTATACTACTACTACTACTGTTACTACTACTACTATTACCGCTACTACTAAAACTACTACTACTACTACTATTACAAATTTGCCATGAAAGCTACTCCATTAGTCCTTTTAGTTTGTTTTTTGTTTTGTTTTCCTCCCATTCCAAAGACCTTGCTTATCGTGGATCTAAAAACCCTGTTTTCTTTCCAAACACTCCAAACTCATATTCTTTGCGCTCAAAGAACGCCACTGGCTTTACCTGTAGCACAGAGAACCAGTGCCTAGGTACACCATCACGACCACCACACAAACAAAAAAAAAAAACCCACCACATTTCTACTGTTTCCAGTCCTGTTTGTTCCGATATTTATGCCGACAGTACATTATGCGATAAATTGTGTAAGTGCCCGTAATATGAGCAGAGTAGACGCAGGGGAACTAATCGATATTTTAAGATAGTCTTACAGCAGTTTTTATTCCCCCTGAGGCCCGGACAAGTAGTCGATATATTCAGCTGACACAGTCCGGCCCCTTCTCTCATGGTCTCTGCCGGAGTTTTTCCAATTTTGGTGCTTTAGCGTCGTTTAGTGTTGGCGATAAAGTAAATCCACCATGCTGGAGTTAGACCCGGGGTGGGAGGGGGGGGTTTGTGTTTAAGTCGGGTTGTCATATTTCATTTCGGCCATAGTCGCCCCAAATCAGGTTTTCCAATCTTTCTACTCAACCGTCAGCCAGCAGCTCTCGTTTCATACATCTATATATGTCCTCTCAAACACACCAACTGTCCCAACAATGAAAGTATAATTATAATTTGCAAGAAACTATGAGAAGCCATGTTTCCAGGGAACAAAAACACGCGCTGTCCTTTCAACCGGCATTTGTGTGTGTGTGTGTGTGTGTGTGCCGGCTTTTTACATAATAAATGTGTGAACGAACACAGCCGGTGTTGAGACTGCTATTAGTATTTCTTGTATAATTAAGAAAGGTAAATGGGTTGTTGGAGAAAGAATAATAGTAATTATTACAATAAGGACAAAGTTTTATAATTGATAGATGCCAGTAGGGGGAGGAGTTGGTGCCTGGACAAAGTAGAAACACACCAGAGATTTGTGTGTGTGTATATATAAAAGAAAAGAGGACATCATACAAATGATACAGGTTTGTAATAACGCGTATATTACATTCAAAGCGTAAAATGTACGTAAAACTAAAAGTCCACATTTACATTTCGAAGAGGTTGAGACTGTTATTTCAATATTTTGTGGACTTTACAAGTTGTTTGACTGTCAGATTGTTATTTCAATATTTTGTGGACTTTACAAGTTGTTTGACTGTCAGATTGTTATTTCAATATTTTGTGGACTTTACAAGTTGTTTGACTGTCAGATTGTTATTTCAATATTTTGTGGACTTTACAAGTTGTTTGACTGTCAGATTGTTATTTCAATATTTTGTGGACTTTACAAGTTGCTTGACTGTCGGAATGTTATTTCAATACATTTTTTTTCCTTTTAATGTCTTACATGATTGACTAATCGTTCAAATGGCATTTCAGTACTTTGTTCATGTTATAACGTGTGTGTGTGTGAGTGTGTGTTTGTGTGTGTGTATGTGTGTGTGTGTGTGTGTGGGCGAGCGAGCGACTGACTGATTGTTACTACTTTGTGGTCATGAAAACTTGATAACCTTTTTGTGGGGGCGTAACTTATATTCTTTTACTGTCAGACTGTTAGTTCAGTAATTTGTGGGTTTTATATCGTGCATGTGCAACTGTCACAACGTTATTTCAGTATGTTGTGGACCTTTTATCTGTCATGTATAAATGTCACAACGTTAGGTCAGTATTTTGTGGGCCTTTTATCTTACATGTATAAATGTCACAGTGTTACGTCAGTTCTTTGTTGGTTTCATAACTTGCGTTTGATACTGTTGGATCGTTATTTCAGTGTTGGGTAATCTTTACTGTAAGAGTGACTGACTGATCTTGGCACAGCTGACCGTCAGCCGTCCCAGTTGCTTCTATATTGTTAGAAGAATAGCCCCTCAGTAGATGCAGAAAGAACAATACATACATACTAGCTGAGTACCCGACGTTGTCCGGGTATTTATTTATCCCAATCACGAAAGTTATATTCCTTTCCACAGCCTTCTAGAAGGTTCTACAGAGGTCTAATATGTTCTACGATCTTCTAGAAGGTTCTACAATGTTCTATTAATTTTCACAACCTTCTAGATGGTTCTACAGCGTTTAGACGGTTTGATTATAAACAACATTTTTAGTTTCACCTCCAGGAGCAAGAATAAATAAATTCTTGGGTGAACCCACCTTTGAGCAAGCAACATAAAGTTGTCCGTGGGAGAAACATGACGATCTCAAATCTATCTCTCTCCTTCTCTCTCTGTCCCTATCTCCATCTATCTCCTTCTCCATCTCTCTCTTCCTCTCACCCTCTCATTCTCCATATCTCTCCTCTCTCTGTGCCTCTCTCTCTCTCTCTCTCCCTTGAGCAAGCAACATAAAGTTGTCCGTGGGAGAAACTTGATGATCTCAAATCTATCTCTCTCCCTCTACCTCTCTATCTCTCTCTCCCTCTCTTTTCCTCTCTCTCTCCCTCTCTCTCTCCTTCTCTATCCTCTCCCTTGAGCAAGCAACATAAAGTTGTCCGTGGGAGAAACTTGATGATCTCAAATCTATCTCTCTCCCTCTACCTCTCTATCTCTCTCTCCCTCTCTCTTCCTCTCTCTCTCCTTCTCTCTCCTCTCCCTTGAGCAAGCAACATAAAGTTGTCCGTGGGAGAAACTTGGTGATCTCAAATCTATCTCTCTCCCTCTACCTCTCTGTCTCTCTCTCTCTTTTCCTCTCTCTCTCCCTCTCTCTCCTTCTCTATCCTCTCCCTTGAGCAAGCAACATAAAGTTGTCCGTGGGAGAAACTTGGTGATCTCAAATCTATCTCTCTCCCTCTACCTCTCTATCTCTCTCTCCCTCTCTCTTCCTCTCTCTCCCTCTCTCTCTCCTTCTCTCCCCTCTCCCTTGAGCAAGCAACATAAAGTTGTCGGGGGGGGGGAAACATGGTGATCTCAAATCTATCTCTCGCGCTCTCTGTCCCTATCTCTCTCTTTCTCTCTCCCTCCTCTCCTTCTCTCTTTACCTTACTCTCTCCTTCTCTTTCCTCCTTTCTCTCCCTCTCTATCTACCTCACTCTCCTTTCCCCTCTCTCCCTCTCTTTCCCCCTCTATCCCTCCCTTCTCTCTCCCCGTATCTATCTCTCTCCATCTCCCTCTCCCTTTTCCTCTCTCCCTCTCTCTCTCCCTCTCTCTCCATCTCCCTCTCTCTCCATCTCCCTCTCTCTCTTCCTCTCCCTCTCTCCCCTCTCCCTTCCTCTCTCTTTTCCCGTCTCTCTCTCTCTCTCCCTGCCTCTTTCTCTCTCCCTCTCCGTCTCTCTCCCTCTCTCTTCTTAATTTAGAAAGATAATTTGAAAAAATAAGAAAACGGCACACTGTCACAGAGCAACGAAATCTACTATGGAATACAATAAAAAGATAATATATACGTTTACTTATATATAAAAGCAATGAGAATATACAAATATAAATGTTGCTTTGTTCTCTTATACATTAGACAACATAACACTGGATTTGTGTATATGTATACACCTTCCAGTCTCTGAGAATTCTGACGAGATCAGGTTTGCTCTTCTATGAATTTACATAGCTGTCGTCCGCTGATCTGCCAGTATTTGTCTTCACTGTAGTGTCTCCTATATCAGGGAATGTGCTTTATTTTGTTTTGATAGTTGGTGGCATGTATATTCTCTACGTGACTTGGAATACCTCAGACAGATCATCAGTTTTGATATGTACTATCTGTCTGAGTAAGTGCAGGCTTATTTAGTTTTCTGCTATTTATATCTTTTGACTGATGACACAGTATTACTGTCCACAACACAAAAAGGAATGGAAAAACTAATTATGTCAGTCCGTAAGAACAGCGAAGAGCAGAACCTCTATCTTAATGCAAATAAAACTAAATTGATGACAACTGACAAAACAAACAAGGCAGCTGAAATATATATCAATGAGGAAAAATTGGAAGAAGTGGAGAGTTTTGAATATCTTGGATCACTACTAACTAATAATCGAGATACGAGGGAAATTAAAAGGAGGACATCTATTGCTCTTCAGAAAGTAAAGCAAATAAAGAATCTGTGGAGAGGAACGGACATAACTACAAAAATAAGATTGTTAATGGCATGCATCTTTCCCATCGCAACATATGCCTGTGAGACCTGGACACTTAACAAAACAGCTGAGAAACACATAAATGCCTTTGAATGTAAATGCTACAGAAGAGTTCTCCAAATATCGTGGACACAAAAAAGAACAAATATACTACAAGAGCTTAATATTGAAGAAGGCTGGCTAGTAAAGAGGATTAAAGAGAGAAAACTTAAATATTTTGGACACATTAAACGTCATGATAATTTAGAGAAGACCATAGTGGAAGAATACATAATGGGAAAAAGAAAAAAAGAGGAAGACCAAAACGAAGATGGCTGCAAGACATCGTTGACGATCTGCAAATGGATGCAGTAGCAGCAGGCCATCTTGCTCACAACCGAGAGGCCTACAGGAGTCTTGTTTGGGAGCAAAGTTCCGCAGGGGACATGCAAATGAATGAATAAATATCTTTTGACATCTTTGCTTTACGAGAACGTTTATCTCCTGTGTTAGAGGGTCCATTTATTTGTAATTTTCATTGAATTACATCCATGAAGTTTATTTCTTTTGTTTAAAATTAATTACCTGTTCATTGTTTCATCATCATCATCATCATCATCATGTGCCGTGCCAATTGGCGTTGGCTATTATGTCTCACCATGGTACACGATCCTTCACGCAGGCCATCAGTTCATATGGTGATCTAATCTCACACTAGCTCCTCAGGCTATTCAGTATCATCTTTCTTGGCTTTCCCCTGACTCTTCATCCCTCTGTTTTTCCTTTTGTTACAGTATTTTCAGTGTCCCGGTCTTCTCATTGATGTGCTGTGAAAGTACAATAAGACGCTCTCCTATTTTTTTGGATACATTTTTTTTTTGTCTCTCCATCTTTTCTCATACACTCTTCATTGTCTACTTTACCAAAAATATGTGTTAAAAAGTACACATAAACAGCCTCGAGAAATAATGGACAAAAAGACTTAGATGTGAAAGAAAGAAAAATAGTAAAAGAATAAGGAGGAATTGAACCACGGAGCCTAGCAGAGGGAGGTACTGCCGAGCCGCAAGGGGAAGCGGAACTGTCACCTCAGACACTCTGCGTCCCTGTTTCACCAAGTACACCATTCTAAAGTCCAGTATCGTCCTGTAAGTGGACTTTCAGCTACTGGTGGTGTTTCGGTGATCGAATATCCTTTGTCCACTCGAAGAAACATGACGCTTCATTCAATACTTTCATGATAAAATAGGACGCTTCATTCAATACTTTCATGATAAAATAGGACGCTTCATTCAATACTTTCATGATAAAATAGGACGCTTCATTCAATACTTTCATGATAAAATAGGACGCCTCATTTAGCACTTTCATGGTAAAATAGGGCGCTTAATTCGGTACACTCATTATAAAATAGGGCGCTTAATTCGGTACACTCATTATAAAATAGGACGCTTAATTCAGTACACTCATGATAACAGAAACCTGCTGCTAGCTTCTAGGCTGAAGCCTTGGGGAGATCTACAAAACAGAAACGAAAATAATCATGCACCCACACTGACATCTCCTGCAAGATTATAATTCTCACCCTCTCCTCGTTACCTGAAAACAAAATCTCCCTGGAAGTAGAACGGTGCCTGTCAGATGAAGAAGTTACAAGGAACATTTCACCGAAAACATTTTTTGCTGCAACAAATAAGAGCAGCTTTTGAAAAGTAAAAAAAAAAAAACTTAGCGTCCAGTTGATATGCACTGGACAATCTCCAAAACGTTTGTAAGACTAAAAGGTAATCGTTTGTGCGCAGAGGAAAGGCTGGTTACACTGTAGGAAGTAGTTATACGAGAAAATGCGGAGGAAAAACACGGAAACAGTATTTGAAAAACAATTATTTTAAACGATCAATTATAAAACAAAGGGAAAGAATCAGGATGTTGAAAGCAAGAAATGGCGTATTGCCTGGGTACGGCTGATAACATTTGCGTGAGCTGGGGTAGGGACGGACAGTTTATCAGAGCTCGGGAATTCATAATTGCGCGGGCGGCTTCGGTATCGGTATAAATTGTACGAAACATGACAGGCAAGCGGCTCGATTTATGCTGAATATGTCGGCGATTTCATTAAAGTCCTTATTTACTTTGGCAGCCGTGTAAATGGCATGGCTTTGGCTGGGAGATCTAGAGGGATATACCAATATTGATCGAAGAAATATAACTAGCAAAGCACCGGCCATTGCCATGGAGACAAAACGCTGGGCCCCAAGGATTGGTGTATTTCTGCCTTTGGGGCCTTCGTGGAAGACAAAGAGCCCGCTCCAATCAAAACAAAAGTCTGGTATATTTCTTAAGAGCCCTGGTCAAATTACCTGCTCCAAATGCCCAGCTCTGATCTGTTTCTGTCCCTTGCATTTTGGTTTCCAGGCCTGAGGTCCCGAGGGTGTACTCCACAGATCAGGGCATGCTCACCGTGACAGAATCCTTTAATGAAAGCCGGTTAAATGATGGACTTCCTCAGATTCGTTTTCCTTAGCTTTCACATTTCACGTATAGGTCAGTCCATGCATAACTGTAGCATATTTTGTCATTATAACAGTGTCATTTCCCGGATTAAGGTCACAAACAACAAAATATTCACAATAAGTTTTACAGAAATACGAAACATACACTAAATATAGAAATTCTAAACTTCATTACTAAATATAAAAATACTAAACTTATACGCTAAACAACATATTAAACATCATGTCAATTTAGAGAAGACAGTCTTGGAAGGATAGATAATGGGAAAAAGAAAGAGAGGAAGACCAAGGCGAAGATGGCTGCAAGACATCATTGATAATCTGTATGTGGATGCAGGGCATCATGCTTACAACCGATAGATCTACAGGAGAGCTGTTAGGGAGGCAAAGTTCCGCAAGGGAGGTGCAAATGACTGACTGACTGATACACTAAACAAAGATTTTACGACATCTAATGGTGTCAGGGGAAAAAAAACCAAAACAAAACACCAAAATCGAGAAGGGTGCACTCTAACTGTGGTCTCCACATTTTGTATCTGTATGCATCTGCTTCACTTCGTCTGAAAAATATGAGTATGTTTACGATGAGTCGTTATTTACTATCACATTGTACAAATCATTTAACTGTCTTCGTCCCTTATTTAATAAAAAGATCTGCATGTCGCTAAATGCTTCTTAACAAACATATCTACATATATTGATTGTAGTCACAGATCGTATTCTAGCTGGTTGGTCTGTAATAATGTACAAGCTATTTATTTATATAGAGGAAGACCAAGAGAAATGATACTGGACAGTCTGACGGGATGGTGTGAGAGGAGATCACCAACTGAACTGATGGGCTGCATGAAGGATCGGATACTCTGGAGAAGCATAATAGCCAACGCCAGTCGGCACGGCACATGATGATGATGATGATGATGATATTTAGTGTTGAATTGCATATATAAACTCATCTAGATAGTTTCTTTCATTTATTTTATTTATTACAGTTTCTCATCTTTCTACTGTTCTTTTATTTTTATCGTATCTTTATCATTCACTTCTTTTCCTTTGTCTTCTTTTTCTTCATGATTTTTTTCTTCCTCATTAAAAAAAAAATCTTCTATTCCTTTTGTCATAATCATGTCATTATTGTCTTCACTCTTTGTTTCTTTTCTTTATCTCAGGTTTATCATTACTCAATATTTGTTTTCTATCACAATTATTATTTCTGCTCTCTTTTCCCTTTCCGTTAAAACATTTTTATTTTGTTTGTTTTTTTCTCTCACTCCATTCTTTACGTCTTCTCTTGTACTGATCCCACACCCAACCTTCCACTGCTTCATCACTTCTCTTCCCCCCCCCCCCCCCACTTTCATCAGCCATCATCAATCAGGACTCTTTGTCTTCAGAATATCAGACTTCAGCATGAGCCGGTGAGTACCATTGGCTTATGTACACCTCCCATTTATCACATGTCTTATCAGTGCAGCCCTCGCGCCTGTCTCGATGGGTCTCGTGTGGCATCGATTCTCTTATCTATCTTCCACTAAAATAACTAGCATTAGCGGCGTGACCCTGGAATCCTTTGCCGTAATCCTAGGATCTTAGATAACTTATATTTCTGATGAAAAGATAGCGGTGTTTTTGTCAATTATAGATTTGATGTAAAAGCTTTAGAAAATTGTTCGTGCAGTTCAGATTATATAAATAATGTACATATGTTATGAAAGTCTTGGCAAGGGCAAAGCTTGGGGCAGCAAAGGTGAAGTACTGGGGTTTCAATAATAGTTTGATGTGCTTAAACTACTAGCAGATTTCAGACAACTTTTGGTCCACTGGAACATGTCCGCTAATGGAGGTTTCTCGAGGTCTACAGGTGGAATTATTGCGAGGTCTCCATAGGCTATCTATCTATCTATCTATCTATCTATCTATCTATCTATCTATCTATCTATCTATCTATCTATCTATCTATCTATCTATCTATCTATCTATCTATCTATCTATCTATCTATCTGTCTGTCTGTCTGTCTGTCTGTCTGTCTGTCTATCTGTCTGTCTGTCTGTCAGATTTTTTTTTACTTTTATTTATATTAAGAAGCAAATAAATAAACGATAAAAAAACGGAGGAAGGTCTGTACATTATGTCAGCAATTTCCAGCACGTGAGCTTGGCATGGAGTAGTAATGCATGGCGGAACCTTTTCACTCATTCATCTGTATGTCCCTTGCGGAACTTTGCCTCCCTAACAGCACTCCTGTAGGCCTCTCGGTTGTGAGCAGAAAAAAAAATGGATTTGCAGATCATCAACGATGTCTGACAGCCATCTTCGCCTTGGTCTTCCTCTCTTTCTTTTTCCCATTATGTACCCTTCCAAGACTGTCTTATCTAAATTCTCATGACGTTTAATATGTCTAGAATTTTCAAGTTTTCTCTTTTTAATCCTCCTTAATGGTCAACTTTCTTCAATATTAAGTTTTTGTAGTAAGGTTATATTTGTTCTTTTTTGTGTCCATGATATTTGAAAGACTCTTCTTTAGCATTTACACTCAAAGGCATTTATGTGTTTCTCATCTGTTTTGTTAAGTGTCCAGGTCTCACAGGCATATGTTGCGATGGGAAAGATGCATGCCATTAAAAATCTTATTTCTGTAGTTCTGTCCGTTCCTCTTCACAGATTCTTTAGTTGTTTTAATTTCTGGAGCCATAGATGTCCTCCTTTTAATTTCCCTCGTTGTATCTCCATTATTAGTTAGCAGTGATCCAAGATATTCAAAACTCTCCACTTCTTCCAGTTTTTCCTCATTGATACATATATCAGCTGCCTTGTTTGTTTTGTCAGTTGTCATCAATTTAGTTTTCTGCGCATTAAGATAGAGGAACCTTTTAGAAGTCCATTTATTAGTAATTATTATTCTTATTAAAATTCAATTTTTCTGGCGATGACTGAAACACGTGTTGTATCCTATTCTAAAGGCCATGGAAGAAAACTTGATAACTGTTCTATCGTGTTCTAAAGGACAGGGAAGAAAACTTGATAACTGTTGTATCTTATTCTAAAGGCCATGGAAGAGAACTTGATAACTGTTCTATCGTGTTCTAAAGGACAGGGAAGAAAACTTGATAATTGTTATATCGTGTTCTAAAGGACAGGGAAGAAAACTTGATAATTGTTATATCGTGTTCTAAAGGACAGGGAAGAAAACTTGATAACTGTTCTATCGTATTCTAAAGGACAGGAAAGAAAACTTGATAATTGTTCTATTATGTTCTAAAGGACAGGGAAGAAAACTTGATAACTGTTCTATCGTATTCTAAAGGACAGGGAAGAAAACTTGATAACTGTTCTATCATGTTCTAAAGGACAGGGAATAAAACTTGATAACTGTTCTATCGTATTCTAAAGGACAGGGAATAAAACTTGATAACTGTTCTATCGTATTCTAAAGGTCATGGAAGAAAACTTGATAACTGTTCTATCATGTTCTAAAGGCCAGGGAAGAAAACTTGATAACTGTTCTATCATGTTCTAAAGGCCAGGGAAGAAAACTTGATAACTGTTCTATCATGTTCTAAAGGCCAGGGAAGAAAACTTGATAACTGTTCTATCATGTTCTAAAGGACAGGGAAGATAGCTTGCAAGTAAGAGCATCATCATGAGCTGGATCTGATATAAATCTAACTTCCAAAGGCTGCGGCAAAAGTTTGTTGTCACGCCGGCCCAAAACACCAAATCTTCCATCATCGTAATTCTAAAATCAAACATCAGATATTCTTTCATTTGCACGCTAAAACATCACATTTTCGATCGCATGTATCAAATATCATCTCTCTCACCGCTGACATCAACAGAGAAAAAGTGAGACATTTTTTAAACTCCTATCTGTAGTGGGGGGGGGGGGGGAGGGAAACATAGAACACATTCAAATATCGCACATTAGCAAACACTGCATACGATTTACACTTCCTTTAACAGCTGTATTTAAATTATAATCAAACATCACATACAATCAAGCATCAAACACATTTCAAACATCACGCACTATCAGACAACGCACATAATCAAGCATCACACACACAGACAACCAGACATCACACACAATCAAACATGACACAGAAGCAAGCATCATACACGATGAAACATAAAACATAACCAGACCCCACACACAATCAAACATCGCGCACAATCAAGCTCCTGAACAGCCGCACATTCAAATATGGCACATTCTCAAACATGGCACGCAAATACAACATCGCCTTTGTTTTAACAGCTTCAGTTAAAACTACATTCAAACGCACATTGTTCTCATATGTAACGTTCCAGTAAAACTTAGTACCTGCCACACACACACCTTCTTTCTATTCTCTCACCTTCAATGTATTCCTTCCTAGTACTCCATTCTTTCTCTCACCTCATTCACCTTCTCCCCCTCCTCCTTGTACAGGGAGACTAGTGTCCTCCGTGCTGTATTGTAATATAAAATTTATCGACCTGTTTTAACTTTAGAGAAGGCTTCTAGGATATGGGGCACATCTATCGATCGCTGGAGATAAAGTCCGCTAGTCTGAGTACCAAGACTAAGTTAAGTCCTGCCTCCACCTGGACGCCTCTCCCCCACCCCCCACCCGTCTCGTTTCCAATAGTCATATTTCAATGCTGGCATTCTGAGAGGGACTTGGAGCTCCGGGTACATCGCTTTATGTGGCTGTGCATGAAGGTTAATTTAAGGGACGAGTAAAACGGATGCAGAACGAGTGATGAGGAGGTACCGAGCTCGAGAAGAGGGTGGAGTTTAGTGAAATTGAATATAAGACTATCAGAGAGTACTATTTCGAAGGAGGAGGAAGAAAAAAAAAAGGAGAAAGGGGGTGGGGGTTAGGCTGTGAGGGTCGGGAAAGAAATGGTAGCAGGATGAAGGATGTTGAAGCAGAACTGTTATGTACTTCGTGTTCTGAACTAACTTAGAAACTCGCCAAGGAGGTGGGACCTCAAGATTAAGTTTGGCAGAGGAGGAAGAAAAAATGTGACTGGCAGCTTGTTATATGTTACTTTGGCTTCTGTAACAGAGGCGTGATATTTAGATTTCATCTTAAGGTCTATTCTGCCCACATAACGCCCAGATGAGACATTTTGCTGGATAAGATGGCGGTTTCATTATAAAAACGCAGCTTTCTCGTGCGTTGATTGAAATAATATGAGAAGTATATCGTTGTAGCATTATCTTGTAAATCATCTACAGAGTCGTCAGTATCATCATTAACTGTCTTCAAGACTCTTCGATTACAGGACGAGGGAAAAAGAAAGAAGAGAAATCTTTCAGAATCTTTCTTTTTTCACACACAGTATATCTAAACTGTAGAAATTCTCTATCTGGTGTTTATTCCCGCCAATTTTCTTGTCGCATTAAATGACGCACTGTCTGCTGTTGTCTTCTTCTTTGTTGCCCGTTTCAAATTTAAATAATTCTTTGTCTAAGCACGCTCTCTGATCTATTTTTGCTTTCTTTGACTGGGGGCTGCCATGTCTGTCGGTTTCTTCTCCTTGTCCACCTACATTTTATGCATGATTGGCGTGTAACAAACGTTGGGATAGAAGTAATTGTTGAAGGAGGGATGGGAGAGAGAGAGAGAGAGAACAAGAGGCAAAAAGAGCGAAAGAGAGAGAGAGAAAGAAAATAATTTAGAGAGAGGGGTAGATAGTGGAAATAAATGAAACAGAGATGCAATACACAATGAAAAGATGTGTGGAAACGTGTTTATCAGAGATTGAACTAGAGAGAAATGCAAGCAGATATTAGAGACTGAAATAGAGACAAATGCAAGCAAATATCAGAGACTGAACTAGAGTAAAGTACCAGTGAAAATCAGAGATTGAACTAGAGAAAAGCGCGAGCAGATATCAGAGATTGGACTAGAGATAATTACCAGCAAATATCAGAGATTGAACTAGAGAAAATTACTAGCGAATGTCAGAGACTGAACTAGAGAAAACCGTAAACAGATATCAGAGATTGAACTAGAGAAAAGTACAAGCAGATATCAGAGATTGAACTAGAGAAAAGCGTAAACAGATATCAGAGATTGAACTAGAGAAAAGCGTAAACAGATATCAGAGATTGAACTAGAGAAAAGCGTAAACAGATATCAGAGACTGAACTAGAGAAAAGTGCAAACAGATATCAGAGATTGAACTAGAGAAAAGCGTAAACAGATATCAGAGATTGAACTAGAGAAAAGCGTAAACAGATATCAGAGATTGAACTAGAGAAAAGCGTAAACAGATATCAGAGATTGAACTAGAGAAAAGCGTAAACAGATATCAGAGACTGAACTAGAGAAAAGTACAAGCAGATATCAGATAGAACTAGAATAAAGTTTTAGCAGATATCAGAGACTGAACTAGAGAAAAGTGCAAACAGTTATCAGAGAAACATTTTCAGAATTTCAAAATAATAGCAGAAAGGTTAAAAATATGAAGGTTATCAATATCGGAACATAGAAGCAGTTTGTATCTGGATGTGTATGAAGAGAAAGATGAAAAAAAAACCAAACTAATGATAGCAATAAGATACATAGAGAGAAAAAAAAGACAAGAATTTTGGAATTATATTTTCAGTACGATGGTGTACTAAATATATTATCTGGTATGATGTTGTATGGTGTATGATCTAATGTTGACCGGAATGATGGTATATAATATAATGTTATCTGGCATCATGCTATCTGATACAAGGCATAATGATATCAGATATAATGTATATAGGTTTTCTTTACCATAGTCAGAGACATTCACGGAGCTCTAAACATTTCTTTTCAAACGTATGAAGCCAGGACATTGCTGTGTCCTCTGTGCAAGTTCTATGTAACGTATGAAGCTAGGACATTGCTGTATCCTCTGTGCAAGTTCTATGTAACGTATGAAGCTAGGACATTGCTGTATCCTCTGTGCAAGTTCTATGTAACGTATGAAGCTAGGACATTGCTGTGTCCTCTGTGCAAGTTCTATGTAACGTATGAAGCTAGGACATTGCTGTATCCTCTATGTAAGCTCTGTGGCCTGGCACTGCCACTAACTAAATGTCTAAGCTATGTTTGATGAACTATACCGCCATACTCCATTTCTTTGACATCATCATCATCATCAACAACAGCAGCAGCAGCAGAAGCAGGTGCCGTGCCGTCTGGCGTTGGATATTATTCGTCTCCAGAGTACCCGATCCTTCATGCAGGCCATCAGCTCAGTTGGTGATCTCCTCTCACACCATCTCGTCATACTGTCCAGTATCATTTCTTTTCAGTCTTCCCCTGGATGTACATAGCTCTACTCCTATATTCTCCATTCTTTGACAGTCCATACATTTTAAGATGAACTGAAATAAAAGCAAATCCTCGAGCAACTTCTTCGGTCCAGACTCAAGGTTATTTCTCGAGTTCCATATTATCATAATGATACACCATTAGACCTGGACGAAGCTCTTAAGCATTCTAGTACATCCAGCAAATATTTTCTTATGTAAAATGTAGATTTCATCGTAAGCAATGAGAGGGGTTGGAGACATTGCAATCAGCGACTCATAGTTAATATGCTAGTGTCAGGGTTAGCGAACCATAGCTGACCAAGACCCTATCCACCTCTCCGTTGGTACCCCCAGTAACAGACCTAGCCGGGCTAATAGGGCAAGTGGTGGAGTCTGCTAAGAAAGCATTGCATACCCCCTGCTTTTTAGCAGTACTCCGGGACTGAAAAAGTAGTTGCCATAACCCGCTCCCTCGCCGATACGATGCTTTGTCTCAACACCTCTACAGCATTGGCTGCAAAGAATGACAGCTCGCAGTTACAGGGAGAAAGTTCAAGTACAAGACAAGTAAACAATAAGATCATATTCGTGCAGGTTCTTGGCTTAATGACAGTCTGTTAACCTAGAGCCTGTTACACAAAGAGCATAGTGCCTCACTTTCTCTGGATTTTCCTTGACAACCATCATGAGACCATTTAGAGTCTTACTGGTGTTCGAAAACATCACGCTAATAACACATAACTGACTTGAATGGGTTTATACATAATATTGTATCTTGAGACTAACTGGCTTAGCTTTTTTTTTTTTCAAGATCCATAATTTAGACACTACAGGATGGAAATGGAAGTGTCTTGGTTTTAACGATAGTGTCTTGTGTCAACTACAGTATTTTTTGGTTGATGTTAATGTCTTGTATTGATGGCAGTGTCATGGATTGATGGTACAACTGAAAATCATAAAGTATCGTTTATACTAGTGTCTTGTATTGACATAATGGGTTGAAAGGAGTGTCTTGGGTTGACGAAAGCATCTTGGGTTCATGATAATGTGTTAGGTTTACCGCAGTATTGGACTGATGATTGTATCTTGTGTTGAGTGCAGCCTTGGGTTGATGATTGTATCTTATGTTGAGTGCAGCCTTGGGTTGATGATTGTATCTTGCGTTATGTGCAGCCTTTGGTTTATGACTATATCTTGTGGTGACTGCAGCACTAGACTGATGAAAGTGTCTTGTGTTGACTGCAGTATTTGATTAATGAAAGTGTCTTGCGTTGACTGCAGTATGTGATTAATGAAAGTGTCTTGTGTTGACTGCAGCATTTTGGATTAATGAAAGTGTCTTGTGTTGACTGCAGCATTTTGGATTAATGAAAGTGTCTTGTGTTGACTGCAGCATTTTGGATTAATGAAAGTGTCTTGTGTTGACTGCAGCACTGGATTAATGAAAGTGTCTTGTGTTGACTGGAGCATTGGATTAATGAAAGTGTCTTGTGTTGACTGCAGCATTGGATTAATGAAAGTGTCTTGTGTTGACTGCAGCATTGGACTAATGAAAGTGTCTTGTGTTGACTGCAGCATTGGACTAATGAAAGTGTCTTGTGGTGACTGCAGCATTGGACTAATGAAAGTGTCTTGTGGTGGCTGTGACGTCTTGGGCTGACTGCAATGTCTCGGCTTGACAGCAGTGTCCAGGGTTGACTGAAGTCTTGGATTAACAGCACTGTTTTGGAGTGAATGCAGTCGTGAGTTCGCAGAAATTTACACAGTTAAAAATAATGGACAGAGTTATTTCTTGAAAGAATTTAATTATAGCGAGGTCGATTTTTCTTGCATACATCTCCATGATCATATCTTTTGGTCTCCTGTTTAATTCTTACCCGCTCTCGAACAGGGTCGACGTGACACGAATACGCCGATTATGGTTGACACTTCTGGGCCATGTGCTTCTGTCCTTCACTGAAACTGTGAAACATGTCCTGGAAAATCGCGGAAACTATAGAACTCTGAGATGAACCTTCCTTCACAAAGAAACATGGACAGAGCTTCTTTGCAAGAACTACAAAGAAAAATCCAATCCAACTATTTGACTGAAGTGAGAATCTAGATTTATAAACGCGAAGAAGAAGAAGAACTAAGTAACTGAAGTGAGAATATAGATTTATAAACGAGAAGAAGAAGAATAATTAATTGATTGAAGTGAGAATATAGATTTATAAACGAGAAGATCTAATTGATTGAAGTGAGAATATAGATTTTAAAAACGAGAAGAAGAACAAGAACTAATTGTCTGAAGTGATAATATAGATTTATAAACGAGAAGAAGAAGCAGAAGAAGAAGAAGAACTAAATGACTGAAGTGAGAATACAGATTTATAAACGAGAAAAAGAAAAAGAAGAACTAATTGACTAAAGTGAGAATATAGATTAATAAACGAGAAGAAAAAGAAGAAGAAGAACTAACTGACTAAAGTGAGAATACAGATTTATAAATGAGAAGAAGAAGAAGAACTAATTCACTGAAGTGGGGATAATAGAATTATAAAAGTGAAGCAGAAGAAGAAATTTACTGAAGTGGCGATATAGAATTATAAACGTGAAGAAGATGAAGTGGAAGAAGAAGAAGAACAACAACAACAACAACAACAATAAATTTACTGAAGTGGGGATATAGAGTTATAAAAGTGAAGAAGATGAAGTAGAAGAAGAAGAAGAAGAAGAAGAAGAACAACAACAACAATAAATTTACTGAAGTGGGGATATAGAGTTATAAAAATGAAGAAGATGAAGTGAAAGAAGAAGAAGAAGAAGAATATTATCAATAACAAACACGAACTCTGAAAGTGCAGGAAGATGAACAGGGGAAATAATTCAGGAAATAATCAAGGAAAAACAAAGCGCGTCCAGTTCTTTTTTTCTATTAAATTTGCCCTCTCTATCTTTGAACGTCTTCACTACATTGTCTAATTTTCACTGTTGCTAATTTCACTAAGCAGAATTTATGATCAGAGATGGCACAGACTTAAGCTTTTTTCATCACAGAGGACGTGCCAGGGTGCCTAATGTGTTTCTCCGCTGTCAGTGCCATAACGCCTTAGCTCCACGTGAATTTTGCTTCTATGGGCGAAGGGACGCAATAAGACGTTTTTAACTAGTCTATAATGTAGACTAAAGGACGTGAATAGACGTTTTTACTAGTATCTACTGTAAAGAACGTCAGTAGACGTTTTTACTAGTCTCTGCTTTAAAGAACGTCAATAGACGTTTTTACTAGTCTCTACTGTAAAGTACGTGAATAGACGTTCTTAATAGTCTATACTGTAGACTAAAGAACGGGAATATACGTTTCTACTAGTCTACTGTGAACTAAAGGCCGGGAATAGACGTTTATTCTAGTCTGCTGTGGACTAAAAGACGTGAATAGACGTTTCTACTAGTCTACTGTAGACTAAAGGGCGAGAATAGACGTTTTTGCAAGTCTCTAATATAGAATAAAGGACGCGAATAGACGTCTTTACTAGTCTCTGCTGTAGACTAAATGACGTGAATAGACGTTTCTACTAGTCTACTGTGAACTAAAGGACATGAATAGACGTTTTTACTAGAGTAAAAACATACATTCTTCATTAGTCTGATGCAAACTAACAAACTCATGAAAAAGTGTTAATGTATTGCTTGTGCTAATGTATGCCTTGTGTTAATGTATTACTCGTGTTAATGTATTACCTGCGCTAATGTATTACCTGTGTTAATGTATTACCTGTGTTAATGTATTAAAAAAAAGTCCCCCCCCCAAAAAAAAAAACAAAACAGGGGAACAACATGATGACAGCAACAGGGATTCCTCATACGAGGTTCCCAGTTTGCACAGTGTAAGGTTTTGATAGACCAATCACTGAGTCTGATTAAAAACAAAAAAAAAAGAAAAAAAAAGTTAATGTATTAAATGGTTTAATGTATTTCCCATGTTAAAGTATTCCCTATGTTAATATATTATTTATGTTAGAGTATCCCTTATGTTGATGTATTCCCTATGTTAATGTATTACCTGTGTTAATGTATTACCTTTTAAATATACCTATGTTAAAGTATTACTTATGTTAATGTACCACTTATGTTAGCCTTCGCTTACTTCTTATGAGAAAAAAACCCATAATGTGTGTTTAAATATGCAAAGACCATAGAAAAGTATACTGTGGAAGGATATAGTTTCTGCTTGTAAATTTTATAAAGATCATATCTGAATATGTATATCGTTTGTTTTCTTTATTACCATCATCCTGTGCTCTCTTACCTGTAATGGATCTCCAACTAGCTCTGTCTTACCTGTAATGGATCTCCAACTAGCTCTGTCTTACCTGTAATGGATCGCCAACTAGTTCTGTCTTACCTGTACTGGATCTCCAACTACTTCTGTCTTACCTGTACTGGATCTCTAACTACTTCTGTCTTATCTGTAATGGATCTCCAACTAGTTTTGCCTTTTATTTTCACAGTGCAGCTGGCCCATCTCTTGATGTTGTCAACTCACCTACATCGTTGTCATACCTTTTCACTTTTTCCTTCAACCTTTTCTTCTCCAGTATCGTTTCGATTACTGTATTATGTTTTTTTATATGACCGAAACATTTTAAAGAGCTTTTATTATCTTTTTTTTATTATAAATTCTCTTTTCAATTGTTTTAGAACTCTTATGTCTCTGTTTTCCTTCTTTTTTCTTGTACCTGAAATCTTCTTATATTTTACATCCTTCCCGTGCCGTTAAACGTCACATAGGGCTCGCAAAGTAAAAAGAAAAAGAGGCAGACCGCGTGAAACTCTGAAGAGGACATTGTACCTGAAATGAACTTGTTAAAATCCAAAACTCTGTCCAAAAGACCAAGATAACACTGTACACTATAATAAGACCAGTCGTTATGTACGGATCAGAAGTGTGGTATACAGCAAAGAAAGATAACCAGAAACTGCATTTTTTAAAGAACAAGATTCCCCCAACCTAAAAAAAAAGAATCTTTGGGCCCATAACAACAGTGGGGGAAAGAGAGCTAGAATGAACCATCATCATCAGGTGACGTGCCGACTGGCATTGGCTATTAATGCTTCTCCAGAGTACACGATCCTTCATGCAGGCCATCAGCTCATTTGGTGATCTCCTCTCACACCATCCCGTCAGACTGTCCAGTATCATTTCTCTTGGTCTTCCTCTTGATCTACTTCCTTCTATTTTTCCTGTTGTCATAATATTTTCAATGCCCCCTCTTCTCATTGCATGTCCTATGAAAGTACATTGTCTCTCTCTTATTTATTTATTTATTTTTTTTAACAAGATTTTTTTGTCTGTCCAGCTCTTCTCATACATTCTTCATTAGTTATTTTTGCTGTCCAGGGGATTCGCAACATTCTTCTAATAGAAAGAACACTGAACTCAATAGCTTATTTAAGTCAGAGCGGATTATAAACATATTGAAACTGAACAGATTACGCTTGTTTGGCCATGTAGAAAGAATGGAAAAGAACAGACAAACGAAAATGATGTATGCGCAAGAGATGAAGGAAACAAGACTGAGAGCCAGACCAACACAGAGATGGAGAGACAGCATAGAAGAGGATATAAAGGAAATTGGTGTAACCAAATGAGGGGAGAAAATTAGAAATAAGGAGAAATGGAGGAAAACTTTATCTGCAGCATAGAGCCTTAATGGCTTGGAAAGCTGAAGAAGTCTCCGAAATACGTTCCTTTCTTCCGTGTGAAGGATTTCAGTTTTCTCTTCCATCACTTAATTTAAGGCCCCAAACTTCTACACAGTAAGGGAGCATGGAATATACATTCTATTCTATCTGCTGCCCGGCCGACTGGGGTTGCCGTTCATTCTTTTCCACAATTCCATGCTCCGAGTGCTGATTATAAGCTGTGCTGATGCCTTTTGTTCGTACCATTTAGTTCTGTTTACCTCGGTCTCTTTTGCCGTCCGTCTTTCCTGCTGTCAAATTGTACACTAGCTTGCCTCGCCGCAGAACATGTGATAAGAATTTGGATTGTCTTCTCCCGTTTTTAAATTTTTAAAATTGTTGTTCTCGTCTCTTCAGCTTCTCTCAGAACCTCCTTGTTTGATTTCTTTGCTGTCTATGATATTCCGGGCATTCTTCTAAGGAACCACATTTCAAGTTGGCGTTGTACTTCATTAGTGACCGACCATGTCTCGCATCCATAAAATAAAATTGGCTCGATGTAGCACTGGAGTACTCTTTTCCTCACTCCCAATACATAGCATTTAAAAACTGCGTAAAATACTGCACAGTATGTTTTAAAGTAAGCTATTCTCACTTCCAAATAGGTTTTGCTAACAAGTGAATCTTCTTATTACGAAGCGAGGTCTTTTCTTCTGTCACAGTTTAGGTATCCCTGAGTGAATGTCTTAACAAAGACCAACATGTAGCGCGTTCTCTTTTCGTGTTACTGTTAGTAAAACTGAGAGTTATTGATCGAAGCTCATGTTTGTTGTTTAACTTGCAAGCTTCTGTTCTCGTAAAGCTGAAAATATTCTCATATTTAGTGATCGAGCCGGGCCTAGCTAAAGTGGATTTTTCTGCTCTTCATAAGGCGTGGTTTGGTTAACTGGCAAAATGGTTAACGCTCTCGTCTCTCATGGCAGAGATCGGGTGTTCGAATCCGGCTAGACCCCTTTCAGTCACCCAGATGTTAAAATATGTAGCAGATTATTTCCGAAGCTGGGAAAGACAGCCATCCATTATCATACGTGGGATGTCTTACAAGACAGAACAGCTCGTCCCGAACTGTCTTGTCTTACACACGCACCTTGCTCTGAGCGAGAGCAAGACAGAACTGTCTCAGTTGCTTCTACACGAATCAGATCACTGGGACATCACAGAAGAGAAAACTGTTGTCGGGAATTAGAAAAGTTGCGAGACTTCGCTGGATATTCAGCGGCTGAAAAAATAAATGGGACATTGCTGCAGCAAAACGGGGATTTCTAAACGGTGAAAGTGGCCACGTTATACCAATTCGAGGGGAGTTAACCCATCAAAATAGGCTTGTGGCAAGAGTCAGTCTTTGAGAAATAAAAGAACTTTCATCGGAGTTAGTTCCCTGTCCCATCAGATTTGCTTTCGATGTAAGCAGTTTTACAATGTTGGCAACGTTGACATCTCTGTATGGCCGAAGACAGCTTGATGACAGCTACTGTCATGATTGACACACATGAAAGCTGATGTCATGAGTGACAAACTTGATAGCTGATAGCATGATTAAAACACGTGACATTTGATTATCATGGTTAAAGCACTTGGATAGCTGTTATCATGACTAAGACATATGGGAACTGATGACATGGTTTAAATACCTGATACCTAATAGAAATATGTAATGATAGAAATATATGACAGCTGATGCCATGACTGAAATATATGACAGATGGTGACATGACTGAAATATATGACAGATGATGCCATGACTGAAATATATGACAGCTGATGCCATGACTGAAATATATGACAGCTGATGCCATGACTGAAATATATGACAGCTGATGCCATGACTGAAATATATGACAGATGATGCCATGACTGAAATATATGACAGCTGATGACACGACTGAGACAGTGTCGTGTAGAGTGCGCTTGTTGCTTTTTTTAAATTCGCCGATCGCAATGGAGAAGCAGTCTTCTCAACAAGCTCCCCCCCCCCACATGAGTTGTATTTGTATCCATACATTACTGTATAGAGCGCAGTATATTTACAACCTGTTGCCATGGGCACGTCCTTGAAACTATGGTAAAACATTTACCAGATATGGTTCATTGATCACATAACACCCTCTCTAAGAAACGACGTCATAGTTCCATCACCTTCAACGATTGTAATGCAGAACAGGGGCTTTAACTACTAGGATCTTCTTCTTCGTACGCGTCACTGGCGATAATGCATGGTACCCTGATTTTTGCCATGCACCATTTGGCTGGGTACCTCCGACTTCACCTCTTTCCATGCTAGGGCAGACTGTGGTCTTGCTCGGACTGCATGAAGACATTGGTGCAGGCCGACTTCAGCAGCTTTCCTTACTAGGGCAGACTGTGGTCTTGCTCGGACTGCCATGAAGACAGTGGTGGAGGCTGGCCTGGCCAAAACTTTTTTTTCCAGGCTCTGGTGGCTGTACTTAAGCCCCTTCTCCATGTCAGATCCAGCCTGCAACGTTGGCTGGTCAGACGGCTTTGAGACAGTTCCACAGATACACTCCGACTTTGGGATGAGGAATCTGATGAGTGCCTCAACGATATCCATTCCCCGCCAACCTACAGTCTACTGGCTCTGTTTTGTTTACTACATTCTGATAGCCAATGTTGTAAAGACCCATAGGCTTGTCATGTCCTGGATTCATTGTTTTCACCTCAGATTTTCCACATCCCTGCCAGCAATCTCCGTGTCCCCACCAACCTGACTTCACATTTTACAAAAATAATTAAAATTAGTGTTTATTGGCTTCTGGGCTACAGAAGTAGGTAAGAGTTTTTAAGCAAACAGATCTATGTTCCCTGTCTTACCAAGACTATGTTAAGAGAAGTGTTTTCTTAACACAGTTGCTCCCAGGGGAAACTACTAAGATAACACTTATTCTGATCACTCATTCATAAGACCCTACCTATCTGCGTGTAAGAACTTGAATATAATAAACAAAATGGGAAAACCCGTTTAAAGTGTTTCGACAAATATTATTTGATTGTTACGAGACTTTTGACTTCTCCGATCTCTGGGTTTTCGAGTTTTCACTCTTTTTCTCTTGTTCCATATAGTATAATGTACACGTCTTTTCATGTGCTCCAGATAGTTGAATGTACAAGTCTTTTCATGTGCTCCAGATAGTTGAATGTACAAGTCTTTTCACATGTTCCTGATAGTATAATGTACAAGTCTTTTCACATGTTCCTGATAGTATAATGTACAAGTCTTTTCACTTGTTCTAGATAGTATAATGTGCAAGTCTTTTCACTTGTTCCAGATAGTATAATGTACAAGTCTTTTCACTTGTTCCAGATAGTTGAATGTACAAGTCTTTTCACTTGTTCTAGACAGTTGAATGTGCAAGTCTTTTCACTTGTTCCAGATAGTATAATGTACAAGTCTTTTCACTTGTTCCAGATAGTTGAATGTACAAGTCTTTTCACTTGTTCTAGACAGTTGAATGTGCAAGTCTTTTCACTTGTTCCAGATAGTATAATGTACAAGTCTTTTCACTTGTTCCAGACAGTGAAATGTACAAGTCTTTTCCCCTTGTTTTCACTTGTTAGTGGATACGGTGGAATACAAGTCTTGTGCCAGGTAGTGGAATATACAAGTCTTTTTTTTCCAGCTGCTCTATATCTCCGTACAGTGATGGAGGAATTTGGTACTATCAGGTTCTTCCGAAGATCTTCCACTGCAGTCCAGAAGTTTCTTCTTCTCGTCTGTTGCAGTGTGTGGTGTGTGGTCAGTGGCTACTCTGTGTAAGTGATTACTGAGGGTGGAGGTATCACGTGTCGGCAGCCTCTACTGTTGATGTGGTCTCCTGGGTTGGGCTTTGATAGATATACATATAGGGATCTTCCAGGGGTTGCTGGCCAAGCTGTCCATCCACTGCTGCTTGTAGCTGTAGTGCTTAACGTGTCTAACTGTTCTCATGTTGGCAGGGATGTGGGGCTGTGAAAAGGTGGCTCCATTCTTTGGCAGACTGTCAGCACGTTCATTGTCTCTGATAGTCATGTGCCTTGGTATATACTGTAGGATGGTCTTGATGTCGTAGGAGGCAAATAGGTTTATTGCACTGAGTATTTTAGTTCTGATGTGTTCTCCTCTTAGTATCCAATTTTCAAGAGTCCGATGAGGATATCTGGAGTTTAAGAACATGATTTTTTTAAAGATATGTGGCACTTCTTTTCTGTTTGGTAGCGATGGCTGTCGAGACTTTTCCTGTACATAGAGGTTCTAAGTTTGTATCAATTTCACATGCATCTGTGGGTGTTGAACTCATTCCCCCCCCCCCCCCCACAGCTGAAATGAACGGTTCTGGACTTCGTCTACTTGTGGACGAGAGCTCTTTGATGTTATACGGGAAGGTTATAATCGATTATAGATCTAAAATATCCTGTGTACAATTCTCTGAGTTTTGTTTTGTCTGTTTCCTAGGAAACTTGTGTTTGTACTTCCAAGTCGCTTGAGAAGTTTAGTCTGTTGAATGCATTTTCTAAGAGAATACATAAAGGAGCAGCTGAATTGAATAGTACATATTCTTTCTATATATGTCGCAGTATGAGAAGCAATTATATATATATATATAATATATATATATATAATTGCTTCCCATACTGCGACATATATAGAAAGAATATGTATATATATATATATTGGGGGGTGGCAAATACCGCCCATAGTTTGAAGGCATCTTTGTATTTCCAGGGCCAAGTCTCCAGAAGTTTCTAGGACGTTGGGGGTCTTGTGAGGGGCATATATTTTTGGGCTGAGCGAGTTAGTGTTTGTCTGACAGTGGTCCAGTGAGGTCTTGTGTAGCCGTGGTCCGGTGTGGTCGTTGTAGCCGTGGTCCAGTGTGGTCGTGTGTAGCCGTGGTCCAGTGTGGTCGTGTGTAGCCGTGGTCCAGTGTGTCGTGTGTAGCCGTGGTCTAGTGTGGTCGTGTGTAGCCGTGGTCCATTGTGGTCATGTGTAGCCGTGGTCCACTGTGGTCGTGTGTAGCCGTGGTCCACTGCGGTCGTGTGTAGCCGTGGTCGTCAACATGTAGTCTGGTTTGTGTTTTTCTGCAGAAATTGTCTTCTTGGTGTTGTTTTTTGGGGGTACGTGGTATGTTTCTTGTTTGTATGTTGAATTGACATATGGCCAGGCAGCCTGTCAGCATATCATCATTGCTTTTCTGTGAGCCATTATTTTCATTTTCATCGAGTCCGTTAATTAAACGTCTTGCTGAAATGTTTAGGCCAAGTTGTTGAGTTGTTGCAAGGTGTGTTGTGCCAACTAAGAGTCGTAGTTGTTGTAGAGCTTGGGTTGTGTCTGAGAGTTGAAGAAAGTGTTTATCTACTTCAGGGTAAGTTTCAGATGGAAGACTGGAAGATGTTCAGAATAAGGTGAGATTAGATTTAACATTGATCTGAGATCAGTTGCTGTCATGCGGATACCATTTCAGTTTACTGCATCATTACGTTATTTAACGTTTTCATATTTCAAAATATAGGGGATGAAGACGCTTGTCCGATGAGGCAATCAGCACCCATAGCTCATATGCCAGCGTCAGGGTTAGCGAACCATAGCTGACCAAGACCCTGTCCTACCTCTCCGTGGTACCCCCAGTAATAGGCCTAGTCTGACTAACAGGGCAGTCTGCTAAAGAAACATTGCACACCGCCTGCTTTTTAGCTGTACTCCGGGACTGAAAAAGTAACCGCCATAGCCCGCTCCCACGCCGATACGATGCTGTGCCTCATCATCTCTACAGCATCGGCTGAAAAGAACAACAGCTCGCAGTTACAGGGAGTTCGTACAAGTACATTTCAAAATATAAAGTTCTTAAATCCACTGACATTCGTAGCGCTTGAACTGAAAAAAAGTGATCTTTATGCTAGACGTGTATCCAGTAAATGGCTGATGATGTAATTTGATTCTTCGCTGTGTATTTTAGGAGATAATTTAGCAAATTCTTGGATAATGCATACATACACATACATGCATACATATATATGCATTTTATAATGTACATACGGTTATCATACGTGTATACAAATTTATATACACATTTATACATATATATGTATTTACATAATGCACATATAGACATGGATACACACATACATAGATACGTACACAAATACACACATAAGTACATTACATACATATACATACATTACATAATACATACATACATAAATACATACACGCGTACATTACATACGTACATACATACATACATACATATATACATATACATAAATACATACATACACGCGTACATTACATGCGTACATAATACATACATAAATACATACATACATACATACATGCGTACATTACATACATAAATACATGCATACATATACATACATACATATACATACATACATACTACATAATACACACATACATATTTACATACATACATACATAAATACATACATACAAACGTACACACGTGTAAATGTAATGTGTATGTAATACATACAGTCATGCAAATAAAGAAAACAGTGATGGTTCCCTTCTAAGTTCATGTTTCCTATGTTGTCAAGGTCTTTTTCGTGAAGCCATCAGCTGTGAAGAGCTTGGAGTGAAGACTTTCAAATTATGGGCAAAAAAAAACTGAAGAATTTAGGGACAATTTTAAAAACTTTTTTGTGTAAACATTTTTTCTTGCATACTGCTAGACTTTATATCAGAGATGCAAACAGCGGTCGAATCACTTGGGCTTGCAATCAGATTTAAGTCAAATTGAAGATCTGGCTTAATTCGACTGGAGGAGGTGAAGAGTAGTAAGTCGATTTTTACTCGCAATTTGAAGACAGGACTTGAAACTCAACCTTACCCTACACAAGAAGGACTTGAAACTCGACCTTACCCTACACATGAAGGACTTGAAATTCGACCGTACCCTACACATAAACGACTTGAAACTCGACACTACCCTACACATGAAGGACTTGAAATTCGACCTTACCCTACACATGAACGACTTGAAACTCGACCCTACCCTACACATGAAGGACATGAAATTCGACCTTACCCTACACAAGAAGGACTTGAATGTAATTCAACAATATCCGCCATTTTTTTGGTTGGGGGGGGGGGTTTGGAGTGACG
Organism: Achatina immaculata; assembly: GCA_009760885.1. NCBI lineage: Eukaryota > Metazoa > Mollusca > Gastropoda > Stylommatophora > Achatinidae > Lissachatina > Lissachatina immaculata. Next base: position 617,645 of record CM019708.1, on the reverse strand, counting down.
AAGCAGTTAGTGCAGTAATTTCTCATGATGAAAGTCGGGGATTCGAATCCAACCACAGGCGCCCCAGTTACCGAAATGTAGAAATGAATACCAGGTTTTTTTCCGGATCTGGGGAAGAAAAGGTGGTCAGGTGTGGTGCTGACAACATCACTTTCTAGTTCGCTGACCACATCATCTTCTAGTTCGCTGACCACATCATCTTCTAGTTCGCTGACCACATCACCTTCTAGTTCGCTGACCACATCACCTTCTAGTGCGCTGACCACATCATCTTCTAGTGTGCTGACCACATCACCTTCTAGTGCGTTGACCACAACACCTTCTAGTGTGCTGACCACATCAACTTCTAGTGTGCTGACTACATCACCTTCTAGTGTGCTGATTACATCACCTTCTAGTGTGCTGACCACATCACCTTCTAGTTCGCTGACCACATCACCTTCTAGTGCGCTGACCACATCACCTTCTAGTGCGTAGACCACATCACATTATATTTCGCTGACAACATCACCTTCTAGTTCGCTGACCACATCACCTTCTAGTTCGCTGACAACATCACCTTCTAGTTCGCTGACCACATCACCTTCTACTGCGCTAACCACATCACCTTCTACTGTGCTGACCACATCACCTTCTAGTTCGCTGACCACATGAACTTCTAGTGCGCTGACCACATCACCTTCTAGTGTGCTGACCACATCACCTTCTAGTGCGTTGACCACAACACCTTCTAGTGTGCTGACCACATCAACTTCTAGTGTGCTGATCACATCACCTTCTAGTGTTCTGACCACATCACCTTCTAGAGTGCTGACCACATCACCTTCTAGTGTGCTGACCACATCACCTTCTAGTGCGCTGACCACAACACCTTCTAGTGCGCTGACCACATCAACGTCTAGTGTGCTGACCACATCACCTTCTAGTGTTCTGACCACATCAACTTCTAATGTGCTGACCACAACACATTCTAGTGCGCTGACCACATCAACTTCTAGTGCGCTGACCACATCACCTTCTAGAGTGCTGATTACATCACCTTCTAGTGTGCTGACCACATCACCTTCTAGTGCGCTGACCACATCACCTTCTAGTGTGCTGACCACATCACCTTCTATTGTGCTGACCACATCACCTTCTAATGTGCTGAGAACATCACCTTCTAGTTCGCTGACCACATCAACTTCTAGTGTGCTGACCACATCACCTTCTAATCTGGTGACCACATCACCTTCTAATGTGCTGACCACGTCACCTTCTAATGTGCTGACCACATCACCTTCTAGTGTACTGACCAAATCATCTTCTAGTGTGCTGACCACATCAACTTCTGGCTGACAGGTCAAGGAAAATATGAACACTTACACCAGATCCCCTGGTGCCGCGGTGACATACAGTATCAGGGCTACTGTAACCTTGTCAACTGTCTGGTGTGTATGCTTCTGTATGTTTGTATTTGTGCTTTTTCACATGTGTGCGTGCATGTCATTTCATTATTTATCTACATAGGGTTTGGCTTGTTTGTGCTTATAAACATAGGGTTTGGCTTGTTTGTGCTTATAAAAATAGGATTTGGCGTCTCTGTTTCCTTGTTTGTGCTTATAAACATAGGGTTTGGCTTCTGTGTGCTTGTTTGTGCTTATAAACATAGGGTTTGGCGTCTCTGTTTTCTTGTTTGTGCTTATAAACATAGGGTTTGGCTTATGTGTGCTTGTTTGTGCTTATAAACATAGGGTTTTGGCGTCTCTGTTTGCTCGTTTGTGCTTATAAACATAGGGTTTTGGCGTCTCTGTTTGCTCGTTTGTGCTTATAAACATAGGGTTTTGGCGTCTCTGTTTGCTCGTTTGTGCTTATAAACATAGGGTTTTGGCGTCTCTGTTTGCTTGTTTGTGCTTATAAACATAGGGTTTTGGCGTCTCTGTTTGCTTGTTTGTGCTTATAAACATAGAATTTAGCGTCTCTGTTTTCTTGTTTGTGCTTATAAACATATGGTTTGGCTTGTTTGTGCTTATAAACATAGAGTTTAGCGTCTCTGTTTTCTTGTGTGTGCTTATAACCGAAGTTTTTGTTTATAGTAGCAACGTGCTTTATCTTTCTCACAGAGATAAACCTTCACAGTTTTGCTGATGTGAACCTTCACAAATCGGGTCTCACCTTCATTATTGAACACCTTCACAAACCGATGTCCCCTCCCCCTCCCTGTTCTTCATCCCCAACCCATCCCCTGACAACCAGACACAAAAATATATACAGACAATTTTTTTTTTTTTTTGCAGTACGCTTTCAACAAGATCGCGTATCGGACAAAATTTTGGGCGACGTTTTTTCTGTGCGAGAAAATCTTGTCTAAGTCGTTATTGCTGCCGCCATAAGCGGAACTTAGGACTTTAAATGGGTTGATTAAAGCGATGGAGTTAGACGAGAGAAGACTCATTAAGATAGTAATTCTATTTTCTCATCGTATCCCGACTTTATTCTTCGTCGGCTATTCAAAGGCTTCCTTTTATCTTTGTTTCGTGCCTTTCCTGCTTTGTTTTTGTACGTCACAATATTTTTATTGTTTTGTTTTTTTTTTCTTATTGTTTCGTTGCTTTTTTTTTCTTCGGTTGTCATTTCTTTTTCTTTTGTTGCTTTTTTTTTTTTTTTTGAGGAACTTTTTATTATTATTATTATATCCCGTATTCCCGTCTTAGATTCTGGTGACTTTTTTTTTCTTGAAAGAAACTAGGGGGAAAAAAAAAAGCTCTCGAAACGTCTTCCTGTTTTTAAAAAGAGACTGCGATATTTTCGTCGACAAGGAACCAGCTCGCATTATATTTCTGGGTTCCCTCCCCTGCCAGATTGCGGCTGGAACGAGGCGGGCTGATTATTGTATTGTTGCTGATGTTGACTTGGCGTAAGAGTCGTTGTCTTTTGTACTTAACTCGCGTCGGCAAGCCAGGAAAATAAAAACGCCATCGGAAACGCAAGTGTCATTAGGCCCGCTGCTGTCGACTGCTAATGGCGCCTCGCTTTGCTATCTGCCTCGACTGTCTTCGTAATTATTATCATCATTACATCCCTGTTATGTACTTGTGCGAGTAGAAGCGCCAACATCGTTTTGCACGCCTTTTGTTCGATTTTATAATTATTGTTGTCATCTTTCGCCTTCCTTATCCGATCCCTCCCCCCTTCCCCCTCCTTCCCATTTTATCTTTGTCGCACTGTTAGTTTTAGAGAATTAAATATAGCCCATCTAAAAAGCCTTGTACATCCATCATTGTACCCATAGTAATGATGCGTTATTGTGTTTCGTTTCTTCTGGTAATATATTTTTTTATGTTTCCTTTATTTCATTTTATACGTTCTCCATCTTCATGTTTACTTTCTTTCTCGGCCTGTTTGCGACTGTCGTAAAGGAAAGTATTATTTACTACAGGAATCCATGGTAACGAAACGGAAATGAAAAAAAAAAGTCGGTTGTCTGTTTGTTTACACGAGTATATTTGCTTTGGGTATTAAAACTTCTAAGTTATTTTGTTTTCTTGTTTGTGCTTATAACCGAAGTTTTTGTTTATAGTAGCAACGTGCTTTATCTTTCTCATAGAGATAAACCTTCACAGTTTTGCTGATGTGAACCTTCACAGATCAGGTCTCACCTTCATTATTGAACACCTTCACAAACCGATGTCCCCTCCCCTTCCCTGTTCTTCATCCCCAACCCATCCCCAGACAACCAGACACAAAAATATATACCCACAATTTTTTTTTTTTTTGCAGTACGCTTTCAACAAGATCGCGTTTCGGACAAAATTTTGGGCGACGTTTTTTCTGTGCGAGAAAATCTTGTCTAAGTCGTTATCGCTGCCACCATAAGCGGAACTTAGGACTTTAAATGGGTTGATTAAAGCGATGGAGTTAGACGAGAGAAGACTCATTAAGATAGTAATTCTATTTTCTCATCGTATCCCGACTTTATTCTTCGTCGGCTATTCAAAGGCTTCCTTTTATCTTTGTTTCGTGCCTTTCCTGCTTTGTTTTTGTACGTCACAATATTTTTATTGTTTTGTTTTTTTTTTCTTATTGTTTCGTTGCTTTTTTTTTCTTCGGTTGTCATTTCTTTTTCTTTTGTTGCTTTTTTTTTTTTTTTTGAGGAACTTTTTATTATTATTATTATATCCCGTATTCCCGTCTTAGATTCTGGTGACTTTTTTTTCTTGAAAGAAACTAGGGGGAAAAAAAAAAGCTCTCGAAACGTCTTCCTGTTTTTAAAAAGAGACTGCGATATTTTCGTCGACAAGGAACCAGCTCGCATTATATTTCTGGGTTCCCTCCCCTGCCAGATTGCGGCTGGAACGAGGCGGGCTGATTATTGTATTGTTGCTGATGTTGACTTGGCGTAAGAGTCGTTGTCTTTTGTACTTAACTCGCGTCGGCAAGCCAGGAAAATAAAAACGCCATCGGAAACGCAAGTGTCATTAGGCCCGCTGCTGTCGACTGCTAATGGCGCCTCGCTTTGCTATCTGCCTCGACTGTCTTCGTAATTATTATCATCATTACATCCCTGTTATGTACTTGTGCGAGTAGAAGCGCCAACATCGTTTTGCACGCCTTTTGTTCGATTTTATAATTATTGTTGTCATCTTTCGCCTTCCTTATCCGATCCCTCCCCCCCCCTTCCCCCCTCCTTCCCATTTTATCTTTGTCGCACTGTTAGTTTTAGAGAATTAAATATAGCCCATCTAAAAAGCCTTGTACATCCATCATTGTACCCATAGTAATGATGCGTTATTGTGTTTCGTTTCTTCTGGTAATATATTTTTTTATGTTTCCTTTATTTCATTTTATACGTTCTCCATCTTCATGTTTACTTTCTTTCTCGGCCTGTTTGCGACTGTCGTAAAGGAAAGTATTATTTACTACAGGAATCCATGGTAACGAAACGGAAATGAAAAAAAAAAGTCGGTTGTCTGTTTGTTTACACGAGTATATTTGCTTTGGGTATTAAAACTTCTAAGTTATTTTGCTTTGTTCGGTTTCTGGGCTTCAAATCCCTAACCACAAATTACATGTATTTGGTTTCTTCTGTCCATAGAGCGAATGTAAATAAATGGACTTTTGTATCGTGAACCAGGATTATGGGAAATTTGTGGTCTGCCCCTGCCTGCGGTTAATCCATAATTCGAACTCGTTACTTCGACATTACAAGTTAGAGAAGTGTCAATAAATTTCACTTTTCTGGTTCAGCATTTATCTACGGTCCTTCGTCTTGAAACAAGATGTTGTCTCTTTCGCCTACAAAAAAGATGTCTCTTTCATCTTGAAGCAAGATGTTGTCTCTTTCGTTTTGAAACAAGAATGTATTTCTTTCATTATGAAACAAGATGTTGTCTCTTTCGCCTACGAAAAAAATATGTCTCTTTCATCTTGAAACAAGATGTTGTCTCTTTCGCTTTGAAACAAGATGCTATCTCTTTCATCTTGAAACAAGATGTCTCTTTCGTCATGAAACAAGATGTTTTCTCTTTCATTATGAAATAGGATGTTGTCTCTTCTGCCTTTAAGCACGATGTCGTCTTTTTTGTCTTGAAACAAGATCTTGTCTCTTCCGTCTTTAAACGATATGTATTTTTTGTATTGAAAGAAGATGCTGTCTCTTTCGTCTAGAAACAAGATCTTGTCTCTTTCGTCTAGAAACAATATGCTGTCTCTTTCGTCTAGAAACAAGATGTTGTCTCTCCAAGTAACGCTTATCCTCATTTTGTTTAGCAGACAACTGCTAAGTTTTGGGCTTGTATAAATGGTTGCTTTTTCAAAAGATGCTTTACCCATATACCTAGCAGACAGTTCTGCTAGCAATGCCACCGAACTAAAATAGATAGTTCTGCTAGCAATGCCACCGAACTAAAATAGATAGTTCTGCTAGCAATGCCACCGAACTAAAATAGATAGTTCTGCTAGCAATGCCACCGAACTAAAATAGATAGTTCTGCTAGCAATGCCACCGAACTAAAATAAACAGTTCTGCTAGCAGTTCTACCGAACTAAAATAGACAGTCCTGCTAGCAGTTCTACCGAACTAAAATAGACAGTCCTGCTAGCAATGCCACCGAACTAAAATAGACAGTTCTGCTAGCAATGCCACCGAACTAAAATAGATAGTTCTGTTAGCAATGCCACCGAACTAAAATAGACAGTCCTGCTAGCAATGCCACCGAACTAAAATAGACAGTTCTGCTAGCAATGCCACCGAACTAAAATAGATAGTTCTGTTAGCAATGCCACCGAACTAAAATAGATAGTTCTGCTAGCAATGCCACCGAACTAAAATAGACAGTCCTGTTAGCAATGCCACCGAACTAAAATAGACAGTTCTGCTAGCAATGCCACCGAACTAAAATAGATAGTTCTGTTAGCAATGCCACCGAACTAAAATAGACAGTCCTGCTAGCAATGCCACCGAACTAAAATAGACAGTTCTGCTAGCAATGCCACCGAACTAAAATAGATAGTTCTGTTAGCAATGCCACCGAACTAAAATAGACAGTTCTGCTAGCAATGCCACGGAACTAAAATAGACAGTTCTGCTAGCAATGCCACCGAACTAAAATAGACAGTTCTGTTAGCAATGCCACCGAACTAAAATAGACAGTTCTGTTAGCAATGCCACCGAACTAAAATAGACAGTTCTGCTAGCAATGCCACCGAACTAAAATAGACAGTTCTGCTAGCAATGCCACGGAACTAAAATAGACAGTTCTGCTAGCAATGCCACCGAACTAAAATAGACAGTCCTGCTAGCAATGCTACAGAACTAACTATGAAAGGTCCGTGTACTCTGGTGAAGAGACTGTCGAAATAAAACGATATGGTTTGTTGGGTAGATTTTGATGCGTTCCCCGAGAGTGGAGCCTAGTGAGAAGCTTGTCTGGAGTTAGTTCCCCTTCAGGAAATAAATGAAGCAGCTGAAACTCACACTCCGTCAAATAGGATTTTTTTTTGGTCACAAAATCTTCACCACATCAAATAGGATTTTTTTTTTTGTCACAAAATCTTCACCACATCAAATAGGATTTTTTTTTTTTTTTACAAAATCTTCACCACATTAAATAAGATTTTTTTTTGTCACAAAATCTTCACCATATCAAATAGGATTTTTTTTTGTCACAAAATCTTCACCACATCAAATAGGATTTTTTTTTGGTCACAAAATCTTCACCACATCAAATAGGTTTCTTTTTGTCACAAAATCTTCACCACATCAAATAGGATTTTTTTGTCACAAAATCTTCATCACATCAAATAGGATTTTTGTTATAAAATCTTCACCACATCAAATAGGATTTTTTTGGTCACAAAATCTTCACCACATCAAATAGGATTTTTGTTATAAAATCTTCACCACATAAATTAGAATTTTTTGTCACAAAATCTTCACCACATCAAATAGGATTTTTGTTATAAAATCTTCACCACATCAAATAGGATTTTTGTTATAAAATCTTCACCACATCAATTAGGATTTTTTGTCACAAAATCTTCACCACATCAAATAGGAATTTTGTTATAAAATCTTCACCACATCAAATAGGATTTTTTTGTCACAGAATCTTCACCACATCAAATAGGATTTTTTTTGTCACAAAATCTTCACCACATCAAATAGGATTTTTGTTATAAAATCTTCACCACATCAAATAGGATTTTTTGTCACAAAATCTTCACCACATCAAATAGGAATTTTGTTATAAAATCTTCACCACATCAAATAGGAATTTTGTTATAAAATCTTCACCACATCAAATAGGATTTTTGTTATAAAATCTTCACCACATCAAATAGGATTTTTGTTATAAAATCTTCACCACATCAAATAGGATTTTTGTTATAAAATCTTCACCACATCAAATAGGATTATTTTGTCACAAAATCTTCACCACATCAAATAGGATTTTTTATCACAAAATCTTCACCGCATCAAATAGGACTGTTTTGTAACATAATCTTCACCACATCATCTGACAAGAAGCGAGAAGTAATGATCACTCTTTTACCAGTTCTGAGCGTGGCAGATGTAGTGCTTTGTGTGTGCCAGGAATACGCTATCAGTTCATGGCGATTTGTAGCAAAAATGCAGTAAATCTGTCTCTTTGTATGTTCATTAACCCCGTGATACCATGTCTGAGAATGAGAGAGAGAGAGAGAGAGAGAGAGAAAGAGAGAGAGAGAGAGATGGAGGGAGAGAAGGGTTGCCAGTTAAACTTTTCCTATTTATACGAAGCCGTGAAGGATTAGAACCAAACTTTATCTACAGTTGTAGCTGGGTCTTTCCTCTGTTGGCTCCACTTATGTGGAAAATTAATATTTAATGAAACGTTGGCTGTGGTAAATGACTCTTGTCCTGTATATTAGGGGTGAGGACGCTTGTCCGATGAGGCAGTCAGTGACCCATAGCTGATATGCCAGCGTCGGGGTTAGCGAACCATAGCTGACCAAGACCCTGCCCCATCTATCCGTGGTACCCCCAGTAACAGGCCTAGCCTGGCTAACTGGACAGGGATCGCCGTAGTCCCCATGGTGGTGGAGTCTGCTAAAGAAGCATTGCACACTCCCTCCTTTATAGCTGCACTCCGGGATTGAAAGTATGGCTGCCATAACCCGCCCCCACGCCGATAAAGCATAGGCTGCAAAGAACAACAGCTCGCAGAAACAGGGAGTTCCTACAAGTCCCGTATATAACAGGTAAAAACATTTGACTGAAACAAGATACTTGAGGAAGAAAATACGGAATGAAAACTGGCTTGCATAAAAAAAGATATAACGAAGAACATGAACGGTTTAATTAGTTCACAGTAAGTATTGTCTACATTCAGTAGATAACTACAACGGCATTTTTTCTTCTTTCGGTTTTTATTTCGGTGTTTGTATTCTGTTGTTCACATTTCAAGTGCAGTAAATATTACTTTCTGCTCCCGTGCAAAGATTATTAGAGATAGATCTTTATCTTCTCTTGTTATTTTGATGGTTATAGTTATACATATTTATCTTCTCCTGTTATTTTGATGGTTGTAGTTATAGATCTTTATCTTCTCCTGTTATTTTGATGCTTGTAGTTATAGATCTTTATCTTCTCCTGTTATTTTGATGCTTGTAGTTATAGATCTTTATCTTCTCCTGTTATTTTGATGGTTGTTGTTATAGATCTTTATCTTCTCCTGTTATTTTGATGCTTGTAGTTATAGATCTTTATCTTCTCCTGTTATTTTGATGCTTGTAGTTATAAATCTTTATCTTCCCCTGTTATTTTCATGGCTATAGTTATATATCTTTATCTTCCCCTGTTATTTTCATGGCTATAGTTATATATCTTTATCTTATCCTGTTATTTTCATGGCTATAGTTATATATCTTTATCTTCCCCTGTTATTTTCATGCCTATAGTTATAGATCTTTATGTTATTTTCATGGCTATAGTTATATATCTTCTCCTGTTATTTTCATGCCTATAGTTATATATCTTTATCTTCTCCTGTTATTTTCATGGTTATAGTTACAATAGTAAAGTTAATGACTCGTGTTTGTGTTAACGACTGTAGCATGCAGGAACTCCCGTGTCTTTTTTCCCAGAAGAAACCTTAAAACAGTCGCAGTCAACAGGTTGAGAAAACAGTTTCGTGCTAACATAAAAGAGAAACAGAACAAGATGTACAAAATATAAAAGATTCTTCAGCAATTTATATGGTAATATATAAAGGATTTTTTTTTTAATTTACAAAATTCATATGCACGCCGTGAAACTGCTTCTGCCGATTAAATCTCTCTAACAAACAATAATGTAGATAATAAATACCATTTATACGAGATCAGAGCCTTTGATTAATTCCTCATATTCCTTATCTTCCCATTGACAATAACTTTCCTCTCATCTTCCCGCTGACAATAACATTTTCCTATCTTCCCACTGACTATAACTTCCTACTGACAATAACATTTTTACTTATCTTCGCATTGACCAGAGCACTTTCTTTATCTTCTCTTGACGATATCGTTTTCCCGAATCTTCCAGGTGACAATAATATTTTCCTTTTCTTCCCACCAACAATAACACTTTGGTTATCTTCTCATTAACAATAACTCGATTCTTATCTTCCTCAATAATAGCTCTTCTTTTATTCCTGGTAACCGTTCTCTACCAGCTCCAACTTTTTTAACATGACTCAAAATTTTACGAGCACAAAGAGTAATTACAGATAAAATATCAGACTGATTGTTCTATGCTCTTGTCTTCGCTATTGTTCTTATTTTGTTCTATGTGCATATTTTTAATTCCTCTTAAGTGCATCAATTCCCACACAACCGCCATTATCTGGGCGCTGGCCATTTCTGATATTTCAAACATGGCGACTAAATGGTCGAAATTTAATTTTCCTAATGTTTTCATTGCTTGCTTAATTCCAATAATTTGAAGATCATTTTAAAAAAAAGTCCCCATGAAGTCCCGTTAATGAACATAGTGAATAAATAATTTCAGGACAACCATTGTTTCTCTAATCAATACTGCTTAATCAATGTTAAGAAAAATTAGGATTAAAAATGGAAGTTATAAGGGAAGACAAGAAACGAAACAAAATAAGAAAAGGAGTTAATGTAGGAGACATGTATGTTCCTGAGGATTTTTTTTTTAAAGTAAATTGTGCGTTTTATAGTTTCTTTTTGTGTGTGTTATTTTCTTTATCTTTTCTTGCTTCCTATACTTTCTTGTTTACACTGCTGTTATTTCGTTGTGTTCTCTCTCTCTCTCTCCTCTTTCTTTCTCCTCTCCTCTCTCTCTCTCTTTCTCTCTCTCCTCTCTCTGTATGTGTGTCTCTCTCTCCTCTCTCTCTCTCTCTCTCTCTCTCTTTCTCCTGACCCCATCAAACTTTTCTTGCTGGTGTTTTTTTAACATTCCACATTCTTTAAGATACGTCCAAGAATTTTATTTCTGCAGTGGTTTTTGTTTGTTTGTAGCATTAACAAATGTTAATTTTATATTGTAATTCTGATTTTTTGTTTTGTTTTGTTTTTGGTAGCGCTGTTTTCTGTGTGATTCTTGTCACTTTTTGAATTCTCTTACCTGTGTATGTGTTCTACGTATATGACTAATCTTTGTGAGTTTCTTCTTCCTTTTTTTTTTTAAACCTCGTTCTTTTATACCTGACGGCTTGAGATAACTTCATCATTATTACCTGTCAACTGTAGAAGATTTATGGGGTGCACCCTGGTAGAAATTAGAACTACTTTTTTGCAATGTTATTCATTAGAGCAGCCGAGTCTTCTTCTTCTTCTTCTTCTTTTTTACTTCAGCATTTCATTTCCAACTCAAACCACGGAGCACCTCTTCCAGTGCTGCACCTGTTTTGAAACACTGAGACCGTTGGTTCAGTGAAACGGTCCAAGAAGTCAAACTCGGCCTTGTTAGCAATGCTAACTTTACCTAACAGACAGAATTGCATATATAGACTATAAATACAGACGAAGGAAACAAGCAGCAGCAGCAGCAGTAGTAGTAGTAGTAGTAGTAGTAATAGTAGTAGTAATAGTAGTAGTAGTAGTAGTAGTAGTAGTAGTAGCAGTAGTAGTAGTAGTAGTAGAGGTAGAGGTAGTAGTGGTAGTAGTAGCAGTAGTAGTAGTAGTAGTAGCAGTAGTAGTAATAGTAGCAGCAGAAGTAGTAGTAGTAATAGTAGCAGTAGTAGTAGCAGTAGTAGTAGCAGTAGCAATAGTAGTATTAGTAGTAATAGTAATAATAGTAGCAGTAGTAGTAGTAGTAGCAGTAGCAGTAGCACTTCATCTATTTGCTTATAAAGCAGTATACAGGTCACTTCATCTGTTTGCTTATAAAGCAGTCTACAGGTCACTTCATCTGTTTACTTATAAAGCAGTCTACGGGTCACTTCATCTGTTTGCTTATAAAGCAGTCTACGGGTCACTTCATCTGTTTGCTTATTAAGCAGTCTACGGGTCAGTAGGTGTGGAGTGGTGGTTCAGACTTTTGTGTGACAAACATTTAAGGAAATGATATGAACGTTGGTCACGTGACTGAGTTGTTACTGAACTTGGTCACGAGGTGGGGCTTTTGGTGGGAGTTTTGCGTGAGAGAACTATGGAAGCTAGAAGAGAGACATATGGAAGTGTGCGAGATCTTAATCTGTCAAGAGACTGGTTAAACATGGAGTATATATTGTGAGATCTTGGAGCTAGACTTATGCTTGGACTTGTTCTTCAATGTTCATGAGTCTCGGTCAAATGGTTTGTTTGCCCGTTGTTGTGTGTTGAGCTGCCACTACAAGAGTCACCCACCACTGACAGATAGCTCCTCTACGTAATCATATTCCTAAATCTTATTGTCTCCATGCCTTGTTTATATCTGCACGCATCTATTTCTCTCTATTTTTTTTTTCATGAGTCGCTTGTTCTACATTTCGGTACACAAATTATCGTCTAGAATCTTCCCTGCTTGAGAATCAGACTTCTGAAATATTTCCAGTCTCGCTAATTAGCTATAGATTTTATTTATTCACCTTTCAGCGTGGCAGTACAGACATCATTAAGATGCTCGAAACTTATTCTCTCAAATAAACTCTAGAATATTTGTCTACAAAACGACTTCCGCATATTCCGACTGTCTAAAATATCTCTTTGTGCTGAATGTAAATTATTTTAAATTTAATCTTTCATGTCGGGTACTTTTCTTAGTCATTTCAATATGTTCCCGTTCTTTAAAAGTTGTTTGTTTTTCTGAAGATAAATAGAATTGGGATTAGGATGTTTCAGTGATTTCTAAGATTCTCCCCCTTCTTTTGCTTTATTTGGCTATTTTCGTATTCTGAGTAAACAAGTCGGTCTATTGTAGAAACATACTGTGGCAACAGTAATTAGCTGGGTTGAATAGTTTCATTAGGAGACGTGGGACGCGTACGTTGGGTAATAGGGAGTTAGTTATTGTTCAGGCGCTTTAGAACTGTTCTCTTGTTCATTTTTAATTTATCTACAGCTTTTAGAAGATTGATTAGTTTGTGTCAGTTGTTTCTTGGGACCGGATTATTTTTTTGTTCAGACTATGTAGAAATTTTGGAGCATTAATATTCAGAAAATGGAGCAAATATTGAAGTACCTGAACAGGTAAAGTTTGAAGAAAAATACACACACACACAAAATGGAAATCATAAGAAACGAAATAATTTTAGACATGTGAGGAAATACAAGATGTTGGAAATTAGATTGATGAACACAAAATATACTAATGGACAGCAGTAAACCACATTTAGGTGGACAACTTCTACAATTTCTAAAATAAAGACAAAATAGTGGACAAGGAACAAAATAGTGCACAATGAAGAAAAAAAACAGAAAAATCGAAAAAAGAATAGTCGAAAAAACAGAACAGTCGAAAAAATACAACAAAATAGTAGACAACAGAAACATAATGGTGCTAGGAAGGACAAGGAATGGCGCCACTAGCTACGGAGTTCCTGCTGATGGCGACACCAGGTGGCAGCACTTATGGTTTGACCGTGTGCAATGACGCTGGTTCACAATACCTTTACCTTCACAAAGTGGTGGACACTATTAAGAGACGAGAGGAAACAGCACAGGGAGGCGTATTTTGATCTAAAGGCACAGAACAAACTGTACACCCTTTCCCAAAACTTCCACAAGGAGAGAGCTTAAGTTTTGAGCAAAGAAGAAAACTTGCTGCAAGAATTCTGGAAATGATAATAAAGATACACCAATGTTAAGAAGATGGCTGCAAGACATCGTTGATGATCTGCAAATGGATGCATCAGCAGCAGGCCATCTTGCTCACAACCGAGAGGCCTTCAGGTGTTCTGTTAGGGAGGCAACGTTCCGCAAGGGACATGCAAATGAATGAATGAATGTTAAGAAGAACACTCCATGGACAGCTATACACTTTAAAATCATATCAGGATATGCACATATATCATATGTCCAGACCTTGTTATATTCTGTATTATTTACTTGAGTAGAGCTGGCACCATTTACTCCAAGAAAATAACACATTATACAGACAGCTGGGACGTTTGAAATATATGTTTTCATTTCTGCCCCACAATTAATTTTTTTTTTTGTGATGGTAAGTATCTGACCTGCTCGTATATTTAGTAACAGGGTAAGTATCTGACCTGCCTGTATATTTAGTAACAGGGTAAGTATTTGACGTGCCCGCATATTTAGTAACAGGGTAAGTATCTGACCTGCTCGTATATTTAGTAACAAGGTAAGTATCTGACCTGCCCGTATATTTAGTAACAAGGTAAGTATCTGACCTGACCGCATAATTAGTAACAGGGTAAGTATCTGACCTGCCCGTATATTTAGTAACAAGGTAAGTATCTGACCTGACCGCATAATTAGTAACAGGGTAAGTATCTGACCTGCCCGTATATTTAGTAACAAGGTAAGTATCTGACCTGACCGCATAATTAGTAACAAGGTAAGTATCTGACCTGCTCGTATATTTAGTAACAAGGTAAGTATCTGACCTGCCTGCATAATTAGTAACAGGGTAAGTATCTGACCTGCCCGTATATTTGGTATCGGGGTAAGTATCTGACCTGCCCGTATATTTAGTAACAGGGTAAGTATCTGACCTGCCCGTATATTTGGTATCGGGGTAAGTATCTGACCTGCCCGTATATTTAGTAACAGGGTAAGTATCTGACCTGCCCGTATATTTGGTATCGGGGTAAGTATCTGACCTGCCCGTATATTTAGTAACAGGGTAAGTATCTGACCTGCCCGTATATTTGGTATCGGGGTAAGTATCTGACCTACCCGTATATTTAGTAACAGGGTAAGTATCTGACCTGCCCGTATATTTGGTATCGGGGTAAGTATCTGACCTGCCCGTATATTTGGTAACGACTTATCACAAAAAAATCTCTAAAGCAGTAATAGTGAATGATAAGTTCAAGAAAATAATGGTTATATTTATATATATCATCATCATCATCATCAGGTGCCGTGCCGACTGGCGTTGGCTATTATGCTTCTCCAGAGTACCCGATCCTTCATGCAGGCCATCAGTTCAGTTGGTGATCTCCTCTCACACCATCCCGTCAGACTGTCCAGTATCATTTCTCTTGGTCTTCCTCTTGATCTTCTTCCTTCTATATATATATATATATATATATAAGCTTCTAAAATACAAGAAATAAATGCGTAAAATTTCTAAAACAGTTTTAATACGTTTCTCGAAGCTCTAAAATAACTCTGGAGTCATCTATGAAAGAAATACCCCTGGAGAAAATTGTTAGAAATATTTCTTCCCGACGTTCTATTTGCTTTTCTTGCCATGTGTGAAAATCTAAGAGTAAGTTTTACAATTCCAGCCTAACTGAGGCTGTACGTCTTCCCTTTACTAGCACAATGAATCTAGAACTTTGTTATACTCCTCTTTAGCTTAGATTTGTTTGTTTTTTTTTTTCAATTATATTATTATTACTCTTCTTTCCATGAGCCATTACAACGTCCTGTCATTTTTAAATATCTGGGACTCTCAAAGTCAACCTACAGACAACTTGACACACGGCCATGTTGGTCAAAGTCAGGCCGAAAGGTTTCAGTTTTATGCCACAGGCAGTTTGTTACAGCGGTGGTATCCCTTATAAGGATGCTTATACGCTAAACGGAGCAAGGCTCACCGTGGCTAATGTGGTGCTGGAGTCCAGGTTTTGAAACTAGCGACCGTAATCCACTTCCAGCCCGATACGATGTCTGTGTCCTGTTATCTTCACGGCATCGGCTGGTAAGAGTGCTGTGGTCGCAGTTCCACAGAGATAAGCAACAGCACATGGCCAGAGCCAACACGACTGATTGTTACAGTCATACATTATGAATGCAAGTGTTGTTCACATTTCTTTTTCTTATTCTCTTCAGTTTGTATTAGATAAGGAGATGTGTAAGTGATACCGAGAAAATATTAATCTTTCGAATATAATGCCAGTCTTTTTATTGTGCCCTTCCTCGGTAGTAGATGTCTCCTTAATGGCGTCTCCTGTAGGCACACGATAATAAATCTACTTCAGTCTTTTCTCTCTCTCTCTCCTATCTACTTCTATATCTGAGAGCAAATGACTAAAAATGTCTTCACCTTTACACTTTCATGTTGTCTTTCCCTCTAAACTCTGTATTCCACTACATTTTCATTTCTTTCTTCATTTCCGCACTTTCTTGTCTCTGAACTCTCTTTCTGTCATCTCCACAACACATCTCCTTCTGTGTTCTCCACAACACTCTCCTTCTGTGTTCTCCACAACACTCTCCTTCTGTGTTCTCCACAACACATCTCCTTCTGTGTTCTCCACAACACTCTCCTTCTGTGTTCTCCACAACACTCTCCTTCTGTGTTCTCCACAACACTCTCCTTCTGTGTTCTCCACAACATTATCCTTCTGTCTTCTCCACAACACTCTCTTCTCTACACCACTCTTTCTATCTTCTCCACGACACTCTCCTCTATCTTCTCCACAACACTCTCCTTCTATCTTCTCCACAACACTCTCCTCTATCTTCTCCACAACACTCTCCTTCTATTATCGCCACAACACTCTCCGTCTATAATCTCCACAATACTCGCCTGTCCTCTCCATAACACTCTCCTTTTGTCATCTCCACAACACTCTCCGTCTGTAATCTCCACAATACTCTCCTATCCTCTCCAGAACACACTCCTTTTGTCATCTCTACAACACTCTCCGTCTGTAATCTCCACAATACTCGCCTGTCCTCTCCATAACACTCTCCTTTTGTCATCTCCACAACACTCTCCGTCTGTAATCTCCACAATACTCTCCTGTCCTCTCCACAACACTCTCCGTCTGTCCTCTCCACAACTCTCCTTCTGTCATCCTTTTTTAACCTGACTTCTGTCCTAGTTTTCTTCATGACGTTTCTCGTCTTACAGATTTCATGAATTTTCTGTCCACTTTTCTGATCACGCGATCTGTAAGTATTGTTCCGTTTTCTTATCCGTTTTTTTTTTTCTTATCCAACGAAGGACACAGGATCTTCTCATTTTCTGCCTTGTTCGTGATATACTGAAATCATTTGATGAAAGTATGGAGAAATCATGTAAGGATTGTCAGTCAAAACTTCTTAAAAAACACCGCTTACACTTTTGATACATCCCTAACATTACTACAGCCGTGTACGAAGTACATTTTTTAAAATTATAGGCATGGTAATGCATCAATACTTCTGGTCAAAGAGAGATAACCGAAACAATTGCTGATATTGGGAAAGAAGAGAGATAACCCACATAATTGCTGATGCTCACCAGAAGGACACAACTGCTAACGTTTCCATGTGTTTATGGCTACAGTAACTTCGGCTCCCAGAACTGTCCAGAAACTTTCTGGATACCGATGTAATTCACAACCGCGGAACCATTATTGTGTGGTGGTGCAGTGGTTAATGCACGTGATCAGAAAGTTCTTGGTTCGATTTTGCACCTGGGTGGAATTTTTGCTTCAGACTGACCGACACCCGGGTACCCTACAGAACACACGAGACACTGATTTTGTCAAGAATTTTGTTGTTGTTGTTAGAGGAAGAAGGTGGAGCAATATGTTCACTACTTAGTCACAGCTTACCTGGCTAACCACAGCTAACCAGTAATGTTACCTGGCTGACCACAGCTGACCAATAATCTTGCCTGGCTAACCACAGCTGACCAATAATATTGACTGGCTAACCACAGCTGACCAATAATCTTACCTGGCTAACCACAGCTGACCAATATAATCTTGGCTGGCTAATCACAGCTGACCAATAATCTTGCCTGGCTAACCACAGCTGACCAATAATCTTACCTGGCTAACCACAGCCGACCAATAATCTTACCTGGCTAACCACAGCTGACCAATAATCTTGCCTGGCTAACCACAGCTGACACTCCATTAAATATTTGCTTTATACTTCCATCAAATATTTGCTTTATACTTTCATCAGATAACTCAGTTTATGAGAGCCGATTCTTTATTTTAAAAAAAATTGCCTGTTCAAGTCTATTTTAAAATTGCCTCTTTGTATCTATTCAAATATTGCCTCTTTGAATCCATTTAAAAATTACCTCTTTGTATCCTTATTAAAAAACTTCTGATTCATTTTTCTCATGAACTGAGATGATTTTTATAACAGATTTATGAAAAACCAAAGCTGGTCAAGACCCTACTGTACCTCCTTTTGGTGATCTTTTATAGCAGGTTGTTGCACTCTTTCAGTAGCTGTACTAGATATTGCTTACCGTGGTGGTGGTGGAGCCTGCTTAGAAGCAGTTTTCTTGGGTCCATTGCAGAAAAAGTTCAGGCAAGTTACCGTGCCTCACTCTCCACTCAAATCTATGGCTGTCTTTGGACATTCATAAAAAAAATCTGATGTAAAGAAGAGCAATTTGTACAAGAACAATGGTGGTTAATCAGGTGAATTTATAGATCAGCAGAGGTTAGTCAGGTAATGTCACTGGTCAACTGTGGTTAGTCAGATGTTCAATGGTGGTTAGTCAGGTAAATTTATAGATCAGCAGTGGTTAGTCAGGTAATGTCACTGGATAGCTGTAGTTAGTCAGGTAAGCACATAGGTCAATGGTAGTTAGTCAGGTAAGGTTACCTGTCAGATGTGGTTAGTCAGGGAAGGTCACTTGTCAGATGTGGTTTAGTCACGTATGGTCATAGCTCAGTGGTGGTTAGTCAGATAATATCATTGGTTAACTGTGGTTAGTCAGGTAAGGTCATTGGTCAGAGAAAACCTGTGCTCCACCTTCCTTAAGCAAAAATATTATTCTCTAGTTGCTGAGTAGACGTTTTCTGGAAAGTTCACTTTGTGGTTGAAAGAAAAGTTGTCGCAGTCAATAGCACATGGAAACATTAACCCTGTATACAACACAAAGTATTAACCGGGTTATTTCCCTTCTTTCAGCATCAGCAACTGTTTGGTTGTTTTTTTTTCGCATTAGCAATTGTTTTGGTTATCTCTCTTTGACAAGAATTATTAACACACAGACGGTTCTTGTAGTGTCCAGTTTGTGTTCCGAACGTATCGGTGTAAACTGATGAAAGTATAAAGCGATCATTTGATGAAAGTACATCTCAAAGAGATATAAAGAAAGTGAACCAGTCATGCTACAAACATATAAATCAATCATATGATAAATATAAGAATCATCATCATCATCAGGTGCCGTGCCGACTGGCGTTGGCTATTAATGCTTCTCCAGAATACCCGATCCTTCATGCAGGCCATTAGCTCAGTTAGTGATCTCCTCTCACATCATCTCATCAGACTTTCCAGTATCATTTCTCTTGGTCTTCCCCTGGCTCTTCTTCCCTCTATTTTTCCTGTTGTTATAATATTTTCAATGCCCCCTTTTCTCATTGCATATCATATAAAAGTACATTGTTTCTCTCTTATTATTATTATCTTTTTTTACAACATTTTTAGTATCTCCAGCTCGTCTCATATATTCTACATTAGTTACTTTTGCTGTCAAGGGGATTCGCACCATTCTTCTAATAAACCACATTTCTGCTGCTTCCAATGACTTTTGTGCAGACCTGCCTATTATTCATGATTCACTTCCATATAACAAGATAGGTTCATTATAGCATTTTAGCACTCGTTTTCTAACATTCATTGATAAGGATGTGTTGGCTTATATGTTTCTCATTCTCTGAAACGCAGTCTTTGCTTGGCCTGTTCTGTTCCTAATTTCTGTTCTACATTTCCCATCTGGAGTTATTACTGCTCCAAGGTATTTGAATTTCTGCACCTGCTTTAGAATAGTTCCATTTAATTTTATACTGCATGCTGGTGGATTCTGTTTCTTAGATATAACCATAGTCTCTGTCTTTTTGATGTTCAAAGTAAGGCCTTTCTGTTCACTTTCTGAGGCGACTTTATCCAAGAGATTTTGCAGGTCTTGTTGGTTCTCAGCTATCAGTACTGTGTCGTTAGCACATAGAAGGTTGTTAATATTGTATCCTCCGACTTTTATACCTGATTTTGTAATGATCGTTCTTAGAATATGTTCGCTGTACAGAGAAAAAATGTCTGGAGAGAGTACCCACCCTTTATCTCATCTTTTATTGATGAAAGTATGCAGTAATCATATGATTAAAGTACGAAACAATGATATGATGACTGAATGAAGCAACTGTGTTATGCATTTATAAAGCATTCATATGATAAAAGAATGAAGTATTTACGAAATTAACGTATAAAGCAATCACGTGATGAACAAACACAGCAATGACATGATGCACGTAAGCAGCAAATTTTCATATAATTTCTCAAAGTATTTAATGACTGACGAAGGATTTCAGTTTCGAAGAGGGAAAAAAAATCGCGAAATAGCAACATAAAATGTTTAAATTTGCACAAGGAAAAGTTCTCACTATAACCTAAGGGAAGTAACTGGAATAAATGTTTTGACTGGTGGAATGGAGCCGTTTATTATCCCTGATGGAAGCCATTGTCCACGTTTCAAATTTTGTCATTGTTTATTATGAACAGTATGGACACATTAACTACAATATGGGCACATTATTTTAAGATCAGTAACAACAATATAGATACAAAACTCTATGATCATGGACATATGATCAACTCAATCTTAACAAAGATGTGTAATTATAATAACATCATGAAGACAGGGTTGTTATCCAGGAATCTGCCCATAAAAACAAAATTAAAATTTGTAAAGATTTGTAAGATTTGTAAAATCTACTCTGTTTTACTGTATGGAGCAGAAACCTGGAGTCTAAGCAAAAAAGATGGAGAAAAAAATGAATACAGCAGAAATGTGGTTGTACATTTGAGAAGAAATGTGGAATGTTTGGATTTTTGAGTTTGTGAAATTCTCAGTGTAAAAATTTTTGATGCTGAAGCAACTGAATGCCATCTTCCACAGATTCTGGTAAAGAAAAGACTCCAAAATCTCATGAGAAAAAGAAAGAAAAGTGAACTGACCAAATGGTACAGGATAAAAACATTATTTAAACTCACTGATAAGGCCAAGAAGTCAAGACCAGAACAAGATGGACAAGAAATTTGACCACTAATGTTAATCAGGCACATGATGATGATTGAATGGATGAACATGTCAGAAGCTAATGTTATTATTGGATGATGAGGGTTAATAATTACTAGGCAAGTAATGAAAGTAATTAAAACTGGAATAAAGTGAAGATATGAAATAACGAAGCTGTTCTGACATTCAACAGAATGAAATGAAATAAAAACAGAAAAAGAAGAACTTTGAAGAAAGAAAAGAGAATCTTGTAATTCCTAGAATGAACACTGATGTCCAGAATAAGCCTATCTGTGTGTGAATTAACTGGCATATAAGTAACACATGTGCCCAGATCACACTTATGTACAGTATTATGAAACAAAATCATTAATTCATATACAGTACAAATACTAACATAGACAAACTTCCACATATTATTGTATTTATATAGACATGGATTTTTAAAAAAATTAATTTGAAAATGTATAACATATTTTGACAAGGATGTGTTCTGTCTCCATTTCTATTCAACCTGTGCACATTTTCACACACTCAGATGAACTACCAGGACTTTACATAGTGGGAAGAAATGTCAACAAGTTAAGGTATGCAGAGGAAAAATCCACAGAACCTACAGAAGTTCATAGATATGATACACAAGTCAAGAACAGGGACTCGAGATCTATATCAAAGTAATGGTGTTCAGCAGAAAAGACCAGAAACCATAGATGGATATAACCGTGAACAAGGAGAAACTGGACCAAGTGACAGGCTGCAGCTACCTGGGACATACACTAACCCAAGATGGGAGATGTGAGACAGAGATACAGAAGAGAATAGGAATGGCAAAATGTACATTCAACACCATGAAGATAAGGCTGTTATCCAGGAATCTGCCCATAAAAACAAAATTAAGATTTGTAAAGATTTGTAACATTTGTAAAATCTCCTCTGTTTTACTGTATGGAGCAGAAACCTGGACTCTAAGCAAAAAGATGGAGAGAAAGATTAATGCAGCAGAAATGTGGTTTTACAGAAAACTAGGTCATATAACATGGAGAATGAAAAGAACAAATGCACAAATTTTAGAACAGCTCCAAGTGCAATGTGAACTTCTCAAAGAAATAAGGATGAAGAAAACAAAATACTTTGGCCATATCAAAAGACATAACAACATGCTGAAAACCTTACTAGAAGGAAAAGTGGAAGGAAAAAGAGCAAGAGGAAGACAGAGATGTAGACTAGAAGATGACAAGGCGAGGGAGGGAGGAAACTAGAGATTCACTGCCACCAACCGTAGTAATGGATAAGGCACATGATGATGATGATGATGATGATGATTTTGACCATAAATAAGCAGAATCAGTTATCAACTTAGTTTCAGGACACAAACACTCGATATGTTGATATGTTAACACAAACAACTGACATGTTGATATGTTAACACAAACACATGATATGTTGATATGTTAACACAAACACATGATATGTTGATATGTTAACACAAACACATGATATATTGAAATGTTGACACCATCACTTGATATGTTGAAATGTTGACACAAACACTTGATATGTTGAAATGTTGACACAAACACTGGATATGTTGAAATGTTGACACAAACACTGGATATGCTGAAATGTTGACACAAACACTTGATATGTTGAAATGTTGACACAAACATTTGATATGTTGAAATGTTGACACAAAAACCTGATATGTTGATATGTTGATACAAACACTTGATATATAGATACTAACTAATCAACTTCTTTTTCTTCTTATTACTTTCTCATTCTCTTAAGTATGAAATATTACATGTTGATCAGTATATATATATATATATATATATATATATATATAAAACTTGAAGTTTTACACACCATTTTTTGTTGCTGCTATGGGCGTTTATGTAAATCCAGCATTGATAGAGTCAGCCACGACGGAAGTTGTTCAGATGCTTCAAAACCATCTTTCTAGAAGAAAATTAGATAACAATATAAATTCAGCTTGTGTCACCGATTAGTCTAAATAGGTCTGGATATTACTGACATTATTAGTAGTTTTAGAAATACTGGTTTGGAAACGGACGCACAAACTCCTGATTGTCATCGGTAAGGATGACTTTACAGCAGAACTACCTGGTTTTGCTTTTGTATTTGTGTGTGTGTATGTGTGTGTGTGTTATAGAGGAATAAATGCCTTTACATGTTTTCAATATCCGTAATAACAATAGATTTTAAAATGGTGGTCTGCATATAGATTGCAGACATTGCCTATGTTTCATGTTTTTGGCAGTGAAAAATGTAGACATTTTCTTTGTAGAATGTTGTTACTGATCAGAGCATTCTAATTCATTAAGAAAACTTACCAAGCTATGTACATAAAAAAAAAGGCTCCGGGGTTAGTTCAGCATTTTAAAAAAATGGGTACCAGAAAAATCTGAGAGGGTATGAATGAATGAATGAATGAATGAATGATCTTTATTTTTAAAGGGTAAAGAATTGGGCACGCAGGCCCGTCTTACATTCTGCCCTTCATCACTCCATCTTTCATTCTTCCCACACACTTGATTTAGTACAAATATACAAATTAAATTAAACATGGGTAAATGAGGCCAGGCGTGTTACTGACCACATCAGACTTTCATGTGCCGAAGGTCATGGAAAATACGGGCCTGACACCGTATTCTACAGTATGCCTTTGCAGCACGGAAACGGGGATTTTAACTTTTGTTACCAGGTTATGTAAATAAGCATGAAAATCACAGATCAGCACCGCATCCACAGACACACGTACATCCACAGACACACGTACATCCACAGATACACGTACATCCACAGATACACGTACATCCACAGACACACGTACACCCACAGACACACGTACATCCACAGATACACGTACATCCATGGATACACACACACCAATAATACCACACCCACAGACACACGTACACCCACACACACATACACCAATAACATCACACCCACAGACACATGTACACCCACACACACACACATACACCAATAACATCACACCCATGGACGGACACATGTACACCCACACACACACACACCAATAATACCACACCCACGGACACACGTACACCCACACACACATACACCAATAACATCACACCCACAGACACATGTACACCCACACACACACACATACACCAATAACACCACACCCACAGACACATGTACACCCACACACACACACACAAACAGACGGTCCTCCAAAACAAACAAACAAAAACTTGAATTAATAAAAGTTGAATAAAACACACTATCGCCTCCTCTCTCTCTAAGCTGTCAAATAAACTCAACGGTTGAGCTTGGTCCAAATGTGGAAGTGTTAGATACACCAGAATTTGAACAAGTACATGTTGAGTGATACCTTGTGACTGGAGAATACAATGCTGCAGGTTCAAGATACGGAAAGTCAGTCAGTCAGTCAGTCATTTGCATGCCCCTTGTGGAACTTTGCCCCCCTAACAGCTCTCATGTAGGCCTCTTGGTTATAAGTAAGATGCCCTGCTGCTGATGCATCCATTTGCATATTATCAACGATGTTTTGTAGCCATCTTCGCCTTGCTCTTCCTTTCTTTCTTTTCCCTATTATGTACCATTCCTGTGTCCAAAATATCTAAATTTTCTCTATTTATTCCTCTTTACTAGCTAGCTTTCTTCAGTAAAAAAGAGTTCTTGTAGTATTGATATATTTGTTATTTTTTTTTTTTTTTGTGTGTTCATGATATCTGTTTCTCACTTGTTTTGTATGCGGAAAATCGGAAAGCATACAGGGGAAATAATTCCGCTTATTTTTGTTCTAAGGGGAATAATTTATTATTACCTTTTCAAAACTTATTATGTAAATTTATTCATAAATGTTAGAGGAATGAACTTAAGATTGAACAGGAAATATCAGTATATAGCGTCATTTCTAATTTCAATAGATATTTATACTTATTTAGATATACACAGAATATATGAAAGGCTAATTGGTACTAGGTTCAAGTTAATTCCTAATTTTTTGGAAAATATTTGTAATGTTATCAAAAACCATCTATAAAGATTATACATACCACCACTATATGTTGAAACTGGTATAATAACCAGCCATTACCACATTAATCAATTTTTGAGCCCCCGTAGCAGGGGTTACCCCATACGTCCATTGCGATAAAATGCTAGGCCCTTTGGCGAAGATCAAAGTGTAGTTCTGCGCTCTGTAGAATGTACACTTTGTTTATTTTGGAACAAATCAGGTGCTTGAGGCCTGCCCTGCACATTAAATGCTGGGGCTAAAGCAAGGCATCTCGTTACAGGTGGACCCGGTTTGCAGTACCACCGGGTCATGGACTGTTTTCGTTGTCTGAAAAAAAAAATTACCACATTAATCAATCTTTTTAGCCCCCGTAGCAGGGGTTACCCCATACGTCCATTACGATAAAATGTTAATCTTCTATAGAGATTTAGCTGTTACCTCCATTACAGTAAAGTGCCAATCTACTATAGAGATTTAGCTGTTACCTCCATTACAGTAAAGTGCCAATCTACTATAGAGATTTAGCTGTTACCTCCATTACGGTAAAGTGCCAATCTACTATAGAGATTTAGCTGTAACTATACACGAAGCACTGCAGTAAAGCTGTGATACCAGAATGTATAAAATAGGAAAAAAGTAGGAGCAGCTTTATTACTTAACGATTACAAAGTTGTGACGTTTCGGCGTGAGCCTTAATCATACAAAAACATACAGGACGAAGAAATAGAGAGAAGAGATAAAGTATAGATTCACATGAATACTATTAAAAATAAATAAATAAATAAATTTAAAAATTAATTAATTAATTAAAAAAAATTTTTTTAAAGAGTACTTCGCTGTAAATTGCAAGGTGTGGCCTGTCCGGCGGTGTGTGTCAGGAATGGTTCTAGTGGGACGTGGAGACTGTTTAAATAGAGACCTGTGACATGTGGTCAGTGGGTTGTAACTGGGGGTGGTGGATGGGGAACCAGGGAGGGGAGAGAGAGTGACGCAATACCGACCTAGCTAGGAGAAATTGAAACAGATGATTGGGGAAGAGGGGTTGCAGAGAAGAGGGGTTGCAGAGAAAATAGCGGGGTTGCAGAGTGATGCTGGGAGGAAGTTTGAAAAGTAAGCGGGGTTGCAGAGTGATGCTGTTAATTTTTTAGACATTAAAATTTCTATTGGCACAAACAGGCTTGTCACCTCTGTATTTTACAAGCCCACTGATAGTCACACCTATTTGCTTTACACCTCCTCCCATCCTGAAGCCTGTAAGAACTCCATCCCATATTCCCAACTCCTCCGTCTTCGCCGCATATGTCAGGATAATTTGGACTTTATAGATCAGTCCAACAAGTTATTAGAATTTTTCCGTCATCGCCACTACCCAGAAAAGGTCCTTCGTAAAGCCTTCAACCGTATCCAACTAGTGAGCCGCAAAGAAGTATTCAGGAAAAAGCCTGTTACTCCATCTGACAGAGTTAAGTTAGTACTGCCTTTCCACCCGCACGGTCAGATGGTTAAGAAAATTCTTTATCGTCATCTGCCGATAATCCAACTCGACTCCGACACTCGTGACATTTTCTCTGATCCACCCCTATTGGCATACAAACGTGAGCCAAACCTTAAGGACATCCTCGTCCACAGCCACTTGAAGCAGAGCCTTACATATGTTGGCACCAGAAAATGTAACCGCCCCCGCTGCGTTACATGCCCCGTAGTTTGGGAAACAAAAACAATCACCTTTCCCAAAACTATCCTCACTCTTCATGAGGGATTCACATGCGAGTCCCGAAATGTGATATATGTCATCGTTTGCAAAAGATGCAGGATAACATATATCGGTGAGACGGGCCTCAGATTAGGGGACTGCATGCAAAAACATCTGTACGACATCGCCCAGCATGCTTCGAAACCAGTCCCAAATCATTTCAATGGCCCCAACCACAGAGGCAAATCTGATTTTCTGGTAACAGCCATTAAACAATGTCACGCAGATGACACAAGCCGCCTGGCACTTGAAAACCGCTGCATTCAAAATTATGGGACGCTGGAACCACATGGGTTAAACTCGCTGTTTAGTTACACGTAACATCATCTTCTTCAATCATTATAGTACCTCTCCACTAAATCCACCCCTTCTTACTTTTCAAACTTCCTCACAGCATCACTCTGCAACCCCGCTATTTTCTCTGCAACCCCTCTTCTCTGCAACCCCTCTTCCCCAATCATCTGTTTCAATTTCTCCTAGCTAGGTCGGTATTGCGTCACTCTCTCTCCCCTCCCCGGTTCCCCATCCACCACCCCCAGTTACAACCCACTGATCACATGTCACAGGTCTCTATTTAAACAATTTCCACGTCCCACTAGATCCATTCCTGACACACACCGCCGGACAGGCCACACCTTGCAATTTACAGCTAAGTACTCTTTTTAAAAAAACATTTTTTAAATTTATTTATTTTTTATTTATTTATTTCTTTTTTAAATAGTATTCATGTGAATCTATACTTTATCTCCTC
This sequence comes from Achatina immaculata, assembly GCA_009760885.1. Lineage (NCBI taxonomy): Eukaryota > Metazoa > Mollusca > Gastropoda > Stylommatophora > Achatinidae > Lissachatina > Lissachatina immaculata. Next base: position 590,041 of record CM019708.1, on the reverse strand, counting down.
TCCCTATTTCTTCGTCCTGTATGTTTTTGTATGATTAAGGCTCACGCCGAAACGCCACAACTTTGTAATCGTTAAGTAATAAAGCTGCTCCTACTTTTTTCCCATTTTATACATTCCATTACGGTAAAGTGCCAATCTACTATAGAGATTTAGCTGTTACCTCCATTACAGTAAAGTGCCAATCTACTATAGAGATTTAGCTGTTACCTCCATTACAGTAAAGTGCCAATCTACTATAGAGATTTAGCTGTTGCCTCCATTACAGTAAAGTGTCAATCTACTATAGAGATTTAGCTGTTACCTCCATTACGGTAAAGTGCCAATCTTCTATAGAGACTTAACTGTTACCTCCATTATAAGAAAATGCGAATCTTCTATTGAGGTTTAACTGTTACCTCAATTACGGCAAGGAGCCAATCGTCTAAACAGACTTAGCTGATCACATTTGAAACAAGCATATCATATCATATCCTTCCCGTGCCGTTAAACGTCACATAGGGCTAGCATGGTAGTTGCCAAGATGTCCTGTTTTGGCGAGCTTTTCAACCCCATCAAGGGATTCTAAGTTCACTAAACTGGCCTCTCTTACATGTCCTCTTTAGAGTTTCGCGTGGTGGACCTTTTTTTTCTTCGGCCTGGTGTGCTCCACTTGATAGCTTGTTTTGGTATTCTCTAATTGTTTCTTCTCATCACATGGCCGACATATGTCCATCTTCTTTTTCTTTTCATTCATGAGACAGGCTGTTGTTTGCTCATCTGTCTTATCTCTGTCTTGTTCTTGAATTTGTTCCACTTTATAGCATATGTTTTCAAAAGTCTAATTTCGTGTCTATTTCTTTAGTTGCTTTCCAGCTTTCACATACATAAATGAGGTAACGGATTATATATTTGAGTTGAATAATCATAACAAGCAAGTATCAGAAAAATCAACAAATACAATCAGAAACTGCACATAACTTATATAGATCAAGACAAAAAAAAAGTATTCAATTAAACAGACAGATATAAACTGGGAAATTTTACTTTATTGAGTTAGTATACATCTGATCAACTTATGCAGAAACCCTATAGAAACTTTCGTTATTTTGAATTTTTTGTTTTTGTTTTTGTGAACCTCTTCGTTTGTTTTTCCTTATGTCCAGTGTGTTTGTTACATCTTTCTCCAAAACCACATCTCTGTTTGTTTCCAGTTTCATTCTCATATTCTTGTTGACTGTCCAAGTTTCACAACCATATAGCAATATTGGTTCTGTATAGCATTGTAATAGCCTTTTCATCACTTACAGGAATATTTTTTTTATTTGTTAGTATCTTCTTCATATCATAAAAAGCTACATGTGCCATAACTATTCCTGACTTTACTTCATTTGTGCACTTGCCATCAGCTGTTATTGTTGTTCCAAGGTATCTGAAGTTGTTTACCTGCGTCAGTGTCTTTCCGTTAGAAAGGATGTTGCACGTTGGTATGCTTATTATTTTCTTTATTACCATTGTTTCTCTCTTGTTGCTGTTTAGCTGTAAACCTCTCTTCAGTAATCGTATTCACAAGTTCCTGCAGATTAATTTCGCTTTCTGCTATTAGAACAATGTCACATGCATATCTCAAATTGTTGCTATTATAGCTAAAGAATATATATATATATACACACACACACACACATACACATTGTTAAGATAAAGCCAGTTTAGTGGGCATAATATCCTTGGCCCTTGATGAAGTTGAAAAACTCGCCGAAAATAGCAAAACTTGGCAGATAACTATGCACGAGCCCTATGTGACGTTTAACGGCATCGGAAGGATGTAAGATGTAAGAATATATATATATATATATATTTAGAAACATACAAAAACACCCAGGCATGCGACTCAACCCTCTAGAACAACATCGAATACAACTTGATTATAAACTGGCAATCTTCCGATATCAAACATTTGTAAACATGTTTATCAGCATTTTATCCTCAGTCATTATCTTTGGCCATGTACTAACGTAGTGGGGGCCAATCTAACTCCCCCCATCATGACCGCCAACCCAGGTTCTCCCTTCCTTGGTATATAGTATGCCAATGCTCTCTATTCTAAAGCTTTAACTCAATACAACAAGGCATGAAGTACAGATCACAAAAGTCGGAATTCAATAATATCTAACAATTTAATCCCACACAGAAACAACAACCACAACACTGGAAACTACAGTCCACGTGACATAAAGTACAATCATTCATCATAAATGGCAACAATGTGACTGCAATTAGTATCAATCAAAAGGCAACAATGTGGTAACAATTAATCGATGCCATTGCAATGTAAGCCAAAATAATAACATTAATAATGCCTTCTCAAGGCCCTCAATATGTACATCGTTCTCTTGGTACCGGGGTCCTCAGCTCACTGGCCCTTATCTGTGGCATCCACCACGACTATACCACACTTTCTATGTCAGATCTATATGTGCTGTCGCACTTTATCTTGCAGCTCTGGCTGTCAAGACATACTTCAACACTATGTGCTATCGCACTTATATTGCAGCCCCCTGCTAATGCCTGCTTCCACTATGTGCGAATGCACCTGATCTTGCCACCTACATAAAAAGGCATAATACAATTATGTTTATATTAATACGCAGCAATCATCATGGAATCAACACAATATCGTCTACACATAATGACACAAATACCCTAAACCACATCTGATTATACACTACACAACCACATGAGGTCGGCGCAGGAGAAGATAACTAAGCACAACGACACAAGCTTCCCCGGCCATTGCCTCCTCTACACTGATTTCGATCTGTGTTCCTAACTATTTATTCCCCCGCCACCCCGCCAGCTACAGGATCACGTGGACGATGACGCTCCGGTCAAGGTCGTACGCCCCTTGCCCTTTGCGTGACCGTTCACATATCTTTGTCGAACAAATGAGAATTCCAACGAAGCCAGTGGCGTAGATTTACAACAGACAACACACGTTTATTGATGGTTAGAGTGAAGGGTGAAGTTAGGAGGAAGAAAATACTGATGCCACACGGCAGAGATATCAATACAACAACAAAACTTACCTGTGAAAGCAACTTCGCCTTATAAGAACGGAGCCATATTATGAAAGGAAAATACAAAACTCACATGCTTACAATTCAAGAATTACACACTGAATCCAACACTTCACTCCCGAAAAACAACATAAGATTTCCCTCCAATGGAGAAAAACTATAGCAGTATATTGGATGTTAGGATGCAAGATAGATAACTCATCTGAGAATTGGAACATTTGTATAAAATGAGTTATCTTCTAAAGTAATCAGCTGTTTGTGAGTAGAGTCCATCTGCTTTGTCTCGGGTTGCACGAGATTCCACAGATGTGGGATGTGATCTTACCAATGGCAGTGGGGGCCATTCGTGTGAACGTGAATGAAAGTACTGGGGTGTCTCCCTTCTTTTTATATGGCAGGCACCCTTGGCTACCCCTGGATAATTTGTTGCCCCCCTCCCCCATGTTCAGCACTATGGGGAGGACCCTACTGAGATCAGGTTGATGCAACAGCACCGTACGTTCTTTCAAGTATTTCGCCAGTTAAATAAGTCTCGCTCCAGACAGAAAGCGAGCTACAATGAACGTGTGACACTGCCAAACATTTCAGTGGGAGACAATGTAGCGTATAGAATCCATGCACGCCATTCTAAGTTAGATGCGCGGTGGGCCCCGTTTTATACGGTGCTGAAGCGTTTGTCTCCGGTTACCTTCCTGATCAAGAACCAGGCTGACGGGAGAACCCACTCGGTTCATGCAAATGACATACACAAAGTGGAGGTCCAGTGGAGGGAGCCTCCTTAGAATAAACTGTATAGTTTGCGTTCAGCGCGATTCGTTCTTCCACCATTGGAGGAAGGAACTGATTGCAGTGGTAGCAATGCCGACAACGTTGAATCTGATGTCAGCAGTGTTGACACACGTGCAGGAGGGATTGGCGATGCCCTTCCACACTTGTTGAGGGATGTTCGTAATGAACGGGATGGATCCTCTTTAGAGGCCTCTGTTCCTCTTCAGGAGCTTTATAAAAGATTTGGGACGAAGAGTACTCCCCTTTCAGGTATGGATGGGCCCACATCCATGGTGGCCCCTTCGGGAGTTAACTCTTCTTCGAGTTCTGATAGTGTTCCTTTGGCCAGGTATAAAGAAAAGCACAATAGACACTAGTTTCTGTTGTGCATTTCCCATCTGAAGTTATTACTGCTCCAAGGTATTTGAATTTCTGCATCTGCTTTAGAATAGTTCCGTTTAATTTAATATTGCATGCTGGTGGATTCTGTTTCTTAGATATAACCATAGTCTCTGTCTTTTGATGTTCAAAGTAAGGCCTTTCTGTTCACTTTCTTTGGCCACTTTATCCAAGAGATTTTGCAGGTCTTGTTGGTTCTCAGCTATCAGACTCTCTCTTGCCCTCTCTAAAATCAGTTTTATCATTTGCTACAGCCCAACAATCCAGTGTTTCCTACTTTTGCACGCCATAAACAATTGCACAACTCGTTCTAACCTTAATCTATCTTCCACTACAGAATCTCGTGCGATACTACATTTTCTCTCATGTACTGAATGTTGAGCCCTGGAAACTTCTAAATCATTTCTTACCAGATTTTTATTAATAAGCTCATTGTTTACCTGGCGTGGATCACGAACCCCACCGGGCGAAACTGCTCAGTTGGAGCATCCATTTATGCAGTTGCTCTTATTCATAGATTGTGACGCATGGTTTGACAAGGGAATGATGGTACGGCAGTGGTTTCCCCTATTTCCCTTTCGCCCGGTGTCTATATGTTTTTCTCCCCTGGCCTTTGTCTAAAGAGACTGACCCACAAGACAGCAGGGTACCTGTTTTCGTCTGCTGCTGTTTATTCAGATATTCACAGCTGGCCTCTGTATCTAGAGGTCGACCCACCACCCGCCACTCGGTGGACGGACGCACCTGGTGAAAGGACAGACTTCTTCGTACAAATTTAAGCAGATATTGTATAACGACACACCAAACATCCATAATTATGTATATGTGCAACTCTCCACACGAAACATCATTCAGTATGTAGATATTGTAAAACATTACACTAAACGCATTTCAGTATGTAGATATTGTAAAACATTATACTAACAGCAATTCAGTATGAAGATATTGTAAAACAATATACTAAACGCAATGCAGTATGTAGATATTGTAAAACATTATACTAAAAGCAATTCAGTATGTAGATATTAAACAGGTTCACCTCCAAGTCTACAGATACTATCTTCTCTTCTCCTTCGTTATTGTTTTCCTCTTCTGGAGTCTGTGCTGTGTCAAGGGAAGACCTTGACAAAGACAGAGGAAATTCTAGAAAGATGGAAGGACTATTGCAGAGAAATGTAGATACGACTGAATGTGAAGGGAAAATCAACAGAGCGAATTATTATTGGAGGAGAAAGAACCAGAACCGACAATAGAAAAAGTTTTATGGGCAGTAAAGAATATGAAAATAGTAGATCACTGGGATATGATGAGATAACAGCTGAACTAATTAAGCCAGAAGGAAAGGAATGTGCTACAATATATCATGCACTATGTAAAAAGATATGGCAATCAGGTATTTGGCCATATCACTGTCGAAAAAGGGTAATTTGAAATTATGCACAAACTACAGAACTGTTGCTCTGATTAGTTATGCCAGTAAAATTATGTTAAAAATCATAATGGATAGACTTGGAAAGAAAATAGGAGGAGAAACCAGTATGATCCAAGCTGGTTTTAGACAAGGAAGAGAACAAGAGATCATATTTTCAACATAAGATTAATGACAGAGAAATGCAGAGAATTTAATGTGAATCTATATTTATCTTTTATAGACTATTCACAAGCATATGACTGTGTACAACACCAGAAGCGGTGGGAAATAATGAAAAAAAAAGATTTCCAACACATCTGACACAATTAATATCACTGCTGTAACTAGGCCAGCAGGCAGCAATGAGAATAAATGATGAAACAACAACTTGGTGTGATATTGTACTTGTACTTGAAAGAACTCCCTGTAATTGCGAGCTGGTGTTCTTTGCACCCGACGCTGTGTAGGTGTTGAGGCACAGCATCGTATCAGCACTGGAGAGGGTCATGGCAGCTACGTTTTCAGTCCCGGAGTACAGCTATAAAGCAGGGGGTATGCAATGCTTCTTTAGCAGACTCCACTACCATGGGGACTATGGCGATCCCTGACCCGTTAGCCAGGGGTACCACGGAGAGGTGGGACAGGGTCTTGGTCAGCTATGGGTCGCTGATTTCGGACAAGCGTCTTCATTTTGGTTTTACATAAAACAAGGGGTCCGTCAGGGGTGCATACTGTTGATTTACTTTTTTACGTAACTTGTATACTGAAAATATAATGAGGAATGTTAGAGAAGATATAGACAAAGAATATTACGATGCCATAACAATTAGAGGTTATGAAATACCAGAGATTAGATATGGTGATGTTATTGCTGTCCATAACACGCAAATGAATGGAAAAAATTATTATTTCAGTCCGTAAGAACAGTGAAGAGCAAAAACATTTATCTTAATGCAAAGAAAACTAAATTGATGACAGCTGACAAGACAAATAAGGCAGCTTAAATATATATCAATTAGGAAAAAATTAAAGGAGTGGAGAGTTTTGAATATCTTGGATCATTACTAATAATAATGGAAATAGAGGGAAATTAAAAGGAGGACATCTATCGCTCTTCAAAAAATAAATAAATAAAACAACTAAAGAAGCTGAAGAGAGGAGCAGACAGAACTACAAAAATAAGACTTTTAAGGGCATGCATCTTTCCCATCGCAACATATGCTTGTGAGACCTGGACACTTAACAAAACACTTGAGAAACATATAAATGCCGTTGAATGTAAATCCTACAGAAGAGACCTTCAAATATCATGGACACAAAAAAAAGCAAATACTACAAGAACATAATACTGAAGAAGGCTGGCTAGTAAGGAAGATTAAACAGAGAAAACTTAAATATTTTGGACGTATTAAACGTTAAGAGAAGACCGTCTTGGAAGGGTACATATTGGGAAAAAGGAAGAGGAAGAGCAAGGCGAAGATGGCTGCAAGACATCGTTGATGATCTGCAAATGGAGGCATCAACCGAGAGGCCTACAGGAGAGCTGTAGGGAGGCAAAGTTCCACAAGGGACAAGCAAATGACTCACTGAGTGCTTTTTCCCATCTTGAGTTTCTTCCAGAAGGGCAGAATGTCAGACGGGCCTGCGTGCAAAATAAAGTATGTTCGTTCGTTCGTTCCTTCTGTGTGTGATGACGAAGTCTTCTGAAGTCATTCAGTTACAAGTCGACCTAGACACAGTGGAATATGTTCTTTTTCTTTCAGTTTTTGATTATTTATAGCGTGATATAATTTATACTGGAATATTCTTAATTATAACGTCATATGATTCATATATGAACCATAGTATAATTCATATTTATTACAAGACAAGTTTTATATGTATCATCATCATCAGTCCTCTGCACTCCCAGTGGAGCTTAAGGCATTATCAAATGTTCCCCAGCCAATCATATCTTGACCAAATCGGGATACGTCAAACCATGTCTTTCTCGCTTCCTTTAGTTCTTCCTGTATTGTACGTCTCCATGCCCATAGTGACCTGCCCCTTTCTTTTCTCTTGAGGTGTTCAAGTCAAGGTAGTATAGTTTAAATTCGTAGGATGCGGCCCAGCTATTTCCACCTTCGTCTTTTGTTCTCAATGCCTGTTCGTTATTTTCTCCTTTCTTACGTTTTCTTCTCATTGTACTCTTAGATTTTCTTAAGGCATCTTCCTTCAGATCCTCTCAAACTATTTTCGATCCTCCAGTTGGTTCTCCGTGTTTCGACTGCATATAACAGAATATAAATTAAAATTATAGATTTTGATCTTGAGGTTCGTATAGAGATGGGCGATTCCTATACGTTTGCTAATTTATTAAAGGCCTGGGAAACCTGTACAGTTCTTGTGGATATTTCCTTCTTGATGTTACTGTCTACTGAAATGCGACTTTCCATGTATTTAAAATGTTCTACATCTTCAACTTCTCTTGTTCCAACAGAGATTTTTCTTTTCTTTTTTTTTCCGTTGAATCTAATGGTCACGTCTAAGATGCATATTCAGACATATTCACCCGGCTGCTTCGTAAATCCTAGTTGCCTTATCCTGATATAATCCATATTTCTAACGTGATACAATTTGTATTTGTATTGTGATATACAGTATTTCATATTTATAACATCATTTACAACATGATATTATTCGTATATACTGAAAGTGGTTTTCTTGTGCTAAGTTTTTTCTTATTTTGTTTCGTAATGTAAAAGATTACCGTGGCTCTTTTAGTAATGTAATTTATTTTTAACAGGCGGGACGATATCGCCCTACCAGAATTAGAGGGCCAGTATAAGGGAAAGGTGTCTGTGTACGTGACATCCACAATATATCAAGGTAATGTTTAAGTTCTTATTAGGTTCATGCCAGCGTATACCACAAGAAAACGTCCAGTGCTTCTATTTGTCTCTCAGTATAGATGAAACAAAAGGAGTAAGTGTAAGATTCCAGTACTTAGGAGCGATTATAACAAGTGATGGGAAATGTCACAAAGAAATAACAAACAGACGTGCTCAGGCCAAGTCAGCATTCCGGAAAATGAGACACATCTTGTGCAACAGATCCATATCAATTGAAACAAGATTCAGAGTACTTAAATGTTACACGAACCAGTTCTGTCTTATGAGTGTGAAGCATGGTCTATGAATAAGAGAGTACAGCGAGAAATGGAAGCCATGGAAATGTGGTTTATAAAAAGGATGTTGAAGGTACCATGGACAGCCAAGAAAACCAATGAAGAAGTCTTAAGAGAGGCAGGAGTTAAAAAGCAAATTATAGCAAAGATCAGTGGCAGACAAGTGAGATTTATAGGACATTTCCCGAGAAGAGGAAAACTGGAACACACTTTGCAACTGGAAAAATTGACAGAAGAGAAAAAGGAAGACTGAGAGAGAGAAGTTACTGGATGGGCTGTCAGTGTGGCTAGGAAGAAAGTCACCGGCGAATCTCATAATCAACGCAAAAGACAGAGTTATGGAGAGAAATGACCGCCTACGCCACGCGGCATGGCACTTAGATCACTCAGCTTTTTATGCAGTCGCATCTACAGCAGCAGTTTTCAGTTTAGCCTAGCTTCATGTTTTCCACAAATTCTCTTAGAATTACGTTTTGCTTTGCTCGTTTCTTTGAACGCCAAGGCGATATGTTGCATATTTCTGCAGAATTACTTCTCTGTTGATTCATTTCTGCTGCATATTTGTCGTCGGTAAGTTCTATAATGATGGATGTATCAGCAGAAGAGCATCTTGCTTACAACCGAGAGCCCTACAGGAGAGCTGTTAGGGAGGCAAAGTCACGCAAGGGACATGCAAATGACTGACAGTTCTAAAAACGAGGAGTAATACTTGTTCTGTAGTACTCATCTTCTTAACGTCGATTCTGCTGTCACGTTTGCTGTGAGGAGACCAAATTCTGTGTCCGGACGAGAAGACAGGACAAGTTGAGATCAGCTGTACCCTGTCAGTTACACCTGCTGCATTCTGACCACCCACCCAACCAACCAACCAGCCAGCCAACCAGCCACCCCAGAACCGATGTTTTGTCTGATGAAGTTATAAACAACAGAATATGTTTGCCTTATGTTTTACAGTTTTTATTATATCAGTTGACGATATTATTGTGAACGTATTTCATTATCTGTATAATATTTATGTGTTGGTCAAAAAAGCACACAGGACTTGCTACTGAAGGACTGAGGTATCATCTTATGCAATGGTGTAGGTTTTCGTGGTTGCCCAGAATATTCTGTTTTTGGTGTTAACCTTATCTGCCATAAATGTAGGTTTTGTCGTTAATTTCCAGTCTTCGAAGGCGGCAGCTGGACTTGCTTTCGAGAGCCTTCTCAATGGCGTGCTGCAGGTGTGCATTAGAAGGCGAATCTTTAAATTTATAGAAAACTGAGAGGGTCTCTATTCTTGGGCATCTGTAGAGGATGAGATAGAAAGATATAAAGTTTAGAAAGCTTTACAAGACCTAAAACCAGGATATGGGACTACGAAACAGGAACATAAAAGCTATATTCATTAAAAGATAAGAAAGACAACGAAGTTAAGAAATGTACATGTAAATGAAATCCCCCAAGAATTTAGAAACAATCAGAAAAATTGGAAAGCTATCAGAATACGCATCATCATCATCATCATCATCATCTTTCACTCCCTCGAGAGTACAGGCCACGGATAAAGGCTCTCCAGTTATCACTGTTCTTGGAATTATTCTCTGGTTCCTTCTATGTGTATCCCTTGTCTCTGAACATTGTCATATTTTCCTTTCTCCAAGTAAGTTTACGTCTTCCTTGTTTTCTATTTCCTTGAGGACTCCACGTCAGTGCCTGTATTGCTATGCTGGTGTCGGGTTTCCTCAGAGTGTGGCCAATCCACCTCCACTTCCTATACTCAGAGTAGCTGAAACTAAATTACTTCTGCAGAGGAAGATACAACAGAAGTAACATTGTAAACAACGAAACCAAGTGGCAGCCCACTACTATGTTTATGTTTATTATAAATGTGAAAACAAGAGTACACAGAGCAAGTGATGTAAATATGCAAACTTATAATACTGCATAGTGTTAATAAACATTACCTCGACACAGGCCATGAACTAAAACTGCTATTTTGGTTCACATTTATGTCAAGCAACAAAAACTAACAATGAGAAGTGAGAGAAAAAAAAGGAGAGATGAAATGGGTAAATGTAAAACTTAACACACTTAAGAAGACAGACAGATGGATAAATGGATGGATGGATGGCAACGCAGGTGGCCTTCTCAGAAAAGTTGCAAAGGGCGCTCAAGAACATGATCAACAACTTACACTTGTGTGAAACACAGAACAGTGGAGAGACTTCCAGCACTTAGTGTGAAATTAATAGTTCCCTCATAGGAATGCGTCACTTTTTGAACATCCCGTAGAAGAATGCCGAAGAGATCTTAGAATAAACAAGTGGGGAGAGATACCCAGGAACAGATTAATGGAGACTGACTGCATCTGTAGCAATGAGCCGTGAAGAAGGCTTAAAGTTGTATGTGTGTGAGAGAGAGAGGTTTATCACGGGATATTGGTGTATATTTACAACGGTTGTTTTCCACTGGCCGAAGCTTTATGTAGTCATGACAACAACAGAAAATGTAAAGGAGATGACTGTTTACAAAAATAATTCAGGTAACAGCGATGTTTAAGTTCAGTAGCACTATAGCTTTAAGTGTGGATCATATTATTTCTAGTTACAGCTAGCAACTATGTGAAACAGCGTCACCGTATGAATAGTCTGCGGACCATTTAGCGGTCATCACAGACATGGAGTTGACATTACAAGTTTGAATCTTAATCTCAGAAATGAGATGAACAACAACAATGAACTGAATATCTTTGATGTCTTTCGTTATTTCTGTTGTTCTGGTAACTCTCTGGTAATTTTCGCCTTCAGGCCCGTACCTTTTCATAACTGATGCTACACAGTCTTCCTGGCCTTCAAGGAGAGCAAAATAAAGTGTCAGTTCCAGATATGACAGGCTGTCCTGTAGGATTGGTGTAATTTATTTTTTTTTATACGATAATGATAAATCAACAGTTAAGTAATGAGTGATACTAATGATGATAAATCGCCATTAAACATTTACTTCATGCTAATAAAGATTAACAAATGATAAAACAAAAATACGAACTTTAATGCTTAATTTTATCACTGTAGCTGGAAGGAGTTTTATTTAATAACGTAATGTGTCAATTTGGAAATATCATACAAATTCATGTGTCACGTCTTATCCCAAACATGGGCCCTTTCATCTGGAAACAGTACGGTCTTGTGCAAGTCCACAAGCGGCATCTTACAATGACATAATCAGACTTTCTGTGATATCATAACTCGTGAAAGGTTAAGCAAACTTGAGAAATGTGGCAACAGTGTTGAACTTCTAGATTCAAAATGTGGAATAATATGCAAGTTTCATAGCTCTAGATCATTTCCTTCTTGACCTGGCCGATAACTTTTCAAAACTCCCTCGCATGTCTGTTCAAGGGTTTACTCCATTCACTTTTATGTGTGAGAGCAAAGTAGATGGAATCAATCTACAAATATGGACAGAGTAGTTTCTTATCTTATATCATATATCATTCCCGTGCCGTTAAACTTCACATATGGCTCACAAGGTAGTTTGCCAATTTTTTCTGTTTTCAACCTCATTGAGGGATTTTATGCCTATTAATTTGACCTCTCTTAACAATGTCCTCTTTAGAGTTTCCCGTGGTCGGCCTCTTTTTCTTTGGCCTATTGTGTTCCACTTCATAGATTGTTTTGGGATTCTCTGATCATTTCTTCTCATCACGTGACCAAGATATGTCCATTTCCTTTCCCTGATCACCCATGAGACTGGTTGTTGTTCAGTCACCTGTCTTATCTCTGCATTGTTCTTGAATTCGTTCCACTTGATGCCGAGTATTTTCCTTAGGCATTTGTTTTCAAAAGAGTCTAATTTCTTGTCTATTTCTTTAGTTGTTTTCCAGCTTTCAGAATCATAAATGAGGGTGGATATTACATTTGAACTGAATAGTCTTAACTTGGTTTTTGTGCTTATAACTTTTGAATTCCATATGTTCTCAAGATTCTTGAAGATCGATGCTGGTTTTGCAATTCTAATTTTAACTTTCTGGTGTCACCATCCTGGTCTATGTAGCTACCAAGGTATGCAGAGTACTTTAGACAAGAGTAAAAGAGAAATACAGGACGATAATAGAATTCCCAGAGATTGTTCATCACTGGACCAGCAGCCGATTAATCAAGGATAGGATAAAGGCATTAACGGGCCCAAGAAACATAATGAAAAAAATCCAGATTCTAGAATAATCCAACGTATTAGAATAGAACATGTTATTTACATAAATATGCATAGTGTACTCATATTACCTGTGATATCTGTAATAATGGAAGGAAAATCACGTTTGTTTCAGAGAAATGTTGCAAACGAGTAAAGTTTGAAATATGTTTATCATTTGAAGTTTGAAATATGTTTATCTTTTATTGGTCATCACGTTTTTCTCCTCAACCTTATCTTGCCTTCAAAGTCAACATTAGCATATCCTCCTTCTTGTCAGCCTCATAAAGTCTTCCTTGTCATCAACCTTGTAATGTTCTCCTCCTCATCAGTCTCATAAAGTTCTCCTTGTCATCAGCCTTGTAATGTTCTATTTTCCATCAATCTCATAAAGTTTTCCTTGTCACCAGCCTTATAATGTTCTATTTTCCACTGTTCTATTTTCCATCAATCTCATAAAGTCTTCCTTGTCTCATAAAGCCTTCCTTGTAATGTTTTTATTTCCCATCAATCTCATAAAGTTCTCCTTGTCATCAGCCTTGTAATGTTCTCCATCTCATCAATCCTGTAAAGTCTTCCTTGTCATCAGCCTTATAACTTTTAAATCTCATCAGTCTCATAAAGTCTGCCTTGTCATCAGCCTTATAACTTTTAAATCTCATCAGTCTCATAAAGTCTTCCTTGTCATCAGCCTTATAAATTCTAAATCTCATCAGTCCCGTAAAGTCTTCTTGTCATCAGCCTTATAACTTTTAAATCTCATCAGTCTCATAAAGTCTTCCTTGTCATCAGCCTTGAAATGTTCTCCATCTCATCAGTCTCATAATGCCTTGCTTGTCATGAGCGTTAACACATTTTTCTATTCAGTCTCATCATACTATTCTTATCAGCCTCATCATACTTTTTTATCAGTCTCATCATACTTTTCTTACTAGCCTCAGCATATGTTTCTTATCAGCATCAGCATACTTTTCTTATCAGCCTCATCATATTTTTCTTATCAGTCTCATCATACTTTTCCTACCAGCCTCAGCATACATTTCTTATCAGCATACTTTTCTTACCAGCCTCATCACGACCTACTTCTTGCCACTCTTCCTTCACAATAGAAAGCATTAAAAAACAAAACAACGCTGTGTCTTGTGAGATCTGGCCCAACACACGTGTTAAAATACTTCCCCCTCTAAGTATAGCTCCAATTTTTACAACTCATGTTTTTCAACATAATCATTTTATACATGGTTACCTGATAATTGTTTACAATGTATTCTATGCACCTTCTGATGTCACAAGTGCCTGTGTAATATCCAGAGTTCCAGATAAACAGTTCTAGGGGAATTCCTGGTGTGAGTATGTTCTTAAGATGATGGCCCTGACCGACTCCCTGTGGAAGGTAAGTCTCTCTTGAGACGGGTTTGAGACAGTGAGTAGCAGAATGACTGCCATTACAGAACAGACAGGTGCATTTTAGTGCATTACAAATGTTCACAGAGTGTAGTGAGACTGGATAAGAAAAGAATGGAAAATGCAATCTTGAGAAATACTGTAATGAAATAGTTAAGAAAAATGTCTTCTGCACGTGTAGCTAACCAGTGTTTTTTTAAAACAAATCTCAGTCAATGAGACTAACACTGCGTTCAGGGATTGTTTCTCAGCTTTGCTATCGACTAGGCCATATTATTTTAACACTTTTAACAAAAAAATCATTTGGTACTTTCATAATCATAATTTTATATTTATTTATGAATTATCCATTGGACTGTGCCAGATTTCTACTTTGGTCCTTAAATTCACCCTAAAAATACAATTTTAGAAATGATACTGGGCACTCTCACAAGATGGCATGAGAGGAGATCACCAAGCTGACGGCCTGCATGAAGGATTGTGTACTCTGGAGAAGCATAACAGCCACTGCCAGGAGGCACAGCATGTGATGATGATGTTGTTTTTACTGATTTAGATTAGATGATTAGATTTACCTCTCTCTGAAACTAAGGCTAAGCGTTCTATAGCGTCATGATGTACACATTTCCTTGTCATACCAGTATGGCATGATCTACTGGTGGATGAGTGTGCAAGTATGTGTGATGATCATGCTGTAAGTAGTAACAGCTCAGCACACAACAACATCCAAACAAGCGAACACTTCACAGTGACTCTGAACGTGACCCACTGAAGAACAGGTCCAAGCAAAAGTCCAACTTCAACATCTCACATACATACTCCATGTTTCATCACTTCGTCAGCACTCATGTAGACAGGTAAAGGTCTCACATATTTCTATACATCCATCTTTTAGCTTCCACACAATATAGTTAGATTCCCCCCCCCCCCCAAAAGTCCCATCAAACACTCCTTTAATGATAGGTGCAATAACAACTCATTTATATACATGACCAGTTGATCAATGTTCACATCATCATTTGCAGAAATGTGTATTATCCCAAGGCCTGAACAGCCACAACACACCCTGTAACTCATATACTGCTACTTCCATCAAGCTGGACCTTCTGTAAAATGTCATACACAGCCAGCCAAATAACTCACCCAGATGCTATACTCCGCCTTCAGAGATGGACATTTTGTTACCAGATAATGCCAAGCCTGGGACGATGTTCTGCTAACAGCATCCTCTTTTCTGTCACAGAAGCAGATGACCTTGACTTTGATAAGTGTCAGTCTCCCAGAGACTGTGTCTGACAAAGCAGTCAACACTTTGTCGCACAGAAACGAGTAGCTCAAACTTAATTCTAGAAAATGAATGAGAACATGTAAGAAATGCACCATTTTATCTGTGTGATTTATGACTAAGCCTGTCAGGTCAATAAATTGCGAACTAGAATAGTAAATAAGCTAATGTGGCTAATTCTTCTTTTGTTCTAATATACCACACATAAAACTAGACTCAACACTTACACCACCACACATAAAACTGCACTCAACACTTACACCACCACACATAAAACTGCACTCAACACTTACACTACCACACATAAAACTGCACTCAACACTTACACTACCACACATAAAACTGCACTCAACACTTACACTACCACACATAAAACTAGACTCAACACTTACACTACCACACATAAAACTGCACTCAACACTTACACTACCACACATAAAACTGCACTCAACACTTACACTACCACACATAAAACTAGACTCAACACTTACACTACCACACATAAAACTAGACTCAACACTTACACTACCACACATAAAACTGCACTCAACACTTACACTACCACACCTATAAAACTAGACTCAACACTTACACTACCACACATAAAACTGCACTCAACACTTACACTACCACACATAAAACTGCACTCAACACTTACACTACCACACATAAAAATAGACTCAACACTTACACTACCACACATAAAACTGCACTCAACACTTACACTACCACACATAAAACTGCACTCAACACTTACACTACCACACATAAAAATAGACTCAACACTTACACTACCACACATAAAACTGCACTCAACACTTACACTACCACACATAAAACTAGACTCAACACTTACATTACCACACATAAAACTGCACTCAACACTTACACTACCACACATAAAACTAGACTCAACACTTATATTACCACACATAAAACTAGACTCAACACTTACACTACCACACATAAAACTGCACTCAACACTTACACTACCACACACAAAACCAGACTCAACACTTACACTACCACACACAAAACTAGACTCAACACTTATACTACCACACATAAAACTAGACTCAACACTTACACTACCACACATAAAACTAGATTCAACACTTATACTACCACACATAAAACTGCACTCAACACTTACACTACCACATACAAAACAAGACTCAACACTTACACTATCACACATAAAACTAGACTCAACACTTACACTATCACACATAAAACCAGACTCAACATGTACACTATCACACACAAAACTAGACTCAACACTTACACTATCACACATAAAACAAAACTCAGCACTTTCAGTACCACATATAAAAACTGAACTCAACACCTACAGTACTACACATAAAACTAGACTCAACACTTACAGCACCACATATAAAACTAGACTAAACACGGATCTTACAACTCTGTTTAGTTCCCTATATTACCTGTGAGATTTGTTAATCTGTACAACACATGGATGAACCTGGCATCTGGTACATCATCAGAAGCGTCTCGGAGCAAGGTAAGCTGGGTAACATCAACATAGTGAAGCTTGTGGAAACTCCTAGTGCTTGCTGTCTCCAGCAGGGTCATGCCTAGACAAGAATATGTCTCACTTTAGTCATCATCATCATCATGTTTATATACACTTTGGGCACTCTGAAATCATGAAAGAATATAAAGCTGCTACATTTATGTTATCAGTGAAACTGATTAGAATCAACTGCTTTGAGACATACAATATCAGCAATCTCACATACAGAAGTTATACAGTTTATGTATCAAGAGCTAGCTTATAACAAGAAATATAAAAAAGTGCAAAATGTTAAAAAAAAAAAAAAAAAAAAGTTCACAGCTAGAAGAAAAAAACTATACCTGGAAAAACAAACATTACAAGAGACTTTCAAGAGGTCACTGTGTGGATGTAACCACCAGAATAAACGTGATCAGAGGAATGTTGAATTTTGATGCAGAGAAAAACACTTATTTCAGGTTTCTGATTTCAAATTATTGCAAGGAAACCAAACAAGAGTGAGCAAGATATGCTGTACCGCATATTTTCACTTATATTCTGTCTTCACAGACCATATAAAACTTCATTCATTTCGATTGTGTTCAGATTTCATTTCTTCTCTTGTATCTCATTTTGGCATTTTTAAACTACAGAAGGTTCTCTGGTCTGGCAATCAAATGAAATTTTCTGAACAGCATTGGGGAAACTGCAGAAAAGCAATTTCCATACAAATATGTCACATTCATGTTCAATCTAGATAAACTGTGTTTGCTGAAGGTTAGCATTTTAAGGTACAGTACATATAAGGTTTTATTTAATGGACTGTTTTATTGTTGTTCTCAGCACCATAATACTGAGCAATCTGCTATTCTGCCTGGTCTTGTGATGGGAGATATAGGTGGCAATCACAGTTAAATGTCATGACTTTCATCCTGTCATGTAATGTATACAAAAAGTTGAGACAATGATCTCTCAATATGCTGCTGTGTACTTCTGTGTAGGCTCCACCATGAAAGGCATCATGTAAATCCTTGCCTCGTTCCTCAGGCCTTGCAAAGCCTATTTTTGGAAAGCAAAGCAGGCTTGGCCTGGCAGAGGTCACAAGCCTTGTCCTTAGAGCAGACATGGCTAGCACATGAATTACAGCATGTAAGATGATTTGGGCGTTGTCCTTAGACAAAGATATACTCATTTCTAATGTGATCTTTCAGTTTATTAGCGCTCTTCATTATTTTCATACCCAGTACCAAGTCCTTCTTATCTTCAATTTCTACATGAAAATAACACATACCTTCGTCCCAGAAGAGGCTGGCGCAGGTTAAGGTAAGCTTGTGTAGATTACGTTGGTCCTTCAACAGCGACGCCAGTGCACTAACAAGATGAAAGCGTCTCAAGATTTTAGCCACAAACGAAATGTTAGTAAGTTCAAAGGTGGCCAGGGAGAAGTTATTAACTTTCTTGAGATGCTGGACAAAAGTCAGTATACTCTTCACAGAGTTCCTTTCTGTGTTTTCTGATGTGAGAGAGTCTGTAGACAAAGCAGGGATTTATCAGCCTCGCTAATGGTGTAAATGGAGCAAATTACTAAACATACAATAAAACACATGGTCGTTTATACTATTATGTATATGAGAAACACATGAATAATTAGTGTATAAGTATATAAAACTAAGTATATATCTATACACGAAGTCAATGCAGTAAAGGTAAAGCTGCGATAACAAAATGTATAAACTAGGAAAAAGGTAAGAACAGCTTTATTAATTAACGAGCACACAGTTGTGATGTTTCAGTGTATAACACATAGGATGAAGAAATAAAGAGAGAAGATAAAATATAAATTCACATGAATACTATGTAAAAATTAGGAATGGAAAGAAAGAGAATAAAATAAGATGAATAGAGCACTTATCTGTGACTTGTAAGAAGCTGTGACTTGTAAGAGGCTGTGTTCAAAAGTGTGCATGGTGGAGTGTAGAGAATGTTTAAACAGAGACTTGTATGAGAAATTTTCACATTGTTACTAGTATTAATAATGACATTAACGTTAAATTAGACAATAATACTGTGTGTTCTTGTGTGGAACAGTCTGTATACTCGAGGGACAATCTAATTAAGAAAAGTTTGTTTTTACCATAATAATACAACTTTTGATTGTATAATGACTTTAGTGACCTCTTGGAAACAAAATGATATAAGGTGGAGTGACCATGAGGAAGACTGAAGAGAAGGAAAGCATGAGTCAGAGAGAGAGAGAGAGAGAAAGAGAGAGAGGGAGGTGTCTAATGAGCCCATCAAGAAAGTGTGAAATAGCATTAAACCTAACAGCGTCCAACTCTGGTTTGTAATTAAATGAAAGAATACAGTTTTCTGTTTCAATTTGTCACAGACATGAACATTCGGTTTTTTCTCCGTAATGAATGTTCTCTTAGATATTTCAATGTTTGCACTTATTTTGAGCAAATGTTATAATATTCTGTGTTCAAAATCACTTATGGTATCATGCAACAATGAACCAGATTCAATACGAAGACATCAGCAAACCATCCTCTTCCGCCTAAGGACAGGCCACTACAGACAACTAAGCCACCTATGATAGACTTAAAATGTCTCACACAGACGAGTGTCCATGTGGCAACTGAGTCCAGACTCTAGAACATATCCTTCAAGAGTGCCCAAAACATGCAGACCTGAGGCGTGAGACATGGCCAAAGGACACAAGCTTGGGGCAAAAAGCTTTGGAGCTCCTATCAGGATCCGGAGAGGAATGCGGGCTTTGTCATGTCGACAGGTATCAAGATCTGATGTGACAAACAACCTTGAACGCATAAGAAGAAGAAGACTTATGGTATCATCTCCTGAGGACAATATACTGCACTGACTACTCACAAAAAAGATGGTGTTATGACTAGAGCACTGCTCATCATTTAGGGCATACCGCACAAACAGGCAGTGTATACTGATACTAGCAGTCAGTATGAGGATGCTGCAATGAGGCAGGTATTTTGATATTCTACACATAAAGCTAACAGAATGATCAAGTTAAAAATGTCCGGTTACCTGAGAAGGCCAGGTTCACATGACGTACAGCTCTTCCCCCCACGCCAGCAAAACGTAAGGCCCGCCAATCATCAACGCCATTGAACACGAAATTAAAGTGACGCCATAGTGAAGGGTGACAGAATGGAAGTAACCAAGATCTGCAGGTCAAGGACGCACTGTGTTTGTCTCTGTTTGCTAGCAAGCCATAGATTCTAAGCATTACATCAAACGGCAGCTCGCTCCATGGTGGTTCTTGCAACTTCAAAGACATATGAACCATACAAAAACATACAGACAATTTAAAATTCAATGGTCAAAGATGAACAAGAAACACTCCTGACTCACTAAAGAAACAATCATATATGCCAGAATTCTGCTGATGTGAAGACTATAAGGCACAAAGTTAACTAACTAAAATATCATACATTTTTTCACATATAAAAGAAGAAAAGGGGAGATAAACAAAAATCATGACTTTACAGACATTTTCCTGTTGTAAATGGTTATACAACAAACAGAATAAAACATGGACAACATTTTAGTCCAAATATAAATAGAAAATCCAGAAATATTTGTCATGTAACAGCAGGACTACCTCAGTGGCTAAAACTGGGACACAAAGACCGAATTTACTGAAACAAAATGACCAAAGTTGAATGATTTCTATGTGGTTGCAGAACATTTAAGTGGATTTTAACATGCTAAGTTGCAGAACTGAATTTACGTGCTTTCTTGAGGGTTTGAAAGAAACCCAGTCAGTTTTTTTTTTCTGCAGTCAGAAAGGATCTTTATTTTTTTTCATTCAGTCAGAGAAATTATACTCAAAGTGTAACTACTCTGAAGAAATGTCTAACAGATAAGTACTGTCTATGGACAGCCTGCGTATTACAATTTTAAGGGCTGAATCATTAGTTCTGGACTTATGAATTACGACATTATAATTTTTTGTGTGTGCTAATGTCTTTCACTGCTATTGACATTGTTATATGTGCCAGCGTGTTTTATGTGCTGAAAGAAGTCATGTGGTCAATCCTGTCTTGAATTTTGAAGTTACTGGCATGAAAAATCCATAAAGTCTGACTAAAACTCTCATTGAAATGTTTTGTTAAACCTGGATTTTTTGGGCATAAACATTCTAATCCGAACAACACATATAGGGCCAGGATTCTTCATCCGCATCATCCGTTCTTCTTCAGTAATCCACACATAATATAAATCTAAAATATTTCATTCAGCAAAAGCCAGCTTCATACCACATAGCCTGTGTCACAGATGCATTTGTCTCTGTTCTTTGCTGTGAACAGTTTCTGGAATTTCATTAGAAACTGATTAACTTTAGAGAAGATTAGACCCAAAGCTGTGTTATGAGATCTGAAAAAAACAAAATGTGCAGTCACTGTCTACTATATCAGGGAGACGGGTAGAATAACCAACAACTTTTGACATTATTTCAATAATAATATCATCTTTGAGATTATGAGAGTCATTGTTAACATGCTAACTCAAGTCCTGTGTTCTGTAGTATGTAAGTTAGCGGCAACAGCAGTAATTTAACAAAACGGTAAAATAATTGTTAAATAGTGCGGACTCATGTTGCTTTTCATGGAATGGTTGTTCAAGTATGGCTTACAGTAGAAGTTTTGGAACAGCAGAAGGGGGTTCAGAATTCTATCGAGGTGTACCCGTATCACTAGGTAGTATCTGACGTTAAACCGAAGAACTCATTTTAATTTGTCCATAACGAATCTAGGTGTTAAAACAATCGAACTGAGTTGGAAATGCATGTGTTAACCTGTCATCATTCAGTCAAAGAAACACGACCTGGTTACAACAGTGTGACAGAACAAAAACCTCGCAAAGGAAAGGCGACAAAACCAAACGGCGAAGAATGATAACTAGAAGCAAACATGAACTTTCAACTGAGCATTCAGACAGCTCACAGACTTGTGAGAGTCATGACTCAAGCACGATATCCAGTCTAGAGAAACAGTTAAAACAAATGACTCCCAGATTTCTTGGAGTCATGACTCTAGAGTGTAGCCAGGTTCGTGGGAGGAGTTAAACAATTCACAGATTTCTTTCTTTGAGTATTTACCCAAGGAAGCGCTATCCTCTTTGAACAAAGAACTGAACAAGGCCGATGTTTTTGCTGAACGAGAACGGAAAAGAGATGGAAGGAGGGGTGGAAGACCTCTTCTATTGTGATATTAATTGGTATTTAGTTGCGACACTAAGACACATTTTCTTGCCCGAAACTATTATGTTCTTACTTATTCTTGTCGCGAAATATGCGTTCAGAGCACCGAAACATATGTGCTAAATTAGAAAAGCATAAAACACATACCTGAAATAATTACACAGGCTCAGAACTGCGGCCATACTTAGTAGTGCCATCATGATGGTCTGTTTAAACTCAAAACCGACGTAGTCATTGCAGTCAAATCTGCTGCTGTTATTCCATTGTTCTAGCTGGACAGGCTGCCATACTGATCTACCAAAGTAGCATCTTGACGTATTCATAAGCGTTATACTAATTTCTCGAGCAAACAATGAAAAAACAGATAAATCTGCTTCCATATTTGTATCGTGGTGAGACGCATTTCGCAATAAACTAGTAGCGCGATTGACATCAAATGCCGCTGGCGTCCTTTAGCAAAATTTATGACGTATTTCACAACTGCAAACATTTAGATTTATGTCAGAATAAAAATTGAATGCCACTACTTGTTGTCTCCAAGCTGTTGGTCACTTGACTGTTTTATTTCAGTCTATAGACGGGGCAAAGCGTGTCCTACCAGGATCTGCTGTACTTTTCAGCGAAACCCTCACCAGCGCAGACTTTGATGATTCTCTCATGTTCGAAAAAATTGTATGTTAGTCATTATGTTTAAATATCCATGGCTTTTGTTTCCATTAATTTGTTGAAATGATACAACTTGAAAATGAACGGAGATGTGAAATTAAAAGAAGTGTACTGTGAGTAAAATAGCAAATAATTGCGTAAAAGTGTAGTGGCTGTTTCTTTCTGGGTCATTATTACTTCTTTCTGCTCAGAAATCTGTTTCTTCGTAGATAAATATCTGTTTCTTTCTCCGTAAACATCTCTGCTGAAGTCCAGGAGATGATATGACATGCACTGAGAAGCACGTTCGCCGTAGTGGCTGCAAAGAACACCCGAGTTGTAAAACTTAGAGACACGGATAGAAGAGCTCCCTGTTCTACAAGTGTATCTCTGTCACGTTATTAATTTCTGTGCGGTGGAGCTGCGGATACACATCTTACATCCTTCCCGTACCGCTAAACGTCACATAGGGCTCGCATAGTTTGCCAAGTTTTCCTGTTTTCGGCGAGTTTTTCCAACTTCATCAATGGATGTTACGCCCACTAAACTGGCTTTTAATAATGTTCTCATTAGAGTTTCACATGGACGACCTCTTTTCTTGGGACTGTTGTGCTCCACTTGATAGCTTGTTTTTAGTATTGTTTCTTCTCATCACATGGCCTACACATGTCCATTTTCTTTTTCTGATCACCCATGAGACAGATTATTGTTTGCTCATCTGTCTTATCTCTGTGTTGTTCTTAAATTCGTTCCACTTTATACCGAGTGTTTTCCTTGGGCATTTTTTTTTCAAAAAAGTCTGATTTCTTGTCTGTTTCTTTAGTTATTATCCAGCTTTCGCATGCATAAATGAGGGTGGATATCACATTTGAATTGAATAATCTTAACTTGGT
The DNA here is from genome assembly GCA_009760885.1 of Achatina immaculata. Taxonomy (NCBI): domain Eukaryota; kingdom Metazoa; phylum Mollusca; class Gastropoda; order Stylommatophora; family Achatinidae; genus Lissachatina; species Lissachatina immaculata. The sequence continues at coordinate 566,089 of CM019708.1, read as the reverse complement.
TTTTTTGCTTATAACTTTTTGAATTCCATATATTCTTAAGATTTTTGAAGGACAATGTTGCTTTTGGAATTCTAACTCCCTTCCTGGTGTCACCATCCTGGTCTATGTAGCTGCCAAAGTATGCAAATTGGTTTACTTCTTCAACAGCTGTTCATTCTACGTACATTCTTCCTTCTTGATTAATGAAAAATTTCATTATTTTTGTTTTGTCTTTGTTAATTTCAAGACCTATTTTGCTAGATAGTAATGTTACACCCCTCCAGTTATTACAATAATTGAAATTGCCTTTTTTGAGTATTTTATCAATGATTCATTGTTTCCATTTAGAAGGGACCTTTTCTTCTAACCAGATTTTATTAAAAAGTCTCTGTAGCTGGCTTATCTTGTCACTGTTAATAGCTTTTAACATTTCGACTGTTATTTCATCTTCACTCGCAGCTTTGTTGCTAGCCATTAGATTCACTGCTGTTTCAATTTCACTCAGTGTAACTTCATCTAGGTTGACATTTAGTTCTAGAACTGGTAAATCGGTTTCAATATTTATTAATTCATTTGGGTGTGGTCGATTAAATATTTCTTGGAAGTGTTCAGCCCATTTTTGCTTTTGGTCTTTACTTGATGTTAATAGGTTGCTTGTTTTACTAAAGACTGGTCTTTCTCTGGAGGTAATAGCATCTGTTAGCTTTTTCTGAATGTTATATAACACACTTTTTTAAAAATATACAGTTTTGGTGTCTCCTGTTTTTGCTGAATTTTCTGCTTCTTTTGCCATATTGTCCATATATTCTCTTTTGTCTCTTCTAGCTGAATTTTTTACTTTATTGTCTAGTTCTTTGTATGTTGCTTTTGCAAAAAAAAAAAAAAAAACAAAAAACAGAAAGCAGGAGGGTAAAAAAGCGATACAAGGATACCCTCAAAACCTCACTCCAGGCCTTCGGGATAGACACAAAATCTTGGGAGTCCATAGCACAAGTCTGCTCATCATGGAGGGCTATAACCACCCTGGGTGCCCAGAGAGAATTGAAAGTGCCCAGCACAAACGCGCAATGCGAAAAGCCAAGGCAGCACAAGCACCCCCAACTGAATCTGGACATGTATGTTCTGTGTGTGGCAAAACTTTTAAATCTCGTATAGGGCTAGTTGGTCAGGCTCGGACACACTTCACCCTATTTAGACCAAGATGAAGCTGTGGTCATCATCGAAGACGATGGACGAACAACAACAACAACAACAACAACAACAACAACAACAGCCTTTGCCAAAACTTTTCCAAGATTTGTCTTTACATTCAGCATATCTAATTTGGGTGCTCTTCTTTCGTCTATGCATTTCCATGTGTTATCTGATATCCATGCTTGTCTACTAAATATTATCATAATAAAATATAGCTAGAATATATGGAACTGTGTATGCGCATATATAACAATACATACACAGTTCCATAATATTTTAGCTTGTTCGTATAGTCCTCTTTCTCCAGTGAGATGTAGCTGTATCTGGGAATCATGAGAACAGAATGATGAGCTCTTATGTTCATTAAACTTCTGACATTCTTTGACGGATTTTCACATTGTTGACATGTAACAGCTTCTCCTGGCGATGACTCCCAAAGTTATCCATTTACTGGTTTTGATAATTCCACATTCCAACAATTCTAAATATACCATCATTCCATCAACCCCACGCGAACAGTTTGGTTAGCAGATTGGATATGTCGTTACCCACCGTCTACATCCACGTGTAGTGAAGAAACTTGATGTTCTTTCTCTCACTCACTCTCTCTTGCTCTCTCTCTCTCTCTCTCTCTTTTCTTTGTTAACTGATTCTCATTTAGCAAATAATAAGTTGAAAACCTCTTGTCTCACTTCACTAAACAATATTTCAGCCTCGATTTGTCTTTCTTTTCTAAAGCACATACTTTCCACGTCGGTGTAATTACCTGACAATCTTATAACTTATTTCGCTTTAGTTTGAGGGTTTTTTTTTATTACAGTTTACTTTACTTAGACCTAATAATTACTTTCTTCAGTTTTAGCTCTTAGTACACTATATTTAGCTCTGGGTACACTATATTTAGCTCTGGGCACACTATATTTAGCTCTGGGCACACTATATTTAGTTCTGGGTACACTATATTTAGCTCTGGATACACTATATTTAGCTCTGGGCACACTATATTTAGCTCTGGATACTCTATATTTAGCTCTGGGTACACTATATTTAGCTCTGGATACACTATATTTAGCTCTGGATACTCTATATTTAGCTCTGGATACACTATATTTAGCTCTGGGCACACTATATTTAGCTCTAGGTACACTATATTTAGCTCTGGGTACACTATATTTCTTTCCCATCCTGCTCATACTGTCCACTAGTGTGACTGTAGTCTCCATAACGTCCAGAAAGACATTACCATTTTACCAACCACAGCTCCTTAATCCGAACATTTCCCTCTACTTGCTTTTTTTTTCAATAAGATTTTCAGTGATTCAGAGTTACCTGTCAGCATAATCTCTTAAGGACGTCAACTGATTAGTCTGTGTATGTGTGTGTGTGTGTGGGGGGGGGGGAAGGGGGAAGGGGTATAAAAATCAGTACTTTTTGTTTCACCCTCATATACACAACTACTTAAATATACTTCATGTTTCACCCTCATATATAAGACTACATAAAAATACACAAGATCTTCGCATTAATGCTGTGATAACAAAATATTACACTTATAAATAGTCAGAAGCAGCTTTATTCGTTAACGCACACACATTTTTGACATGTCATCTGATGGCTTTTTCATACAAAAACATACAGGGCTAAGAAACAGGAAAAGAGGAGAAAGCCTAAATTAACGTGTACGATATATACTTAATCGACCACACCCAAAAGAATTGTTAAACCTTCAAAACCGACTTACCAGCCCCACAACTAAATGTCAACCTAGATGAAATTAAATTGCATGAAAGTGAAATAGCAGTGAATTTAATGGCTAACAAAAAAAGCTGCAGGTGAACTGAAATAACACCCGGAATGCTAAAAGCTATCAATAGTGACAATATGAGACAACTACAGAGAATGTTTAACACGATTTGGAAAGAAGAAAAGGTCCCTTTTAAGTCTATGTGGAATACCATCTAAAACTGTCAACATCAAAATTAAGGACTTCTACAACGGATATGTTTGTGCAGTCAAGACAGAAGAAGGGATGAGTGAATGGTTCCAGATTGAAGCAGGTGTGAAACAAGGATGTATACTGTCTCCTTTATTTTTTGGAAATACAATAGACTTCATAATGAAAAAATTCTGCACAGGTAACACAGGTATTGACTGGGTACATGGGACCCAACTAGAAGATCTTGATTTTGCTGATGACATCTCTTATCAGTAACAATGTGAATTCCATGCAAGAAAAAACAGATAGCCTGTCTTCACTGGCTAGCAAAATAGGACTTGACATTAACAAGGACAAAACAAAAATAATGAAAATTCCCCTTAATCAAAATGGAAAAATACACATAGAAGGGACAGATATTGAAGAAGTCAATCAATTTGCATACCTTGGCAGCTACATAGACCAGGATGGTGACACCAGAAAGAAAGTTAGAATCAGAATTGCAAAAGCAGCATCAATCTTCAAGAATCTTGAGAACATATGGAATTCAAAAGTTATAAGCACAAAAACCAAGTTAAGACTAGTCAATTCAAATGTAATATCCACCCTCATTTTGATTGCGAAAGCTGGAAAATAACTAAAGAAATAGACAAGAAATTAGACTCTTTTGAAAACAAATGCCTAAGGAAAATACTCGGCATCAAGTGGAACGAATTCAAGAACAATGCAGAGATAAGACAGATGTCTGAACAACAACCAGTCTCATGGGTGATCAGGAAAAGGATATGGACATATGCTGGTCACGTGATGAGAAGAAACGATCTGAGAATCCCAAAACAATCTATCAAGTGGAACACAACAGGTCAAAGAAAAAGAGACAGACCGCGTGAAACTCTGAAGAGGACATTGTTAAGAGAGGCCAAATTAACAGGCATAAAATCCTTGATGAGGCTGAAAGACTCGCCGAAGACAGGGAAAATTGGCGAACTACTTTGCGAGCCTTATGTGACGTTTAACGGCATGGGAAGGATATAAGATAAGATATAGCCTTAAAAAAAACGGGGATGGCAAAAAAAAAAAAAAGAGCGGCTGCTGCAGTTGGTCAGAAGCTGTGCCTGAAAGGCCTACTGCTATCTTTAAAAAAAAGTCTAATATTTTGTCTAATATTTTGTCTAATATTTTGTCTAATATTTTGTCTAATATTTTGTCTAATATTTTGCTAACTTTGCTTACTGCCGCATTTGTATAAACAAACTTAAATGAAATCAGTCATTCCCTCTCCCCACAAATTTTCGCATACACATATGCTTCAATCGTTGCATTATTTGTTCAGTTTGGCTTCATGCCATCTTTATATGCTGTTACTGTTACAATAAGTGTCATATCGACGAAGAGAGGGAAAGTTTTCATTCATTCATTCATTTGCATGTCCCTTTTGGAACTTTGCCTCCCTAACAGCACTCCTGTATGCCTCTCGGTTGTGAGCAAGATGACCTGCTGCTGATGCATCCATTTGCAGATCATCAACGATGTCTTGCAGCCATCTTCGCCTTGGTCTTCCTCTCTTTCTTTTTCCCATTATGTACCCTTCCAAGACGGTTTTCTCTAGATTATCATTAGACAGTTATTCTAGATTATTAGAAGGTTTATATCAGTATATAATGAGCTAGATTATGGTAGCTAAGGGAACGGGTTCGAACCTATCCCCGTGGCGCTTCGTTACACCAGACTGTTAAAATTTTGACATGACATGTGTTGTGCTAACAGAAACACATATGATAACCAGCAATACTTGCCTGCACAGAAAGGCGGACTGGTGGACTGTTAAAAAAATATAAGTGTAAACAAGATATTAAAAAAAAATTCATTCAACTACAGCACAACATCTGTAGATAAAAGAGAACGAAGATTAACAACGTATATGCCACAGTTTATTCTTTAAAGTCAGTGCCCTGGTTACAAATTCACTCCTGACGAATTCCGTACATAATGAGCAAATCAATCTGCAGCACTACAAGTCACAGAAAACAGAATATAAGCTTTACATAGCAAGAAAAAATATTTTACTAAAACTTACAAGAGACTACTACAATCCTGGACTTTGTTAACATCAAGAAGCAGATATATATATATAATGCTGTATAGGTATCTTCCGCCATACAAGATGCAAAAATATTCCTCTAAAAATCGCCCTATGTCATATTCTCCAATGGTCAGGTTTGGTAGGTCTTGGGAAAGAGCTTATCGGTTCTGGACCATCACCTAGACTTTAAGTCCAAGTGGATGATATTGTTTATTCTTTGTAGCAGTTTGTAAACGTGTTTGTCGCTATATTCAGTTACCAGTGCTATATCTGAGGCAACGTACCGGAATTCAGTGAATTCTTCTGCTGTTATTGAACTGCAGTGGAGAAATTTATCTACTCTCACTGTGCACCGACAATCATAGGTAGGTCACAGGCCATAACATCCAGGTAATTTAGTTATCGGTATAAACTGCACTCAGATTACGCGCTTTCACGAATGTTAGATGTACAAGACTGTATCACTTGGACAATAATGTAGTTTGTGAGCTAGTCTATAAACCCCAAGCAGGTATCAGGCTACGCAGGTATCAGTACGGATACACCAGTATAAGGATAGATGGCGTTCCGTAGCAGAATATCTAGTAGCATTTAATCTTGGACCAGAAACCGTCCCCCCCCTCCTTTTTCTTTTTTTTTGAGGTTGGGGGGGGGGGGGGGGAATTGGAAAAGAATGTGTGGGGGTTTTTTTTTTGTTCCAAAATAATACTTGCCAAATTACAGGTGCATCTTATATGTTGGTGCGTCTTATACGTTGGCGCGTCTTATACGCCGGTGCGTCTTATACGTTGGTGCGTCTTATACGTTGGGGCGTCTTATATACCGGTGCGTCTTATACGTTGGTGCGTCTTTATACGCCGGTGCGTCTTATATTTTGGTGCATTTTTTAAGGCGGGGAATACGGTAACTAATTCATGTCTGTATTTACCACTACTAGCTTTAAAAAAATATAAATTATATTACTGACAAATAAACAGATTTCACTTCTCATTTGTGCGGACTTATAAATTATAAAATGGAATTTTTCTAACTACGCTCTTATACTAACTAATGTCTCGCCGTTCATTTCTCTCAAAGATAAAGCGCTCAGCAGAATCACGTCCATCTTAGTGCTATTTTCGGTAGTGAGTTGTCCCAACCATCGCCAGGGGAGCAGAAGTAAGGGTAGACCAAAAGAGACATGGAGAAGAACAACAGAAAGGATGTTGAGCAATAGAGGGCTCACCTGGGCAGAAAAAAAGGCGAAGGACAGGCATTTGTGGAAAACCCTTGCGGAAGCCCCATGTGCCCTGGGCACTTAAGGTTCAGAGAGAGAGAGAGAATCACGTAATTTACTACTTATGCAGGGGACTCTCCACTGTAGAGAGCGGAACAACAACAGAACTCCTTAAGGTCATCAGAGGAAGTACACCCCCCCCCCTTCCCTCAGACAAGTGTTTCGGCCCTATTAAACTCCTAACACTCTAAGAGGAGGGGGGTCCTCTGGATTATGACTCCTAGAGGTCTTGTGAGTTGTTGCTTTTTTTCCGTCCCGGAATTGAACCGGTGATCTTCCGATTGGCACTGCACTCCGAAGTGCGTCTTTGGCGATTTAGCCACGGAGGACCGGTATTAGTTGTGACAAACGAAATTAATTATACTCTCAATGCTTGTTTCGCATTCTTCACGGCCAGCATGAGGCCTTTTCTGCTGTTTCTGAAAGGCTTTTCAATGCCCTTGCTCTTGCTTGTCCCTTTATGCCCAGTTGCTTACATAGGTAGTATGCTGATGTTGCTACGAATCCTCTCGCTCCCACTTCAACAGCTATCACTTTAGCCTTGACTCCTGCTCCCTGCCTCAATTGCTTGACCAGATCATTGTACTTCTCACATTTAAATAAATGCTGCTATTATATTCTTGTTACATATGGAACCGTAAGCTCGATCATTATTAGCTCCTGTTTTTCTCTAGAGTACACTACAATGTCCGGTCACATTCTTGTGTGGAGGCACGTAATTTACTTATATACAATTCTAAATTTGGCAGAATTCAGGAGAAGTGGATACTGATCATCGATGTTTAGTCTGAAAATACGAGGGGAAGTCATTAAGTAACTCGCAAATGCCTGTTAAAAAAAAACAAACTAATGTGACAGTAATTTGAAAACTTTTAATTTTTGAACCTACATTATTCCTCTATTTCTCAACATAATCGCCACCAACATCGATACATTTGTCCCATCGTGTAATCAGTGATGCAATACCCATGGCGTAAAAATCGGGAATCCGATTTCTGAACCATTTTTTTTACTTCTGTTTCCACCTCTTCGTAACTCGAGAATCTTCTCCCGTCAAGGTGGTTTTTCAATGGACCAAACAGGTGAAAAATATTTGGAGCTAAGTCAGGACTATAGGGTGGATGTTCAAGAACTTCCCAACCCAAATGGCCAATCTTCTCTTGGGTTAACCGAACCGTATGTGGTCTGGCATTGTCATGAAGGAGAAGCACACCTCTAGTCAGCAGACCAGGACATTTTCTTCGAATTGCATCCCGTAGCATCGACAGAACTTCACAGTACGATACAGAATTCATACTGTCACTATACCTCTGGAACTTGGTTAACAACACTCCTTGATAATCTCAGAGCACTGTCAGCATAACCTTCCCCGCAGAAGGCGGACTTTGTCAACAATTTCGGCGCGTCTCTGAGAAAATTATTTTCCCCAGTTACAGACCGCTTTACGTGATAAACACTTTTCAGCATAAACTGTAATCATTTCCTTATGAATGTCCTCAGCTGAATGTCCTTATTAAGCCCACAAAAATCGCACTACACTTCTCTGTTCTTCTTTGGTACACACTAACAGCTGGGTAGCCATTTTGTTATTGCTTTGTGCATGTAACTCCCAGCGCCCCCTACATACAACTATTATAAAGTTGGAATATAGTACTATCTAATGATATATTTAAATACTACCTGATAACTGCCACTGATAAAATATTTCACTTTGCGAGTTACTTAGTGCCTTCCCCTCGTATCTTGTACCTTCACGAATCTCTTTTTTAACAAATGTGTCTTTTATTAAAGACTAATTCATCTGCGATAAAATTTTAATGTACATAATCTCAATTCTTTTTTCACAGACTATTAGTCTGTTTTCCCGCGCACTTATTTGTCTCTTCCTTCATATTTCTTTGAGAAATCTAGTTTAGATGCACGATTTCTATGTCAAAGGTGCCAACGATACCCAGGTGCAGAAACAGGCACCTAGCTCTGGAAATAACTGGAGAAGGAAAAGGCGTTCAGGTGTGAAGCTGATCATATTACCTTCTAGTGTGCCGACAGGTCAAGGAAAATATGCACACTAACACCACTGTCCCTTGGTGCCTCTATGGCATCGTTTGTTTTATAAAACAGGAAAAAACAAAACGTTTTAGTTATCAGTTTATACAGTACACTTTCTTTTATAAATCTCACGCAACAATCAGAGTATAAGAAGAGAGAAAATAAACTTCTGGCAGAAACAGATTTACTAATAAAAATTTATCTGTACAGTACGATTTCTCCTCCAATGATACGCCTACTATTTGAACAGCTTTTTGTGCGACGAAAGCTCATTTTCATCAATGAGAGTGCGGTAATCATCTCTAGCTTCCAGCTCCATCCCGGTTGTCTTATGTGGGACGACGGCGATTTTGGTTGCCGAGAGGGACTTCTGTTTGGTGCACTCGCCGGCCACCAGAAGGTAGTTAATCTGACGTGTGATGCGAATGTCATCCTTTTTGGCGAACACTAGGCGGAACGCTTTTCGGAATTCCTTTCTAATCAAAAGGGCGGCAAAGATAAGTGGACCATTGTAGATGCCAACCTGGAAACACAAGTGCTTCAGTAACAAGCTGTTGTACTGATTTGCTTGATTGAACTCCACAGCGGCAGTGGCTGCCACCATTGGTAGCCACAGAATGCAAGTGGGAACTATTACCTGCAGTGAATCAATGAACACAATTATTTGTAAAATATAATGAAGTCCCCAGCGACTAAAAGAAACGAAAGATGGCGGGAGGCTTTTTTTTAACGCTCTTGCCGGCATACCTTCGTATGATTCTTTTGATTCGTCACATATCATGAACCGGAAGTTGGGCATAAAGCTAACAATCTTATCCTAAGACCCACCTTAAAGGCGACTCTAGATGGGGAAAAAAGGAATTGTTACGGAAACTTGCAACAAAACCAAACGAGCATTAGGGATACCAGCTCCGAAGAACGTAGACAAAGATCGAAAGAATACATACACCGGCCCCAGATATGTGACAAAGATTGAATTCTGGAATGTAAGAACAATGGCGGCACCAACAAAAGTTGCTCAAGCAATCCGAGATAGATACTACCTAGATGTCCTGGGCATCAGTGAAATGCGATGGTTAGAAGCAGGGAAAAGAATGGAGGAAAACCCTAAATTAATTATACATTCAGGCAGGGATGATGGGAAATACCAAGGAGCAGGCATAATTTGGTCAAATTTAGCAGCAAGGAGCCTTACAGAATGGGAACCAGTGAATAGTCGTACAGTAAGAGCACGATACAAACTAAGACAAAGGAGAATGACAATCATCCAGTGTTATGCATCCGCGAACGATGCAGACGATGAAATAAAAGACAATTTCTATGACAAACTACAATCCGTTAACAAAGTCCCCAAACACGACATCCTAACTGTCATGGGAGACTTAACGCCAAGGTAGGAAAAGATAACTCCGACGTCGAAAAAAATAATGGGGAAAGAAGGAATTGATACAGTAAATCAGAATGGAGAAAGATTAATCGAAATATGTCTTTAGTGGAACAATATTTCCACACAAAGAAATACATAATACAACATGGATGACAGAACTAGAAACCAGATATGTACATTTTTGTATTAGAAAGCAATTCAGAACATCTCTGATAGATGTAAGAGTATATAGGGGTGCAGACGTCAACAGTGATCACAACCTGCGTATAGGGAAAATAAGACTAACACTGAAAAGCCAACACAAGAAAGCAATACTCAGAAAGATAAACAGCCATAGCCTACAATAAGAAAATACTAACAGTAATTTCAGTCTGGAAAATACCAATCGTTTCGCAGCACTCATTGAGGTAGAGGAGACAGATATAGATGAATTCTTACAGCACAGCCATAATCACAGCAGTAAAAGCAAGTGCTGGACTTTAAAAACAAAAAAAAGTAGAAAATCATGCATACCATATAACACATGGAAATACATACATGAAAGATTCATTCACTCAAGTGCCATGCCGCGTGGCGTAGGCGATCATTTCTCTCCACAATTCCCTGTCTTTAGACTTGATTATGAGATCTGTCGGTGACTTTCTTCCTAGCCACATTGACAGCCCATTCAGTAACTTCTCTCTCTGTCTTTCTCTGTCTCTTCTTCCTTCAATTTTTTCAGTTGCCATAGTGTGTTCCAATTTTCCTCTTCTCAGGAAATCCTATAAATCTCGCTTGTCTGATCTGTGCTATAATTTGCTTTTTAGCTCCAGCCTCTCTTAAGACTTCTTCATTGCTTTTTTTTTTGTGACTGTCCATTGTTACCTTCAGCATCCCTCTTATAAACCACATCTCCATGGCCTCCATTTCTCGCTGTACTTTCTTATTCATAGACCATGCTTCACACCCATAAAACAAAATTGGCTCGATGTAACATTTAAGTACTCGGAATCTTGTTTCCAGTGATATGGATCTGTTGCACAAGATGTGTCTCATTTTTTGGAATGCTGACTTGGCTTGACCACGTCTGCTTTTTATTTCGTTGTGACATTTCCCATTAGTTGTTATAAAATTGTTCCTAAGTACTTGAATCTATCAACTTGTTTCAGATTTGTGCCATCGATGGTACTGCTACATTTTGGTGGTATTCTTTTCTTTGAAATGACCATCACTTCCTTCTTCTTTATGTTCAGGCTGAGACCTTTATTTTTACTTTCACGAACCACGACGTCCAGAAGAGCCTGTAGCTCCCCTTCACTTTTAGCAATCAAAACTCTCTGCATATCTTAAGTGAAGATGATGACATGAAAGATAAGCAGTCAAATTAGCCGTGTTGAATGTAAAGACAGATCTTGAAAAAGATTTGGCAAAAGTAACATACAGAGAGCTAGACAATAAGGTAAAAAAAAAAAGAAGGGGATAAAAGAGAATATATGGACATGGTGAAATAAGCAGAGAAAGCATAAAAAACAGGAGACAGTAAAACTCTGTATAACATACAAAAGAGGCTAACAGGTACTATTACATCCAAAGAAATACCAATCTATAGCAAAACTGGCACCATATTAAGATCAAGTAAAAACCAAAAAGAAAGATGGGATGAACACTTCCAAGAAATAGTTAATCGACCACACCCAAAAGAATTGATAAACTTGAAATCAACTTACCAATTCTACAACTAAATGTCAACTTAGATGAAATTACATTGAATGTAACCGAACAGCTATTAACAGAGAATGTTTAATAACGTTTGGAAAGAATAAAAGGTCCTTTCTAAATGGAAAAAAGGAATCATTGTTAAAATACTCAAAAAGCAAATTTAGCGATTGCAACAATTTGAGAGGAGTAACCTTACTATCAGTTGTGTCAAAAGTATTTTGCAAGTTCATTCTGAATAGACTTCAAGGTATAGTGGATACTGGAATGAGAGAAGAAAAGCAGGATTTCGAAAAGAGAGAAGATGTCTCCACCAGATCTTTACTCTAAGAATAATACTTGAAGAACATATTGAAAAGCAAAAACCATTAATCCTGAACTTCATAGACTTTAAAAAGGAATTTGATAGCATATACAGAATTTTAAGACAATATAGAATACCATCTAAAATTGTCAACATCATTAGGGATCTCTACAACGGATATGTTTGTGCAGTCAACACAGAAGAAGGAATGAATGAATGGTTTTAGATTTAAACAGGCGTGAAACAAGGATATATACTATCTCCCATGTTTTTTTAAAAAATTACCATAGGCTTTATAATGAAAAAAAATATTGCACCGGTGAACGGGCACTGATTGTGTACATGGGACCCAACTAGAAAATCTTGATTTTGCAGATGACATAACTCTTATCAATAACAATGTGAATTTCATGCAAGAAAAAACAGATACCCGTTCCTCACTGGCTAGTAAAATAAGACTTGAAATTAACAAGGAAAAAAACAAAAGTAATGAAACTTCTCATTAAACAAGAAGGAAAAATATAAATAGAAGGAACAGCTGTTGAAGAAGTACAGCGATTTGCATACCCCGGCAGCTACATAGACCAGGATGGTGACACCAGAAAGGAAGCTGGAACTAGAATTGAAAAAACAGCATTGACCTTCAAGAATATTGAGAACATATGACATTCAAAGGTTATAAGCATAATAACCAAATTAAGACTATTCAATTCAAATGTAATATCCACCCTCATTTATGCATGCGAAAGCTGGAAAACAATTAAAGAAATAAACAAGAAATTAGATTCTTTTGAAAACAAATGCCTAAGGAAAATACTCGGTATAAAAATAACAACGTAGATATAAGGCAGATGAGCAAACAACAACCTGTCTCACGGGTGATCAGAAAAAGAAGATGGACATATGTCGGTCATGTGATGAGAAGAAACGATCAGAGAATACCAAAACAAGCTATCAAGTGGAACACAAGAGGCCGAAGAAAAAGAGATCGACGACGTGAAACTTTAAAGAGGACACTGTTAAGAGAAGCCAGTTTAGTGGGAATAACATCCCTTGATGAAGTTGAAAAACTCGCCGAAAACAGGAAAAATTGGCGAACTACCTTGCGAGCCCATTGTGACGTTTAACGGGAAGGATATAAGATGTCATTTGCATGTCCCTTGTGGAACTTTGCCTCCCTAACAGCTCTCCTGTAGGCATCTCGGTTGTAAGCAAGATGCCCTGCTGCTGATGCATCCATTTGCAGATTATCAATGATGTCTTGCAGTCATCTTCGCCTTGGTCTTCCTCTCTTTTTCTTATTATGTTAGTAAAGAGCAAAACCTCTATCTTAATCCGAACAAAACTAAACCGATGACAGCTGACAAAACGAATAAGGCAACTAAATTACGTATCACTGAGGGAAAATTGGAAGACGTGGAAAGTTTTTAATATCTTGAATCATTACTAACTAATAACGGAGATACAATGAGGGAAATTAAAAGGAGGACATTATCGCTTTTCAAAAAGTAAAACAACTAAATAAGCTGTGGAGAGGAACAGATATAACTACAAAAATACGATTTTTAAGGGCATGCATCTTTCTCATCGCAACATATGCCTGTGAGACCTGGACACTTAACAAAACAGCTGAGAAACACATAAATGCTACAGAAGAGTTCTTCAAATATCATGGACACAAAAAAAGAACAAATATATCCATACTACAAGAACTTAATATTTAAGAAGGTTGACTAGTAAAAAGCAGAGAAAACTGAAATTTTTTGGACATATTAAACGTCATGAGAATTTAGAGAAGACCGTCTTGGAAGGGTATATAAAGGGAAAAAAAGAGAAGAAGACCAAGGCGAAGATGGCTGCAAGACATCATTGATAATCTGCAAATGGATGCGTCAGCAGCAGGGCATCTTGCTTACAACCAAGAGGCCTACAGGAAAGATGTTAGGTAGGCAAAGTTCCACAAAGGACATTGCAAATTGGTGACTGACTGATATATATTTCAGCTGCCTTATTTGTTTTGTCAGTTGTTATCAATTTACTTTTCTTCACATTAAGACAGAGGTTTTGGTCTTTACTATTCTTAGAGACTGACATAATTATATGGGTATTCTTAATCTTACATCCTTCCCGTGCCGTTAAACGTCACATAGGGCTCGCACAGTTGTTTGCCAAGTTTTCATATGGATACTAGTGTTGAAAAATGATGAGCTCACGTCCATAGCCACAGACAAGCACTGAGCCAGGGAAACAGAAGATAGAAAGAACTGATACAAGTGTGAACATTATGTGATTTTCTCAGGGTCAGTGCTGTTAAAATCTATCCGAGAACCTGAGAGTGTATGCTCACAAAACCAAAGTAAGGCTTTCGGCATGGCAAGAAAGTGTTTGGCAACCCACTCTCGTTCTTGGATCCACTCTTGGGGCTGACCATCTATTTTTATACCGATGTTTAGAAACTTCCTGTTTATTAAGAAAGTAACTAAAGAGAAGCTAAGCTCAGTGTTTACCGTTTATTTTTTTCATATCAGTTTTTTTGTTTTGTTTTGAGAACAGTTAAATGTAGAACTTGTGAAACGTTTAAAAAAACTGGTGTAGTTACAGGCACTACTTTTTTTTGTGCTGAGCATATTCTAGATAAGTCATACATGGTGGTATACTGTCTGAGCTAAACAAACGTATCATACAACAAATGCAGCAGATTTTATCAAAAATAGTAAGCTGTTGTAAGAAGAGTCTGTTGTAACAAAACAAATCATGACCAAAAAAATGGGTTACTGAGTGTTAGGGCCTCCAACAGAATTTTGTAAGTTGTCACAAAATTAAGGCCTCAGACAGAACTTTGTAATATGTCACACAATTAGGGCCTCTGACAGAACTTTGTAAGGGGTCACAAAATTAAGGCCTCAGACAGAACTTTGTAAAGTGACACAAAATTAGGGCCTCCGACAGAACTTTGTAAAGTGTCACAAAATTAGGGTCTCCGACAGAACTTTGTAAAGTATCACAAAATTAGAGCCTCCGACAGAACTTTGTAAGGTGTCACAAAATTAGGGCCTCCGACAGAACTTTGTAAAGTATCACAAAATTAGGGCCTCCGACAGAACTTTGTAAAGGTGTCACAAAATTAAGGCCTCCGACAGAACTTTGTAAAGTGTCACAAAATTAGGGCCTCCGACAGAACTTTGTAAAGTGTCACAAAATTAGGGCCTCCGACAGAACTTTGTAAAGTGTCACAAAATCAGGGCCTCCGACAGAACTTTGTAAAGTGACACAAAATTAGGGCCTCCAACAGAACTTTGTAAAGTGTCACAAAATCAGGGCCTCCGACAGAACTTTGTAAAGTGTCACAAAATTAAGGCCTCTGACAGAACTTTATAAGGTGTCACAAAACTATTTCTTCTTTATGCTTACCCAATCACCTACTTCAGGCATTCTGTTTTTTCTTAAAGACCACAACCCCCCCCCCCCCCCCCCCCCCAGTGGGGAGCAAAAAAAAAAAAAGGAGAAGCCATCCGGGCCCGAAATGATCCAATGGCTAAACATCCTCTTCCCCACTTCCCCCAACTGTTTATGTTGTCTTCCTTTTACCCTATGATATTTCATTTTTGAAACTGTTAGAAGCTTTGATCACTTATCATATATTTCATTTCTTACTGTCGAACCACTATGATAAATCTCTGGCCAGTTTTCCTATACATTAATCAAATGTTGTCACTCTTCTCGTGGTTCAACATTTCACATGATTCAATCTACAGAACAGCACGAGTCAGCCAGTTAGGCTGTATAACATACGTATGATGTCAAGAACAAAACAATCTTGCTGCGTGTCAAGACAACACAAGTCGTGCTTCTACGTTGTCGCTTAAAGATGTTCTTGATTTCTCATCCCTTGCTAGTAAAACTAAATAGACATAAATGTCTGAAACGTTTCACACAGGCCATCAGGACTAATCAGTAGCAGCAGGAACAGTCAGTAAACAGCATGATTAATCAGTAAACATCATGACTAGTTAGTACACAGCAGGAGTCGGTAAACAGCAGGACCAGTCAGTAAACAGCAGGACTAACCAGTAAAGATTAAGTTAAGAAATGCGATCACAATGTAACAAAGAGAAGGCCAACTTTTCACAGTGAGTTCTACATGGGTACAGACTCCCACTAAAAACAATCTCTTACTTGAAACATGATGGCTGTTGTCTTATACTCTAGTCTAAGTCGGTTGCTTTCCCAGACGTCGTCGTAGTGTGGTGGATGTAGTACTCTAGACAGTGCCAGCGTCAGTGTCAAAGTTACCGTAATACATTCTGCAGGTGTTGGTAAGAGCTGGATCGGATCGTTTATAACTGTATGCATCACGTGATCTGAGCATGCGAAGCCCATGTCGTACTGAAAGGAAAGAAGGAAAAAAAAGTGTGGAGAAGGCTGCGAGAAAATTTTTTAAAAGTCAAAATAGTTATATACAGACAAACTTTTAAAAATGACGGCATTAGAAATGAAAATGTTTATTTCTTGGAATTAATTTTAAAAATTGTACCATCTCTTGAGGCAAGTTGAACAAAACCTTAATTTTCTGCCTGAGCTATATATATATATATATATATATATATATATATATATATATAATATATATATATATATATATATATATATATATATATATAAAGAAAATAAATAAAACACTTAAAAGAAAAAAATAAAATTACAAATAAAATACTCGCTACCTGTACGCTCAAATTAGCGACAGTATGATTTCAACTTTTAACATATGCTATTTTTTTTGACAACCTACAGCTAGTCACTGAAGTGAAAGAATGCACTCCCTTTTCTATCTCTTCATATGTTGAATGGCATAAATGACTTCCTCACAATTTTTTAGCCTGTAACCTTGCTCTCTAGTAGCACTCTTTAAATATCAAATGGTCCACAACATGTATTCTTGGTTGTATTTGTACTGACAATGGACATCCAACATTTTGACCTGAATCTCGTAAACTTGTTTGCCTTTAGCATTAGACACGGTCTTTCTCCTGCATGAAGTTCATTACTGCCCACCTCCTCAAAGTGTCCTCTCTTCCCAGCTGCCACGTTCCCTTCCTTTGTCCTCAAGCAGCTTGTGGTGTGGCTGTTAGTTTTCTTATCCATTTCTGCTTGGTTTCTCTCCACGACGAACAGAGCAGTTCATATAGCCAGAGTTCTTTGTCTTGTTTGTACTTGCCTCTTTTCTTCTTGTTAGCCAGAGTTCTTTGTCTTGTTTGTACTTGCCTCTTATCCTCTTGCTAGCCAGAGTTCTTTGTCATGTTTGTATTTCCCTCTTATCTTCTTGCTAGCCAGAGTTCTTTGTCTTGTTTGTACGTGCCTCGTATTTTCTTGGTAGCCAGAGTTCTTTGTCTTATTTGTACTTGCCTCTTAGCTCTCTGCTAGCCAGAGTTCTTTGTCTTGTTTGTTCTTGCCTCATATCCTCTTGGTTACCAGAGTTCTTTGTCTTGTTTGTGCTTGCCTCTTAGCTCTCTGCTAACCACAGTTCTTTGTCTTGTTTGTGCTTGCCTCTTATTTCTTTGCTAGCCACAGTTCTTTGTCTTGTTTCTATTTACCTCTTATCTCCCTTTTAACCATTGCTCTTTGTCTTGTTTTTGCTTGCCTCTTATTTCTTTGCTAGTCACAGTTCTTTGAATTGTCCGTACTTGTTTTTTATCTCTTTGTCAGCATTTATTATTTTATTTTGTGGGTGTGAATGCAGATTCTGCTCCCATGGCAGAACTGTAAGGCACTTGTTTTCCTACCATAAGCAGCTTCACAATAAAGAGGAAAAAAAACGGCTCATATATAGGCTTATTGATAAAAACATGAATACATTCATGTATGAATTTTGAGCAAGTCAAGGAATAAACTTCCAGTAATTCGGGTGTCTGAGTGGCGAAGTTGCTAGTGCACTGGTCTCTCATGGCGAAGGTCGGGGGTTCGAATCCAGCCGGCGGCACCCCAGTCATCCAGCTGTAGAAATGGGTACCCGACTTCTTCTGGAGTTGGGGAAGGAAAGGCAGCCAGGCGTGATACTGGCCATATCACCCTCTAGTGTGCTGACAGGTCAAGGAAAATATGGGCACTAACACTATATCCCTATGTGCCTCTAAGGCATGACAGGGTTACCTTTACTTTACTTTTTTAATTCAGGTTGCCTCAGTTGCTAAGCACTTGACTGTGTCAATACTTTCTACGCAACGAAAGGGAAGAGAGGACTAGGTGGGTGAGCTACCAACATTTACAGGAACAGATGGAAGGATAATGAAATAGGGGGATATCTATTACATCCACTTGTAGCAGATACGATGTTTTTGACACGTACAGCTACATGATTTTTTGACACATACAGCTACAAGATTTTTTGACACATACGGTTACATGATTTTTTGACACATACGGCTACATGATTTTTTTTTATACATACGGCTACGCGATTTTTTGACACATACGGCTACATGATTTATGACACATACGGCTACATGATTTTTTATACATACGGCTACGCGATTTTTTGACACATACGGCTACATGTTTTTTTTATACATACGGCTACGCGATTTTTTGACACATACGGCTACATGATTTTTGACACATACGGCTACATGATTTTTGACACATACGGCTACGCGATTTTTTGACACATACGGCTACATGATTTTTGACACATACGGCTATATGACAGGCAGTAACCGGTGGCTGTGTTACACGGAAACGTCACGAAAAGAACAGAAAGAGTAACTATAAATAAACATATGATTGTTGTCAGAGGTCGCAAGTCTCAAGGGGAAATATTACTAAGTGACTGAAGAGCAGACAACGTGCGATGATAATAACCATAAACTAAGTAACCAAATAATTAAGAATATAAACTAACTAACTAACTAGCTGACTAGCCAACTAACTGATTAACTAACTAAATAACTAACTAACTAACTAACTAAATAACTAACTAACTAACTAACTAACTAACTACCTAACTAACTAACTAACTAACTAACTAAATAACTAACAAACGAACTAACTAACTGATTAACTAACTAAATAACTAACTAGCTGACTAACGAATTTAGAACATTTAAGTCTATTTTCATCTCAGGGCGTAGGCCGGGATTACTTTTTTATGCAAAAATCACACTTTACTTCAACTACTATGCTAGCTTGGTGTACCTGGCCTTCAGCAGTTTCAGCTGGGCTGACTGGTACGCAATAATATGGATCTATAGCCAGTATCCAGTTGATTGTCGCATGTGGCACTCTTTCTGAGACCTTTTTGTTTGATCCTTTCTACCTTTTCCCTTTTATCATTTGTTTTCCCTTCCTGTCTCCTTTCGTGATCACTGCCCTTTTCTCCTGTGATTTAGTTCCTTACATCACTTCTCTATGTACGCCTGGCCTTCAGACAATGTGGTAAAAATGGCTGATTAACAGCTGAAACAACAATGGCTTGACAGCCATTGTAGATACATTATAGACACCGGAAGATTAACGACAGCGATCTTGTGTTATCAGCAAATGATTGTTTTGATGTTGAAGATAACAGTATAAGAGAGGAATAAAACGATGGCAGAATACTCACAAGAAAAACTTTCTCGCTTAACGAAACACTTAAGACCAACCGATACGCGTAATACACCCAGGGAGCTGAAACCAGTGTGGGCGCTATGATCCACGAGGCGGAGAAATAACAGCTGGGCATGCTGATGGCGAGGAGGCGCTCGAGAACTGCGCAGGCCAGGCAGGACCACTGCAGGACGGAGCTTGTAGTGTGCACCACATACAGGATTCTGGTCGAAATATTGGTTGGGCAGTCAGTACAAGTACAACCAAGAGTATGTGTTTGTTGGAACATGTGATGTTTAAAGAGACGGAATCATAAGCTAAAAGAAAATATATTTCCTTTGATCACGGCATTTGCGGGCAAACTGTTTTCATTAAACTTTACAACCGGAGCAGCTTTCATTCCTCTTTATCTTTATTATAATTTTTCTCTATCTTTAATTCTTCAATTATTTTCTGTCAATAGTCTTTCCTTTACATTTGTTGTTGTTGCTGTAGTAATTTGACGTTTAATCTCATCCTTTGTACATCTTTACATACTTTGTATCACTTTCTTCGTCTTCATCTTCATTATACGTATGTTGCTCGTTACAGACGATATATGTTACAGACGATCTATGGACGAAATGCTAGTGAATTTCACTGTGATGTTTCAACCAGAATGCTTGTCCCCACCAGTAATACTGCTACCACTACTGTAGCTTCTATCACCACTACTACTGCTGCTATTAGTACTACTAATGCTACTACTGTACAACCGGAACTACTGCTACTACTACTACTACTACTATTACTACTACTACTACTACTACTACTACTACTACTACTACTACTACTACAGGGTCCGGCATAAAGCTTAGCTGGATTTAACTGATGTAGTGCGCAGAAACTGAATACGTATGAAAAAAAACATGACGTCAGAGATGAAGCAGACAAACGGTCATTTTTAACAATGGCTTCTTAGGAAACACAACATCGCGCATTCGCCGTTGAAACTTATTTTAAAAGTGGAGAAAGTCTATTACTGTACAACGAAAGTTTCGTCGCCATTTTGAGATGCATCCTTGTGATAATGTTCCAGATCAGAGGAAAAAACAATTTTGAGGTGCGTCAACAAATTTAAGGAAACCGCTAATTGCCTTAATAACAAGTCTACTGGTCGTCCAAGAACTCAACAGACACTTGAACGAATTCAAGAAGTCCACAACGCATTGCTGAGTAGCCCTCGGCGATCAGCTGTTAGGAACGCTTTGGCACCTGACATCCTCTTACTGTTAATAGTGATCTTTATGTGCAGATACTAATTAAATACTTCATTCCAGACTTGGCCCGTCAGTCTATGGCCATGCTGCGACAAGCATTTCCAAATCGTCTTATTTCCAGATTTTGGGATATTCATTGGCCGACAAGGTCACCGGATTTATCGGCCGCAGATTTCGTAAATGTTTACGAAGAATCAGAAAAATATTTTGGCCAAACACCACAAGAAATAACATCTTGTTGGCAGAAATGCAGATGAAGCCACTGACAGCAATTATTGAGGAAAGACGCTGGCAATGGTTGGGACATGTGCTCCGAATGACTGCAACTCACTACCGTAAACAGCACTAAGATGGACACCACAGGGGAACAGAAGTAAGGGTAGACCAAAAAAAGACGCAGAGAAGAACAACAGAAAGGATGTTGAGCAATAGAGGGCTCACCTGGGCAAGAGCAAAAAAAAAAAAAAAGGCAAAGGACAGGCATTTGTGGAAAACCATTGCGGATGCCCCATGTACCCTGGGCACTTAAGGTTCAGAGAGAGAGAGAGAGAGAGAGAGAGAGAGAGAGAGAGAGAGAGAGTTCTTTTTATGGGGGTATCTCAAGAACACGGTGTATGCTAGTCGACCATAGTCAATTGCAGACCTAAAAGATCGAATCCGACACCGCATTCAAAATATCCCTTTGAACATGTTAAATGGTGTTATGTAGGAATTTTCCAGACGCCTGGCTGAATTTATCAAATGTAATGGTGGTCATATAACCGGCGTAGTTTTCAAAACTTAAATATGATTGTCAGTAATAATAAAAATACCCACTTTTCTAGGTTTCATTTCACTTTTTTTTTTTTTACCAAAAACATGTATAGCGCTTATTTATTTTCCATTGTTAAAATCCAGTTATGCTTTATGCCGGACCCTGTAGTACCGAACTATTATTGCTTATACTACTACTGCCACCATCTGCTGTTACTACTACCGTTACTACAACTACTTGTAGTACTACTACTAATACTACCACTGCTACCTCTGCTACTACACTACTGCAATACCGCTAGTACTACTACTACAACTGCTGCCATTACGCTTAGTACTATCATTAGTCCTAGTAGTACCACCACTTCTGCTACTACTACTACTACTACTACTACCAATACTTCTAGTACTACCACCACTTCTGCTACTACCACTACTACTAATACTACCAATACTTCTAGTACTACCACCATTTCTGCTACTACCACTACTACTAATACTACCAATACTTCTAGTACTACCACCATTTCTGCTACTACCACTACTATTAATACTACCAATACTTCTAGTACAACCACCACGCCTGCTGCTGCTACTACTACTACTACTACTACTACTACTACTACTACTACTACTACAAACCAGTACTTCTAGTACTACCACCACTCTTGCTACTACTACCACCACTACTACTACAAACCACTTCTCATAGTACTACCACCACTCCTGCTACTACTACCACCACTACTACTACAAACCAATACTCATACTACTACCACCACTCCTGCTACTACTACCACCACTACTATTACAAACAAATACTTCTAGCACTACCACCGTCTCTACTACTACAAAACCAATTCTCCTAGCACTACCACCGTCTCTACTACTACAAACCAATTCTCCTAGTACTACCACAACTCCTAGTACTACTACTATTACTACTACTACTACTAATTCTACTACTACTACTACTACTACCACCAGCACCACTACTACTAATACTACTACTACCACTACTACCACTACCACTACTTCTACTACCACTACTACTACCACTACCACTACTACTACTACCACTACTACTACTACCACTATTGGTGCTGTAGTAAAATATGATATTTGGATTGAAGAGGAAGATGTTCAGTCTTTTATGATTATACTATACGTTCACACCTTACGTGTTGACACTTTACATCAATGAATAGGAATACGAGTAACGATCCTTCATAAAATCATGATCTTTATATTTACACAATGTCGACTTATAAGGTAGTAAGAATCAAATGAATATCATGTACTTGATGTTAAATATCATGCCGATATGAAGCATCAAATCATTAAAACGTTTCTTTGAACACTACGGGTTCAGCTCTGATTGTAAACGCACACAATTAAACTACACATATCTGTTTTCATCTAACTTCTGACTTCTGACTTCCCTCATTCACGCCTGAACAATGTCACGGCTCCCAGCGATCGCTGGCCTCTAACCTGCTCAGCATATGGAACCCCGACCTCGTCAACTGTTATCTTCTCGTCTTATACACCTGATCAGCATATGGAATCCCGACCTCGTCAACTTCTATCTTCTCGTCTTATACACCTGATCAGCCACGGACTCGCAGACTGCGCATTTCCATAAAAAGCCCGTCTCTGGCCAGTGTGGTTGCCAATCAAACCGGGCAACTGCTTGCTTTGTTATCTACTCCTTACACTCCTACTACTACTGCTAATACTGCTGCCACCACTACTACTACTACTGCTGTTGCTGCTGCTGCTACTACTACTACTACTGCTGCTGCTGCTACTACTACTACTACTACTACTACTACTACTGCTGCTGCTGCTGCTGCTACTACTACTACTACTACTACTGCTGCTGCTGCTGCTACTACTACTACTGCTACTGCTGCACTACTACTACTACTACTACTGCTGCTGCTGCTGCTACTACTACTACTGCTAATACTGCTGCCACTACTACTACTACTACTACTACTACTGCTGCTGCTGCTGCTGCTACTACTACTACTACTGCTGCTGCTGCTGCTACTACTACTACTACTACTACTACTGCTGCTGCTGCTACTACTACTACTACTACTACTGCTGCTGCTGCTGCTGCTACTACTACTACTGCTGCTGCTGCTGCTGCTACTACTACTACTAATACTGCTGCTGCTACTACTACTACTACTGCTGCTGCTGCTGCTATTACTACTACTACTACTGCTAATACTGCTGCCACTACTACTACTACTACTACTACTGCTACTGCTGCTGCTACTACTACTACCCCAACTATTATAATGTTTTAGCTTCCTTATGATGGACATATCAGCAGAACAATATCTTCTTATACTCCATCCTCTAGCATGCCGATACGTGCAGCTTCGTCTTGTCGTTACGTACCTACACTTGAGCTGAGAGTTGGAGAATGCCACAGTCGTTACAGCCAATGAATGCAAGAATATGGCCATAGCTTTGACCACGTTGCTGCATGCAACACTGACGATCAGGCTGCTAGCCAGTCTGGCCAAGCCCAGGACTCGAGCAAACACCATAATCACTAGAAAGTTGGTTACAATGGTCACTAGTGCTACGAATCGCTCGTTTATGCACATTAAAATGCTGGGGATTGAAACAAAATCATAAAGTGTAACACTTTTTAATACTCTAAACACGAGAATGTATATATATATATTTTTTTTTCACTTGCTATTGGCTCGGGATCACTCATTCACGGAACTAACTGTGTGTGATATCATTATTTTCTCCCTTACATTGACAGCCGTGTGTGTACAGTGTAAATCCACATGGCTGTGTGATTGTTAGCGCAAGAGAGGTACTGTTTGAGGAGATATTATTGTATGACGGTCAAGACCTGTCTTCCTCGTGCACCGTACACTCACAGTAAAATAAACATATTTATAGATTCAATGTCAGAAGCTTCCCTGTTTATTGATAAACCTTCCCGCTACTGTTTGACATTTTTTTTCCTCAGGAGTGTATATACAGTCCAGAGCACGACATATCCAACTGACAAAGCAGTGAATCAAGAAAATAAATACACCGAGAGCGAGTGATCAGTGCTTGGTAATAGGCTGTTGGTGGCTGATGATCTACCAACGAATTATCTACTTCAGGGAAAATGATTATACAACAGATGGGGAAAGTTTTGGTTAATGGTAACATTCTTGGAAGCGATCTCGCATATGAAGATGGGCGCTCATCATCATCATCGCCTTGCGCTCCCTTTAGTGCATAGGCCACGGGTAAAGGCTCTCCAATCATTCCTGTTCTTGGAATTATTCTCTGCTTCTTTTCATGTGTATCCCTTGTCTCTGAGCACTGTCATAACTTCTCTTCTCCAAGTAAATCTAGGACTTCCTCGTTTTCTATTTCCTTGAGGATTCCATTTCAGTACCTGTCTTGCTATACTGGTGTCGGGTTTCCTCAGAGTGTGGCCAATCCATCTCCACTTCCTAGACATGATTTGTAGGTTCTTGGCCGCTCAGTTCACATTGTATTTCCAGACTGGACCGCACAAGTAATGCCTTCTCCTCACTAACCCCTTTATTTCTCCAGACCCAGCAAACCTAAATACATTAAAACCAAAGTTCTAAATGATAGTACGTGTGTTATGTGACTTGGCATTTAATCCTTTAGTTTGGCCATGATCGTCTCATGACTAGTAAGAAAGATCAGTTTTTAAAAAAATGATATCGTCTACGCACGTTCTCAGCTAAATAGTGTGTTTATCTGTTTAAAGTCTCTGTTGTGTTTTAACAAAATCTGTGTTTTATGTTTAAAATGTCCACAATTTTGTTTAAAGTCTTATCTGCCCTTAATATCAGTCTTTATTGCACTTTCTGACTTAAAGTTCAAAATTAGACACCAGCGTCATTGCATTCAGGACAGCCCCGTATATGCTTAGCCGCGTGCCGCAGCATCCATTCAAGAGTATGTTTGCTGATAGCTCCCATCAAGTGTTAATAAAGTTAGATAGAGGTGTGTGATGTAGTTTTACAAAGTGGCAGAGGGAGCGAGTAGAGTGAGAAAAAAAAACGAATAACTAGAAAACTTTCTATTCGTTTTTTCTCGCTTTGCTCACTCCCTCTGCCACTTTGTAAAACTACACCATACACCTCTAACTAACTTTATTATTTAAACCAGTTTTACTGCAGTCGCCATCCCTTTTACTCATCAAGTGTTGGTTCTTTACGATGCTTTTACTGCTACACAGCTCAGATTTCCTGCCAACTCCCTTAATTTATCCCAACTCTAGCAGTTGCTCAACAATTACGTTGCTCTTTCATTCCCGCTCTTCATTTCCGCCAGACTATC
Source organism: Achatina immaculata (assembly GCA_009760885.1). Classification (NCBI taxonomy): domain Eukaryota; kingdom Metazoa; phylum Mollusca; class Gastropoda; order Stylommatophora; family Achatinidae; genus Lissachatina; species Lissachatina immaculata. Next base: position 540,243 of record CM019708.1, on the reverse strand, counting down.
AAATACGTCTTTCTGAGACCGCCATAAAACTAACGACTTTGTCAATCCTATCCAAACATTATTTTAGACTCAGTGATTACATTGATCTCCATAAGAAGAGGGGTGTATACTGTCGTCTTACTTATTTAACTTGTATACTGAAAATATAATGAGGAGTGTTAGAGAAGATGTACACAAAGAATATTACGATGCCATAACAATTGGAGGTTACGAATGATGACACAGTATTAATGTCCACAACACAAAAAGGAATGGAAAAACTAACTGTCAGTCCGTAAGAATAGTGAAGAGCAAAACCTCTATCTTAATTTCAAATTAATCTCTTAAATTGGTGACAAATGACAAAACAAATAAGGCGGCTGAAATATGTATCAATGAGGACAAATTAGAAAATCTGGAAAGTTTTGAATACCGTGGACGGTTACTACCTAATAATGGAGGTCCAATTAGGGAAATTAAAAGGAGGACATCTATCGCTCTTCAAAGAGTAAAACAAGTAAAGAATCTGTGGAATTTTTAAGGACATGCATCTTTCCCATTGCAACACATGCCTGTGAGACCTGCACACTTAACAAAACAGCTGAGAAACACATACATGTCTTTGAATGTAAATATTTTGGCCAAACACCATAAGAAATAACATCTTGTTGGCAGAAATGCAGATGAAGCCACTGACAGCAATTGTTGAGGAAAGACGCTGGCGATGGTTGGGACATGTGCTCCGAATGACTGACAACTCACTACCAAAAACAGCACTAAGATGGACACCACAGGGGAACAGAAGTAAGGGTAGACCAAAAGAGACATGGAGAAGAACAACAGAGAGGATGTTGAGCAATAGAGGGCTCACGTGGGGAAGAGCAGAAAAAAAGGCGAAGGACAGGCATATGTGGAAAACCATTGCGGATGCCCCAAGTGCCCTGGGCACTTAAGGTTCAGAGAGATATGTCTGTGTGTGTATGTGTGTGAGAGCTATTTTATTAGGTTAATTACTTCTTGTCTTTTACTTTGAATGTAATATTTAAATCTTACATTCTTTTTATATGTTTTTCCCCTAATTTAATTTGTATATTTGTATTAAATCAAGTGTGTGGGAAGAATGAAAGATGAAGTGATGAAGGGCAGAATGTAAGACGGGCCTGTGTGCCCAATTCTTTACCATTTAAAAATAAAGATTATTCATTCTCTCTCTCTCTCTCTCTCTCTTTTTTTTTTAACTTTCCGGTCATTGATAATTCTGTTTTATACATACTACACTATGGCAAGCGAAGAAACAAATATGCCTACAATAATGGATACATCATTGGAAGCAGCAGAAATGTGGTTTATTAGAAGAATGTTGCGAATCCCCTGGACAGCAAAAATAACTAATGAAGAATGTAGGAGAAGAGCTGGAGAGACAAAAAACCTTGTCAAAAAGATAAGAGAGAGACAATGTACTTTCATAGGACATACAGTGAGAAGAGGGGGCATTGAAAATATTATAACAACAGGAAAAATAGAAGGAAGAAGATCAAGAGGAAGACCAAGAGAAATGATACTGGACAGTCTGACGGGATGGTGTGAGGAGATCACCAACTGAGCTGATGGCATGCATGAAGGATCGCGTACTCTGGAGAAGCATAATAGCCAACGCCAGTCGGCACGGCACATGATGGTGATGATGAATGGATACAGCTGAATGCTTGAATGTTTATACACAGCAACATTTAAATAAGAAAAAAATACGTAGGATTAGCCCATACATACACGGTACTAGCGCTGGTTACTTACTCAATAGTGTCATCCGGCACACTTGACTTAAAGTACTCCGTCAGTCTGTAGGTATCATCTCCCACTCCAGTGTAGAACAAGTAGTCGTATTTATCATTCTCGGAATTTTCCATTCCGGAGTGAAGGACAAAGCTATGTCTACACAACAGTGAAGGTCGACACAATAAAACTATCTCTATACAATAAAGCGAAAGCTGGAATTAAATATAAACAAGAATGAGATATCCAGTGGTCATCTGTGACAGACTGAGAAGGATAAAGAGATTCAGTTGAGAGTATTAGAGTAGATTATACTTTAAATACATCGCACTTCCAGTGAAATTTGCACCTTATCAAAGCATGCACTTCAAGCGACTTAATTTAACAATTACAGCAAGACAAAGACTAAAAAAAAAAGATTGCTGCAACTGACAGAAGACAGTCAATAACTTTTATAAACTGTACACATTGCTGAGTGATCGTATATTAAAGATTTTCTTAACAAAAATTGCAGGAAAAAGAAGACAAGACCTCGGTGAGTACTTCTTGTAAATACTAAAACATTGCTTAACTTTACCTGAACATTACATCCAAAAGTTCCTGATCTTTCTGTCTATCTCAACTTGATATCAGATCTAGAATTCGCTTTCATGTACCGAATAAACAACGTTAAAATATACAGGACATGCAACCCACAAAGATAAATTATAAAGAAATCAAAACAGTTTATCACAAATTGAAGAGAGTATGTTTCTGTGTCCAGAAAAGACGTCATTCTTTTCTGTGCTCATTGAAAATGTGGTAACTCAGTCTGCTAAAAGTACCGAAACAAAATAAAGACTTACTAGTAGTAATAACAAAACTAACCTTCCTTTTGATGGTCACCTTCTGAGAAAAAACCGAACCATTGAACAATTAACCCATAGACTGAGACTTTTTCCTTTAATTGCAACCCTCCCTTGGTACTTTTGTCTGGAATTTTTTGTCGTAAATAAGATGAATTACCTTACACCTTACATCCTTCTCTTGCCGTTAAACGTCACAATGGGCTCGCATAATAGTTCGACAAGTTTTCCTGTTCTTCAACCTCATCAAGGGATTTTACGCCTACTAATTTGACCTCTCTTAACAATGTCCTCGTTAGAGTTTCACGTGGTCGACCTCTTTTTCTTCAGCCTGTTGTGTTCCATTTGATAGCTTGTTTTGGGATAATCTGTTTCTTCTCATCACATGACCGACATATGTCCACCTCCTTTTTCTGATCACCAGTGAGACAGGTTGTTATTTGTTCTTGAATTCTTTATATCAAGTATTTTCCTTAGGCATTTATTTTCAAAAGAGTCTAATTTCTTGTCTATTTCCTTAGTTGTTTTCCAGCTTTATCGTGCATAAATGAGAATGCTTGAATTACATTTGAAGTGAATAATCTTAACTTGGTTTTTGTGCTTATAACTTTTGAATATAATATATTCTCAGGATTCTTGGAGATTAATGCTGCTTTTTCAATTCTAACTTCCTTTCTGGTGCCACCATCCTAGTCTATGTAGCTGCTGAGGTATGTAAATTGATGTACTTCCTTCTATGTAAATTTTTCCTTCCTGATTTTTTTGAGAAGTTTCATTATTTTTTTTCTTTGTTAATTTCAAGCCCTATTTTGCTAACCAGTGAAGACAATGTATCTGTTTTTTCCTGCATCAAGTTGACATTGTCACTGATAAGACTTATGTCATCTGCATTACCTACACATCTAATATTATGAACTGCACATGGCAGTCAAACATTCAAGCATATGACAAACGTTCATGCATGTGACAGACAAACATTCAGAGACATGATAGACAGACATTCAGGCACATGACAAATATTCAGGCACATAACAGACAAACATCCGCACACGTGGCAGACAAACAATCCAAAACATGACAGACTAACATTCAGTCACGTGACAGACTAACATTCAGTCACGTGACAGACAAACTGCAAAGAGATGACACCTAAAAGGATGGCTTGAAACTAAGAAAAGAGTGACTTTTGGCAGGTCAAATAAAACACAGGACTCTCGACTGACAGAGCCAAAATCATGATTTATTTAGAAAGAAAAATGAATGCAAATGAAAAATGAGTTTGACACAATGAAGAAAAAGACTGCTGACATCACATGTAGAAATAATATGACTAAAGTGTAAAACTGAAAGAGATATACATAACTTCTTCTTCTTCTTCTTCTTCTTCTTCTTCTTCTTCAGCTTTCCGAGCCATTAAAGCTCATCACCGCAGATAAAGTCCGCCTCCATTCCTTTCTATTCCGAATCTTCTCTCTCCAGTTGGTAACACCAATTTCCTTCATATCCTCTTCTATGTTGTCTTTCCATCTCTGTCTTGGTCTACCCCTTGGTCTTTTTTTTCCTTCATTCTCATAATATTTTTGACGTTCCTAGCTTATTTTAGTCGTCCAATTTCGAGGCTTCTCAACCTGTTCCGCAACACTAATCTAAGATGGGGTCGTTGGCATACATGACTGGAAAAGTAAAACTGTACCAAAAAAATGACAACAGATACAACTATACTGTAACAAGACTAAAACAGTAAAGCATCAGATATTACCGCTGAACAACAGGGCATCAAGCATTACTGTTGAAACATTACAGCATCAAATATTACTATTGAAACAATAGAGCATAAAAATGTCACTGTTGAAACAATAAAGCATCAAAATATTACTATTGAAACAAAATGTATTCAAAATATTACTGTTGAAACAGTACATCATTAAAATATTACTGCTGAAACAATAAAGCACCAAAATATTATTAATGAAACAATAAAGCATTCAAAATATTACTGTTGAAACAACAGATCATTAAAATATTACTGATGAAACAATAAAGCATCAAAATATTACTACTGAAACAATAAAGCATCAAAATATTACTGTTGAAACAATAAAGCATAAAAATATTATTGTTGAAATAATAAAGCATCGAAATATTGCTGTCGAAACAATAAAGCATCAAATATTACTAAGCAAAACACAAACATAGCTGCAGCAATATGTAAAATACAAGCATGACTATGGCTATAAACAAAATACTGATATGGCTGCTGCTAGAAGCAAAATACTGACATGGCTATTGCAATAAACAAAATACTGACATGACTGCTGCTATAAATAAAATACTGATACGACTGCTGCTATAAATAAAATGCTGACATGACTGCTGCTATAAGCGAAATACAAATACGAGGGGTGATTGATAAGTTCTCGGCTTACGTTACAAATACTTGAAATACACAGTTAATATTAGGTGCATTTGTAGATCAGGTTAATGTAAGATTAAACACAAAGTTTCAATAAATTAACTGCAACCAATTTTTTTGTACATGTTACTGAAGTGGTAAGGGGTGGCAGATGTTGAGAAAATGGATAACATTTCTCATCAATCAGTCACTCGCTACCTCTGCATCACGGGCTTATCATTGAAAGAGATCCATGAGGATATGGTAGAGACTCTAGGGGAGAGTGCCCCTTCTTACAGCACAGTGAAGAAGTGGGCAACTCAATTCAAACATGGAAGGGAGAGTCTGGAAGACCAAGAACGGTAACCACCGATGAAACCACCGGCAGAATCCATGACATGATAGTGAAGGATCGACGACTAACTGAGCAGTACATTACTACCGAGTTGGGCATCTCCCAGGAACGTGTTCATGCCATTATTCACAATGATCTTCAAAAAGATCTGTGCTTGATGGGTCCCGAAACTTCTTGGAGCTGATCACAAACGGCAGCGTCTCATCATGTCAAGAGACAGTCTTGGCCATTTTTCTGTAGATCCTGAAAAGTTTCTTCAGCAATTTGTGACTATGGAAGAGACTTGGGTTCATCATTTTCAATAAAAAACCAAAGAACAGTCAAAGCAATGGAAACATCATGGATCCCCACCTCCAAAGAAAGCAAGGGTGGTTCTGTCTGCAGGCAAAGTGATGACTTCCATCTTTTGGGATTCAGAAGGTGTGCTATTGGTAGACTATCTTCAAAAGGGCAGAACAGTCACCGGGGCCTACTACGCTAATCTCGTGAAACAACTGCGGGTCAAACTGAAGGAAAAGCGTGGAGGGAAATTGACGAGAGGAGTCATCTTTCATCAAGACAATGCTCCAGTTCACAAGTTGGCGGTGGCAATGGCTGCCATTCATGAATGTGGCTTCCATCTTCTTGAACATCCTCCTTATTCCCAAGATTTGGCCCATTTGGACTATTACCTGTTTACCAAACTCAAAAGGAGCTCAGTGGTCGCAAACTTGCTTCAGATGATGACATCATTTATGCTGTAGACCACTTTCTACTGGCACAAGATGCTGACTTTTACAAAGAAGGGATCCGTATGTTCCAGGATCGCAGGACTAAGTGTATAAACGTGCAAGGGGACTATGTTGAGAAATAACCCCAAAAAGTTGTCCACAAATAATCTGTTGTACCTTATGCCGAGAACTTATCAATCACCCCTCGTTTAACTACGGCAATAAAAATAGTCTCACATACAATCACCCTGTGTGACAGTTTTCCTTCTCCACAGTTCTGTATTTATCTTTCAGTATTGCCTTCACATCTTGCTCTAACAATCGTTGAAACTTCTGTCGTTAATACAACACTCACCTACTCATACATTACGAAAGAGAGTCTTTGATAGAGGAGAAAGAGTTGTCGAGAATTTCCGGCCTTTCAAATTTTGTTAACAGCGTGGACAGAAGAAACAAAGGTACAAGATACATAAAGATGTCGGACTGGTAGAGACGTCTGAGATCCAGATGAATGTAAAAATTCATAGACTGATACCTGGAAGAAACTGAGATACTCAAGAACAAATCACAGATACTGCCAATCAGTAAAGGCTGTAACAGTAGCAATATCTGCAGTACCTCGGGTGTTAAGAGTTACCCAGATCGTCCCTGTTTAAATGAACATATTCGAATGACAATTTACAAAAGGTGTATTGGATATCAATATTTGCTTACAGACAAACGCGTCTTCCAAGCTGTCGTCGAAGATATGCAGATAATAACCGAAGCAGTGGTACCACTATAAACTGTAGCAGAGGTACTCAGCAGAGAGCAATGCAGAAGTTGTTAAACGCTCTCATCAATTTTAACACATATTTTTTTTGTCTCTGACTTTCATGATGTGCTCATTACATGACAGATTTATCTGTGTCTTTGCTCACTATGATGTTCAGCTGACAGGGCTTCAAGCATGAACAATAAACCACACAAAGCAACGAATGACAGACTGTTTCACCTCCGGCAGAACAAAAAAAAAAATTAATATGGCACACAATCAGTTTTCAAAGGAATATATAATCTTTTCGACCATTTCTGCTCGCCAGTAGACCAGCTGGTACCCAAGAGCCCGAAGTATTAAAAATAATAAAACAAGATTGAAGATCCACAAAAAAAAAGGAGCAAAATAGGGCAGACCAAGTCAGCATTTATCAAAATGAAAAACGTACTGTGCAATAAAACTCTGTCTATGAATATCAAAAAAGAGAACTGTTCAGTGCTACATGGAACCCATATTGTTACATGGAATGGAAGCATGGACAGTAACCAAGAGCACTTAGAATATACCGGAAGCAGCGGAGTTGTGGTTCCTAAGAAAATGATAAGAATACCATGGACAGCCACGAAAACAGATGAAGAGGTTGTAAGTGCGCCTGGGAAAAAGAGAGAAATGATGACAAAATTCAGAACACGACAGTCAAGATTTGTAGGACAAGTTTTTCAGAAGAGGGAATCAGGAACACCTGGTGAGAACGGGGGAAAAGGAAGGGAAAAGAGGACAGAAGAAGACAAATAAACAAGTTACTTAACGAACTAAAAGAGTGGCACACAGCACGATCCAAAACACAGCTTATAGAAGGAGCAAAGGACAGATGGTTGTGGGAATCATTGACGACCAACCAACGCCTGACTGGCATGGATCAGAGAGAGAGAGAGAGAGAGATAGAAGAGAGAAAGAGAGAGAGAGAGGTATTAAAGTTCTCACATTTTATTTGCATAAATGCATGGACAGTATAATAACAATAATTCTTTTAAATATTACATGCAGCAGTTTGCAGTGTTTCTCTTATACATGAAGCCCACACATAAATTAATAACGGCGGTTTCTCTTCCTAACTGGCATCCGCGCTAGCGAGGTGTCATCAGAACACGGGGCTGTCAACACGGGTAAAATATGGCAAGCCATTGTTAACACATTTCATCAAGCCTACATGCCACAGAACGTACAGGTTGAGTTGTGACAAGTTTACTCGGTCCCGACACGTTTACTGGACTTCTTCCAAGTCACGCTCGGAAACAACACATCATCAGAGGTCGCTGGAACAATATTAAAACGCGAATGGTTGCTGTTATGTTTGCAGTAGTGACTATTTCTTAATACGCGTAGTAAGAGAAGAGAGTGTACTTGTAAATGTTCAGATTTCTAACATGATTTCTAATTTATCTCAAGTGATTGCAGCGCTACGGAGGTAGTATGGCTAAATGCCTTTCCAACATATGTGACACATGTTTAGCATCTACTTTTCAGAAACTTATTGTATGTTAGATATAATCGTTCTTTGTCCAGAGTTTTGCTTATCTTAAGCTGTTATCTGGAGGTTACAATGGGCAGGGACTACCGATGTATCGGTATTTTCAAGAACGTTACTTTTTTCTTTTATTTTGGGCTCTTATTTTCGGCGACCGTGTCTTTTTGCTGGAATCGATGGCTCTCGTATTCAGCTTGAAACCGACGCCTACCAGATTCACTTTGAACCGACGACTCTGAAATTCAGTTTGAACCGATGACTCTCAAATTCGCTTTGGACCAATGGCTAGCAAATTCACTTTGAACCGATATATTATTAAGAATTTCCATACTGTAACCCAGCCTTTTTTTTAAACAAATTTGTTTTATGACCTCAGAGTTTCATATACAATCGTGTTACAAACAAAGCAGTTACTTTAAACTAGAAATGCTCCACTCATAACTTCATATTTGCAAGTGAATGGAAACTTGAGTTACGTTTTTGTTTCTCCTGCCAACACGTTTTCTAAGTGCATTATTGTAATGTTAATTGTTTAAGCTCAGATCACATGCTTGTTGGCAGGAGATATCTCTGGCATTTGCCTAACATGGGGTCCCTAGGATGACAACTGACCATCATTCAAATACCAGACCACGCCTAGCATCAAATTAAATGCTTGTAATTTTCACTTATTTAAATTTTTATGTAAGTATACATCAGGACGTCTTGTCCTTGTGTAAGAAATAAATCAGCACTTCTTATCCCTGTGTAAGAAATAAATTAGGACTTCGTGTCCCTGAGTAAGAAATAAATTAGGACTTCTTATCCCTGTGTAAGAAATAAATTAGGACTTCTTATCCCTGTGTAAGAAATAAATTAGGACTTCTTATCCCTGTGTAAGAAATAAATTAGCACTTCTTATCCCAGTGTAAGAAATAAATTAGGACTTCTTATCCCTGTGTAAGAAATAAATTAGGACTTCGTGTCCCTGTGTAAGAAATAAATTAGGACTTCTTGTGTAAGAAATAAATGAGGACTTCGTGTCCCTGATGCTTACAATGAATCATTTTGACGTTGGCCCTCTTGAGGCTTTGGATGATGCCTGTAAAACATCAGGTGGGACCAGTGAAGTCTTGGCCGCTGCGCTGGAACAGGTGGATAACATCATTGCCAGTAAGTGTTTAGAAATAAGTGAACATTAAATATTTAATAAAACGTCTTTTTGGTGTTTGTAGGACCGGCACAAGTACAGATGTATACAGAGCTGTCTGTATATGTATATATATAATTGTTAGACATATGCCACAATTGATGTGTTTTCACTCGGTTTTCTTTCATTATCTCTGATGTTATTACTGTGAAGATTCCGTACCAGCCTGACGATGTAAAAGTGATAATACACTTCTTTCCAGTCAATGTCACTTGTAGAAAGTTCAGAGCAAACAATATGATGAACTGTTTACCGCTGTTCCATGCTCCTCCCACAGCTGCTAAAAATCTTATGGCAGCTGAAACTGAACCGAGAATCTGTGGTGAAACAATACAAAACATCGAACATGCCGCTAATGATGACGCTGTTCTGGCCTACCGGTGCTGGCTTGAACATTTGCGTCACTACATACAGACGCCATTGAACTAAACTGAGTTGTAGTATCACTACATGAAGCGCCGCTGATGGACAGAATCTTGTCCAAATCTCTGCCGCTCATACAAGTGCCAAATCCATCAGAACAATCATAGATCCAACAGTGCTACATCTGGCTTTGGGTCTTAGACTAGCTATTTATACTTCTAATTTTCTTGAACTTGATTCTTTCTTTGAAATAACATATACCATATCATTGTATTTACTGTCTCATTTAGATTTTCTTGTGGACTCCGGCGAAAGCAAGAATCTTTGTACTACATACTCATCAATCACGCACTTTGCTACAACCGGGCACGGCCAAGGAAAGACAACTGTTGAAGGCAGAGTTAGGCGGGTAGCTCGTCTCGTGTATGATCTAAGACAAATCCTAGAAGACAGTAAAGATTTTGATGAATTAAAACATGAGATACCAGGTGACACTCTCCCTGTTCTTCGACAGTTGTTGCTCCTAGACTGGAGCGAGATTTTCACTCTGGTAAGTCTTCATCGTATCTCTTCTACATGTACGGCGAGGGAACCCAGAGGGTGTGCTGAAAAGTTATCAGCCCGACCTACGTCTCTAAAGCTGAATATAATTTTGTCATTGTAGCTGGAAAGACTCTTCTTTTGTAACGTAACGCGCCAGTTTGAAGGATTATAGCGCTATTTTAAATTTTTTTAAAAATCAGACACAAAAGAAGGTGTGGAATTTTCAAGTGTGGAATTTTCAAGCGTGGAATTTTCAAGTATGGAACTCCAGGCCACCACCAAATTCTTGCTCCTGCAAAAGAAAACTCAAATGAAATTACTGAGTTGTGCTGCAAACATTGAGTGATAGCTGTCCATCACACTGAACTCTGAAGAAGTGCTGTGCTAACTTTCAGCATGGGAATTTCGAGACTGAAGATCCAGCAAGATTTATAAAACCTACAACAGTATCAGCTCCAGAAATTGTTGATCACGTTTATGTCGAATTTTGGCAGATCATATCGAATTTCGGCTAAAACAGTTAAGCGATTAGAGATATTAGCCAACGCACTGTATTTATAATTCGTGAGTATCTGGGCATGTAGAAACTGTCGTCCAAGTGGGAGCCGAAAGGTTTGAATGCCAACGAGAAGTGAAATCGAGCTGACACCTCTAAGTTGATTTTGCAGGATTTTGAGCGATCTAGTGATAACCTTTTGGAACAAGTCGCCATTGCTGGTGAAACATTATTACACCAGTGTGAACCTGAGGCCAGACAACAGTCCTTGTAGTGGTTAGCACCTGGGTTCCCCACGTCCGAAGAAATTCTACCCAAAAGTCAGCAAGAAAGGCCATGGCCACTATGCTTATGGGGTATGGAAAGTAGTTAGTTGGCTGACAATCTTCCAAAGGACCAAACAGTTAATGCAGAATACCCCAACTTTCTGTGCAGATTAAAGATGAACTGAAAGAAAAACGGCGTGGGCAGATGGGGAAAAGCGTTCTAATTTTGCAGGAAATACGACTACTCATAAGGCCCACAAAACATTGCATTTCTGGAGTGTGAATGCACAGATCATCCACCCTACTCACTAGATCTTGCTCCACGTGACTATTTTCTGTTTCCTGGTCTAAAAAAGTGTTTGAAATGGAAGACGTTTTCTGCTGATTCGGAGGTGATAGCAGCAGCAGCAGGAGCTCAGTGCCCAGGTATCAGATTTTTTTTTTAAGAAGGCGTAAAGAAACTGACGAATCGAAATGCTGTGTGTGTTGAACGTTGAATACGTGAAATAACAGGCAAGTTTATGGCTCTAGGTAATTCCTTTCTTGGTCGAGCAGATACTTTTTCAGCACCACCTTATGTTATTGAACTTTTTTCTTTGCTCCATTTACAACTTCTTATTCCCTTTCTTTTCTTGGAAAATTTTGCTTTTTCCTTTGTATTCGGCTAATGAAGTTCCCTAGCATTTTTCTCGATAACACAACTCAGCAGACAGCTGGTTATCTAGCAAGAAAACTTAGCAGACAGAGCTGTGTATCTAACAAGAAAGTTATAGATTGAAGGCTCTCATTATAAAAGAAATTCATTTGCTAGCTTTCCAAATTGCCAGTCTTACATTCATGGTTATTTCCTAGCATCTTATATTCATAGTTTCCCACTGAATCTTACATTTACAGCGTTCCATTACTACCTTACATGGTTTTGCAGCATCTGACAATCATGGTTTTCAGAGTATCTTACTGTTATAGCTTTCCATAGTACCTTACTATCATCGGTTTTCACAGAATATCTTATATTCGTAGCTTTCCACACTACCTAACATTTATAGTTTCAAGATCATAATTAGAATTGTAAGTGTCTGACACTGTGGTTTGAATACCAAGGCTGTCATCTTTATCATTATCTACATCGTCGTTGTCTCATAAAGAAGGCTACAAAATCAGCAACTAAAGCATTAATCTTTCCACGACAATAACAGCACTAGCAGCCTCCTTTTTCATTCATGCTCTTTAACATCTTCACTATAAAACAAAGCTGGCGGTTTTGGCACATCTTGCACACTTATGCTAACCCATGCTCGCAGCTATATTTAGGCAAAGTCTAAATAAAATGAAAAGAATCACATTTCTAACCCTAGCCCACAAAAAGAATCACATTTCTAACCCTAGCCCACAAAAAGAATCACAGTTCTAACCATAGCCCACAAAAAAGAATCACATTTCTAAACCTAGCCCACAAAAAGAATCACACTTCTAAACCCAGCCCACAAAAAAGAATCACATTTCTAACCCTAGCCCACAAAAAAGAATGACAGTTCTAAACCCAACCCACAAAAAAGAATCACATTTCTAACCCTAGCCCATATTTTTGCATTATATTCCTTCCATCAAAATTTCTTCTGTAGACAGCGTGGAAATTAATTGAAGAATAGGTAAAATTCCCGTTTCCATGCCATTAAGGGACATTAAGGCATATTGGGGAATACGGTGTTAGGCCCGTATTTTCCATGACCTTTGGCACATGAAAGTGTGATGTGGTTAGTATCACGCCTGGCCGCTTTACCTTCCCAGATTTCTCTGGTACCCATTTTCCGAGGCTGGGTGAACCTCGGGTCCGTAATGGTCAGAAAAAAAAACCCGCTCAGCTGGGGATTCGAACCCTCGACCAGTGCTCTAACCACTACGCTAGCCGGTCCCCAATTGAAGAGTGAAAGAACTGAAATTCACCCCGCAGTTTCTGTCTTACATCTTGAACATGTTAACATTATCATCCCGCCTGATTGTAACTTTAGTTATTGACAAGTGTCTTATTATTCACCTCACAACCTGATAACTTCATTCTTCTAAACCTTCATTATTTTATCAAACTTCTGTTATATGCTTCCCTTGTATCTTTTCATGTCTCCGAAGGTTTTGAAAACTTTGTACAGCAGTTTACTGATATGATCAACAAGAAGATGCAATTACTTTGTGCACGTATAGAGACAACTACCATTTTGCTTCTAATATAATCACTTGACTGGTAGGGTCAATCAGCGATGACAGTGAATTCCCTGTCGCGTTCTGTCGTTTGTTAATGAAGACAGCAGAGAAAAGAGTATTCATAACATCATAAATTACAGAACAGCATGGAAACTTCCAAACAGTTATCACTCGCGAATTTTGGTCTGTCTCAGCATTGGAAGACAAAGATGTCAACAGTCACGTGCAGTATTCAGTAAAAGAAAAGGGACGGGAGATCCGTAGCAACTTGTAGAGAGAGCTCCTGGAAGAAATAACTTCACGAAAACTTGAGGATATTCTTTAGAAAAATGCAAGAAATAAAAACCGACACCGCTACTTCTCTTTAGGTGACCTTTGTGTGAATGCATATAGTTTTTGTGCATATAGTTCTATATATAATTTTGTGCATATAGTATTCTTTGCATTATACTGTTTTGTAGATATCTTTCTTTCTGTATACAGATTTTTTGTGTGTGCATATAAGAAGATCCATAATAATTTTATCGAAACTAAAGCTTATTTCTTACAGTTCACCATGACATTTCTGTGAGTACATTCTGCTCTTGTTCTTCTGCCGAACGACCTGGGAAAGCTCTGGAACAACCTCTTATTTTCCATGCTTTCATGCCAAGCCCTGCTGGAATTAACAATAAATTCAGCTTACTGCCAGCTACTTTACATTTCCACGTATTTGCTAACTTTAAAAAAAATTTCTGCTTTGATGTCCAGCTTTCTTGTCCTAGCCCCAGGAACTTCTCTCATTTTCTCATTCTTTGTTCATTCTAAATCTTTCTTCATCTAAAAAGGTAAAGGTAAAGGTAATCCTGTCATGCCTTAGAGGCACATAGGGTATATAGTGTTAGTGCCCATATTTTCCTTGACCTGCGGCACACTAGAGGGTGATGTGGTCAGTATCACGCCTGTCCGCCTTTCCTTCCCCAACTCCAGAAGAAGTCGGGTAGCCATTTCTACATTTCGTTTTTTTTTCCACTTTTATTATTTTGCACCATCTTAGCGGCTTTTATTTAGGCCTATCTGACAGCGGCATGCTAGGCCCTTCTGAGGCATAAAGTCGTGGCATTTGCCATGTGGTACACTTTGTCATGGTCTGTTTACCTTATTTCTCACTCTATCACCTGCTTCTACTTTGTGCTTACATACATCTATCTGTGAACATTTTTTTCTGCACTTCTTTCTTACATATCAGTCAGTCAGTCAGTCATTTGCATGTCCCTTGTGGAACTTTGCCCCCACAACAGCTCTCCTGTAGGCCTCTCGGTTGTAAGCAAGATGCCCTGCTGCTGATGCAGCATGATGATATTCTAACACGTAGAATACATAAAGAGCTAAATTTTTCATGTGTTGTTTTTGCGGTTTTTATCTCTTATTGCAATTCATTATTCCTGTTCTATTGTAAAACTGCTCATAAAGAGAATTTGTTACATTTTTCCTAGGAAAGCTCCATGTGTGTCAGTCATTTCAGCTCCCCACGTTTCAGATGTTTATGTCATTATGGTTATGTCTTTACCTGCAAACGTTTTACTTCCAATGTTTATTTCGTGTAGTTTTTATGGAGCCGTTTTCTAATCTATTCTTGATTTCTTTTTACTCTGTTGTTATAATTTTTTTTTCAAGTTCATGTTTTGTGTCCTCAAAATGTATGTTTAGTTAAATACATCAGACGCCAGCTCCAGTCATTGTTTACTCTTCCCTTCACTTTTAGGCGCTAGTATCAGTCATTGTTTATTCTTCCCTTCACTTTTAGGCGCTAGTATCAGTCATTGTTTATTCTTCCCTTCAGTTTTAGGCGCTAGTATCAGTCATTGTTTATTCTTCCCTTCACTTTTAGGCACTAGTATCAGTCATTGTTTATTCTTCTCTTCACTTTTAGGCACTAGTATCAGTCATTGTTTATTCTTCCCTTCACTTTTAGGCACTAGTATCAGTCATTGTTTATTCTTCTCTTCACTTTTAGGCGCTAGTATCAGTCATTGTTTATTCCCCTTTCAGTTTATGGGCACCAGCTTCAGTCATTGTTTATTCTTCTCTTATTTGTTTTAGACGTCATCAACATTTCTTATTTATCCATCCCTTCACAACACTGTTCATTATTTATTCTTCTTCACATTCAGGCCAAAGCAACAAATCGTTTACTCTGTCCTTTTCTCTCTCTCTCTCTCTCTCTCTCTCAACGAGACGCTTGTAGCAGTCGCTCCCCCCTCCCCACCCGCCAGTCACCTCCCCCAACACACACACATTCCGTCTTAGCAAATGCTGATAGAATGAGCATTCATTCATTCATGAATCCACAACACACGCTCTCCGCGAACAATCCAGGAGCTGAAATCTGCTCACCACAAAGTTTCTTTAAGTGTCGGCACCTGTGCCTGAGCTGGGGTTATCACGAACCCTACTATGCAACATCCATGTCGGTGGCATGTGCGCAAGGCAGTCTGTGTTCACATGTGTCTTGCTGGATTCGCTGTGTGGATTATCATCTTATTTCGAGATAATGTCCTGTAAGAATACATTTATCCGGCAGAGCTGTGATTTCCTCGTAGGACACACACACAAATTTGTGTACTTTCTGAACACTTTGAATTCATGAGAGGATATGTTTTGTTTTTTTTACCCGAAGCGGTTTACCTGCGTTGTTAGTCAGTGTTTTAGGTGTGGAGATGTGTGTAAAACTGTTAAGATCTTTATCGGTGCTGGGCGCGTACAGGTCTCACTTTAAACGTTCAAAATTCTGCTCTGGAACTAATGTTCATTGAAACTTACTTGTTTTGTTTGACCATTGTGGTTTCTAGCCGCTAAACAGTGATGTTTTCTGGTTTTCTGACTATGATGGTTTCTAGTTTTCAAGCAATGATAGTTTCTATCTGAGAAAAAAAATAATAGCTTCTAGGTGGGAAACAGTGATAGGTTATAACTGAGAGATAGTGATAGCTGCTATCTGAGAAACGATGATAGCTTCTATCTGAGGAACAATGATAGGTTCTAACCGAGAAACACTGATAGCTTCTAAATGAGAAACACTGATAGCTTCCAAATGAGAAACACCAAAAGCTTCTAAATGAGAAACAGTGATAGCTTCTAACTGAAAAACAGTGATAGCTTTTAAATGAGAAACACTGACAGCTTGCAAATGAGAAACAGTGATAGCTTCTATCTGAGAAATAATGATAGTTTCTTTCTGAGAAGCAATAATAGCTTCCATTTGTCAAACAGTGGTAGTTTCCAGTTGTCAAACAGTGGTAGTTTCCAGTTGTCAAACAGTGGTAGTTTCCAGTTGTCAAACAGTGGTAGTTTCCAGCTGTCAAACAGTGGTAGTTTCCAGTTGTCAAACAGTGGTAGTTTCCAGTTGTCAAACAGTGGTAGTTTCCAGTTGTCAAACAGTGGTAGTTTCCAGTTGTCAAACAGTGGTAGTTTCCAGTTGTCAAACAGTGGTAGTTTCCAGTTGTCAAACAGTGGTAGTTTCCAGTTGTCAAACAGTGGTAGTTTCCAGTTGTCAAACAATGGTAGTTTCCAGTTGTCAAACAATGGTAGTTTCCAGTTGTCAAACAGTGGTAGTTTCCAGTTGTCAAACAGTGGTAGTTTCCAGTTGTCAAACAGTGGTAGTTTCCAGTTGTCAAACAATGATGGTTTCTAGCTGTCAAACTATAGTGTTTTCTATCGTTTTAACAATCATAGTTGTCAAATAATGACAGTTTGCATCATTCTAACAATGATGGTTTCTAGCGGTCAGACATCACATCCTAACAAATGTTATCTATATGAAATGATTTAAATATCGTGTGATGTGTTTACTGGTACTTTTTAATGCAGCTTTCGTGTATCTGACTGTTGATTTGGCGCGGGAATTTTTAAATTCTCGTTTGTCCATGACTTTACAAAACGGTAGTTCTTTCGTTTGTTTGTAACGATCTATAGATCATTTATGTCTCTCATTGTCTTTTATATTCATAAAATACTTAAGCATTTTTTTTTCTATTACAGAACTTCAACATTTCAGAGTTTTAGATATCCTCCTCCTCCTTCTCCTCCTCATATTATTATTGTTATTATTATCATCGTTAGTATTTTTAGTATTGGTTTGTATAACCCACACAGTAACACAGCCAAACATCACAGCCAATGCTGAGTTCATGTTGTTTTGTATCTGTGAACAGTGAAGTAATAAAAACTTAGAAGTTATTGCACAAACTGCACATGAACGCGTTGCGTGAAGTGCAGGTGTTGTAAGTTCGTATTCTTTCAATATCTGTTACAAGGTGAACTAGAAACTGTCCACAACTATTTGGATTATTTTGTCAGAATTGCCATTTGCAAGTAGGGAATTCGTCGTTTATTAGTGGCTAGTGTTTATCTGACTGTGGTTTATTAGTGGCTAGTGTTTATCTGGCTGTGGTTTATTAGTGGCTAGTGTTTATCTGGCTGTGGTTTATTAGTGGCTAGTGTTTATCTGACTGTGGTTTATTAGTGGCTAGTGTTTATCTAACTGTGGTTTATTAGTGGCTAGTGTTTATCTGACTGTGGTTTATTAGTGGCTAGTGTTTGTCTGACTGTGGTTTATTAGTGGCTAGTGTTTATCTGACTGTGGTTATTAGTGGCTAGTGTTTATCTGACTATGGTTTAGATGTGGCTAGTGTTTATCTGACTCTGGTTTAGAAGTGGTTAGTGATCCATCTGAATGTGGTTTAGATGTGGCTGGTATGCCATCTGAATGTGGTTTAGAAGTGGCTAGTGTTTATCTGAATGTGGTTTAGATTTGGCTAGTGTTTATCCGAATGTGGTTTAGATGTGGCTAGTGTGGCATCTGAATGTGGTTTAGAAATGCCTAGTATGCCGTCTGAGTGTGGTTTAGATGTGGCTAGTGTTTATATGAATGTGGTTTAGATGTGGCTAGTATTTATCTGAATGTGGTTTAGAAGTGGCTAGTGTGCCATCTGACTGGCCCATTACAAGTTGTTTTCTATACGTGAATGGAAAAGCATGGGCAAAAGTGAAGCGTGATAGTTTTTGTTCGTAAAACCTGATTTTTTTTAAAATCATAAATTACTACAGCCAGAGTTTTTTTTATCATAGAATACTACAACCAGAATTTTTTATCGTAAAATACTACAGCCAGAGTTTTTGATCGTAAAATACTACAATTAGAGAGCTTAACAGACGGCATAGAAAAAGAAATAAAATTTTTCAGTACAAAAGTCCGCCTGACTATTCATATTTTCTGCCCCTCTTTATCTGTTTTTCCTCTGTTCGCGATCTCTCTATCATCGTGCTGATTATCCATTGTTATGAGTATTTTACCATTAGTAATTATTTCAAAAACACGTATGTTGTTGTGTACATATTTAGCCATGGATCTAAGCCGATATATATATATCGCTCGAGTAACCTAGCACCCGCCATTGTTATATATCTGTAACACAAACTAAAAAAAACATACGCCCCGCGTTGCAAGGCCACTAGCACAGGAACAACACAGGCAGTACATACAAGAAAAATTAGTAACTGCAGCATACGCATGGACGCAATATACACACGTGGCTTCCATAAATAAGGGCCCTGCTGTCTGATGCAGAGTTTAGTAATTTTCACACGTTTTATATATGTCCCCCATTTTTTTTTTTTTTGCCTTGGGGTCCCACTTAAGTAACATCTGTCTAACCTACGACAGAAGCTGGCAACAAAATTGTGCTAATTTAGAAAATTGTGTTACAAATACGCAGTAAACATATTATCATACATTAACCCATTTTTAGGTTAGAGTGAAACATTTATTATCCTCAGTAGACATTTTTTCATGTTCTATAACAGCTTAAAATACGGCCGTTCTAAAAAAAATACGTAAATAAATGTTTTCATTACAAAGAAAGAAGGCATGAAAAAAAGGACAAATTTGTTGCGGACATGAAATTTTCTCAGGTC
The DNA here is from genome assembly GCA_009760885.1 of Achatina immaculata. Lineage (NCBI taxonomy): Eukaryota > Metazoa > Mollusca > Gastropoda > Stylommatophora > Achatinidae > Lissachatina > Lissachatina immaculata. The sequence goes on along the minus strand of CM019708.1, from coordinate 520,893 downwards.
AAAAGATACGCCAATTATGCTACACATTTAGAACAGAAGAAAAAAAAGAAACACAATAGTTCATTCATTCATTTGCATGTCCCTTGCGGAACTTTGTCTCCCAAACAGCACTCCTGTAGGCCTCTCGGTTGTGAGCGAGATGGCCTGCTGATGCAGCGCCCATTTGCAGATCGTCAACGATTTCTTGCAGCCATCTTCGTTTTGGTCTTCCTCTTTTTCTTTTTCCCACTATGTATCCTTCCAATATGGTCTTCTCTAAATTATCATGACGTTTAATGTGTCCAAAATTTAAGTTTTTTCTCTTTAATCCTCTTTACTAGCAGCCTTCTTCAATATTAAGCTCTTGTAGTATAGATATATTTGTTCTTTTTTTGTGTCCACGATATTTGAAGAACTCTTCTGTAGCATTTAAAGGCATTTATGTGTTTCTCAGCTGTTTTGTTAAGTGTCCAGGTCTCACAGGCATATGTTGCAATGGAAAAGATGCATGACCTTAAAAATCTTATTTTTATAGTTCTGTCTGCTCCTCTCCACAGATTCTTTATTTGTTTTACTTTCTGAAGAGCAATAGATGTCCTCCTTTTAATTTCCCTCATTGTATCTCCATTATTAGTTAGCAGTGATCCAAGATCACAGTAGTTCAGGAAATTAAAATTGACGAATACCTTCATGTTTTTCACATATAAAATGCATGACTCTAAGACAAATTACATGTGAAAATAAATGTTTACATTAACTCTGAGGAAAACATTCTACGTATGTGTCTAAAGCTACAAGAAATCGTTGTTATGGCCTTAAATATAATAAGTAAGCGTCTGCAGGGCTTACACAGAATTTCATGTTCTGTGCCGTGAACAAAAACGAAATCTAAAATTCTAATAAAACTTGCTCTTTTAACCTTCAAAAATTTATGTTTAACTTCAGCTGTTTTCCTAGCCAGCTTCTTTGTGATATCTAATACTCAGTGGATTGAAATGTACCTCTAAGGGTAAAAAAAGGTAAAGGTAATCCTGTCATGCCTTAGAGGCACATAGGGGTATGGTGCTAGTGCCCATATTTTCCTTGACCTGTCAGCACACTAGAGAGTGGCATGATCAGTATCACGCCTGGCCGCCTTTCCTTCCCTAATTCCAGAAGAAGTTGGGTACCCATTTCTACAGCTGGGTGATTGGGGTGCCTGCCGAAGGATTCGAACCCCGACCTTCTCCATGAGAGACCAATGCACTAACCACTTCGCCACTCAGACACCCAAGGGCACGGGTACAATTTTCAAACGATGGTTGTAGTGATATGAAGTGTGTTCTGTGGTCAGATAAGTTTCTTCTTCGGACAGTATATCTTCTTTCCGCTTTCGTTTTCTCTATCATCATCATCATCATCATCATCATCATCATCATCATCATCATCATCATCATCATCAGGTGCCGTGCCGACTGGCGTTGGCTATTATGCTTCTCCAGAGTACCCGATCCTTCATGCAGGCCATCAGTTCAGTTGGTGATCTCCTCTCACACCATCCCGTCAGACTGTCCAGTATCATTTCTCTTGGTCTTCCTCTTGATCTTCTTCCTTCTATTTTTCCTGTTGTTATAATATTTTCAATGCCCCCTCTTCTCATTGCATGTCCTATGAAAGTACATTGTCTCTCTCTTTTCTTTCTGACAAGGTTTTTTGTCTCTCCAGCTCTTCTCATACATTCTTCATTAGTTATTTTTGTTGTCCAGGGGATTCGCAACATTCTTCTAATAAACCACATTTCTGCTGCTTCCAGTGATTTTTGTGCAGACTTGCCTATTGTCCATGATTCACTTCCATATAACAAGATAGGTTCAATATAGCATTTTAGGACTCGTTTTCTAACATTCATTGATAAAGATGTGTTAGCTAATATGTTTCTCATTCTCTGAAATGCAGTCTTTGCTTGGCCTATTCTGTTCCTAATTTCTGTTTTGCATTTCCCATGTGAAGTTATTACTGCTCCAAGGTATTTGAATTTCTGCACCTGCTTTAGAATGGTTCCGTTTAATTTTATACTGCATGCTGGTGGATTCTGTTTCTTAGATATAACCATAGTCTCTGTCTTTTTGATGTTCAAAGTAAGGCCTTTCTGTTCACTTTCTTTGGCGACTTTATCCAAGAGATTTTGCAGGTCTTGTTGGTTGTCAGCTATCAGTACTGTGTCGTCAGCATACCGAAGGTTGTTAATATTGTATCCTCCAATTTTTATGCCTGGTTCTGTGATGATTGTTCTTAGAATATTCTCACTGTACAGAGAAAAAAGGTCTGGAGATAGTACACATCCTTGTCGCACCCCTTGTTTTATAGGTTGGTATTTTCCAATTCTATTTTCAACTCGAACTGCTGCTTCTTGCTGCCAGTATAGATGTTTTACAATCCTCAAGTCTTTGCCGTCTATATTGATGTCTTCAAGCATTTTAATAATTTCACTATGTTTCACCTTGTCAAATGCCTTCTCTAGGAAAACATTCTACGTATGTGTCTAAAGCTACAAGAAATCGTTGTTATGGCCTTAAATATAATCAGTAAGCGTCTGCAGGGCTTACACAGAATTTCATGTTCTGTGCCGTGAACAAAAACGAAATCTAAAATTCTAATAAAACTTGCTCTTTTAACCTTCAAAAATTTATGTTTAACTTCAGCTGTTTTCCTAGCCAGCTTCTTTGTGATATATAATACTCAGTGGATTGAAATGTACCTCTAAGGGTAAAAAAAGGTAAAGGTAATCCTGTCATGCCTTAGAGGCACATAGGGATATGGTGCTAGTGCCCATATTTTCCTTGACCTGTCAGCACACTAGAGGGTGATATGGTCAGTATCACGCCTGGCCGCCTTTCCTTCCCCAATTCCAGAAGAAGTCGGGTACCCATTTCTACAGCTGGGTGATTGGGGTGCCTGCCGTAGGATTCGAACCCCGACCTTCTCCATGAGAGACCAATGCACTAACCACTTCGCCACTCAGACACCCAAGGGCACGGGTACAATTTTCAAACGATGGTTGTAGTGATATGAAGTGTGTTCTGTGGTCAGATAAGTTTCTTCTTCGGACAGTATATCTTCTTTCCACTTTCGTTTTCTCTATGCTAACATTTAATTCTTCACATTCAGGGATGTCAAGCTGATGGCCCGTGGCGTCTTATTTTATGGCCCTAACTGCTGTCATGAAAATGTGATTTCTTTTATTTAAATTAATATTGTTAACCAAGAAACGATGAGTTTTAGTTTACGTTCTGATAGAAGGAAATCATTGTAGCTCCAACTGATTGTGTAGTCAGTAGTGAAATTCACTGAAGCGTGTTGCGTGATTCGACAAAAACTGGTTCCTTCAGATGCAGCCATGATGCAGACATGAGGCACGAGACATGGACAGAGGACTCAAGTTTTGGACAAAAGCTTTGGGGCTCCTATCAGGATCTGGAGAGGACTGCGGGCTTTGCCATGTCGACAGGGATCAGGATCTGATGTACCAACAGCCTCAAACACAGAAGAGGAAGAAGAATCTAGCAGATACCACTGTTATCTTCAAGCCCCGTTAAATTGAACGTCTTTTCTTTACATACAGTGGGGTCTCGATACAGCGCGCCCAGAGAGAACGATGGTCACGTGTATAACACAGACTGTGGAGCTCAAATCATCGTCAGGTTTCTTCAGGTCAGAAAGGTTATCTGCTTACATCGAGTTCTTACATCCACCCCGTGGATATTTCTGGATCTCTAAAACCGCAATGTAGCGAGGCATTGATGTACTTCCCTCGCAAAATATGACCGTGTAACTTAGATTAGATGAGGTTAAAAAGCTCGCAGAAAAACTTTGGCGAACTACCATGCGAGCAGTAAGTGACGTTTAATGGCACGGGGAGGATGTAAGATGTAAGTAATTTAGATACACGCAAGTCACAGGCTGACAACCGCTGGTAGGATAAAATCTAGTTACTTTGACATACAAAAGTCACAGGTTGACAACCACTGGTAGGATAAAATCTAGTTACTTTGACATACAAAAGTCACAGGCTGACAACCACTGGTAGGATAAACGAGAAAAGCAAACTATGAGACACCATGCATGTATGCATAAAACAAACAAGGCAGCTGAAATATATATCAGTGAGGAAACATTGGAAGAAGTGGAGAGTTTTAAATATCTTGGATCATTACTAACTAATAATAGAGATGCAATGAGGGAAATTAAAAGGAGGATATCTATCGCACTTCAGAAAGTAAAACAACTAAAGAAGCTGTGGAGAAGAACAGACAAAACTACACAAATAAGATTTTTAAGGGCATGCATCTTTTCCATCGCAACATATGCCTGTGAGACCTGGACACTTAACAAAACAGCTGAGAAACACATAAATGCCTTTGAATGTAAATGCTACAGAAGAGTTCTTCAAATATCACGGACAAAAAAAAAACAACCAAAAAACAACAAATATATCCATACTACAAGAACTAAATATTGAAGAAGTCTGGCTAGTAAAGAGGATTAAAGAGAGAAAACTTAAATATTGTGGACACATTAAATGTCATGATAATTTAGTTTTGGAAAGGTACATAATGGGAAAAAGAAAGAGAGGAAGACAAAGGCGAAGATGGCTGCAAGACATCATTGATAATCTGCAAATCGATGCATTAGCGGCAGGCTGTCTTGCTCACAACCGAGAGGCCTACAAGAGAGCTGTTAGGGAGGCAAAGTTCTGCAAGGGGCAAGCAAATGACTGACTGCATGAATGCATAGATTTTGGTTGCTTTATTCATGGGGAAAAGTAATGTCAAATGTGCTTATCAGAACAACAACAGCAGAGAGAGAGAGAGAGAGAGAGAGAGAGAGAGAGAGAGAGAGAGAGAGAGCACTGAACATAACGTTTGGGAAATCAGACAACGTCTATGAAAAGTTAATGTACACATAAATACATATTACTTTGGGAGGTTTCTCGAGGATCATCTTGAAAAGTATAATCGATAATATGTTATTTAGTCTATTCCCTCCCCCCCCCCACCTCCAATCTCCTTCTCCCTCCCACCTACACACACACTAGGCCTCGAAGCCCGTCTTCCTGACGCTGGAAAAACAAAACATGCATTTAATAATACGTAATAATAAGCTCACTGGGACAGCGGATGAATAATTTCATTTATCACAGTCCATCCAACAGTCATCAGACACAATCCATCAGTCAGACACAATCCATCCAACATTCTTCAGACACAATCCATCAGTCAGACACAATCCATCCAACATTCTTCGGACACAATCCATCAGTCAGACACAATCCATCCAACAGTCATCAGACACAATCCATCAGTCAGACACAATCCGTCCAACAGTCGTCAGACACAATCCATCAGTCAGACACAATCCATCCAACATTCATCAGACACAATCCATCAGTCAGACACAATCTATCCAACATTCATCAGACACAATCCATCAGTCAGACACAATCCATCCAACATTCATCAGACACAATCCATCAGTCAGACACAATCCATCCAACATTCATCAGACACAATCCATCAGTCAGACACAATCCATCCAACATTCATCAGACACAATCCATCAGTCAGACACAATTCATCCAATAAAATGTAACTCCTTTCTGAAGAACATAGAGTCTGGCATAGACCTGCGTGATTCAGAACATATCTGTGTGCTTTCCTTTACTTTACTCTTGTTCTTTTCTCTTTTCTTTCCTCTTTTCTTTTTTCTCTTCTTTTTTCTTTTATCTTCTCTTTTCTTTCCTATTTTCGTGTCTTTTCTTTTATCTTTTCTACACTTTTCTCTTTTCTATTTTATTTTCGTGTCTTTTCTTTTCTCTTTTCTACTCTTTTCTGTTCTCTTTTCTTTTCTTTTCTCTGTTCTTTTCTTTGTCTTTTTTTTTTTTTTTCTTTTCTTTTTTCTTTTCTTTTCGCTTTTTTCTTTATTTTTCTGTTTTGTTCTGTTTTTTTTCTGTTATTTATTTCCACCTTTCTTTTTTCGTTTCTTTTCTTTTTTTTCTTTTTTTGTATATTCTTTTCTTTTTTTTATTTTCTTTTCTTTACTCTTTTTTTGTATTTTCTTTTCTCTTTTGTACTCTTTTCTTTTCTTCTTTTCTTTTTTTATTTTCTTTTCTCTTTTCTTGCATTTTCTTTGATCTTTTCTACTCTTTTCTTTTCTCTTTTCTTTTCTCTTTTCTTTTCTCTTCTCTTTTCTACTCTTTTCTTTTCTCTTTTTTTTCTTTTCTTTTCTTTTGTCTTGTCTTTTTCTTTTCTTTCTTTTCTTTCTTTTCTTTTTTTTCTTTTTCTTTTTTCTTTTTTTTTTCTCTTTTCTTTTCTTTTCTCTTTTCTTGTATTTTCTTTTCTCTTTTCTACTAATTTCTTTTCTCTTTTCTTTTTTCTTTTCTCTTTTCTTTTCTTTTCTTTTCGCTTTTTTCTTTATTTTTTTCTGTTTTGTTCTGTGCTTTTCCTTTCTGTTATTTTCTTTTCCCCCTTTCTTTTTTCGTTTCTCTTTTCTTTTCTTTTCTCTTTTCTTGTATTTTCTTTTCTCTTTTCTTTTTTCTGTTCTTTTTTCTTTTCTTTTCTCTTTTCTTGTATTTTCTTTTCTCTTTTCTATTCTTTTCTTTTCTCATTTCTTTTCTTTTCTCTTTTCTACTCTTTTCTTTTCTCTTTTCTTTTTCTTTTCTTTTCTCTTGTCTTGTCTTTTCTCTTTTCCTGTATGTTCTTTTCTCTTTTCTTGTATTTTCTTTTCTTGTTTTTTCTCTTGTCTTTTCTCTTTTCTTTTGTCTTTTCTTTTCTTTTCTCTTGTCTTTTCTCTTTTCTTTTCTCTTTTCTTTTTTCTTTTCTTTTCTTGTCTTTTCTCTTGTCTTTTTTCTTTTCTTTTCTTCTCGCTTTTCTTTTCTTTTTTTGTGTTTTGTTCTGTTCTTGTCTTTTTCTTTCTCTTCTTTTCCTTTCCTCTTTTCTTTTCTTTTTCCCCTTTCTTTTTTTCTCTTTCTCTTTTCTTTTCTGTTTTCTATCCTTTTCTCTGTTCTTTTCTTTTCTGTTTTCTATCCTTTTCTCTGTCCTTTTCTTTTCTGTTTTCTGTCCTTTTCTCTGTTCTTTTCTTTTCTGTTTTCTATCCTTTTCTCTGTTCTTTTCTTTTCTGTATTCTTTTCTTTTTTCTTTTTTTCCTCTTTTAGTTTCTTTTTCCCCTTTTTTTAACCTTTCTCTTTTCTTTTGTTTTCTCTGTTCCTTTCTTTTATGTTTTCTATCATTTTCTCTGTTCTTTTCTTTTCTGTTTTCTATCCTTTTCTCTGTTCTTTTATTTTCTGTATTCTTTTCTTTTTTCTTTTCTTTCCTCTTTTCTTTTCTTTTTTCCCCTTTCTTTTTTTTACCTTTCTCTGTTCTTTTGTTTTCTCTGTTCTTTTGTTTTCTGTATTCTTTTCTTTTTTCTTTTCTTTTCTTTTTTCTTTTGTTCTTGTTGTTGTTGTCTTCTTTTCTTGTCAATGTTTGGTGAGAAAAGGTTGCCACGGGCAACGTGTTTAAGCGTTCTGGTCAAACAGCGGGGAGACGAAAACATCAGCAACCCAGTAACAAAGTCTGCACAAAATTGAGAACCGTGATCACAAACGCCTGTCGACGTGGCACCTAACTATTCTGGTGGCTATTCGGTGGTTTTCGAGAGAGATCTCCGCAGGAAGATGGGAAGAAAGATACCAAAGTGCCTTAAACATGAGATAAACAGGCCAAAGTATCTCCGTGGCACGAGACAGCAGAGGAAAATAAAATGTAGGTCACTGTCTGGTTTTGCTAACTGAGAGAACCTGGGGGGAAATGTGAGCGTGCGATGTGAGCCGGAGACATTTTTGTCCGGAGAGAAGACATGGAGTTTATATGTATATAAACATATATGAAAGTTACCAGGGGTAAAAATGATGGACAAAAGAAGAGTTAGGAACGAAAGAAAAAAAAACCCTGGTTTTGGAATTTTCATCTTTTTATTTCTCAGCCTTCATTTATCAACTATGATGCATTCTACCTAGCTTTATATTTTGTGTCACTCCAGCAACCCTTTCATCTTCCCTGCTTCAGCTATTGCTCTTCCTGCTTTTCTGCATCTTTTCCCACATGTTCTCTCTCTCTCTCTCTCTCTCTCTAGCGCGCTCTCTCTCTCTCTCTGTCTCACTCACTCACTCACTCTCTCTGTCTGTCTTTTTCTCCCTATCTCGCTGTCTCTTTCTCTTACTGTCTCTTTTTCAATGTTTCTTTCTCTGTATCTCAAGTTAATTCATAAAATTCTGTCTCACAACGCTCAGATTTGTTCACTGTTCAAATCCAACCCAAAACACAGTCAACGCTTAAGCAACTGTATTCTTCTAAAACTAAGACTGGACTTGTTTAAAAAAAAAACCTTATCTTACTCAGCTGGCCACCTTTGGAATACCCTACCAACTCATGTAATATTTATAACTTCAAACTTTGTCAATATCTGTATGAAATGGACTATATTACATATACTAATATATATATATATATATATATATATATATAGTTGTGTGTACGTGTATACATGCACGAATAAGAGTGAGTATGTATATGTGCATATGTGTGTATGTTTATGCATACATGTGAATGTATATATATATGCATGTTTTTGTATATATGTGGTATATATGTGCATGTATATATGTTTACATGTGTGTATGAATATATGTATCTGTATATATTTGCGTATATGAAAAGTATAGGTATATGTACTGTCAAAGTCTGAATTAGTTTAATCTAAATTATGACTTGATTGTTGTGTTTCTTATACTGTTTTTCTATAAATTTGTTAGTTTAGGATGCATGTGAGAATGTAATTAAGTTTATTTCATGTAGTAATACTGTGTGACCAGCTTATCTAATCTCTGGTATTTCATAACCTCCAATTGTTATGGCATCGTAATATTCTTTGTCCACATCTTCTCTAACATTTCTCATTATATTTTCAGTATACAAGTGAAATAAGTAAAGCAACACTGATTACGTGTACCTCATGTATTTCTAAACTTATACATGTGCCTTATGTATTTCTAGTCTGACTACATTACTTCATGTATTTCCAGTCTGACTACATTACTTCATGTATTTCCAGTCTGACTACATTACTTCATGTATTTCTAATCTGACTACATTACTTCATGTATTTCTAATCTGACTATATTACTCCATGTATTTCCAGTCTGACTACATTACTTCATGTATTTCTAATCTGACTACATTACTTCATGTATTTGTAATCTGACTACATTACTTTATGTATTCCCAGTCTGACTACATTACTTCATGTATTTCCAGTCTGTACACAAGCACACCGTGTTTTTCTAGTCTGACTATAAATACTATACTACAGAAGTCTATACTAAGTACCCCATACATATATATATATATATATATATATATATATATATATAAAGTAACCGAAATAACAGAGTATTTTACTATGGTTAGAGTTAATTTAGCCTAAAATAATCTTCCTTCTTCCCAGGGTAACCCAGGTAGGTTAGACAGCTTAAAGGTTACAAGGAAGTGCACTTCTCACAGACAGGTGTCTGGAATCCCTCCATTCTTTTTTATAAACATCCCGTGTCAGGATTTAAACAAAACATCCTATAGCTACGGTCACGTGACACATAAGAGACGATAATAGATGACAGGATGGAAAGTTGTAAATAGTGCCTTCCTTATCTTGATTAGTCATCATCATCATCATCATCATTGGTAGTTTTTTTTAAAATAACACTCGTTACCAGTTTTGGTTAGATTCATCATGACTAAAATAATTGTAAGAAACGTCAAAATACGTCATCGCTGTTCAGAATCAGCTTCATGAACGCAAAAATCTGGAGCGTTCTTTCGTATGAAAGACTACGTAACTACTGCTTCGAGTGAACTTGCTAGACGAGAAATTCTTGGAAATAAAGACTACACTTCCCCGATCGGACTTCCCCGAGAAGGAGAAATTCTTAGAAATGATTTTTACTTCTCCCAGCGAACTCGCTGGACAAGGAGAAACTCGAGGAGATAAGATTTTACTTCCTTTAGCAGACTTTCTCCGAAAGCTGAAACTCTTGAAAAAAGTAGTAGTATTGGCCATCTTTGTCTCCCTGTTTCTATCAACTTTATTAACACAAGAGCAGAGATCTCTGTTCCCTCTGTACTTTGTCAACAGAAAAAAAAGAAGTATTTCATCGACTGTCCAGCAAAAGGAGTCAGAAACCAGCAGAAAGTCTGCAGAATTAGCTCTACAGAGAAGGGAATAGTGGCACTTTTTTTGAAAATCTTCATATATGTTATATCGTTGTGGATCAGTCTTCATTACTTTACTTAAAGAATTTTATAACAAATATTTTAATGTAACGTTGTATGAGGCCCTCTACACCAGTTAAGTAAAAAAAAAAAATATATATATAGTACGAGTGAGTGAGTGAGTGAGTGAGTGAGTGAGTGAGTGAGTGAGTGAGTGAGTGAGTGAGTGAGTGAGTGAGTGAGTGAGTGAGTGAGTGAGTGAGTGAGTGAGTGAGTGAGTGAGTGAGTGAGTGAGTGAGTGAGTGAGTGGGGGGGGGGGGGGGTTCAGAACAGGCCATATAACCTCATTTGTCATATCTTATCCTCTGTGTATGAGAAGAAAGCTTGCTAAAACATGTCATGAGTTCCATAGCTTGCTTTTGTTTCATACATAAAACATGTCATGAGTTCCATAGCTTGCTTTTGTTTCATACATTGGCCTTGTGTTTTGTTTGTCCTATTAATGCACCTTGCACATTTCTTGTACAAGATTAGCTTCATGAACTCCAAACCCGTTCTACCTGCCTTTGAAAAGCAGTTTTCAAGTTTTGCAAACTGTGTTGTTTTTTTTTTTAGACTGAACCGTACAGTAAACTCATTACTGTCAATAATGGCATGATGGCAATATGCATACTTCATAACATTGTGTGGTAGAAGGGATTCCATAAGTAACTGTGCACTACCCCAGTATCGATTCCGCTATCGTATTGATATCTTAATGTCTGCGGTACTAGTCACATCTACCTGCCGTGGCTGGAGTCGCAGATTAAGCGTGCTGATTAAAAAATGTTACGTATTATAAATTAACCAGACACATACCTTATAGCAAATGTTGAAAGTGATGGCCTTGTGCGTCTGTGCAAGGTTTAACACGTGTAATTTTATTCGCAAACACTTTACTTAGTCCTGCTGGTGAAATGTTTCTTGTATGTGGGCGATTTCGATAAACTTCAGATCGCATACTTTGTGCGTTAACATAACCCGAGAGGTGAAACCAGGCCTCATCTGTAAAAAAAGGTGACATCAAAAATATCAGCAGTTTTAGTTTGAATGAAATTTGTAAACCATTCACAGTAATGGAATAGATTTTCATGATTCGCCGGCAGCAATTGTTGGACCGCTGTTACTTTATATGGGAAGAGTTTCAGATTTTCTCTGACCGCTTTATGCGCTGTTACAAGCCCTATACACAACAACAGGGTTCAACACACTAACGTATGCAGGTAGACGTTGCTAGATACCGCAGTCATTAAGATATCACTACGAGACCAGAATCGATACTGGGTTAGTACAGTTATTTTCCGAACGTATAAGTACTCCATTCTCTCTTGTAACATCGTTAAATATGTACAGTTTTCTATCTTGACTCCATAAACACTGCTTCTACAACAGATTTGTTAAATGTGTGCACTTGTCTGTCAGTCATAATGACATCTACTCCTAAACTTCGTGAAATGTTTCCAGTTTTCTGCCTGACTCCGCTTTTAAATTAAAAAAGCAAAACAAAACATTCCGTTAAGATCGTGGCTGACTTTCAGCTGGCCTCATGGAGATAAGGTGCGCCTTATTCCTATAACACCGCCGTCTGCAACAATCTTCTTGGAGGCCAGCCAGACAGGAAATGTTTTTAGGTCTTGCGGGCCAAGTTGAATACAAAGTAAAAGCACGAGTATATAAAGCTAAAACACCCACCCTACATCCTATATTTTATTCATTTATTATTTTATTTTTGATTAAGATCATACATGGATTCAAAACAACTCATATGGGCAAGCTGCTCAGATGAATCATTGAGACCGCACTTTTTCTTCTATCATTGACAAAATTTCGTCAGATTTGCTCAGATTGTGTTATATCTGTAGTCAAAATTAAATTGACCGTAAATGTTGATAGTTAAGAGCGACCTCTAAGAGGATTTAGTGTATATTGTCTATGAAAGTATATTCTCACATATACAGTATATGCTGCATCACATACTTAAATCTATTCCCGAACAAAAGATTTGTAAAAAAAATTCTATCCTTCACTCAAGAGAGGCATTTGTAGAAGTCGGTTAAATCTCCCTCTTTGTAATTGTCAGTCATTGTGTCATAGGTGAGTTACCTGCAGTTGAAGATCTGATGGAGGTCCTCGATAAAACGGTGAAATGGATTTTGAAAGGTCCGTGACCGTTTGTGAGTTTTCATCCAGGTCAGAAAAACACCGCAGAAACTGTAGCTTCGGTTGACTAATTATGTCTTGCGCAAATTTGGGCGTGAATGGAGAATACATTGTTGCTTTGCTTGAACTTTTCACAGAATCTAAAGTACATAAAGCAGTTAATCATCAGCCTGGACTGAAGATCAGTGTGTGTGGAAATGCTTTCACTACAGGGTATATGACACATGTAAGCACACTGTAGTTTTAGAGTTTAAGAAGCGCTGACAAGTCTGCTGAAAAAGCTAACTTCCACAATCATTCACTGTTTGCAGCCAGGAAAATCAGAAAAATCTCAATCTCATTCTTAAATTTAAAAAAAAATCGAGAGAAAACTTGACCGCAGCTAACCAACCTCTCTGCAGTGTGGTAGAGCAACTCGATTGTACTCAACTTCAGTATCTTTTACAAAATGCTTGAAACGGGCGATGTCTGAGTGCGAGAGAGAGAGAGAGAGAGAGAGAGAGGAGAGAGAGAGAGAGAGAGAGAGAGAGAGAGAACAAACGACAGTTCTTCCATGACACGTAAAAGATCTAAATGTTTTCGGCAAAGTGCCTGTAAGCGAATGATGCCGTGATGCAGGAAGTGTTTCGTAGATCCCTCACTTCTGAAGCATTGTCAATTAGTTAATCTGAAAATTCTGATTTGTTGTATACTCTACCGTAATATATACAACATCGTCATCTTTGAGAATATGCAGAAGTACTAAACGCTTACATAAAGAAGTTCGGGATTTTAAACCAGAATATTTTTAATGTATTCGAAAAACTGAATAATGCCCGTTCTGACAGGCATAGTGGTTTTTGTAGTATGTTTTCAAACACGTGTGTCCTTAACGTGTGATGACTGCACAAGAGAAGAACTGTTTTCTTGCGCGTGTCGAGTGTGCTGGGGTCACAGGTCAATGCTGCCTCTAACCCGAGCTAGGCATGCAGTTTGTCTTCATGGGCGTGAGAGATTAAATACCAGGGCATTAAGGCTGCTGCGTTGATAACCTCGTTTCTTATGCTCATATTTCTTGAGATACGAAATAAATGTATGCTGTAAGAGAGTTACGACTTTTTCCCAGGACGTTGTTTCCCCAATGTGCGCGTTTAAAGAATGTGGATGGTGACTACCCTGACATGTTACGTATACTTTAGTTTTGGCTATTGAAGATGTGGGAAGTGTTAGAGTTCATGGAAGACTTAAATCTTTCGACTCACACAGACGAAGAAGGAGTAGAAGAAACTGTTGGTGAAGTGACTGTTAGAACTATGTGGAAAAACTGTATAATAACGATAGTCCGATAACCATACTGTGTGACTGCAGTAGCAATGCTTATAAATGTTAGTTTTTACCTCCCTTTGCGGTATCTTTTACGCATTGATAGTTAAATACTTAATGTATGATTAGATCTTAGGACAGATCGTTCTATGCACACCACTAAATTTATATAAACATTCTTTTCAGTTCTTGCATTTGTTATTGGAGAACTTAGTATGCAGTTAGCTTACTTTTAGTTGTAATAGTTAGCCTATTTTTAGATGTAATAGTTAGCCTACTTTTAGATGTAATAGTTAGCCTACTTTTAGATGTAATAGTTAGCCTACTTTTAGATGTAATAGTTAGCCTACTTTTAGGTGTAATAGTTAACCTACTTTTAGTTGCAATAGTTAGCCTACTTTTAGGTGTAATAGTTAGCCTACTTTTAGATGTAATAGTTAGCCTACTTTTAGTTGTAATAGTTTGATTCACTTTCGTTAAGGACTTCTCCGAAATATTTGAAATGAATTCAGTGGAAAATAAACATCTGTTACGGAGCTGACTTTCTACAGAAGTAAGATAGTTGTGCGTAATATCACATTTCTGGCGCACAACTCTTTACAATGAAATCTTTACATTTTCTCTTTGAAATCCTTACATGTTCTCTGGTATTCAACATAACATGTTTAAAGTCCTTTGTCTGCTTTCTCAGGTATGTCTGTGTGCTTTTACTTTTTTTTCCTGCATTTTTTGCTATCTCCCCCCCCCCCCCCCCCCCCACCCCCACTCTGTTACATCGTTGCTTCAGTTCTGTTATTTAAATAATACTATGGAAAATATATGCGTTCAGCTAATATTTTATATTTCATCCATTAAAACAGACACGTACAGAATTTAATGTTTGACACTTTTCTACTATTTAACATATGAAAGCAATATTAATACTCTAAATGTATAAACTAGGAAAAAAGTAGAAACAGTTTTATTACTTAACGATCACACAGTTGTGACGTTTCGGCGTGAGCCTTAATCACACAGTTGTGACGTTTCGACGTGAGCCTTAATCACACAGTTGTGACGTTTCGACGTGAGCCTTAATCACACAGTTGTGACGTTTCGGCGTGAGCCTTAATCACACAGTTGTGACGTTTCGGCGTGAGCCTTAATCACACAGTTGTGACGTTTCGGCGTGAGCCTTAATCACACAGTTGTGACGTTTCGACGTGAGCCTTAATCACACAAAAACACACAGGACCGAACCTCAAGTAGAATGAGCACGCAGATGTCCCAAGAGAGACCAGATACAGTATAAATTCACAACTGCGTGCTCGTTAAGTAATAAAGCTGTTTCTACTTTTTTCCTAGTTTATACATTTTAGTACTTGTACGAACTCCCTGTAACTGCGAGCTGTTCTTTGCAGCCGATGCTGTAGAGATGTTAAGGCACAGCATCGTATCGGCGTGGGGTCGGGTTATGGTGGCTACTTTTTCAGTCCCGGAGTACAACTAAAAAGCAAGGAGGGGGGGGGGGAGGGCTTGCAATGTTTCTTTAGCAGAATCCATCACCATGGGGACTATGGCGATCCCTGCCCCGTTAGCCAAGCTAGGCCTGTTACTGAGGGTACCACGAAAAGGTGGGACAGGGTCTTGGTCAGGTATGGTTCGCTAACCCTGACGCTAGCATATCAGCTATGGGTCGCTGATTGCCTCATCGGGCGTCTTCACCTCCATACATTTTGATATCGCAGCTTTACTGTATTGGCTTCGTGTATAGTTATATGCTTATACACTAGTTATTGTGTGTTATTAAGAGTCCGGTACCTCTGCCGACTTCACTACCACAAACGGCACATTTACAAGGTTTATAATTTGCAGGAAAATATATTTCATAATTCAAATTATTTATTTTTTAAAATTAATTTTATGAAATACGAACGGAAATAATTCAAGTATTTAGGAACAATAGTAACACAAGATAGAAAATGGGAAACAGAAATAAACAGCAGAACAGTCCAGGCCAAGTCAGCATTTATGAAAATGAAAAAGATATCGTGCAAGAAAGCTCTGTCGATGAACACCAGAAAGAGAGTTATTCAGTGTTACATCGAGCCCGTGGTATTATATGAATGCGAAGTATGGACGGTAACAAAGAGCATAATTTACTGGAAGTGGCGGAGATGTGCTTCATAAGAATAGTTATGAGAATACCATGGACAAGAAAACAAATGAAGGTTTTAAGTGAGCCTGGGAAAAATAGAGAAATTATGGTAAAATTCAGAACACGACAGTCCAGATTTGTAGGGCATGTTTTTAAGAAGAGGCAAACTGGAACACTTAATGACGACAAGAAAACTGGAGGGAAAAAGATACAGAGGAAGACAAAGAAACAAGATTTTAATTTTCTCTGGATAATGAAGTCACGTGTTTCGTAACCTTTGGGCTTTCACAGCTGATTACTCATTCCGGTTTACACAGGGCTACCAGACTTGTCTAATAAGGATAATTTATTTAGGAAATAAAGAAGCACTTTAAAAAAAAACTCACAATTGTCATATTAAAAAAAACAACTTATTTGTGCAGTTTTACAAGTTATCGATCTATCGCTGGTAAGTCATAAAATAACGGTATCAAAGTGTAGTAGTAGTAGTAGTAGTAGTAGTAATAGTAGTAGTAGTAGTAGTAGTAGTAGTAGTAGTAGTATACTGGACTGCCTGACTGACGAACAGATAGACAGAAGGACGGGTGGACTGCACTGATAGTTGATGAATACTTGTCCCCATATGGTGAACAATTTCATTCTGCGCGTAATCTACCCGGGCAACACCTGGCACTTCTGCTAGTTGTAAACTGAAGAGTAAAATCTTTTTTTGTAATGTTTTTTTTTTGTTTTGACATTTTCTGATATAAATGGAATAAGATATTCTTAAACAGTCATTCTTACAAGAATACAAAACTGATGGTGAATAGTAAAGATGGTAGACGCCTTCTTGCAAAGTAGATGAGGACGGCATTAAGTTACTGTAGTCTAGTAAGTGTCCTTTTACTGTAGCAGTTTTGTTGCATATCATATTCCACGATTGTCTTTACAAATAGGCCTACCCGTGTGTTAAACTACACGGCTTTGCGTGATGAGAGGTATCTTAGGAGCATGATAGACAGTTCCGGTCTAGTTCTGCACTGCACACGTGAAGGTCTTGTAACCCAGCAGTCATTTAACCCCTTTCAGCGCAGGCGATTCAAGCTATATTGAGGCTCGTTCGAGTGGCCAAAGAATTTAGCTAGAATGGAAAACTGATAGGTAGAATGCGTAAGGACTCACTTATACCTGCACACCGGAGATTATAATGAACATTCCACCCTATGACCGGTACTATCAGTTCCGGGGTCAGCATCGGGACTGCTGGAGCACTATACCTGGAGCCAGGGTATGCATTTTATATATTTGTAAATAACATAGTTTAACTCTTTGACTCTTGAATTAATTGTTTAACTTTCTCACTCTTGCATTTAATGTTTAACTCTTTGACTCTTGAATTTATTGTATAACTTTATCACTCTTGAATTTAATTTCCATGCTCTGTCAGAATAAATTTTGATGTGAAAATTTGATAGAAAGAAAGAAACAGGAATGTTGCTGCTCTATAATTTAAAAAAAATATTGGTTGGGCTATAAATGTGTTACTTCTCATTTCTTTTTTTTTTTTTTTAGAATTTGCCTAAATATCGCTCTGAGCACTGGTTCGCAGTTGTGTGCAAGATCTACCAATCCTGATAGTGTTGTTTTAGAGGAAAGGGTTAACGTTCATTACTGGTGTGAAAAAACACAGTGAATGAGCACATGTATATATGCAGGAAACTCTCTACCGTAGAGAGCGGAGCAACAACACAACTCCTTCAGATCATCAGAGGAAGTATTATATATAAGATATATAATACTTGAACAAAAATAATCCGATTTTTCACACGATACCTAACACATTTACCGAGCAGTTTAATTTGACCAGTCCAATGTAGCCCATTAACAAAGATCTTTAACATTCAGAAAACTCGTATTTCTTTTTTCTTTTTTTTAACCGGAAGATACAAGCTTTCCGTACTTTTAGAAGAGGAGTTTGAAGCAGTCATGTGTAAACTTTTGTGAGACTTACACCGCATGAACCTGCTGAATGTTTCTCATATACAACCGTTTATTTCAGTGTTTGAACTGTGAAATCTGTGGCACTAACATAGGTATGAATGGCACTAACATAGGTATGAATGGCACTAACATAGGTATGAATGGCACTAACATAGGTATGAATGGCACTAACATAGGTATGAATGGCACTAACATAGGTATGAATGGCACTAACATAAGTTATGAATGGCACTAACGTAAATATGAATGGCACTAACATAGGTTATGAATGGCACTAACATAGGTATGAATGGCACTAACATAAGTTATGAATGCCACTAACATAAGTTATGAATGGCACTAACATAAGTTATGAATGGCACTAACATAAGTTATGAATGGCACTAACATAGGTTATGAGTGGCACTAACATAAGTTATGAATGGCACTAACATAAGTTATGAATGGCACTAACATAGGTTATGAATGGCACTAACATAGGTTATGAGTGGCACTAACATAAGTTATGAGTGGCGCTAACATAGGTTATGAGTGGCACTAACATAGGTTATGAGTGGCACTAACATAGGTTATGAGTGGCATAGGTATGTTAGTATCTTATGCAGGGGCTCTTAACAGTGGTATGCATACAAAAACTGAAACAAAATGATGGGTATAGAGAACTCGATCTCAAACAAATTAAACAAATTTTTAAAGAAAAAAAATGGTTAAATTACAGTTTTCTGTCAGATGTTCTGTTCTGTCGCTAGCAATCCGAACGCCAAGTCCAAGCTATAGACAGTTTTTGCTGCCGTATTGATACCTTTTAGGACTGGTGATGATGATGATGATTATTATTTCAGAAGTTTCCCGAATGGGGTATGGGACAGCATCCTGCTAGGGGACACACTGAGAAGCCTGATGGGTTTATGGGGACATATTTGGCAACTTGGGAGGGGAAGGGGGTGGGTGGGGTACGTAATCTTAAAATGATAAGAGCCTCTTGCCGATGGCTTAACAAGATAGGTAGGGGAGAGAAATGATGCACAACTATCTCCTCTAACTATACTAAAGGAAATAACTTGTGACTTTGTACACATTTAAGTACTGTACTATTGTTTTACTGTGTAAGCGTATGGAGTTATATTTTGCAGTGTCAGTAAGAAAATGCAGTTTTAATAGGAAAACACAAAACATATTTCTGCAGTATCAACGTTCTAAATACGTATTTTTTTTTTATTAATAGTGAATATGTAATTATACATGAATTATATATATATATATATATATATATATCGCCTTATGGAAACTAACACAAATGTAATGCGTTTTTTACAAAATATCTCAAATGAAAATAATGTTAAAAGTTCATTTGTTCAAATGCTGTCATCTGTAATAACAACTGAAGAGTGCTGCTATCGTTACTGCTAATCTAAATATCTAAATAGCCAACAACAACAGCTGTAATTTGTATCTTCTTAGCTTTTCCTGTATTTTCATAGTAATACGGCACATTTTTCATCTTCTTTCTAAACAGTTTCTAGCATTGAATTCTTTCGTTTCTCTTTAGGCGCTGTTTCTCGCGGTAGCTTTCTGTTTCTGTTGTCAAAGGCAAATATTTCGTTGTTTAGTTGTTGCTCTCATTCTTGCAACAGTTTCGATTATACGGAGAATAACATGTAAGATCTTCGCGGCAGAACTGAAGCGAAACAGTACAAAAATATGCTGGGAGTGGTCTGGGCAGATTTTTCAATTTGAAGAAAGAAATAGAAGTAAAGAGAGAAAAAAATACCACGCACGCACGCACGCGCGCAAGCACGCACACACGCACCAACGCACCCATCCATCTCTCTCTAATGTTTCGATCTCCAGGCTGACTTAATAACAATACTAAATACGATTAAATCGATACATTGATATAGAAAAGAATGAAGAGTCACTTCTATACCACGCTTGTCTTGTCTCCTTTCTCATAAACTTTTCAGTGTTAACGTCTTGACAGGGCTCGACGAGTTGCTTCATATAATGGGATATTTAATGTTTTTGTAATTTTCTCTCTCCATCTCCTGTGTCGGCGGCCTCTTCCTCTGTTACCTACAAATCTTAGAGTGAATGTTTTCTGTGATATACTGTCTGGTGGTAACCGTGTAACATGGCCAAACCATTTGACTTGGTGTTTCTGAATTTAGTGTAATGCTGGTGTTACTCCAACCTTTGTCCTGATGGCGTCATTTCTTTTTTGGTCTCTTCTCGTTACATTTAGTATTCTCCTTAAACATTTCATTTCTGTGGAGATGATTTTTCTTTTGTTCCTGGCTGTTAATGTCCATGTTTGACATTGATAGCATAGAATTAGGAGAAAATTTGTGTAGTACAGTGCCCTTTTTTTTCTATTGTGATGTATTTGTTTTTCAGTAAAGGAGTCATTTCTCCAATGACCTGATTTGCTTTATTGCATCTGTTCTGTTTCAGCGTCAATTTTCCAGGAGGATGATAGTATGCTACCTAAGTATTGTTTCACTTGTTTCAAGGGCTGGTTGTCCAGATAAGATCTTTGTTTGGATTTCTTCTTTCGCTGTGGTCGTGACTTCTGTTTTTTATCCTTCTTCTGGGAGGTGTTTTGGGTATATCGGCATTCTTTCTGGGGTTGAGCTATTGGGCAGCTTTGTGGTGGAGTTTGTACTATGTATGTGTGCTTCTTTGTAGATTTTGTCAATGTATGTTATGAATAGTAAGAGAGATAGTACACAGCCTTGCCTCACTCCAGATTTTATGATGAATAGTTCAGAGTGTCTTGCATTTGTTCTAATTGTACACTGACTGCTTTCGTATAGGTTTTTGCATAGGTTGATCAGATGTGAAGAAACTCCATAATGTTGTAAGATTTCCCACAGTTTATACTCTGTTATATGCTTTTCCTTGATCTAAGTAAGCTATGTGCAGATTATGTTCAAATGATTTTTCTGTTAGTTGTCTTAGGAAAAAGATGGCACCTGTACAGCTCTATTTCTTCGAAATCCCATGTGGGTTTCATTTAAATGTGGTTCAGTCACTGGTGGTAATCTGTTCTCTAGGATCTTGCAGAACGTTTTCACAGTATGACTTAGCAGTGAGATGCCTCTGTATTGGTTGCAGTCCTTTTTGCTGCCTTTTTTCTTCCATATTGGAATAATTACATCATTTCTCCAGTCCTGTGGTGTTTCTTGTTTTTCCCACATTAAGTTATAGAGTCTGTGAAGCCAAGCTATTCCAACCTCTTTCGCACATTCGATTAACTCATTGGGAATTCCATCACATTCACTGGGAGCTTTCTGATGGCTTCTCCAATTTCAGCTTGTCGTGTGTCTGGTTCCTGTTCTGTGGGGTCAGCTGTGTTGTTATTATGGGTTTGGCACGCTTCAGACGGTACATGGACTAACTTGTTGAAGTACTGTCTCCATCGGTGTGCTGCCCTCTCTGGTTCCCATATTGGATCACCATTAACATCGTTCACAATCTCTGTTGGGTCAAAGTGCTCTGCTCTAAAAAAAATATGGCCATCATGTATTGGTTCAATGAGTCGATTCAGAAATATAAAACCCAAGAGTAATATACATCCAGTCCTTCAAAAATGTCATAATTTTCCAGTTAGACAAAGTATGCATCTTTCTCTTTGATTATCTCACTCTCACTTCCTCTCTCCAATGCTCTCCAAGCCTTTAAGGCTTCTTTTCTGTGGATACATTCTGTTTCAAATCTCTGCTGCAGACTTTTTCTCCCCAGTTATTTGCTTGAAGTTATCCCAGTTAATTTCCCCACATTTGGCTTTGTCTGGATAATATTTTAGATTTTAATAAGTGGTGTAGAGAAATGTAGATCTGATTTCCTCCTTTGTGTTGTGGCTTTAATTTTCTTGCTCGCTTTGCTGCAGGTATTGAAAACTGTTCCCAGATATTTACAACTCTCAGCAGTTCCTATTTTCACACTCTCTTTTACTAAATGTTGAATGCTCCCTCCTTTTTAAATGGTTATTTATTCTGTCGTATCTTGGTTATCTATTTGTGCTGCTTCTTTTGTGTGTAGAAACTCATGCGAGATGTCTTGCTCCGCTCTAAATGATTCATTCGCATACGCTAGTACATTTGTATGTTACTTTAGTGTGCTTTTTTTTCTTTTCCCTACTATTATCTTTACCGGGTCTAGGTTATTAAGTCTTGGGGCAGGGGGGTCCTTATTTTTATAATAAAAGGGACATATTTTCTCCTTTAATATGCTATTATTATAATTTGGTCATGTTACAGTACTACCACTAAACAGTATACCACAAAAAACAACTTTAACGCTAATAATGTAATGAAACACACACACAGAGGGAGGGAGGGAGGGAGGGAGAGAGAGAGAGATGGGTGGTTGGGGGGGGGGGGTCCAGTCAGGTGGTGGGGATAGCAGAAACCTTAAATATCCCCTTACGTGAAGCAAACTACCAAGTTCTGTCAAGAAATCTGCTTGCCCCTTCAGCACTGAAAAGGTACATTAGAAAGAAGACAAGACACAAGGCAAGATGCGTTACTACATTCCGTGAGCCCTCACACATAATCTGCTCAGGATTATTATCTGTGCCGGTATGCCAAATTCTTGCATAGTTTTCCAGACGGTTTCTGTTTATGGGACCATATATTCTCCAATAAATTAACTCATGACAGTCTTCTAGCAAGTCCCTGACTAAACTGAAAGCAGAAACTACTTAATATTAAGACTCACTTAACAATGCTAGAGCCAGCCATGAGAAATGTTCTTCCACAAAATAATGCTAGAAAGTTCCCCAAAATAACAGACATTCATCTGTTGTAAAACCAGCTTGCATGCATTATTATACTTTCTGTAGAGTCAGTCTCTGTAGGCTCTGTGCTAGTTTTTCCGCTTCGTTTCTGTGCTAGTTTTTCCGCTTCGTTTCTGTGCTAGTTTTTCCGCTTCGTTTCTATGCTAGTTTTTTTGCTTCGTTTCTGTGCTAGTTTTTCCGCTTCGTTTCTGTGCTAGGTTTTCGCTTCGTTTCTGTGCTAGTTTTTCCGCTTCGTTTCTGTGCTAGTTTTTCCGCTTCGTTTCTGTGCTAGTTTTTCGCTTCGTTTCTGTGCTAGTTTTTCGCTTCGTTTCTGTGCTAGTTTTTCTCTTCCTTTCTGTGCTAGTTTTTTCTTCGTTTCTGTGCTAGTTTTTCCGCTTCGTTTCTGTGCTAGTTTTTCCGCTTCGTTTCTGTGTTAGTTTTCCGCTTCGTTTCTATGCTAGTTTTTCCGCTTCCTTTCTATGCTAGTTTTTCGCTTCGTTTCTGTGCTAGTTTTTTGCTTTCTTTCTGTGCTAGTTTTTCGCTTCGTTTCTGTGCTAGTTTTTCACTTCGTTTCTGTGCTAGTTTTTTTCTTCGTTTCTGTGCTAGTTTTTTCTTCGTTTCTGTGCTAGTTTTTCGCTTCGTTTCTGTGCTAGTTTTTCGCTTCGTTTCTGTGCTAGTTTTTTCTTCGTTTCTATGCTAGGTTTTCGCTTCGTTTCTGTGCTAGTAAATTGCTATTTCTGCCTTTCAGGTCCGAGGTGGGAGATCAGACTACTATCCTGGAGATAGGATAAAGCGACTAGAGGACGACAAACAGAGCCTTATTTTACAGGTCAGACATTTCTGCTGGGCACAGTTATTAACGAAATGTTAAGATCTGGTTCCGTTATTCGTCATTTTCTTTTACAAGACATCATGTTTTTTTTATTATAGTTTTCGCTGTTTTCTCTCCCTTCCCTCCTTTCTCCCCCTCCCCCGTATAATTTTTTTCTGTTAAAAAAAGTGCTCTCATTCACTGCAGGATAACGTTGGCAAAGTTTTTTTTTAGCCTAATATGCGTGTATTTATTACATAAAGTGAGAACTTATTATAAGTTTCTCGATGAATATCTTGTTTCTGGTTTCTGGTACGTGATAAACTGTAATCAGTCGAAGGTGAAATGGTCTGAGGTGTAAGAATGGAGAAGGAGGGGGTGGATAAGGCTGAGAAGGAGTAGCGCTTGAGCAGACTGCACATTGAGAATCTAGATGACAGTGTAGTGTTTAACGCACACATAGACAACATTAACCCTTTCATTCCCGAGTTAGTATCGTGCCCCTGGTTCAGTTATGTATTATTTTATTTGAGGATATTTTCATTATGCAACCTATGATGTTGCAGAGAATAAAGTCAACAAAATGTATCACGAAAAGGCACATAAGAAGTGCCAGTTTTTCCTTTAATATTTTTATTATAAGTTGAAACTAAGCATTAATTTTACCGTCTCGAAAAACACTCATTATTTATCTCAAATTTGTGTACCTAAGAAAACAGCCACTTGAGGATTTATTACTGTCGAAAACACATAATGAGGAAATTGTTCTATAAATTAAATTTTTATTTAACTGTTTGTAGTGTGTGGGAACTGACTGAGGTTGTTTTGTAACAGGTGTCAGTCCTAAATGAGCAGGTGGACGCCCAGGGGGAGAAGATTCGAGACCTGGAGATGTGCTTGCAAGAATACAGGCACAGAGTAGCCGCTTCTGACGGCGTCCAGAAACACGTGAGTAGGAAGTTCATGTCATTCAGTCCATCAGTCATGTTATGTCATTCAATCTGTCAGTCAAGTGATATAATTCAATCTGTCGGTCAAGTCGTGTCATTAAATCAGTCAGTCACGTTATGTCATTCAGTCTGTCAGTCAAGTCCTGTCAGTCAGTCAAGTCATTAAGTCAATTTTAATTTAAGATCAATTCATGTCATTCAGTCTGTCCGTAAAGTCATGTCATTCAGTCAAGTCTGTCAAGCCATGTTCATTTCTTTCAACCAGCTACACAATTATTTAGTTATTTATCCGGTAACTATGTAGATCAATGAAGTATTTATCAGCTTAGTCTTTGTATCATGCAAATAACAATTCATGCAAATAACAATTCATTGAATCAATAGCACATTCAGGATTGTAATTTATTAAGCAGTTGGGTTGGTCATTCTGGATCATTACTAACGTAAACAAGGAGAAAAAACCCCAGCATGGTAATCTAAACTATATCAAGAA
Source organism: Achatina immaculata (assembly GCA_009760885.1). NCBI lineage: Eukaryota > Metazoa > Mollusca > Gastropoda > Stylommatophora > Achatinidae > Lissachatina > Lissachatina immaculata. Next base: position 495,985 of record CM019708.1, on the reverse strand, counting down.
GGCAGAAAGTGTGATTTACCGGTTATTTTACAATAGTTGCTGTCGTACCTTACGACTACGCTATATCCAGATCTCATTTGATTTTTTTTCTTTTTAATCTTGTCTTTAATATTTGGTCTTTATCTGCTTAAAACAACTGTTATTCATTGTCAGAGATGTCTGACGAATACTTTTTGTCGAAATATCGTATCGCTGTAGTTTGACTTACAACAAGAAGAAGGCTTGCCTCTATCATTTTTATGTTTTTGTTACATCTAACAGTTGTGGAGCTATGACATTACGTTACAGTGGTTGACATTTTTTTCCCTGTTATCCGTGGACATTTAGTATCGAGAATCAACTGCTCCTTTCACTGCTTATTGTTTTCTCTGTTGTCGAATATAAGTAGACAAGCTTAGCTTCTAAAATTTTAGAAACCACTTCAGACGCGAAAGCATGAAATATACTGAAACGAAACTTCGACTCCAGCAGAATGAGACTTTTCTTTCACGTCTAAAGTACTTTATGTACAATTTTTCCGAGGTTAATCTTATATACTGATCTGTGCACGAGCCTGGTCGTTTCCATAGTTTCCCAGAGGACGTTAACTCAAATGTGATGCATATAAAAAGACAGGGTGCATTTGTAAGGGACATAATTCAACGACCAATGAAAACAAATTTTATAGTAACCTCTCTTCGAAACAAAATCCTTGACCTTGGTATGTGGAGGAAGTTGGAGGAAGTCTGGCCAAGAAAATCCCAGCAGACGTTTCCGCTTTACAGTGTCTTGTTTTCTGCCTTGAAAAAAAAGGTAAGTTCTTGTGTCTTTTATGTTCGTATGGTTACACTGACTTCTCTTATTTGTAAATCCCATTCTCCTGATTCATTTCTAACGGTAACATCGGTCCTGCTTCTCTCTGTGTTACTTTTTAAAGTGTTTTAACAAAGAGAATACAAACGGACGTAAGAATAGTAACACGAGCCAAAACTATTATTGTATTTGGCAAGTATGATTCTGTTGATAACAGTTTTTAAGTTCGTACAAGATAACGTTCTGAAACAATTTAAATTGAAACATATGTTTTTTGTGTGTGTGGAAATATATGGTATCAAGTGGATACTGAACTCAGTGTTTCTTCTGTAGCTACTTCAGCGTTTATCAGCAGGGTTCATCATATTTGAGCAAAAGATCACTGTTTTCTGAAAGTTTTGTCGACATTTCTATGACTTTTGCCTCAGATCTGGTTTTTGTGTTCAGGTCTGATTAGGTAGACCAGCATACTCGTATATCTCATAGTCCATATTCCATCGTAAGTAAATTCATCTGTGTTGAGTCAATAATGACTGCACAATAGATCACAACTACTACAATAATTTTCAGTGTATAGCACACTCCCATATATAACATGTACGCATTTTTTTTTACACCAAAAGTTGTGGACAAAAATGTTTTTATCAGAAATTAAGAAAAAAAAAACATAGTCATATTTATTCATCATGGACGCCATAGAACTCTTTATCACTGTCAATATCAGGTATAATGTGGTTCAGAAATTATACAGTCCAATCTCCTTCACTGTAAGTGTCAGAGTCAGGGTTTTTTATAAGATGTATCATTTTCACCTCCAATCAGAGCATTACTAACTCCACACTTCTTATTGACCCCTCTCCGCTTGATCCCATTCCATGAAAACAGTGTACATTATCAAAGATTCAATGCAAAAGAATGGTTTGTAGTTACTTTTCTTCTAATTTTTGTAGTCCTCTAAGAAAAGAAGGCCAGTCATATCTGAACTAGTGGCTCTGCATTAAGTTCTCATATCAAATGAAAAAAAGATAAAAATTTTGGTATCCACTCTGATTACAAACATACAAAAGCAGTATTTTTTAAACTCTTTCTGTGCTGCAGGAAGAAACACATACATTCTGTTTGGTGCTGGAGTAAAAGTGCAGGTCTTGATATGTTGCAGGGGTATAGTTGGAAAAGTGAATGAAATACAGCATTTCCATGATAAGTGTACTTATTATGTTTCAGAATAACTAAAAATGTATGAAGATTTCGTAAATGCAAAGTTTTTTAGGAAAAAAAGAAGTAATGTGATGTTTTTATACAATAATTATGTCCTACTTACCATCGGATAAGTATAAATAAGTACAGTACATACCATCTTAGATGCCTAGAACTACTTGTCGGTCTCATCTGGTGATCATATGGGGCATTTTCACTAAAATAATGTCTGAAACTACCTTCTGACTACTTCTGCAGTCATCTAACATGTCTAGATCTACTTGGGATACATTCAAGAACAGTGGTCTGGTCACAGGGCATGTCTATACCCCTGTCTACATCACCAAAAAGTGAAATTTCTCAATCAACAACTTCGTTTTTCTCGCTCAACATCGCTCATAACTAAGCACTCTTCCACCATGATGAAAGGGGTCACTGGACATGCGCAAATAAAACATGTACAATTAAAAAGTTACACCGTTTTTGTAGAAACAAAACAGTTTTAAAAAAATAGTCACACGGCGTGGATCACACATATCGGAAGTGACCAATTTTAGTCATAAGGCACGGGAAGAGTTGAAATAAATAAAGCACACATTCACTCCTTTTAAGTTTAAAAAAGTCTGTGTCAGAAAATAATGAACTGTTCCTATCTCTAATAATCTCCCATATATAACATGCACCCTCATTTTTAGGCCAAGAAATTATCAAAAAAGGTGTATGTTATACATGGGAAAATATGGTAGTTCTTAAGTTAATCAGTTTAGTCTGCTGTTGATTTTTGTAGCTTATGAACTGGATCAGGTTCACTGCTTACAACCATAATTTTTTTCACTGAGTCTGTTTTCATTTTGTATGATGATTGTTGTCTTCTGTAGTTTACTGTAGTGTCGTTTCATGTTGTTGCCACACTTTGAGCTCCTAGTAAAATGTGCGAAATTTAAATATAATTATAGTTTAATAAGGAAATTAAAACAATAAAATAAAAAGAAAGGAAGGATTAAGAAATAAAGAGGTTTGTGAGACTGACCTTCCTGGTTTGATGCTTTTTTAAAAGCATGGAGATTATATCTACCACATTGATCAAGCTACAGTTGGATCATTGTGGTAGATACAATCTCCTTGATGGTAATCAATGGCCTATTGTAAAGAGCATTGTGTGGAGGTATGAGGGTTGATTGATAAATTCATGGCAAAAGGTATAAATACTTGAAACACACAGTTGATAATACGCGCATTTGTAGATCGGATTAATGTAAGATTAAACATCAAGTTTCAAGAAATTAACCGCAACCAATTTTTTTTACAAGCTACTGAGGTGGTAAGGGGTGGCAGAAAGTGAGAAAATGGATAAAATTTCTCATTGAGCAGTCATTTGCTACCTCTGCATCAAGGGCTTATCGTCAAAGGAGATCCATTAGGATATAGTAGAAACTCTAGTGGAGAGTGCCCTTCTTACAGCACAGTGAAGAAATGGGCAGCTCAGTTCAAACATGGAAGGGAGAGTCTGGAAGATGATCCCTGTCCAGGAAGACCAAGAACGGTAACCACTGATGAAACCACCGGCAGAATCCATGATATGATAATGAAAGATTGACAACTAACCGAGCGGTACATTGCTACTGTGTTGGGCATCTCCCAGGAATGTGTTAATGCCATTATTCATAATGATCTTCAAATGACATAGGTATCTGCTCGATGGGTCCCAAAACTTCTTGGAGCTGATCACAAATGGCAGCATCTCATCATGTCAGGAGACAGTCCTGGCGATTTTTCTGCAGATCCTGAAAAGTTTCTTCAGCAATTTGTGTCTGTGGATGAGACTTGGGTTCATCATTTTCAACCAGAAACCAAAAAAAATCAAAGCATTGGAAACATCATGGATCCCCACCTCCAAAGAAAGCAAGAGTGATTTTGTCTGCAGGCAAAGTGATGACTTCTATCTTTTGGGATTCAGAAGGTGTGCTCTTGGTAGACTATCTTCAAAAGGACAGAACAGTCACCGGGGCCTATTATGCTAATCTTGTGAAGCAACTACAGGTCAAAGTGAAGGAAAAGCGTCAAAGGAAATTGACGAGAGGAGTCATCTTTCATCAAGACAATGCTCCAGTTCACAAGTTGGCGGTGGCAATGGCTGCCATTCATGAATGCGACTTCCAACTTCTTGAACATCCTCCTTATTCCCCAGATTTGGCCCATTTGGACTATTACCTGTTTACCAAACTCAAAAAGGAGCTCAGTGGTTGCAAATTTGCTTCAGATGATGATGTCATTCATGCTGTAGACCACTTCCTACTGGCACAAGATGCTGACTTTTACAAAGAAGGGATCCGTATGCTCCAAGATCGCTGGACTAAGTGCATAAACTTGCAAGGAGACTATGTTGAGAAATAATCCAAAAAAGTTGTCCACAAATAATCCATTGTACCTTGTGCTGAGAACTTACAGTCACCCCTCGTAAATCAGGATCTTGTCTGGATCTGACATGTATTACCATCCATGATATACTCATCTTAACTATCACTTGAATGCTTGATGTTGATGGAGGTGTGTGGTTCAGTTTTAAAAAAAGATAGAAAAAGTGAGGAAAGTGGACAGAACAAGAATAGCAGAAAGCAAAATGATCACATTAAAAAAGACATACAACAATTCAATATTTTGGGTAAAGCCTGTTTCAAGGATCACATACAAAAACAACACAGATAAAAACACAAAAAATAGATAAAAAAAAATACAGGCTTACCTTTATGGTCTCCTCCTAGTAAGAAGACAAGCACAAAATGTCACTTGAATGGGTTGGAGACATCATCACTTGAATGGGTTGGAGACATCATCACTTGAATGGGTTGGAGACATCATCACTTGAATGGGTTGGAGACATCATCACTTGAATGGGTTGGAGACATCGTCACTTGAATGGGTTGGAGACATCGTCACTTGAATGGGTTGGAGACATCGTCACTTGAATGTGTTGGAGACATCGTCACTTGACTGGGTTGGAGTCCTTGCAAAATGTTTGGAACTGCAATAATTTATTTATTTTGAGATGAATGGCCTCTAGAAGGTGACATCTGTGAGTAATTTATATTTCTTAATACCTGTGATAAAATCAGATCACACAGTTATTATATGAGGGGTGATTTATAATGACATAGAGACAGCCCTAAAACACACAAAGTCACAAAAAGTTACTATAGTGATGGGAGATTTTAATGCCAAAGTTGGTAAAGGAAGAACTTCAGACATCGTTGGTGATTATGGACTGGGGGAGAGGAGTGACAGAGGTAGTAAATTAATTGAATGGGCAAAAATACATAGCTAGGTTGTAGGAAACACCTGGTTTAAACAACATCCCCAAAGACTGGCAAAGTGATGCAGCCCAGACAAAAAGATTTTTAACCGGATAGACTACGTATTAATCAACAAACGATTCCAGAATGCATTACTGACAACAAAAACCATGCCAGGAGCTGACTGCAATAGTGTCCATGACCCACTCTGTGGAAGAATTAGAATAAAGCTAAAGAAAGCATGCAGAAAAGTGAGAAACATCAAACTGAATACAGAACTCCTTAAAAATGACCAAGAACCGCGAGAACAATACAAAGTTATTATAACAAATAGATACAATGCAATAGCAAAGATAAATAGTACAGATGAACAATGGACAATGCTAAGAGATTCTATCCTTCAAACTGTTAAGGAGATAATACCACTGAAAAAAGAAGCCCCTAAAAATAAATGGATGACAAATGACATCTTAGGACTGATGGACAAGAGGAGGAGGAGTAAAAATAACCAAGAAAAATATAGCAAGATAAATAAAGAAATAAAACGCAAATGCAGAGAAACAATGTGGTTAAATGAACAGTGCAGACAAATAGAGGACTCTTATAATAAAAACAGCAAAAACATGCACAAACGCAGTAGTGAACTCACAGGCAGGAAAACAAAATATACCACAGGATGCCTGAAATAAAAAGAAGGTAAAATGTTAATGGGAAAAGAAGACATTGTGTACAGGTGGACAGAGTACATTGGTGAGCTATATGGAGGAGAAAGACCAGAATTAACACCAGATACTGAAAAATGTGATGGCCACCAATACATGAAGGTGAAATCATAGATGTCATCAAACAAATGAAGAAAGGAAAAGCAACTGGGCCTAATAATATAACAATAGAAGAAATAGAGGTGCTAGAGGAGATAGGAATAAAAATAATAACCAAGTTACTGAATGACATTTACAACAGTGGTTATATGCCCAGTGACTTGCTTAAATCCACGTTTATAGCATTACCAAAGAAACCAGGTGCAAAGGAATGTGATGACCACCGGACTATCAGCCTCTCATGTCACATAACGAAGCTACTTCTGAGAATCATTATAAGAAGAACAAGGAAAAAGATTTAAAAAATGGAAATAGCAGATGAACAGTTTGGATTTGTTGAAGGAAAGGGAACACACAGTGCCTTTTATGCTTTATGAGCACTAACAGAAAGAGCTTTAGAAGTACAGAAAGATCTCTACTTATGCTTCATTGATTACACCAAGGCATTCGACAAGGTGAAACATAATGAAGTTATTAAAATGTTTGAAGACGTCAGTATAGACGGCAAAGACTTGAGGATTGTAAAACATCTATACTGGCACCAAGAAGCAGCAATTCGAGTTGAAAATGGAACTGGAAAATATCAACCTATATAACAAGGGGTGTAACAAGGTTGTGGACTATCTCCGGACCTTTTTTCTCTGTACAGTGAGAATATTCTAAGAACGATCATCACAGAACCAGGCATAAAATTGGAGGATACAATATTAACAACCTTCGGTATGCTGACGACACAGTACTGATAGCTGACAACCAACAAGACCTGCAAAATCTCTTGGATAAAGTCGCCAAGAAAGTGAACAGAAAGGTCTTACTTTGAACATCAAGAAGACAGAGACTGTAGTTATATCTAAGAAACAGAATCCATCAGCGTGCAGTATAAAATTAAACAGAACTATTCTAAAGCAGGTGCAGAAATTCAAATACCTTTGAGCAGTAATAACTTCAGATGGGAAATGCAGAACATAAATTAGGAACAGAACAGGCCAAGCAAAGACTGCATTTCAGAGAATGAGAAACATATTAGCCAAAACATCCTTATCAGTGAATGTTAGAAAACAAGTCCTAAAATGCTATATTGAACCTATCTTGTTATATGGAAGTGAATCATGGACAATAGACAAGTCTGCACAAAAATCATTGCAAGCGGCAGAAATGTGGTTTATTAGAAGAATGTTGCGAATCCCCTGGACAACAAAAATAACTAATGAAGAATGTATGAGAAGAGCTGGAGAGACAAAAAAATCTTGTCAAAAAGATAAGAGAGAGACAATGTACTTTCATAGGACATACAATGAGAAGAGGGGACATTGAAAATATTATAACAACAGGAAAAATAGAAGGAAGAAGATCAAGAGGAAGACCAAGAGAAATGATACTGGACAGTCTGACGAGATTATGTGAGAGAAGATCACCAACTGAGCTGATGGCCTGCATGAAGGATTGTGTACTCTGGAGAAGCATAATAGCCAACGCCAGTTGGCATGGCACATGATGATGATAATTGATAAGTTCTCTGCCCAAGGTACAACGGATTTTTTGTGGACAACTTTTTTTGGGTTATTTCTCAACATAGTCTCCTTGCAAGTTTATGCACTTAGTCCAGCGGTCCTGGAGCATACGGATCCTTTATTTGTTAAAGTCAGCATCTTGTGCCAGTAGAAATTGGTCTACAGCATGAATGACATCATCAGCTGAAGCAAATTTGTGACCACAAAAAATTGATCAGTTTAGTTATCTGTAGAAAGTGTCTTTTTTTTTGGTATGTTTTGTTTACCTGACATCATTTTTTTTTTTTTTTACATTCATTTTCTAAAACTGTTTCAGGTTCGAGCAGTGGTTGTGTTGTTTTTTGCAGAGATTGTGTCTCACTTCGCTTTCTGTAATATACTTGATATTCTGTTAACCAGATCTGTTATGGTTTCCCATCTGTAATAGTCATTCACCCATGACAGTAATTGAGTCTATGTTGGATCTTAATCTTGTGTAATCTGTGGACGACATCACTGGTTGCTTTTGTTTTATGAGAGAAATTTAATTCCTCATTGTTTTAACAAGTTGATATTTCACTGTAAGCATTGAGCTGTGGGTTAAAATGTGTGTCAAAATGCGTTGATTTGAGGTCTACATACAAGGATTAACTATGTGAAGATGTGCCACTTTGTATTTATCCTCAGTTTGTAGCTTCTGTTCATTCATTCATTCATCTGCATGTCCCTTGTGGAACTTTGCCTCCCTAACAGCACTCCTGTAGGCCTCTCGGTTGTGAGCAAGATGGCCTGCTGCTGATGCATCCATTTGCAGATTATCAACAAAGTCTTACAGCCATCTTTGCCTTGGTCTTCCTCTCTTTCTTTTTCCCATTATGTACCCTTCCAAGATGGGCTTCACTAAATTATCATGATGTTTAATGTGTCCAAAATATTTAAGATTTCTTTGTTTAATCCTCTTCTGTACATCAGTGAAATGAGAGAATTGGTTTTTGAGGTAGAAAGAATAGCAAAGAGGCCCTAACAGTTTACTCAAAGTTAGAAATGGGGTAAATTTGTGAAGTTTGGACAAAGAGAGAAATTGAAAAAAAAAAAAAAGATAATGGAATGATGTGGAAAAGTAAGAAAAAGAGTTTGTTCAAATCAAGAAGTCTATTTCTGGTTTCTTCATATAGTCCATGGAATTACTCACACAAGGATTTGACAAGACAATTCAGGTAGAAACTAAGGAGTGAGTGTGAGAGTCTTAAGGGACAAATGTGAACAGTTACATTTCACAAGCTATAGAAGAGAAATGCAAGCAGTATATGATGGTTAAAGCAAAGGTGAAGATGGAGTTAATGTCTCACAGTGAACTACTTTTATCTGAACATTCGTGCAGATTAGGCATTTTTGAATATTTACATGATATATTTATGTTTGTTCCATATAATGTTAGATAAAAGAATAAAGTAAATATATTTAGTAGCCAGCGCATGCATTGAAGTCTGATTTGAAGTTTTCTGGAGAAGTCAGATTGTTTTTGCTTCAAGCATACTTAAAAGCACAATTGTTTAATAAAATCTGCTTAGTGACAAAATGTGATATGGTTAATGAGTTACTGATTCAGCCATTTGATATGAATGCTGATACTGACAAAAAAAAATATGTATTTGAATTTTTGCCAATGATTGGTTTAGCAGTTCTTTGACACCTTGTGCGCAGACTTTGTTTCTCATGTCTGTGCCATGTTTTCCCTGAGTTTAATTAAATAAGCATATTCATTTGGTTCTCTAATATATTGATTCAGTTATTTATACTGATTGCATATATTTTCATTATCTCATATATTGATTGCCTTATTTCTTATTTCCATCACATTGTGATTCCCTTTTATCTTGTTTTCTTCATATCTAGATGACCTCATTGTTTCATTTGTATCTTGATTTCCTCATATCTTGTTTTCTTCATATCTAAATTCCCTCATTGTTTCATTTGTATCTTGATTTCCTCATATCTTGTTTTCTTCATATGTAGATTCCCTCATTGTTTCATTTGTATCTTGATTTCCTCGTATCTTGTTTTCTTCATATCTAAATTCCCTCATTGTTTCATTTGTATCTTGATTTATTCATATCTAGATTCCCTCATTGTTTCATTTGTATCTTGATTTCCAGCATCATTATTATAAGTTGGTTACAGAATAGTGAAGAATAGAGAAGCAGAATGCTTGGACACATGAAGTTAGCATATATATATATATATATATATATATTCATTCATTTCATTCATTTGCATGTCCCTTGTGGAACTTTGCCTCCCAAACAGCACTCCTGTAGGCCTCTCGGTTGTGAACAAGATGGCCTGCCGCTGCTGCATCCATTTGCAGATCGTCAACGATGACTTGCAGCCATCTTATTTTTGTGGTTCTGTCTGCTCCTCTTCACATATTCTTTATTTGTTTTACTTTCTGAAGAGGGATAGATGTCCTCCTTTTAATTTCCCTCATTGTATCTCCATTATTAGTTAGTAGTGATCCAATTCAAATGTAATATCCACCCTCATTTATGCATGTGAAAGCTGGAAAACAACTAAAGAAATAGACAAGAAATTAGACTCTTTTGAAAACAAATGCATAAGGAAAATACTCGGCATCAAGTGGAACGAATTCAAGAACAATGCAGAGATTAGACAGATGACTGAACAACAACCAGTCTCATGGGTGATCAGGAAAAGGAGATGGACATATGTTGGTCACTTGATGAGAAGAAATGATCAGAGAATCCCAGAACAAGCTATCAAATGGAACACAACAGGCCAAAGAAAAAGAGGCAGGCCGCTTGAAACTCTGAAGAGGACATTGTTAAGAGAAGCCAAATTAACAGGCATAAAATCCTTTGATGAGGTTGAAAGACTCGCCGAAGACAGGAAAAATTGGCAAACTACTTTGCGAGCCCTATGTCACATTTAACGGCATGGGAAGGATATAAGATATAAGATAAGATAAGTGATCCAAGATATTCAAAACTCTCCACTTCTTCCAGTTTTTCCTCTTTGGTACATATTTCAGCTGCCTTGTTTGTTTTGTCAGTTGTCATCAATTTAGTTTTCTTTGCATTAAGATAGAGGTTCTGCTCTTTGCTGTTCTTACGGACTGACATAATTAGTTTTTCCATTCCTTTTTGTGTTGTGGACAGTAATACTGTGTCATCAGCATATCTCTGGTATTTCATAACCTCCAATTGTTATGGCATCGTAATATTCTTTGTCTACATCTTCTCTAACATTCCTCATTATATTTTCAGTATACAAGTTAAATAAGTAGGGTGACAATATGCACTCCTGATGGACCCCTTGTTTTATGTCAAACCAAGTTGTTGTTTCACCATTTATTCATATTGCTGCTTGTTGGTCTAGATACAGCAGTGATGTTAATTGTATCAAATGTGTTTGAAATCCCATTTTTTCCATTATTTCCCAAAGTTTCTGGTGTTGTACACAATCAAATGCCTTTGAATAGTCTATAAAGGATAAATGTAGATTCACATTAAACTCTCTGCATTTCTCTATTATTAATCTTATATTGAATATATGATCTCTTGATCCTCTTCCTTGCCTGAAACCAGCTTGGTCCATATTGACTTCTTCTATTTTCTTTCGAAGTCTACCCATTATAATTTTTAACAGAATTTTACCGGCATGACTAATCAGGGCAACAGTTCTGTAGTTTGTGCATAATTTGAGGTTACCCTTTTTTGGCAGTGGTATGAACACAGTTCTTTTCCATTCTTTTGGCCAAATACCTGAATGCCATATCTTTTTACATAGAGCATGATAGATTTTTGCACATTCCTTTCCTCCTGCTTTAATAAATTCAGCTGTTATCTCATCACATCCTGGTGAGTTACCATTTTTCAGATTCTTTATTGCCCATAAAACTTCTTCTATTGTCAGTTCGGGCTCTTTCTCCTCCAATAATAATTCACACTGTTGATTTCTGCTTCCACAGTCGGTTGTTTCATACATTCCTTTGCAATATTCCTTCCATCTTTCTAGAATTTCCTCTGTCTCTGTCAAGGTATTCCCCATCTCATCACAAATTACATTTAGCTTAGGTGTGATATTTCTCGTCAATGTCTTCATTTCTTTAAACATTTCACTATCTCTTCCACACTTCTGATATTCTATTCTTTCACAACAATCTTGTATGTATTGTTTTTTGTCTTTTCTTATGTTTCTTCATACTTCTTTTGCTAAAGTTTTATATTTCTCTTTGTTGTTGTTTGTCACTTTCCATTGCATCTTCATTTCTCTACGTTGTTTTATCAGTTCTAGTGTACCTGCTGTAATCCATCCATTCTTTTGTGTTTTCTTTACTGGAACCATGTCTTTAGCTGTTGTTATTAAGATATCTTTGGCCTGAGTAGCCAATTCATCTGGTGTCATCTACTCCCGTACAGCCATCAGGATTTCGAAACGGTTCTTCACTTCTATACCATATTGTTCTGCTATTTTTGTAAGATCAAAGCGGAGTGGTCTTGATCCTGTAACTGTCTTTTTTAATCTTTATCTTCATGTCTGCTATTAATAACTCATGGTTCATGTCACAATCAGCACCTGGTAAAGTTTTTGCTGATGTTATACTTGACCTCCACCTTCTTTGCACTAAAATGTAATCTATTTGATTCCTGGTTTTCCTATCAGGAGATGTCCATGTGTAAAGTCTTCTTGGATGTTGTTTAAAAAGTGTGTTAACGATCATTAGCTCATTTTCCATGCAAAACGCCATTAGATTGTCACCTGCCTCATTTCTATGTCCTATGCTAAAATTCCCTACAACATGCCCTTCGTCTTCTGCTCCTTGCATTAAAATCACCCATTATTAATACAATATCATTTTTCCACACCTGATCTATTGTCGTTTGCAGTGTGTTATAAAAGTTTTCTACTTCCTCTTCTTCTGCTGCTGATGTAGATGCATATATCTGGATGATTGTTACATTTCTAGGAATGGCCTTGTTAGGATTCTGTCACTTACTGGATTGTAGCCTAGTAATTCTTTTGATGTTGATTTGTCCAAATAAAAAGCCACTCCATTCTTTCCTCCTACTTCTCCACCAGAGTATATAAAGATATTATCAATCTTGCTCTTGAAGTGTCCTGCTCCTTTCCATCGATGTTCGCAGATTCCCAAAATGTGTATGCCCGTTCTTTTCATCTCGTCACTTATTACTTGATATTTTCCTTCATACATACTTCTCACATTCCATGTTCTTGCTCTTATTTTTTTTTTAGTTTGATGCAGGGGTTTTCCTTGGTAATATATAGTCATGCCTTAGAGGCACAAAGGGATATGGTGTTAGTGCCCATATTTTTCTTGACCTGTCAGCACTCTAGTGGGTGATATGGCCAGCATCACACCTGGCTGCCTTTCCTTCCCCAACTCCAGAAGAAATCAGATACCCATTTCTACAGCTGGGTGACTGGGGCGCCTCCCGCCAGATTCAAAACCCCGACCTTCACCATGAGAGACCAGTGCACTAACCACTTCACCACTCAGACACCCAGTATATTATTGTTTTCTTTATCAACTATTGAATTATTGAATCAGTCAGACAGTAATACTCACCATGCCCCATTACTTCATTTAGGACTCTTGTTTTAGACTGGCCATAGTTTGAAGTAAATTACATTTATACAACATCAAATACATTATCCTTTTGGTGTGTTCATTTATTTTTTTTCATGATCCTTGTAGTTCTGAAATGTGTTTTTCCCATTTTGTTCTCAAGATCTTCCTTTATGTTAGCAGTCCAGGTACCAAACATTTACTAGCTTCTTTTATTGTAGGATCTTGTGTATGTTATCATGCTCAGGCAAATACACATATTCTGTTGTTCTATTTGTTAAGGTCTTATTAAACTGTTTTAATTCCACAAAATTCTTTACTTTCTTTTAATGAATCAGCGTTAGGTATTACTTCCTTTGTCTGTCATGAGTGTAGAATACATTTATCTGGATTTCATGTTCTCATAATCAGAGAGAAACTTCAACTGTTGTTCATTTATCAAGAGAACAAGTCAGTATTTGACATTATTAGCTTTGTACAGTTTTAATATAATTTTTTTTTTCAATTTTTTTTTCAGATTAGCTTTGTAAATAATAGATTGATTATTGTTATTGTTAACATCTGGAAATTTAGGGTGGGGAATAACACATTAAATAATGTTATACTCTTATAATCTTAGCGTCATGTACTGTTATAACCATAGCGTCATGTATTCTATACCCATAGCGTCATGTACTCTATACCCATAGCGTCATGTACTCTATAATTATAGCGTCATGTACTTTATAACCATAGCGTCATGTACTTTATAACCATAGCGTCATGTACTTTTATAACCATAGAGTAATGTACTCTTATAACCATAGTGCCATGCTTTTCAAGTATAAAATATAAAATGTGTTATGAGTCTAGAATCCATAAGTGGTTGTCTGCATAGAAGATCCAATAAAATACTAGTAAAATACTAGACACGAATACAGATTTTAATAACACCAAGGCTTGTAGTCGGGGCACTGGTGAATTATGAGTGGCTTCAGGGGTCCATGAGCTGATACAGTCTGAGAATCACTGTGGATTTTATACGATTTCTGGATTTGTGACATTTTGTTTGGCTATTGCTCAGCTACAGTGGTCTGAGCCGAACATGAGAAATATAGGTAACCTTTGGTAATGTTCAAGACTCGTAATATAACATCCAGTCTATCGATCAGACGCGCTTATTTACAACTGTGCAGAAAATAATGGAGTTTTTCAATATACAAGGGAGACAATCTTTAAGGTATTTGTCGTTTTCGGTTTTAGCCCGGTTCTTTCTCATTGGTCTGCACGGTGTAAACGCTCGTGGAGAGCAAATCATTGCTCGCAGTCTTAAGATAGTTGCCATTTGTTTATATTTTTGTCTTCATTTAAAACAAATATTTTCAGTTTCAGTCAGTCGTGAGACTTATTTTAAGCCCCCCCCCCCCCCTTGCCTGTTCGTAGCAGCGTTAGACTTGCTGTGTTAGACACGTCGTGAATGCAGTAGGAGTTTATTATCTACCTATTTTGTCTTCTGTGTGTATCGGTATGTATATCTTTCGCGGATGTGAAAAATTAAAAACATAGCCAGACAATTATTTTTATCGTGGTAATGTCAAGAAGGATAGAAATATACAGAAAATAGTGGTCATTGAAGATGTTAAGAGAAAGTAGTAAGGAGAGTGAAGGGGAAGTACAGGCTCTTCTGGACATCGTAGTTCATGAAAGTAAAAGTAAAGGTCTCAGCCTGAATAAAAAGAAGACTGAAGTGATGGTTATCTCAAAGAAGAGAATACCACCAAAATGTCGCTTTACCATCGATGGCACAGAACTGAAACAAGTTGATAGATTCAAATACTTAGGAACAATTATAACAGCTGATGGGAAATGTCACAACGAAATGAAAAGCATTCATGCTCTGGCCAAGTCAGCATTCCATAAAATGAGAAACATCTTGTACAACAGATCCATATCAATGGAAACAATATTCCAAGTACCTAAGGGTTACATCGAGCCAATATTGTTTTATGGATATGAAGCGTGGTCCATGAATAAAAGAGTACAGCGAGAAATGGAGGCCATGGAAATGTGATTCATAAGAAGGATGTTGAAAGTATCGTGGACAGTTAAGAAAACCAACGAAGAAGTCTTAAGAGATGCTGGAGTTAAAAGGCAAATTACAACAAAGATCAGAGGCAGACAAGCGAGATTTGTAGGACGTTTTCTGAGAAGAGGAAAATTGAAACACACTGTGGCAACTGGAAAAATTGAGGGAAGAAGAGACAGCGGAAGACAGAGAGAGAAGTTACTGGATGAGCTGTCAGTGTAGCTAGGAAGAAAGTCACCGGCGGATCTCATAATCAAGTCTAAAGACTGGGAATTGTGGAGAGAAATGATCGCCTACGCCACGCGGCACGACACTTGCTCGATTGAGTAAGGCGACCTCAAGAAAAGAATGTGCAGGAATAAACTTGGCCAGAACACTGTAAAGAATTAATATAATGCATGAATTATAACCATACCTCCCCAGGAGGTGACACAAGATGATGGTGGTGATGAGGTGGTTCAGTAAAACAGAAAGTGACAAACCAGTAGTGTATATGAGGTTATCCACTTACATATGTTTAATACTGTGTGTATTAAATTTTTAATTTAAATGAGGCTTGTCTATCAGTTCTATAACTGTAATAAGACGGACCGTATGTATGGATCAGAAACGTTGGAGCACGACAAAGAAAGATGAGCAACAGTTGGAGGTCTTTGAGAACAAGATCCTAAGAAGAATCTTTGGGCCCATAAAGGATAGCAACAGTGGAGGATGGAGACAGAAAGAATACTGAACCTAACAGCTTATTTAAATCCCAACCAGTTTTAAATGCTTTGAAACTGCACAGTCGACGCTGGTTGGGCCACGTGGAAAGAATGGAAGAGAACAAACAAACGTGTATGTACAAAAGATAAAGGAAACAAGACCAAGGGGTAGACCAAGACAGAGATAGAGAGACAACAAAGAATATAATTGGTATCACTATCTGGAGGGAGGAGATTATGAATTGAGAGGAGTGAAGGCGAACTTTATCTGCAGCAGTGAGCCTTAATGGTTCGGAAAGCTGAAGAAGAAGATGAAGAAGAAAAAGAAACAGAAACGTTGGTGAATATTTTTCTCATTGCCGTTTTTTATCACATACGACACTATATACATATTGTAAAAGATAACTAGCAGTATTTTGTGGAGCATACTGAATGTGGAGATAAAAAGTACATTTATGGCATTCCTTTTGTGTGTGTATGTATGTGTGCGTGCGTGCGTGTGTGGTTTTTTTTAAAAATGAAATGTTATTAATTAAAAAATTATCAGTGAGGATCTCCGTGCCACATATATGTGAATGCAGCACAATCTTCTATGTAGTATCATCCAAACATTTCTGGTAGAAAAACACACCACACACCTCAGTATTAGACATCTCTAAGGTTATACCTTGAGTAGGCCTCGGGCATCCGCGGATTTCCACAGTTTAAACTGATGCAGTAGACTCCTTAGAATAATACAGTACTTGTTCTCAAGGAGACTGCCTTATTGTTAACATATTTCCTTGGACGTAATTTATGTGGTGTTATCATTTTTTTTGTTTTTGTTTTTTAGTTTCTGGTGTGTGTGTGTGTGTGTTTTTCGTAACTGACAGTGTTAGTTTGTTTCCTGCATTTATTTATAACGTCTTAGAGTAGCGTTTGTTTTATGTCAGACGTATTATTTTAAAGAACGGTTTTTAGTCTTTTATCCATGTTCTCTCTTTCTGTGCCTCTCCCTCTCTCTCTACCCTTTCTTTCTTTCAGTCATCAGTTCTCGTTGTCACCATCTCTTTTCTTCCACTTCTCTTTCCTTCGCATTAGTTCTTTCTCTCCTCTCATTATCTCTTCTTTTTCTTTCTATCCCGTTCTTCTTCTTCCTCCTGTCAATTTTGTCTTTATTTGTCTCACTTTCTACCTCTCGCTCCCGCTTTCTGCCTGTATGTTTATTTCTTACTTTTTCACACGTGCACGCACATGCAATATTTCAGGTACTTATAACATTAGCCCTGCCAGCTTCATTCGGACGATCTGGTAACCTACTGTTTATATATATTTTTTTCAGCTATTTGCTTCTAATGTTGATCTGTTTATTTTTGTTATTAACATGGCTTGTTCCACCGTCATCTCACTATTTGTGATCTCCAGCCTTTGGCAGACAGGGTTTATTTTATCATGTCAGTCTATCAACCTCTTTAACTCTTTCATTCCTGGAATATATCCTACAAGAACATATCCTACAAGAGTGCCCAAACCATGCAGACCTGAGGCGTGAGACATGGCCAGAGGACACAAGCTTGGGGCAAAAGCTTTGGGACTCCTATCGGGATCTGGAGAGGACCGCAGGGTTTGCCATGTCGACAGGTATCAGAATCTGACGTGACCAACAGTCTCGAACGCAGAAGAAGAAGAAGATTCCTGGATTAATTTCCAATCTCTTGCCAGAATACATTTCGATGGAACATATTGGTAGAAAACAACAGAAAGGAAGATGCTGTTTAAATTTTAAAAAAGTAGGTTGGGTTAGAAATGTATTACTCTACATTTTATTTAGGCTTGGCTTAAATATCGTTCTGAGCAAGATCTGCCAACACTATCAGTGTTGCCTTGGAGTGAGAGTTAAATGAGCATTGGGTAAAGTGCGCTTGTCACAGCATCAGCAGTCAAGATACTAATAACCCAGAGCAGATTGTTCCACGAAAGTCATAGATATAGCACCTAATGTTGTCTGGTTTCTTTGTTTTGTTTTGAAAGCTTAGTTCATATCATGTATTTCTCTGTTTTAGGAACGTTTTGTTTTTATAAAGCTTGGTTCATATCTTGTATTTCCCTGTTTTAGGTGTGTTTTTGGAAAGCTTGGCTCATATCTTGTATTTCCCCGTGTTTTAAGATAGGCGTGTTTTTGGAAAGCTTAGTTCATATCTTGTATTTCCTTGTGTTTTAAAATAGTTTGTTTTTGGAAAGCTTGGCTCATATCTTGTATTTCCATGTGTTTTAAGATAGGTGTGTTTTTGGAAAGCTTGGTTCATATCTTGTATTTCCATGTGTTTTAGGATCTGTTGTAACTGATTTCTGCTCACTTGTTAATATAAAAGTAGTAGTTATGACCAGTTTTTGCTTGGGGTTATACGCGTCCCATTAATTTGTTTGTCTGAGCAGGTAACTGGAGACAAGTGTTGGTTTTAAAATACATCAAAACATATTTTTGCTCTTGTTATTTAGTTCACACCATGCTGGCCTTCTTCATCTATGACTGTTCTACATTTATCTTTTCATCCATGCATCATCATCATCATGTGCCGTGCCGACTGGCGTTGGCTATTATGCTTCTCCAGAGTACGCGATCCTTCATGCATGCCATCAGCTCAGTTGGTGATCTCCTCTCACACCATCCCGTCAGACTGTCCAGTATCATTTCTCTTGGTCTTCCTCTTGATCTTCTTCCTTCTATTTTTCCTGTTGTTATAATATTTTCAATGCCCCCTCTTCTCATTGCATGTCCTATGAAAGTACATTGTCTCTCTCTTATCTTTTTGACAAGGTTTTTTTTGTCTCTCCAGCTCTTCTCATACATTCTTCATTAGTTATTTTTGCTGTCCAGGGGATTCGCAACATTCTTCTAATAAACCACATTTCTGCTGCTTCCAATGATTTTTGTGCAGACTTGCCTATTGTCCATGATTCACTTCCATATAACAAGATAGGTTCAATATAGCATTTTAGTACTCGTTTTCTAACATTCATTGATAAGGATGTGTTGGTCAATATGTTTCTCATTCTCTGAAATGCAGTCTTTGCTTGGCCTATTCTGTTCCTAATTTCTGTTCTGCATTTCCCATCTGAAGTTATTACTGATGCATATATTCATATACCCATCCAGATAACCTGTTCTGTTTTTTTTTTCCTAGACCATGTTTAAATTTCATTATGTTTTTCTGTCTGACAAAATAATATTCTGTGTGCGTGCTTGTGCTGTTTTTCTCGTGGCCATTCTTCATGCGAGATTGAAGTAGAAATAGAGCACTGGAAGTTCGATACACCACCACCGTACGGTCTAAAACAGTGGAGTACATTGTTCTGTTTGTTTTCGTTTAGCAGATCATTGATTGCGGCGCGAGTGTTTCTCATATTATCGTCTCGCATTCAGTGGGTCAGTGTATCATTCGCAAGTATGACGTCGAAAGATATTCCGTTATCGACCATTTACAGGATTTACAGCCATGCACCGAGTTACGGCCGTTCATTCTTATGTCGTCTCATAGGATTAAACTATTCTAGAAATGACCAGACCTGGCTACTGTTGACCGCCAAGGCCGGTATGCATTTTGATTTATATTTGGTGAATAATTTCCACACAGTTACTGTGCTGATTTGCATACTGTTAGTGTTTTTATTTTAAAGTGCTGGTAAACATGTCTATTCGTCTTGTAAAATGTAGCAGTGAGCTGTGCTTAATGTCAGAGCTCTTCTAATAACGACCGACTTGCGGCTTGGCTGCGGGTCCTACATGCGGCCGTAAGTCGAGGCATGACTGTCTTTCTTGTGACTTTCAAGCTTGTTTCGCTGTCCTTGGCGTGACTGTGTAAGTCTTATTTCACCTACCTCTTTTCCTTTCACTACACTTAAGTTTTCAGACTTCAGACTTTTGTGTGCTCTCCTTCCTTCCCGCCCATTATCTTTTCTTCTCTCTCTCTCTCTCTCTCTCTCTCTGTTTCTCTTTCTTCTCCCCCCCCCCCCCCAAGTCTTAGAAAAGAAAATAAACCAGCCAGCGGTTTCACTTACCGTCAACAAATAATCTTTCTCATGTAAGCATCTATATAGTCCTGACCTGCCGTCTCAGGGGGTTTTGGGGGGAGAAGTAAACGCGTTTCCATTACGTTTTTTAACTGATTTACACAGATATGGATTCTTTCCTATCTCTCCGCTTGATAAGAACTGGATGCGAGTTTATGAGGTTGGTGACTCACTGAAACCAGACATGCTGTACACACTTTACCTTATGTTTAAATGTCAAGTACAGATATTTGAATGATATCGAGAGGGTTATCAACTCCAGCAGGAGCATTTTTTTTTAAGCACCGAGGCTGTTAAAAAGATTGATTATACAGATGAGAATTATAAAAAGTTAGATGTATCACATTCGTGACGGATTATTATAGTAATGTCATAATGGCTGCTAGAATAATTTAACGCGTAATTTAGTAGTCTCATAAGGTCAGTCTTTACCAGTGCACGAAGGTAGAATGGGCCAGGAATAGATATTTCATTGCGATGTATGGCTGTGAATATGTGTTAATTACAGGCCAGAAAAAAAAAGCCGAGGTAGTTGAGTTCAAACACCGGTATATAATGAGTAAGCCTTTATAATGAGTAAGCCTGTTTATATGACAGAGTTAACTTCGGCTATCACACAGCACTTTCATGCAGGAACCATAACGTCTGTCTGTGGCCGATAAGTAGGTAGACTTCAATTCTGGTCCTTTTGTCAGCCATTTAAATGTCGTAAAAAATATCAAGAAATTTAAATGTTATCTGTCTGGTTTGTTCTTTGCTTTGTAGATTGTTAACTCAACATAAACCCGCCCAGGGGCAGACATAAATTCCGATTTTTAACATACCCAGTAACCAAAGCAAGAAGTGCAGTGCACCGAAAGTGGACGTTACGGCTCTAAGAAACAGAAATGTCCACATGAGGTGAGGAACAGGTTTGAAAGTCTGCTAGAAGAGAGCATAGGCGAGAAGACGCAAGAGAGAAAATAAATAATACACGGGAGTACTTAAAGTCAAGTTTGGAGATGGCAAAAAATAACTTACAAAACAAAGAACAGAAGACTAAGCAGAAGTGAATGATCAAAGAAATAGTGACAAAAAAGAGGGGAGGGGGAGGGAAGAGAAAGAAAACGGGAAAAGAAACACAGCAGATTACAATAATATAGAAAATGAAATAAGCAGCATGTGCTGCACTGACAGGGTAAAATAGCTAGATAACAGCTACAAAGAAATAGAAGAGATGGAGAAACAGTAGAAGACAAGAGAAATGTATGGAAAAAAAAAGAAACTTTCATGGCACGAATCATAAAGTAAACCAGGGAGACTGCATTAATACACGTCAGGACAAATCGCGATCGAATGCTCTGACATAGATAAACGATGGAAGGAATACATCAGTGAGCGTTATGCAAATAATAGAAATAAGAGCCCGTATACAGACAGCCCAGCGATCCTAAAATCAGAAATAGTAAGTTGGATGAAAAAATGGAAAACGACTGGCCTTGGTGACATCAGCAAAGAAATATTACAAGCCCTAGAAGACTTTGGAGTAGAGATCACAGATCCGTGTAACGACGTATATAAACCACAGGATTTGAAAACTTCGGTATTTATAGTACTACAAAACAAAACCAAAAAAAAAAGTGAGCAGAATGTACCGACTTTAGAACCATCGGTTTAATGAGCTATGTGACGAAGATATGTAGAGTCATTCTAGAGAATTAGAAACAAAATAAATGTGGAAATCGGCGATTAGCAGTTCGGATTAGAAGAAATAGTGAAAGAAGAGGCGATATTCAGCATTAGGATGATAACTGATAAGAAAAACAGGGAAGTTAAGAAAAAAGACATTTATGTCTGTTTTATAGAGTATACAAAGGCTTTCGGTAGAATAAGGCAGGAATAGCAGATGGAATGTCTGAAGGAGATTAATATTGATGGCAAAGACGTCAGACTAAGAAGTAATCTATCTCGGGAAAAGACAGCATCTGTGCGGTCCAATGCAAACTACTTAGCATCAAGAGATACAAAGAGAGAGGTCGGACAAGGGTGTGTCCTATCTCCATGTCTGTTTAACCTTCACACATAAAAAAGTATTCAGGGAAATTAGCGAGATGACTGGACTAAACATTAATGGAACAGCTCCCAAATAACTTGAGATACGCATATGACACTGTGGTGATGGCAGAGAAACTAAAAGACGTACAGAACCCAGTGGCACGAATAAACAACAGAAGTTAAAAGTATGGACTGGAAATAAATATCAGAAAGACAAATGTTAAGGTAATTAACAGAGGGGAAATAATACCAGATACAAATATAACAATAAACGGGAAATTACTCGAGCCCGTGAAAAGTTTCATATATTTGGGACACATGATAACAGAGGATGGAAAGTGTGAAACAGAAATTAGCAGAAGAGTAGGGAGGGGGAAAAACACATTTAAAATGAGGAAGATCCTTACATCAAAGCAAATATCGCAGCAAATGAGACTCAGTATTGTACAATGCTATGTACACTCAACAGTTCTTTGTGGTGTAGAACGTGGACCTTGAATAAGTCAACAGAAAAGAAAATAGAGGCCCTCGAAATATGAATATGAAAAAGAATGGCTCGTATCATGTGGACAGCAAAGAAAACAAAGAAAAATGTTAGATCAGCTGGAATTGGCAAGAAAAATATTGAAAATCACAGGAACAAGACAAGAAGAGACATAGTACTACGTGCATGTTGAAGACTTTACTTGAGGACAAGCTCGAAGGGAAGAGAACAAGAGGACAACACCGACATAGATAGGTGGACAACATCAAGAGATGAACAGGAACCAACTTGACAAGAGGCAGATTCATTGCAGCCAGTCTTCCGTGACGAAACGTCATTATGATATATATATATATATATCTGAACCTTAAGTGCCCAGGGCATATGGGGCTTCCGCAAGGGTTTTCCACATATGCCTGTCCTTCGCCTTTTTTTCTGCTCTTGCCCAGGTGAGCCCTCTATTGCTCAACATCCTTTCTGCTGTTCTTCTCCAAACCTCTTATATATATATATATATATATATATATATATATATATATATATATATATTGCTCATGCATAGCTGGCCAAACCTAATCTCAATATGTTGTGTGAGTATTCTAAAGTTGCAGGCCATATCTGGTATGAATCACCTTTCTTTGTTTTCTCCCACATCACCCAAGCAGGAAAGATTTAATATCCCTGCATATTCTTACATTACTGGTGTTCAGGTAAAAATTGAGATAAGACATACCGTATATAGAGCACTGGGAATTAAGCGTTTTATTGGGCGAACTGCAGAGAAGTTGCGAATTATACTATAAATCAGTGGACTGTGAGTCATCGGAAATGGGGTGGGGGGGGGGGGCGGGGGAAGAGATGGAGTAAGGGGAGGTGATGAAAAGCAAAAAATTGCGCGTGAGCAGTAGGTAGAAGATATAGGTGAAGGCGTAGTTGACTGTGCGCTCACGGTTAAATTATTTCGCAGAATTTCGGGCCTAGGAAGTGGAGGATAAAAGACAGGCGAGAATGTTGAAATGTGTGGACGAGTTGGGAAGCTGAGAGGCTGTTGTGGAGACTCCAGCTTTTCTGCCCAACAAGTGAAATATTATGTAGGTGTTGACGGTTGAGAGAGAGAGAGAGAGGAGGTCCTTCTCTCTCCAACACACAGGCACGCGAAACCACAAGGTTGTACTTATTGTCTGCTGTTGATGATTATTTTTTCTGGTTGGACAGATTCTCCTTGCTCTTCCTGCGACATATTTCCAGTCTGTACCTGATATTGTGTCTCGTGTATAAACTGCGAAGCCGGAAAGTAAGATGAGCGCGTATACATAAAGAACATACAACAGTCTTTTTGCCATTCTTGTTTCTGCCTACTTTCCTCATTCTTTCTTGCCCACTTTCCTCACTCTTTCCTGCCCACTTTCCTCACTCTTTCTTGCCCACTTTCCTCACTCTTTCCTGCCCACTTTCCTCACTCTTTCTTGCCCACTTTCCTCACTCTTTCTTGCCCACTTTCCTCACTCTTTCTTGTCCACTTTCCTCACTCTTTCTTGCCCACTTTCCTCGCTAGTTCTATATTATTATCTTTTTATAATCCAGATGAAAGAATTATATTGAATCTTTCTGTCGGGCTGGTCATATTGTTCCAAAATTGGAGCTGGTGGAGTTTTGGGGAGTTTTTGTCGCTTGAAATGTTTGGACACATTACTTTTCCATCAGCTTTTGTTTTTGTCGCTTGAAATGTTTGGACACATTACTTTTCCATCAGCTTTTGTTTTTGTCGCTTGAAATGTTTGGACACATTACTTTTCCATCAGCTTTTGTTTTTGTCGCTTGAAATGTTTGGACACATTACTTTTCCATCAGCTTTTGTTTTTGTCGCTTGAAATGTTTGGACACATTACTTTTCCATCAGCTTTTGTTTTTGTCGCTTGAAATGTTTGGACACATTACTTTTCCATCAGCTTTTGTTTTTGTCGCTTGAAATGTTTGGACACATTACTTTTCCATCAGCTTTTGTTTTTGCGTTGCTAAGTTATATGTTTTACTGTTAGATCTTCATTTATTACGTGTCCACAAACACGAACTATCAGGAACATTGGGCGGTTTCTAGTGACTACAAAATATGCCCGCATTTCACAAATGAAATTGATTGCTGTAACACCTTTAATGGTCATATGATCAGAACACGCCATTTCTTCCAGCAGGACACAATGATTTTAAACTGATATATAAACTGTTTGTAGGTGTACCAGTGGGATTATTTTGAAGGTACCCTTTGGGAGTACAGTCTCTTTGAGACTGTTTAATGTTTCGTCCTATTATTTCCCTTAAAATAATGAGACCATCTTATTTATCGTTTTCTGGCATTGTGCATTTCCTATCTGCAGAGTACGAGTATTGAACAAGTAACGATTGTCATTTATCGCCACAAATAGTTTTCATTTTCTTATCACTGTACGATGGTTTCCTTTCTTAGCATATGGTTTTTTTTCTGTGTTTACTTTTATCTTAGTCCTTGATGCCGATGAAAAACGTTTTTTTTTTCCAATAAATCGTTCATTGATTTAGTGACAGTTTTCTTTATAAAATACAAGTTTCATAATTGTAATAATCACAGTCCGCTGTAATGCTACAGAAATGTGTGAATTGGAAGATTGTTCTTCACGTTTGTAATAACTAAAACGGAGACTTGCGTAATGAAATTCATATGTGAATATCCTCCACCTAGTCACAGAGAGGTAACTCAGTTCAGGTACAGACAGTCCTCGCTTTTCGACAGGTTTCCGTTGCGAAAACGAAATGGACATAAAGCGAATTTCATAGTGGTGAGTATATAGTAGTTTACAGTCAGTAGATGGGCGTGTTTAAAAAAAAACAACAAAAAGTAGGTTTATAATGTAAAGCTTTAAAATAAGTTTTATTTTAAATAAGTACTGTACGCTCTTAACAACATTGTAAAGTTAGAATAAGTCCTCATTATTTCAATAGATCGATGTTTAGAAATACGAATCGTCGTAAAGCGAGAAATAGAAAACGAGAGCTTTTTGTATTTGCCTGCATCTGTAGTTTGTATTCAGAAGCCGTTGATATGAAATATTTATTTCTAACTGCTGTATATGTGTTCTAGCTGTATGTTATCGTTAACTTTTGCATTTTGTTTTCATAAAATTTCGGCAATCTTAGGAGTTGTTTGTTGCATACTCTTATACGTTATAAAATTATGTTATCCATTACAAAATATCTTAATAAATAGGTTATATTTCCTCCCTGTCTGTGTTTTGTGGTACTCCATTAAAAAAAAAATCGTCTGTTCCAGAAATCCTTGAACCTTTTTTTTTTAATGATATCGTGAGAGTAGAGATCATTGGGTAATACAAATGTGGTATGAAATGTAGAGGTAGTGAGATAATTCTCTCTGATTCTGCATGTTACCTGAGCTGGTTAACTTGAGCTTCTGCTTTCTTTGCTGTTGTGCAGACTTTGTTTTCCTTTCTTCTAAATACCCTCCTGTGAAGTCTGATAGATATATCGTGCCAGCTCCGAGCTGCGAGTAACATTTGTCACAGAGTACAAGTAATTTAAAACTGTGGCTCGCTTGTTACATTTTCCAGAAATGTAGACAGAATGAAAGTGATTGTAGACAGTGGATAATGTTAGAGAGCATGGCGAGCAAAGATGACTTTGTTAGTGGTACTGCTTGCTTATCTGAGTGACATCAACCAGAACTGGCCCAGACATAACCTCAGCTGTTTTGCCATGTTTCTACACCACAAAGAACTGTTGAGTGTATGTAACAGTGTACTCCAACGATTCTCATCCGTCTTTGGGCGCAACTCTAAACCAGTAATGGTATAAGACGGGCGATCTGTGAAAAAAAAAGATAAAAAGATATTTAAAAAGTGACATTCAGCAAACATTACCCCCCTCTCTCTCTCTCTCTCTCTCTCTCTCTCTCTCTCTGAACCTTAAGTGCCCAGGACACATGGGGCTACCGCAAGGGTTTTCCACAAATGCCTGTCCTCCGCCTTTTTTTCTGCTCTTGCCCAGGTGAGCCCTCTATTGCTCAACATCCTTTCTGTTGTTCTTCTCCATGTCTCTTTTGGTCTACCCTTACTTCTGTTCCCCTGTGGTGTCCATCTTAGTGCTATTTTTGGTAGTGAGTTGTCGTCATTCGGAGCACATGTCCCAACCATCGCCAGCGTCTTTCCTCAATAATTGTTGTCAGTGGCTTCATCTGCATTTCTGCTAATAAGATGTTATTTCTTATGGTTTTTGGCCAAAATATTTTCTAATTCTTCGTAAACATTTAGTCTGGAAAGAATTCAACTTGTTTTCTATGGTTTTGGTGATTTTCCAGCATTCACTTCCATAGAGTAGTACACTTAGAACATTACTCTTAAATATCCTGATTTTCATATTTATGCTTAGTTTTTTTTTATTTCCATATAGTCTGCAGCATTGCAAAAGCCTGGTTTGCTCTAGTAAGTCAGCTGTTGATGTCCTCTGTGCTGTCTCCATTTTCTACTACTCTGCTGCCAAGGTATACAAATTCGTTGACCTCGTCCACTAACTTGCTATCTACTCTGAGTACATTTCTGTTCATATTTTGTTTCATTAACTTTGTCTTTCCTACGTTGATCTTTAGTCCTATGTTGTTTGCATTCTGAGTTAGCTTGTTTATTTTATCTTGCATATCTTTGTGACTGCTTGATAATAGACAAACCTAGTGCTATTTTAATGCCTTTAACGTGGCGTAACTTGCTGCTAGTCACAAAAACGCGTATAACGTCACTGCCTAGAAAAATCCAACATTTATCATAAACTCTTCTAGCAAACCTACCACAGATCCCTCTCAGCTCTGTTATGATCATGGGCCAAGGTCAGGAATAACTGATGTACTCCCTCAGTCTAGGTAAACTAAGTGAGACTTGCCTGGAAGCCCAGTGTTGGGATTCTGTAGAGAAGCACGTTTGTTGGGATTCTGTAGAGAAACACGTTTGTTGTGATTCTGTAGAGAAGCACGTTTGTTGAGCCCAGTTAAGTAAGCCACCGTAACCAGTGCTCAGCCGAGTTGGCGCTGCGCTTCAGTATTACCACAGTGTCGGCTGCAAAGATTTTACAGTTCACTTCGCTGCCACGGTGAGATCAGTAACTTCTTTAAGTTACGAGAACATAACAGGAATAAACGCTTTAATGATTTAAATCCCTAGGAGAAAGTTATTATGAGATTTGCATGTTACAAACTTACTGTATATACCGCCCCCCCCCCCCCGCTTCTCTGTTATACAGTACAGCGAAAAACTACCACAATAGCAGGGCGCTAATTTTTGTTTTGTCTGGTTTATGACCCCCTTACCGCCTGAATCTGGCCCCCTGTTTGATGCAAATTGTCCTGTTGTGGCTCTATTAGTCTTTTTGTCTCAATGCAGCATAGTAATATTCCTTTTTCCTGTAACGACTTGTTCTAAAGCAGTAATATACGGTAAGAAGATTATTACTTGCTGGTATAAGTATTTATATTGTAGGATAGTCCACAGTTCTTTACCCGAGGTTACTGTAGGAAGAGAAATGCAACTACACGGAGAGACTGTGTATGTGATATTTTGTAGAGAAATTATCAGAGTTAGATATACCTTACAGGGTCTCAGTGTGAGTCGTAGTCTCCTCCTCCTCCTCCTCCCCAATACGGCAAGCGGCAGTGTGATAATTGAGTTCCCCCCAGGTTTTGTGTAGCATACCTGGAGTAACAGGTGTGATTACGTCCATGATTCGCAGTTTCAGTGTTCATATCCTGTGGAAACTATGGTCTTGTCCCAAAAAATGTATCCCAAAGGAAAAAAAAAGTTACAGGGTGTCAGGTCAGGGGTTCTAGGGGAACACCGCAACAATTCAGTCTTTTTTTTTATTTTAGCAGCTCTTGGAAGCCATTGATTGGGCAGGTTAGCGGTGAAAAAAGGCGAGCACATCTCCGTGCTAGGTGTCCCGTCCTGCTCGAAAGAGAAGTTTCGCGGGGCACAGATAGCCCGTCTCTTCAGAAGGACGACACCATTCATAGATCGTAGTCTGGAAACTGGTTCTTTCCCAAAACGTGTATGGTTTTCTGCTGTACTGAAGTAACGCTGCTGGTTGTCGCTGTTTCCAACACACAAAATGGTATTTCTGCTCCTTATTCCGCCATAGTGCATAAAGAGCCCTCTGGTGTGTCCATAATAACGTATGGCGCTTGAGTTAAAACTAGTTTCTTTACAAATCTTCTTACAATTAACAAACAGTCTTTCCACGTAACTACATTGTCTTCCTACAGCTAATACACAGTCTCTCCGTATAACTGCATTGTCTTCCTACGGCTAACACAGTCTCCATGTAACTGCATTGTCTTCCTACGGCTAACACAGTCTCCATGTAACTGCATTGTCTTCCTACAGCTAACACAGTCTCTCCGTATAACTGCATTGTCTTCCTACGGCTAACACAGTCTCCATGTAACTGCATTGTCTTCCTACGGCTAACACAGTCTCCATGTAACTGCATTGTCTTTCTACAGTGACCTCCAGAAAGTGTCAGGGAACTTTTGGAACGACCCTGCTATATCTGTGCCTTCCGAGATATTTACCTGATAGTAACGTTTCTGTGTATGTAGAAATAACATTGATGGAAAGGGCACTAGAAGTGATAGCTTTATTTTATTGCAAACAATATGAGCTTCTTTTCTGGAGAACAAAGACTGGCGAGAACAGGGACAAAACAGAAGGTGGGAGAAACAGAAGATGTATGGCAGACTATCATGTTTCTGGCATGAGTTAGGAGAATGCATGGACATGATACATGCTCCTGCAGGTGCGGCAAGTAGGCAGCACTTTACTGGTGTTCTGGCAGGTTTGTGTACCCCTCCTACTCCCTCATAGGCCACATGTTGGTTCATGTTTTGCGTGGGAGACACATGTGAGTTCATGTTTGTATGAGAGATGTATTTTGGTTCATGTTTGTACACGAAATACATTTTGGTTCATGTTTGTACGGGAGACACATGTTGGTTCATATTTGTATAGGAGACACACGTGTGTTCATATTTGTATAGGAGACACATATGTGGTCATATTAGTATGGGAGACACATGTTGGTTCATATTTGTATAGGAGACACATGTGTGTTCATATAAGTATGGAAGACACATGTTGGTTCATATTTGTATGAGACACATGTGTGTTCATATAAGTATGTGAGACACATGTTGGTTCATATGTGTATCAGAGATACGTGGGGTTTTTAACCACAACAGTTTCTTGCTTCAGTAAATAAAAAGAAATTTCCCTCCTTCCCCCTCCCCCCCCCCCCCCCCCCCCGGCAAAAAATACTTATTTGTAACCTTATGTTACCATTTTAATGGTATACACTTTCTTACATTACATACAGACCGTACTCTGCTTGATGAAATGTCGAAAATGTTGCTGCTGTGAACCAAGTCTGTGGCATCTGCATATGGTAAGGGTGTGAAGTGTTTGTGGCTTCAAATTTCTAGGCCACTACAGCATTTGAGGTTTGGTTTGCCAGCATTTGCCCTCGCTGAGTTTGTTGTCCTATGGGAATAGGTGTACAAGTTTCTGTCTTCATGCACCGTTTTTGTAATCAGCGATATCCTTGCTTCTTTCTGTGATAAAACCAAGGGAGGGCCCGGCTTTAGTTGTCCATGTTTTAGATCACTCATTGACCTGTTTTTTTTTCTTTATTTTTTTCTTACAAATTTAACATCGCCTGCGCCCTTTCTTCCGAATGAGAGCAAACAAATTTAACATCGCCTGCGCCCTCTCTTCCGAATGAGAGCACACACATTTAACATCGCCTGCGCCCTCTCTTCCGAATGAGAGCACACACATTTAACATCGCTTGAGCCCTTGCTCCGACTGAGAACATACCCATTTAACACTGTCTGAGCCCTCTCTCCGAATGAGAGCAGATACATTTAACATCGCCTGAGCACTCTCTTCCGAATGAGAGCAAACATTTAAACAATGCTGGGCAACGTTCGCACATCAACTTAAGCTTATACTGGCTATGAGTTGTCTTTTTGCTATTTGTAACATTTCTTCGATTATCTTACTTTCATTTGCCATCTTCGATTATCTTAGTTTAATTTGCCATTACATATATTATTTTCTTCACCGTTAGTTATTTTAAAACTATCTCTTCTTCACCATCACAATTATTTTAACACATCTTATCTCTTCTTCACCATCACAATTAATTTAACACATCTGCTCTTTTCTTCACCATCACAATTATTTTAAAAATCTCCTTTCTTCACCGTCACAGTTATTATAAAACGTCTCCTTTCTTCACCGTCACTGCTATTTTAAAACATCTTGTCTTTTCTTCACCATCACTGTTATTGTAAAACATCATCTTTCTTCACTGTCACAGTTATTTTAAAACATCATCTCTTTTCTTCACCGTCACTGTTGTTTTAAAACATCTTCTCTTTTCTTCACCGTCACTGTTATTTTAAAACATCTCCTTTCTTCACTGTCACAGTTATTTTAAAACATCTTCTCTTTTCTTCACCGTCACTGTTATTTTAAAACATCTCCTTTCTTCACTGTCACAGTTATTTTAAAACATCTTCTCTTTTCTTCACCGTCACTGTTATTTAAAACATCTCCTTTTTTCACCATCACAGTTGTTTTAAAATATCTGATCTTTTCTTCACCATCACTGCTATTTTAAAACATGTCCTTTCTTCACCGTCACAGTTATTTTAAAACATGTCCTTTCTTCACCGTCACAGTTATTTTAAAACATGTCCTTTCTTCACCGTCACAGTTATTTTAAAACATGTCCTTTCTTCACCGTCACAGTTATTTTAAAACATCTTTTTGTGACAACCACATATATTATTCTCAGTAATCTCAACTTATCCTGATCATCACATGAATTATCTTCAACAGCCTTACCTTCTGTTTGTCGTCACATATATTATCTTCAGTAGCCATACCCTGTCTTGACGATCACATATGATATAAAAGTAAGAGCACTGCTTATGTTTTGTGCTTCTTCAAAGGCTGCTGTAAAATCTCCTGTACGGGAAGTTATAAAGATAACACCACTATAAAAAGAAGATAATATCACCATAAAAAAGACGATTAATATCACTATAAAAAAAGAAGATAATATCACCGTAAAAAAAAAAATTCTAAGCTTCCTTCTCTTTCTGGCTGACATGTCATTGTTGAAGGATCGGAAGAGAACACTTGTCTCTTGCTTTTCCTAGCTTCGAGGTAGGGAGGAACACGAAGCAGCCGGGCTAGTTTTTAAAACCTGTTCCCTCTCACGCCCTTCAATTGCTGTAATGTTTTTAAATGCAGAGAGCAGACGCCAGACCTGGTTCTATGTTTAGAATATAAACATCCTGAGGTACTGTTGTAGTTTTCAACATTAGTATATGCTGAAAGCTTTCATAAGCCTTTATATATGACTATAACATATGGTGCTTGCTATAACGTATAGTGCTTGCTATGTCATATGGTGCGTGCTTTAACATACGGTGTCTGTTATAAAATGTGGTGAAGCCCGTGCATTGTTATGTGATAGCTTGTGAGCGGACAGGAGAGTTTTGCTTATTTAAACATGAAATAAACGTTAGTAAGAGAGTCATACATTTCTGACACCAAGGTTTTGCTTTCATAAACCGCCGTCGACCCCCCTTAAGTCGGCTAAGCTGGACGAAAAATAGTACACAGATCCCTAGTGGTGATGGAACAGCCTCCGAATGCAGAGACTGTCTGCCGCAGGGCGAGGCGCAGTGATTTGCAGTGCACTTATAGCTGCAGTAAACGAAGGGAAAAATATGATACGACGTGAATATTAGTTCCAATAAAGAGGGTCTTTACTCTTCAACGAGTTCTCTGAGGGTAATAAGGGCTCGTCTAATAGATGGAGTCTCGTCTTTTCAGGAAGTTGAGCCTCATATAACAAGAGGTCACTTAGGACAGTCAGTCGGCAGAAAAAAAATCATCATCATCATCATCAGGTGCCGTGCCGACTTACGTTGGCTATTATGCTTCTCCAGAGTACCCGATCCTTCATGCAGGCCATCAGTTCAGTTGGTGATCTCCTCTCACACCATCCCGTCAGACTGTCCAGTATCATTTCTCTTGGTCTTCCTCTTGATCTTCTTCCTTCTAGAAAAAAATGTGTTATTTAAATGCAGCTCATTGGATGAAGATAATGTTTGTCACGGAGACTTCCGGTCACAGTGTGGACGTTGCAAATAGCTGTATATCCTGTAACTATTACTTACTGGGATGAATGAAGAGTTTTACGTGCTTCCGTTGTCACTGTTAGTGTTTCTTGCATTATTTTTGTGTTTTACAAATATATTTATCTTAGTTTTTATGTTTCTTCCTAATGTTGATCATATTTTTTAAGACGTGTTTTGTTTTTTTTATCCTGTAATATATTTTCTTTTCAATTTTGTTTTTCGAATATGCGACTGAATGCATTTTTGAAACCTGACACTTTCACTATATCCGACAACACCCTTGCTGTATCCTGGCTGTATGATTTTTTATGTGAGTTTTGCTTTCTTTTGCCACCCTCGGTTGAGATTAGTTTGAAGCAGACAGATGTGTCCTTCACCATCCTACAAGGTACTGCAGTGAAGATGTGCTGTACACGGTGTACATCTGACCTGCGAACTGCCGCGTTCATTAGGTGCTACAAGGAGGGCGCAGGCCCATACTTGTGGAAATGTGGCAAAACATAGTGTTTTGTGTCAGCATTTTCTTTCAGGTTTTAGCTTTTTACTATTCACATCCTCTCAGAAATTAGCTTTTCACTTACTCTTCACATCCAATCAGAAATAAATCTTTCATTTAGCACAGTCTCTCAGAAGTCAACTGTTCTCTCAGCACAGCCTCTCAGAAGTAAACTGTTCACTCAGCACAGCCTCTCAGAAGTAAACTGTTCACTCAGCACAGCCTCTCAGAAGTAAACTGTTCACTCAGCACAGTCTCTCAGAATTAAACTGTTCACTCAGTACAGCCTCTTAGAAGTAAACTATTCACTCAGCACAGCCTCTCAGAAGTAAACTATTCACTCAGCACATGTTATTTTTTTTCCAGTTTCCCTTTTAATACTGATTTATAGAAAAGACTGCTGAGAACTCATCGACTAGAACCACGTCCCAGAATCTGAGCGTTAATTGTGTCACTTCATCTGGAAAGAATATTATTTTACAATGTAAAGTGCCATTTTTGCTGGATCATAGCGTTTTTTTTTTTCAGATCAGTGTAAATAAAAGGTGTGGAATTCTCAAGTGTTCCTGAAAGAGCTATTTTAATCGTTTATAACGGAACTGAAAGGTTGTCTGTGTGCGTGGTAGTGAAAGATGAGTTGTATTGTAAAGGTTATCTGCTTCTTTGTATGCAATTAATTCCATGTAGTGACATTTCGGAGAAGTAAAGGTCAGAATTTTTGGCCAAAACTAGAACACGGGCTCCGCACAAAGCCAGCCTATAGTATGGGGAAAGTCTAGGGGAAGTTAAACTTTGAAGCTAGCGTCTTCTCTGTCGGTTATCTCCCAGCTACGCCGGTGTCTTTGAGCCGTCATTAATTACGGCTTTTTAATGGTGTGAGTTTTTAATGTTGTGCCAAAAACTCCAGTTTTGGGAGACGATTGAAGGTGGATTTGAAACTGACTGTAGATATATGTGTGTATGGTCTGTGTTAAAGAGACTAAAGACCCGAGACGCATATTTTGGATGGAAATTCCGAGAATTATCTTAGATTTGAGTATATTTCTGTGCATAACGACTGTTTGATTTGAGAAAAGAAAAATATTATTCTCAACGTCCACATTAATATTATTGTCATCGATTATAATGATCTTAACCATACCTGTCTCCTGTATTTCTGGAAGAATAATAGAAACCAAGACCCTGATTGTTTACATTAGAGTGGTCCATGCTAATGTGTGTCACAACCGCCCGACAAATGCATAAGGTTAAACATGGTCCATTGTCGAGGAAGCTCTTAACAGAAACACTGCACTACAATCCTTTGGGAGGGTATCATCATCATCATCATCATTCCATTCCATAACTTTCAGTATAGCAATCTCCCTTCTTTTGGTGTCAGCCAAATTCATAACCTACAGTCTGCTGCTAACACATGAGTTATTTCAGACAGATTATATCTTATATTACAAACGTCTTTCTTTTTTCTTTTTCTTCATTTATTATCATTTGTTTTATTGTTATAATTTCCTTCATGGTTCCCCATTGTGTCTATTTCTTTTTGTTTTTTTTCCTCCATTATTATTCTTACTCTTATTTTCTATTTATCATGCAACTGTTATTTATAAACTCATTGATATGGGAAAATAGAACGTGTAGTTTGAAAGTATATCGTATCACAGTTGTGCTTATGTTGAGGTTGTTGTACTTGTTACCCGTTTTTACCGACAGTAAGTCAACACCCGATGTCTCAAGAGAGCTTACAGAAATCAGCCGCCTTTATCTCCTTCCTGGCACACTTTGGCAACCTCCCACTTTGTTTTGACTTGTCAGAGTCTGAGTTTCAAGTACAGACCTCTGAACCTCTTGTTTGTTAACCCTACCTAACTGATCCCACAGGGTGGACTCGTTAAGCAGTAATGCAAACTGGGCTTCTAGTGTTTTCTTACAGCTCTGTTCCTGGTCTTTGATGCTTCTCTAGTTCCAGGAGCAGGATGGTGAGAATGTGGTAGCGTGCGGTCAGAGCTTCGGGAGTGATTTGTTAGCGAGCGGTAGGCTTCTAATGTCATAGTTGAGCGACGTCTCTGAACAGATCACCTCTTGTTTGTACAGGACATATTTTACAAAACATTTTCCTTTCGGCGCCTATAGGGCTCCTGACCGCGCAGATTTAAAAGGCGGCCCATGTTTGGTTAAGATATAGTGCTTCCAGTCTATAAAAAAAAGAGTGGCACAAATCAGCTTTAGTGAGTTGAGTACCTTACAGAGTTGTGTACAGTATTTGTTTGATGTGAAAGTATAAGCACGTGCAGAGGTTTCTTCACGGAAGCTGTATCAAGTTCCTTGGGCCTGTGGGGATGAGGGAAAAGGAGGAGAGTTTGGTATCGGGATCACGATTGAAAAAACGTGAATAACGTTTAAGAAGGGACCACCAGCAAAAACTGCTTGGGAGATTCATTCATTCATTCATTCCTTTGCATGTCCCTTGCGGAACTTTGCCTCCCAAACAGCACTCCTGTAGGCCTCTCGGTTGTGAGCAAGATGGCCTGCTGCTGCTGCATCCATTTCCAGATCATCAACGATGTCTTGCAGCCATCTTCGTTTCGGTCTTCCTCTTTTTCTTTTTCCCATTATGTATCCTTCCAATACGGTCTTCTCTAAAGTATCATGACGTTTAATGTGTCCAAAATATTTAAGTTTTCTCTCTTTAATCCTCTTTACTAGCCAGCCCTCTTCAATATTAAGCTCTTGTAGTATAGATATATTTGTTCTTTTTTGTGTCCACGATATCTGGAGAACTCTTCTATAGCATTTACATTCAAAGGCATTTATGTGCTTCTCAGCTGTTTTGTTAAGTGTCCAGGTCTCAC
This sequence comes from Achatina immaculata, assembly GCA_009760885.1. Classification (NCBI taxonomy): domain Eukaryota; kingdom Metazoa; phylum Mollusca; class Gastropoda; order Stylommatophora; family Achatinidae; genus Lissachatina; species Lissachatina immaculata. The sequence goes on along the minus strand of CM019708.1, from coordinate 459,862 downwards.
AGGCATAGTTGCGATAGGAAAGATGCATGCCCTTAAAAATCTTATTTTTGTGGTTCTGTCTGCTCCTCTCCACAGATTCTTTATTTGTTTTACTTTCTGAAGAGCAATAGATGTCCTCCGTTTAATTTCCCTCATTGTATCTCCATTATTAGTTAGTAGTGATCCAAGATATTCAAAACTCTCCACTTCTTCCAGTTTTTCCTCATTGATACATATTTCAGTTGCCTTGTTTGTTTTGTCAGTTGTCATCACTTTAGTTTTCTTTGCATTAAGATAGAGGTTCTGCTCTTCGCTGTTCTTGCGGACTGACATAATTAGTTTTTCCATTCCTTCTTGTGTTGTGGACAGCAATACTGTGTCATCAGCATATCTAATCTCTGGTATTTCATAACCTCCAACTGTTATGGCATCGTAATATTCTTTGTCTACATCTTCTCTAACATTCCTCATTATATTTTCAGTATACAAGTTAAATAAGTAGGGTGACAATATGCACCCCTGACGGACCCCTTGTTTTATGTCAAACCAACTTGTTGTTTCACCATTTATTCTTACTGCTGCTTGTTGGTCTAAATACAGCAGTGATGTTAATTGTATCAAATGTGTTGGAAATCCCATTTTTTCCATTATTTCCCAAAGTTTCTGGTGTTGTACACAATCAAATGGGAGATACTGCACTTTATTCAGTCATACCTTCCTTCGTGTATTATTCAATCAGTCATACCTTCCTTCGTGTATTATTCAGTCAGTCATACCTTCCTTCGTGTATTATTCAGTCAGTCATACCTTCCTTCGTGTATTATTCAATCAGTCATACCTTCCTTCGTGTATTATTCAGTCATACCTTCCTTCGTGTCGTGATGATTGCACCAGCTTCTAAATTGAATCGAAATCGAATAATATATAAATGTGTATGAGTATGATTTATAATATATATAAGAACTGTACATCATATAGTGCGTATAGCCGTATAATAAGGCATATATGATGCCGCGACAGAGCTGCCACACACATCCAGGCGCGTTTCTGTTGTCATGACTGGGAAGATGGCGGAATCTCCGCCGGCACCGGAAATAGGACGGATTACAGTGTGACAGGTGAAGTGAGATAGGCACAGGGTGGGGGTTTGGGTGAAAGGCTTGTTCTAGGCGGTCAGTTCATACGTCAAACACGGTCAGGATAATCTGCATTTGAAAAATGTTAGAAAGACTAAAGGTCAAAGCAAGCGAGGAAACGGTAACAGATTTGGGGGGAGGGGAGGGGGGAGGAAACGATCACACACACACAGAGAAGGGGAAGGGACGGAGAGAGAGAGTGAGAGAGATGAATGGGAAAATGGCAGCACAAATTGCACATTTCACATTGTAAAGTAAAGTTAATGTATATGTACGAGTATAATGTAATCTGAAGTTGGCCTACGAGAGAGCTTCTTCCCTCATAAAGCGTAACATCCTCAGACTCAAGATGTAAGATTTCAGAATCTACACCATTCTCTAACAATTCTGGAAGAAACTCCCCCGCGTGCACGCAATTATAACCAGAAGAGTTCACGGAGCAAGGAAGGTAACATCTTGCGGCTAACTGTTGTCAGACGTTCGGAACAAAATGTCAAAGAAAGGTACGTAACTGTGAACTCGGTGCGGTGTCGTCGAACTTAACTGAACGAAAGCGTTAAGGAGCGCCTATTAGTTTATGAAATAGAGAGATAACCCTGGAAATTAAATAATGGAATTTGTAAACCCACTTTTGATGGGTGTAGAAAAATAAGGTTTTGGCCAAATTCACGGAATTGCAGACACTGCACAAAGGCACTAGTTTTCTCAGTTCAACTCAGTTTGCATTTCTGGACTGGATGTATTTTGTTGATCTCCAGTACCGGCCTTCCTTGAGCCAAGTATAATTTATAACATGTTCACAGCCTTGACCTTTCTTTTGCTTGAAGCAGGAAAAAAAAAAGACAAAGTGTCGGCCTAAATTTGTTTGTTTATCGTTCACAACAAAATATCAGTTTGTTTTGGTTTTTTTTTTTAAAAAATTGTTTAAACCATGAAGCAGTGAAGCATCACGGACGTGCAGATTTTGTGTTTAGTTGAGATGAGTGACAACTTTTAAGTTAGATGTGATGATGCTGTGTGATGTTCAGAACTTAGATATATCTGTAAATATATGCAGTTAACGTCTCCCGCCATCTTTCATCACTGGGTGTGTTGGAAACATTTTCTCTTTTTTTTTTTGCGTGAGGTTTGCTTTGTAAATATATCAGCTGCTTTCCCCGGTGATTGTTTTGTCAGAGGTCAGCCAGCAGAAAAGCGCCAGAGCTGGTTTACTCGAACCATGTAATAGAAATACAAGAGACCAGGTGTGTGTTTGATTCAGTCTGGGGTTACGCGTTCATGGAACTCAGTTGCAGAAAATCACCAGATGCAGCGACATGGTAGGAACGTTCCTGCGTCTTTATAACGCATAGTTGTTGGCTGTGACATTTCCAGGTTGTAGTATACATGCTACGTTAACTTCTTCTCTAGTTCAGGTGGGGTAAGATAGGGAGCGCATGGTCCTGATAACCAGACACACCTTTTAGCACAGGTATCTGACAGTGAGTCTGCAGAGACAGATTGTAGGAAATGGAGATCGTTGTATTGATTACTATGATCCGGATGTTTCTCTGGTTCTAGATATTTCTCTACTTCTAGTAGACACGAATAATGCTTCCCATTTATTGATGCATGTAAAAACTGTCGATTTTTGAAACTTTCATTTGGCTAGTGCCAATTTGAGGTTTTGCTATAGGCAAATGGGAACGATATCACTCTTCATTTTTCTCTTAATATTTAAGACGTATGTTTTATAAAGCTGTAAGTTGATTGTTTTATTATGCATAAGAGTACCTTCTGTTCTGTCTTTTAGTATCTGTGAAATTGAAATTACTAATGCGTTAACTTGCCATTACCATTTAGTAGAGTCCTTATATCTTTTTCCGAGTCCGAGTCTACCGACCTAACAGTTGCTTCCGACTCCAGTGACCTAACAGTTGCTTCCAACTCCACAACTCCGACTCCAGTGACCCAACAGTTGCTTCCAACTCCACAACTCCGACTCCAGTGACCCAACAGTTGCTTTTGACTCAATGACTCCAACTCCACGACCCAGCAGCAGTCGCTGCCAACTCCACAGCCCTGACTGCTACAAAACAAGCCTCACCTTGGAACGGGTAGGACATATAGAAACGACGCAGACCGAGAAATATCAGGCGAAGACATCTACCTTGCGATTGAAACTACCCAATTGAGGCGAACTTAGTAGCAAAGTGAAACACTGAAACGTTTCATATGACCAAGCTAAGGTCTCTGCTGGACTTCATTAAAAGTTTTGTAGCAGGGAAAAGAAGTTGGAAGCAATTCTGGATAGGGCTTAGGCCAGTAGAAATGTACGATATAGAAAGTCAGAGTCGGACAGCAGAAGAGTAGACGAACCGGAGTGTGAAGCAGAACCAGATGTAACCAGAGATGGTAAAAATACACCTGGACATGGAGTCAAACTGTAGACAAATAATGAAGTCGTAGTTTTTAAAATAAGATTTTTAAGGGCATGCATCTTTCCCATCGCAACATATGCCTGTGAGACCTGGACACTTAACAAAATAGCTGAGAAACACATAAATGCCTTTGAATGTAAATGCTACAGAAGAGTCCTTCAAATATCATGGACACAAAAAAGAACAAATACATCCATGGTACAAGAACTTAATATTGAAGAAAGGTGGCTAGTAAAGAGGATTAAACAGAGAAAACTTAAATATTTTGGACACATTAAACGTCAAGATAATCTAGAGAAGACCGTCTTGGAAGGATACATAATGGGAAAAAGAAAGAGAGGAAGACCAAAGTGAAGATGGCTGCAAGAAATCGTTGATAATCTGCAAATGGATGCATCAGCAGCAGGGCATCTTGCTTACAATCGAGAGGTCTACAGAAGAGCTGTTAGGGAGGCAAAGTTCCCCAAGGGACATGCAAATGACAGAGACTGTGTGGAAGTTTCAAGTGTCGACTACACACTCCTGATATCCTGGCTTTTTCATTCCTTGCTTTGTTTTATTGTCTTATGAATCTGAACAGCGAAATATCACTTTGTTTGTCTTGTTACAAACAGTAAGTCTTTTTCCTGTATATTGATGTCCCTGCTTGTATAATCACCCTGATTAACAGTTATAGCAATTCATTTTTCTTGTAAACACAAGTATTCTAAATAGCTTTAAGCACCCCACCGTATCTAATCAAAAGAAAAGAAGAGAGGAAGAATCTGGAAGCTTTAAGATCCAAGCATGCAGGGCTTAGTGTTGGGTTTCTCTTAGTTTGCAACGCACCAGCTCCCTACAGTCAGCTAATCGCTTCGAACTTGACACGGTTCTAAAATCTTACTTACCCCTACACGGATCATAGCTTCCTACTCTTTCATATCGTGCTTCTAATTTTGGCTTGCCCTCATTGCCAATGCTATCAGATTTCCATTCTTACAGTTTTTTTTTTTTTAAAGACAATCTTGGATGTGTGAAAGAGTTCCTCAAGTTTTTGCATATACTCGCCTCACAGGCACTTCGCGGAGTTGTCGCCGCTTTAAATCAGCTGCTCATGGACAAATCTTACGTCTATGAAGCAGATCTGTTTGGGGGGGGGGGGGGGGCTAAGTTAATTTGGTGTACATAAGAAAGCACACACAGTCTCTAAATGCCAGGGCCAGATTTCTGTACTGCAGATACGAAAAACTCCTTCTTCTAGTTTTATCTGGCTCTGCAGTTAGTACAGCATGTTTCTTGTTGAGGTCTACGTAATGAACACGAACTTTTCATCGTATTGTGCAACTTTTTTCGTAAGTTATAATGTTTTGAGTTAACTTTATTCTCGTAGAGTGTGTACATTTATTTATGTGTATTAACTGTTCTTTGCCAGACCGGGATGACGATCAAAATTCCAAGAAGCAACTGTTAGCAGCCGTCATAATGCCATTTATCGCGAAACTCATTTTTGATTTCTTCTTTTTTTTATACATATACCGTTTCCAGCGTTAACGAAAATCGCCATAGCATCCGATTGATCTTTATATTTTATATAAGGTCCTTCACCTTTAAACAAAGCATTCAGAGCTTGAAATGGTTCACTATTACACAGGCTACTATTACTACAAGCTAATTTTGTTTTCTTCATCCACTAAATGTTTCCTCATTGCTCTTACTCGTTGTCTCGATGACCTTGTTGCATAACATTTGGAACCAGCATGGGTACCGTTACTGACAAACAGCTAATATAATATTATTAACGATTTGTATAACAGTTCACCATAGCGGACTTAACACACAGATCTCAGAACAGATAGTTTGTGAATGAATTCCTGTCGTGGTTGCAGAATTAGTTAACGATTATAGACGCTTTATTGGGACATATAGAGGAAAAAAATGGAAGTGAGTAGTGAGACCCTGCCCGCATATATGTACAAAAGAAGCATAACCAAGAGAAGTATGGAGAGATCCTGAAAGAAAGCTTACCAAAAATTAAGGGAAGATTGTCAGTCAGTCAGTCATTTGCATGTCCCTTGAGGAACTTTGCCTCCCTAACAGCTCTCCTGTAGGCCTCTCGGCTATAAGCAAGATGCCCTGCTGCTGATGCATCCATTTGCAGATTATCAACGATGTTTTGCAGCCATCTTCACTTTGGTCTTCCTCTCTTTCTTTTTCCCATTATTTACCCTTCCAAGACGGTCTTCTCTAGATTATCATGACGTTTAATGTGCCCAGAATATTTTAGTTTTCTCTGTTTAATCTTCTTTACTATCCACCTTTCTTCAATATTAAGTTCTTGTACCATGGATATATTTGTTCTTTTCTGTGTCCATGATATTTGAAGAACTCTTCTTCAGCATTTACATTCAAAGGCATTTATGTGTTTCTCAGCTATTTTGTTAAGTGTCCAGGTCTCACAGGCATTTGTTGCGATGGGAAAGATACATGCCCTTAAAAATCTTATTTTTGTGATTCTGTCTGCTCCTCTCCACAGCTTCTTTAGGTGTTTTATTTTTCCATTATTAGTTAGTAATGATCCAAGATTGAGAAGATTGTACCTGCAGCAACTAAGGCTTGGAAGCTTGGAATACCAGGGCGAGAGATTATGTTGTTATTATTATTTATGATTACGCTTTCTTTCATCTATATATAACATTCTGTCTCTTGGTAAACTGTATTATTATTGTTGTTGTGCTGTGCCGGACAGCGTTGACGATCATGCCTCTTCATCTTGTGTGGTCCTTAGTGTTCACGATGAATTCAGATGCTTCACTTTTCCCATGGCTCTTGGTGAGTCTGCTTAGATGTTTTTTTTTTTATCTTGACCTTCCTCTCTTCCTTTTCCTCCTAAATTTTCTAGTAGTTACTAAGTTCTCCAGCTTCTGTCTCCTCATGACATGTCCAGTAAGTTTTGATTGTCTTTTTATTTTAATTCGTTTTCGTTGTTCTGAAACGTCTTTGAGAACCTCTTTATGTGTTTGTCCAGGATATTTGTTGCATCATTTGACAAAACCATGTCTGTTCTTTCTAGTTTCTTTGGCATCTTTTTTAACTGTCCAAGTTTCACGACCCTGTAACATTATGGGCTCTATACATCACTATAATAATCATTTCACTTTTAGGGACATCTTCTTATCTGCTGTTATTTTCTTCGTCATAAAAAAGAAATCTGACTTTATCTTACCTATTTGTGATTTAATTTTATTTATGCACTTGTCATCAGCTGTTATTGCTGTCCAAGGTAACTAAATTTATTTATGTGTGTCAGTGTCTTCCCGTTTAAAAGGATGCTGCACAATGATATGTTTATTTTTTTCTTTATTACCATTGCTTCTTTTCTTGTTGCTGTTTAGCTCTAGGCCTCTTTTATTAGTCTCATGAGTAATTTTATTTACACGTTTCTGCAAACTGCTTTCACTTTCTGCTAATAGAATGTTAAGGCCTGTATTTTAATTCCTTTCGTATTCTTAATGCCTCTAGTGATGTTTGCATTGTATAATGAGAATAGGTTAGCTGACAGAAACCACCCTTGTTTTATGCCTCTTTTTATACCTATTTTTTCTGTTAGTATAGTATGTGTGTAATCCCCCATGGAACATCTGCGACTTAACAGATGCTGTTTCGAATGTTTCTCTACGCTCAGCTGGTAGTCTCTATAGTGTATGTATTAGTAATGTTCGTACAAACAATAACATTCGTAGCCCAGAGCAGTGTTTTTCTAGCGGGTATGTTAGCCATAGAACAGCTGTAAGCTGCTGGATTTTCTAGACATTTTAATGCCAACCTTTTATTTCAACATTGGTATTTTTAGTATGGCAGCGCCGAAGAATTCAAGCTGGGGGAGGGGCGCCCGTGCACTATCAATACCGGAAAGAGTCGTCAGTGCGTCGCCTTTTCGCCTTTCTCTCTAATACCTGTACGCATCACGTGCGGAAGATGAAGAATTAGGCGAAGTTCGAAATTGTATCTCCACTCTGCTCCCGCACTCTCACGAATCCACCCTGCCTTTGGTTTGGTGGACTTAGCAAAAACGAACTGTACAGTCAGCATTGCTCACGGTTGGGTTGTGTGTTTGTTCGCTTCTCAACAGAACAGAATACCAAGTTTGGTTTGCGTTGTATCTTTAGCGGAGATTTATACAGTTCTCATCGCTGTCCGCTATAGTTTATATGGATTATAATAAAGACTGATTTATTACCGAAGTCAGCTTTGTCAGCCAGCAATTCTGGAAAGATTTGTTTCATTTCTCAGTAATTTTATGTGCAGTTTCCAGACTATAATTTGTCGTGGTTTTCATTTCACAGTTGTGTATTTAGATATAATTGTGCCGCGGTATTTGAGGGGTTGGAAATGGTCATTGTGTGTTTGATATTAGAATCTTTGAACAAAGTGCTTTATTTTGTTTTCTGTTTTAACCTATGTGGTGGCGAATGAACTGTAATTTAAATATTACATTTAAATTCCCTGCTTTTCAGAAGTGGAAATGTAGCTATGTTTCAGCATTTCTTGTATAGTGGAGTGTTAGAGCAAGTTGTAGAAGTGTGTAATGCTGTTTCTTTAACTGCAGCGTTGTTTTTATTCATATTTTCAAACAGCATTAAGTTGTTGCTAAGCACAGGACTTCATTTTAGTGCTCACGAAATAGAAAAATACAGTGAACGTTGTCGTGCGTTTAGACTCAACGTAAACCTACCTGGATCTTTGTGTGGGTTGTTTCGCAAGCTTATATTCTATCCCTACAGAGTTGTTAGTATTGACGTTTGTTTACTGTGTTATAGTAACCGATGAGGACTTTTGTGCGTGAGCAGTTCAGACGGCATTGTGTTTTATTCGTGTGTATGTTGTGAGCATAAGTCATTCAGTGTATATGTCACCGTAGCAAGACTTCCACAGTGAATGTTACTATCAAGGTTATGGTGATTATCATAACAGTATCTGTTGTTGTACGGGCTCATTCACAATGTCTATTGATTTGCTGTGGGTATGTGTGAAATAGCCATGTGAAAGTCAGATATAGAACATAATAGGAAAAGACAGGGAAGTGTTCTCAATATTTTACCCTGGAACATAGAATTACTGTCGTTGTTTCTTCGATCACATCAAGACCTAATGTTAATCGCTGTTCTTTGCATTATTTAAGAAAATGCCATACTCGTCTATATATTATAATGAAAAGTATTGTGTATTTCTCAGCTTTTATCCATCTCTGAACTCCATATCTTGTTATAACCCACATTAATCTACGAATCAGTATTTAACGCCATTCGCAACCTACAGATATTGAAAAATTTAACATATTTTAGAGTGAAATCTTATATTGATCAAATATTACCAGAGGCTGTATAATTATTAATAGCCGTTCTACAACTTTTAATAATACCTGGATGGACAGAAAAGTGTCCCTTTCTTTCAGTTTAAAAACAAGTTTGCCTTAATTGAACAGAAAAACAATACAGTTTTCACTTGTTAATGTCTAATTTACATTTCTATATAGCCTTCTCCAATCTCTGTACAATACTGTTAGCGCGAGTTCTTTTTGCGAAGTCTGTCTAAATAAAATATGAGTTTTGTTTTTCAAACCACGGCCCCACTGCTGACCTTGCTTCCTCGGGTGACGTGGAACGTTTACTGTTCACTGTACTCACATCATTACGCAGATTCCAGAAACCACTCACTCTCGTCAGTGGGAAGAACCTTTTCAGCATAGCAGAAGGACACTTAGTAACAGCCAGTTTGAAAAGAACGTCTTGACGTTCGTCTTTCAGCGCTTCGCCCAACTTAGCTACACTGAGCAGGAGCTCAAGTCCTTCCATTGAATTAAATAGATGTATCCATTCTTAACCAAAATAGTCAAGAGTATGGACAAGTATTTCATCTCACCCTTGTCTAAGATAAAGTCAAGTTACTTGCACCCGTATGTTCATTCCTAGTAACATTCATTCCTGCTCTTTTAGTTTCTTTTACTCCATCCAACCACTCCACATTCTGTCCTTCCTCCGCCACCAAAGGTATATATGGGCTATATTATATGTACCGTTTGTAGTATATGAACTGTATACTATAGTATATATGTACTAGAATGATGAATACTGCCAGACCACATTACCTTTTAATGTAGCAACATGTCATGGAAGGTAATGACATTTACCCCATGTCCCGTGTGAAATCTCAGGGTCGTGGGGTGGAACTGTTGTTTACCTATATACTTGACTGTACCTGTGTGTGGTTACTTCTGTGACTTTTTACATAATAATATCCAGGTCTTAAGTTATTTTAAAACCCGTGAGTAAACATTAGTTCTCTAGCACAGGCTTGGCTGTTGGTACCGTGCATCACAGCAGAACCATCACTGACACAGTCTTGGCTGTTGGTATCATACATCATACGAGAACCATCACTGACACAGGGTTGGCTGTTGGTACCGTGCATCACAGCAGAACCATCACTGACACAGTCTTGGCTGTTGGTACCGTGAATCATACGAGAACCATCACTGACACAATCTTGGCTGTTGGTATCATACATCATACGAGAACCATCACTGATACAGTCTTGGCTGTTGGTACCGTGCATCATACGAGAACCATCACTGACACAGTCTTGGCTGTTGGTACCGTGCATCATACGAGAACCATCACTGACACAGTCTTGGGTGTTGGTATCATACATCATACGAGAACCATCACTGACACAGGGTTGGCTGTTGGTACCGTGCATCACAGCAGAACCATCACTGACACAGTCTTGGCTGTTGGTACCGTGAATCATACGAGAACCATCACTGACACAATCTTGGCTGTTGGTATCATACATCATACGAGAACCATCACTGATACAGTCTTGGCTGTTGGTACCGTGCATCATACGAGAACCATCACTGACACAGTCTTGGCTGTTGGTACCGTGCATCATACGAGAACCATCACTGACACAATCTTGGCTGTTGGTATCATGCATCATACGAGAACCATCACTGACACAGTCTTGGCTGTTGGTACCGTGAATCATACGAGAACCATCACTGAAACGGAAGATTACCACGTGGTTTTATGTGGTGATTGCCGCAGGAAACATTGTATGCCAGAATTTCTCACTTGGCATTTCTCTTGTAGGTATAAGTCCTCTTTGTTTTTCTCCCAGACAAAGGCAAGATGGCGTCAAGAACAGTGTTTCGGATTTGTTAAAGTGCCGTTTTAAGTGCCACCGTTTTACATTTCAAAACACAATTGCCAGATTTCTTCAGCGTTGCTAACTGTCCTGTGTTAGTTTTTAATTTGTATATTCTAAATTTTTCTTTTTTATGTAAGTTTTAAGTTGTATATTCTAAAGAGCACCTGGCCTGCGCATTTTTCGTATGTACATGGTAGGAATCCCCCGTGTGGTACCCGGGATCTGCAAAGAATAGGACCACTGTACCCTACCATGCATGATCGTAAAAGGCGACTAAGGAGGGTTCAGCATAGGGCCAGCAACCCTATCTGGTAAAAAACTATCAGACTGCTACAGAAACAGAAGCAAGGGAAAAAGCAAATGCAGGTGGAAGGAGAAATGCTTATCAGGAAACTGAGCCCATGAAGGTTGTGGATGAAAGCCAGCCACTGGAAGTCCCCAGCCCGACTGCAGACCTCCTGGAACCTAAACAAAAGATGCAAATAGGCAGCTGGAATGTAAGAACACTAAACCAGACTGGAAAACTAGCACAAACCATCAAGGAAATGCACAGATACAAACTAGACATACTAGGAATACAAGAAGCAAGATGGACAGGACAAGGCAGAAGGAAATTAACAACACAGCACACAGAAGATACAATAATATGGTCAGGTAAAGAAGATCTTCATGAAGGAGGAGTAGCATTGATTATAACAAAAGAAGCATCAAGAGCATTGCTGAAATGGACCCCAATAAATGAGAGATTATTATATGCACGGTTCAACTCAAGATTCACGAAGCTGTCTATTATAGTTTGTTATGCACCAACAGAAGCAGCTGAAGAGGAATTAAAAGAAGATTTTTACAACAGCCTCCAAGCCACAGTAGAAACAATACCCAAGCATGATATGCTACTCATCTTGGCGACTTCAATGCAAAAGTAGGTGAAGGAATGAAGATAGAAGAAGAATCATGGGAAGAGAAGGAATCGGAGAAATAAATGAAAATGGAGAAAGACTGTGCAGTTTCTGTGAAGAAAACATGATGACCATCGGAGGGACAATTTTCCAACACAAAAACATCCATAAGGTGACTTGGAGGTCACCAGATAAAACCACAGAAAACCAAATCGATCACATACTAATAAACAACAAGTGGAAACGGTCACTACAAGATGTGCGAGCAAGGAAAGGAGCAGATATAGGAAGTGATCACAACCTTCTGGTAGCAAAAATAAAACTAAAATTAAGGAAAGCCAGAATCGGAGAACACAGAAAGATACATTTTGATACAAGAAAACTGATAGACCAGCAAACAAGAAATGAATTCTCAATAATACTTAAGAACCGCTTCAGTGTCCTACAAGAGAAGCAGAAATGTCCATATTAGAGTTCAATAAAACACTACAGGAAACAGCAAAAGAGGTGCTGGGATATCGGAAAAGGAGAAAAGAGGAATGGATAAGTGAGACCACATGGAAAAGATAGAGCAAAGAAAAGAAATCAAGAAAAAAATTACTGAACACCAAATCACAACGGCTTAAAGAACGAGTTTTAAGTAATTATGCACAAAAAGACAAAGAAGTGAAGGAATCATGCCGTCAAGATAAACGTCAATATTATGACAACTTAGCAGAACAGCAGAGAAAGCAGCATATACAAATGACATGAAAACCATATATAAAATCACAAAGCAGATGACAGGTAACTTCAATACAAGATGTGAAAATGCAGTAAGAACACAAAATGGACAACTGGTCAGTGGAGAAAGAGAAAAAATTGAAAGATGGAGGGAACACTTTAACACCCTACTAAACAGAACACAAGCAGCACAAGCAATAGATATACCTGAAGCAAAAGCGGAACTAAACATCAATACAGGACCAATAACAATAAATGAAGTAAAAGAGGCGATAAAGATGCTAAAATCAGACAGGGCACCAGGTGAAGATGAAGTGACTGCTGAGATGTTGAAAGCAGAAGAAACAGAAACACCAAAACAACTTTGCCGGATATTACAACAAATTTGGGATTTAGAAAAAGCCCCAGAGGAGTGGAAAACTGGTCTTATAGTAAAACTACCAAAGAAGGGTGACCTCAGAGATTGCGGGAACTGGAGAGGCATTACCCTACTGCCACTCACTAGTAAAGTATTTTGCAGAATAATCATCAACAGAATTGTACCAACACTTGAGGAAAAACTTCGGAAAGAGCAGGCAGGATTTAGGAAAGGAAGATCATGCATAGACCATATATTTGTACTTAGACAAATATTAGAACAGGCAAATGAGTGGCATAGCACAACATATGCATATTCATAGATTTTGAGAAAGCCTTTGACAGTGTCAACAGAGATGCACTGTGGAAAATCCTAAGATGGCATGGCCTCCCCCATAAAATAGTTAATGTAATCAAAGCCCTATACGAGGGTTTTCAGTGCAAAGTTATCTGTGGAGAACATACCTCCAGCAGCTTTAGGGTACAAACAGGAGTGAAACAGGGATGTGTACTATCACCAACATTATTTATCTTGGCAGTAGACTGGTTAATGAAGGAGGCAACATCAGACAAACGCAGAGGATTACAATGGACCCTTGACACAGTGCTGGAGGACCTTGACTTTGCGGACGACATTTGTCTATTATCAAGCAGTCACAAAGATATGCAAGATAAAATAAACAAGTTAACCCAGAATGCAAACAACATAGGACTAAAGATCAATGTAGGAAAGACAAAGTTAATGAAGCAAAATGTGAACAACAGAAATGTACTCAGAGTAGATAACAAGTTAGTGGAGGAGGTCAACGAAATTGTATACCTTGGCAGCAGAGTAGTAGAAAATGGAGACAGCACAGAGGACATCAACAGCAGACTTACTAGAGCAAACCAGGCTTTTGCAATGCTACAGAATATATGGAAATCAAATAAACTAAGCATAATATGAAAATCAGGATATTTAAGAGTAATGTTCTAAGTGTACTACTCTATGGAAGTGAATGCTGGAAAATCACCAAAACCATAGAAAACAAGTTGAATTCTTTCCAGACTAAATGTTTACGTAGAATTAAAAAAATATTTTGGCCAAACACCATAAGAAATAACATTTTATTGGCAGAAATGCAGATGAAACCACTGACAACAATTATTGAGGAAAGACGCTGGCGGTGGTTGGGACATGTGCTCCGAATGACTGACAACTCACTACCAAAAATAGCACTAAGATGGACACCACAGGGGAGCAGAAGTAAGGGTAGACCAAAAGAGACATGGAGAAGAACAACAGAAAGGATGTTGAGCAATAGAGGGCTCACCTGGGCAAGAGCAGAAAAAAAGGCGAAAGACAGGCATTTGTGGAAAACCCTTGCGGAAGCCCCATGTGCCCTGGGCACTTAAGGTTCAGAGAGAGAGAGAGAGATGGTAGGAATAATTATCTATGCTGCTGTATATTAGATTGAAAAGGTTACGTGCGACGTATCAAGTTGATAGATAGTAACAGCGACATCAGAAATGTTCTTGTACCCCAGACCTGCCTGACATCTTGGCCTTCATCACCCATCTTTCATTCTTACCACACATTCGATTTAGTACAGTATAGAAATTATATTAAAAAGAGTGCAAGGTAACACTTTCACGTTCACGAATATACGATATTAGTTACATGGGAAGTAACCAGTATAACATTGTCAAAAAACAATACGTTTTGATGTAGTTCTTGTCACATTACATTCTTCCGCATTCATTAAGATAATTTGTATAGAAACAACTAGGTGCTGATTTACTTGCGCTAGTAAAGAATGAAATGCTGCATTAGTCGTGTAGCAGAGACTGGAGGTATCTATCCTGAACATGTCTTCAGCTGTTGTTGAGATGAGATAGGATTAACAGAGGCATAGACTGCAGGTAGATTAGCTCCCCGTGCACAACGTACAAGTTCTGTATTGTGTGGCTCTCACAGCTTGTCTTCTTGTGCCACGACGACGATAAAGCAGCATTGTAGGAGTAACGCTATATACGTGGACCATGAGGCTGTTATCAGTGGCTGGCAGCTGATCTTCCAGTGAGAGAGTTCTGAGTCATTGCTTTATAGAGCCGACAAATAAAGCTGAACCTTGCTCACGGCGCAAGGATCCAGTTCGTAAGAGCATATCTCTCCCTCTCCCTCCCCCCCCCCACAAGCGCCAGTGTTGTCAATGTCCACCATATTTTGCAACCGCATACTAGTGCATAGGAAGTGGAGGTGGATTGGCCACACTCTGAGGAAACCCGACACCAGCATAGGAAGACAGGCACTGACATGGAATCCTCAAGGAAATAGAAAACGAGGAAGACGTAGACTTACTTGAAGAAGGAAAATTATGACAATGCTTAGAGACAAGGGATGCACATGAAAGGAAGCAGAGAATAATTCCAAGAATAGGGATGTCTGGAGAGCCTTTATCGGTGGCCTATGCTCTCAAGGGAGTGAAAGGCGATGATGGTGATGATGATACTAGTGCATCTTTATACCAGGCTGGATATATTTACGAGATGTATGTATGTATATGTAAGTGGCTTTGCATTATTTTATCTCTTGTGTTGTAGTGTTGTTTTTACAGCAGAGTTCTTTCTTGTACGGAGTCGAGTATGCAGTCTGTTGTTCTAACATTTTTTTTTTTCGTGTTCTATCAGATCTTGATATCAAATATTCTCGCTCTGAGAACTACACTTAATGTCCACGTACAAAAATATCTGTACCATTCACTATATTTTTCTGCTGTTCTGTGAGAATTACATTTACAGATGAGACAGAGAATTAGGGAGATACGGAAATTCGACATGATCTTTCAACAGCTTGGTTTAATATTACATGATAACCAAGAAAGATTATATTTTGGACGACCCCAGGTACATGGAAAGGACGATAGAAAACAAATTTTACATTGTTGATATGAACTGAACGAAGGTAGGGCGCTTAAGAAACATTATTTAGGTGAAGGGCCAGGTGCTTTCAGGTGAAGTATATATATATATGTCAAGATAGGACTGAAACTAAGTAACTTTTAGGCGAGTGTAGTGAAGAGAAGGGGAGAGAGAGATTAAAACTAGGCTTCATACATGAAAGCCATATATATGTATTTATTTATTTATTTATCTATTTTCATAAGACTAGAGGGATATATAAGATGACTTTACATGCCCACTCTAGAAAGACTTCTTCTAACCTATCTCTCCCAAAGTGACAGATTCTAGGGTTGTTTTGAACCTGCGTAACTAATCATCGTATTGGAAGTTAGGAGTTGTCAGGATTCCATACTCGCTTGTTTCATGTAATGTTTATAACGTTGCCAGCGAGACGTTCAGTGTATAGGTCTCAGATGTACCGGTAGGTCTGCCGCTGCGATACACTCTTCTTGGCTACCTTGTTAAACATTTCATCCAAATGATGTACCCATATCCGTACAGATTTTTACAAGTAGGAAACTACGAGGCTTTCGCACAGTAAAGTAATAGAACACTGGATATTGTTAGACGTGGAAAAATCACAGACAGAGCTCTTTTAAACGTGAGCGAAAGGAAAATGTGTTCAGAGCTTCGCCCAGCTTATCTACACTGAGCAGAAGCTGTGATGAGTCTCATGTCCTCCCACTCCAAAGATTAAATAGATGTATCTATTCTTATCCAGAACATTCAAGAGTGTGTCATTTTTCTTTCTCTCACCTCTAAAAGTACTTTGTCTGTGATTTTTTTCCCCAGGTCTAACCATACAATACTGTGTCGTGTTACTCCACTCAATACTGTGCTGTGTTACTCCACTCAATACTGTGCTGTGTTACTCCACTCAATACTGTGCTGTGTTACTCCACTCAATACTGTGCTGTGTTACTCCACTCAATACTGTGCTGTGTTACTCCACTCAATACTGTGTCGTGTACTCCACTCAATACTGTGCTGTGTTACTCCACTCAATACTGTGCTGTGTTACTCCACTCAATACTGTGCTGTGTTACTCCACTCAATACTGTGTCGTGTTACTCCACTCAATACTGTGCTGTGTTACTCCACTCAATACTGTGTCGTGTTACTCCACTCAATACTGTGCTGTGTTACTCCACTCAATACTGTGCTGTGTTACTCCACTCAATACTGTGTCGTGTTACTCCACTCAATACTGTGTCGTGTTACTCCACTCAATACTGTGTCGTGTTACTCCACTCAATACTGTGTCGTGTTACTCCACTCAATACTGTGTCGTGTTACTCCACTCAGTACTGTGTCGTGTTACTCCACTCAATACTGTGTCGTGTTACTCCACTCAATACTGTGTCGTGTTACTCCACTCAGTACTGTGTCGTGTTACTCCACTCAATACTGTGTCGTGTTACTCCACTCAATACTGTGTCGTGTTACTCCACTCAATACTGTGTCGTGTTACTCCACTCAGTACTGTGTCGTGTTACTCCACTCAATACTGTGTAGTGTTACTCCACTCAATACTGTGTCGTGTTACTCCACTCAGTACTGTGCTGTGTTACTTTACTATCTTTACTATCCACATCTGTAAACGTGTTTCAGCTGTTTTCATTTGCATAGTTTCATATAAGTATATATATATATATATAGATATATATATATATATATATATATATATATATATATATATATATATATATATTTCTGAGAAGTTACTGTCACGGTTAATACTAATACTGTATAACGTTAAAATATTAAAACATCAGACATCAAAATGACCAAAACTTATGTCCCGAGGTTTTAGTATTGATGCTTCTTCCATGTCCAGTTCACAAAGTATGCAGAAAACTCTCTTCTGTATAGAACAAAGCAACCACACAACCTCCTAGATCATTCAGATAAATCAAAGCCTTTAAGTTGCTGATACTCGAAGGCGTCTTGGCATCTCTGGGTAGGAGCTCTCAGAGGTCTGTAAGTTGATGGATCTCTTCTCCCCCCCCCCCCCCCACCCCCCCAGCTCTTTTTTTCCATCCCGTGCTCGAACCACCGTCATTTGTGTCGTCCAAAATATCATCTTTCTCTTCTATCATTGAAATGATCATGTTTGCTTTAATATTTCCTTTATTCTTCATCGTGGAAGACGTCATAGCTCATCTACCACTCACAGCCGATGTTAGAAGTAATAAGTTAGAAGCTGTTTTGAATGATTTTCAACCATGTAAGTTTTCCAATGCTTACTTGCATATCATCTGCACTCAGCTTGGAACCTTTTTTTTTTCTGTTTCTTATCGGCTTCTGAGTGTCCTTGTTCCTTCATTCAGTGACTTCTATTGAGCTAAATTATTTCATAAATCTCTTCAGGCAGCATTCACAGTGTATAAGAAAGTTTCTTGAATGCTGATATTTGGTCCCCATGTTTATGAATGTGAGACAAGAACAGTCACCAGGCAAGTACAGTGCAGTCAGGAGGCCATGGAAATGTGGTTCCTTAGAAGAATGCTAAAGATACCGTGGACAGCGAAGAGATGAAACGAAGAAGTCCTGAAAGAGACAGAAGAAGAGAGACAAGAAATAAAAAAACTCAAGAAGAGACAATGCAAACTCATAGGACACGTCATGAGAGCAAATGGATTGGAATATATACTAACTACAAGGATGACATAGGGCAAAAGACCGAGGCAGACAAAGAGAGAAGATGATAGATGGATTGACGGAGAGGCACGGAGAAGGAGCACCAGTCTATTTGATACTACTTAAACTTTCTTTGACAAGAATTGCACTGTGAGGTAAGAGCTGAACGCGTATCCACAGTAAGAACTTTACAGTTCTTTGGTTCTCTTACAGGATGTTCGTTGTGTTCTGGCATCTGATAGAAAAAAGTGATAATATAGCACATTAGTTACAACCTGTGGTCCGCGAAGCAGTAAAAGATGGTCCTGGACTACTTTATTGATTTGGTATTAAGTGCTATCTTTTGATTAAAAAAAAAAATCAGGGTTCATGGAATTGCGATACTGCGATTTATGATGGTGGTCCGCGACTTATATGTAGTATAGCTGGAAAAGTGGTCTTTGAATGTAAATAGGTTGGGAACCACTGATCCAGGAGACGATCTAGCCTCTCTTTTTCATAATGTGAAATAAGTAATTGATTTTATTCTTCATATAGTTTTAACTTCCTTAACACACAACTGCGGAAGCTTGCAGTTAACCGTTACCGCTCTGTAGCAGATAACTTCTTGTGTAAAACTAGCATTAAGAAAGAAAACATTCCACGGATTGTCTTCTCTTGCAGTTCTGTCTCGCACCGTTCAAAAAAACAAAAAAAATTGGCATACTTCAGTTTACTGACCGATCATTCCATGAGTTTTTTAACCAGTTAGTTATGCATCACATTTCGAGTTGCGTGTACGCCTTTATTCTTTAGTACTCTACACCAGCCAAAGGTTTTCTCCACGAATCTAAACTACAAGTTACCATGATGTACTTACACTTGGTTTATTGTTTCATCAGCGAGTTGCTTCAGCTGCGGCTTGAGACAACACTTCACAGATAATGTGACTACAGTATCACTATATCCAGTTGTAAAAGCACGCGATTCCTGAACATTTGTTCAGCTCGTCACGACTTATTTCCCTTATATCAGGCTGTCTGCTGGATCAAGAACAGAACAATGGACTAGGTAACCGCAGACAAAGCTGATGCATCATTAGCTCTTTGTTGATTACATGGTACATCTCATAGTGGGCGCCTCACAGTTAGTTGAGTTCGGGACTTCTCGTTAACCGGCTCTAGTAGAGTAGAGAAGTATGGTGCAGTTACAAAAATATACACTAAAGTAAAGGTGAGAAGGAATGGCAAAATTAACACAGCAGTATAAAGCAAGCACTAGCAAACCAGTATTTTGGCGGGGTGCCATTATAAAGGATGACAAAAATAACGAAATAGCAGATAAACACAAAAGAGGCATCTAACGGACAGAGATCCTCTTGATGTAACTTTATACTCTAACCTGTGGGTTCTCCCAGGAGGTTCTCTGCCAGCTAAATGCCATTTTTGTATTTATTTGTTGTTTCGTTGTTTTCGCTTTCCTTTATAAAGGCATACCACCGAAATATTTGTTTAATACTGTTGTTTTACATTTCTACGTGCTCATCTCATTCCTTCTTGTGCCGTTTCTTCTGACATTTATTCTTTATAGTAAAATGATAAAGTAAGAGAACACAGTTTTGTAGGATTAGACCTCTAAAAGATCATAAGCAGACCACTTTAGTGAGGCGTGAGAGAAAGAAAAATCACAAGAGAATTACCTAGGGTTCGAACCTGGGACTTTGGTAGGACGAGCAGCCGTCTAGCTAGGAGAGAACAGCGCACTAACGAACTGCGCTATCTCGCACCACTATCCCGGTTATAGTAAAACGAGCGTCTACAGGGAAGTTAACATGTAATAAAATATTCTACATAGCATGTATAGACAATGATTAAAAAGTGCTGCAAATATCATCTCTTTACTACGTTAGTTAGTTATTTAGTTAGTTGGTTGGTTGGTTGGTTGGTTGGTTGGTTGATTGGTTGGTTGGTTGATTGGTTGGTTGGTTGATCCTCTTGGGCCAAAGGCGGCGCATAGGGCGGAGGACAAAGCTCTCCATGTCTGGTGATTCCTTACTACTTGCTTTAGATCTTTAGTGTTTCTGATGAGCATTGTTGAACACTCCTTGGTGATAACTCTTAGTGTGTCTTTGGGTCTTTCCCGCTTTCTTTTACCCCCCCCCCCCCTTTTTTTTCCAATCCCCACCCCCGCCCCCGGTGACCACGTAAACTTCGCAGACGATATAGCACGTCTGAGCTCCACACACGCTGTTGCGCAGGAGAAAATAAACCAACTCCAAAATATCTCTAAACAAATTTGCCTGGAAATCAACTCAGCAAAAACTAAAGTTCTTGATCTTTACTACGAACTAAACCTGTTCCACGACAGAACATCCGTCACTTGATGAGACAGTGTCATGTCAGGGCCACTTTGGGAGAGTTTTTGATGTTCAGAGTAAGGCTTTTCTGTTCATTTTCTTTGGCCACTTTATCCAGGAGATTTTGCAGGTCTTGTTGGTTCTCAGCTATCAGTACTGTGTCGTCAGCATACCGAAGGCTGTTAATATTCTATCCTAAAATTGTTATGCCTGGTTCTGTGATGATCGTTCTTAGAATATTCTCGCTGTACAGAGAAAAAAGGTCTGGAGATAGTACATATCCATGTCGCACCCCTTGTTTTATAGGTTGATATTTTCTAGTTCTGTTTTCAACTGGAATTGCTGCTTTTTGGTGCCAGTATAGATGTTTTACAATCCTCAGGTCTTTGCCGTCTATATTGTCTTCAAGCATTTTAATAATTTCATTATGTTTCACCTTGTCGATGTTTGATTGTAGTGCATGTGCAAAGAATTCATTGCACTATTTCTTGTACATGTTCAGAATACTAGCCCCCCCCCCCCATGTTTCATTACTGAATATGTTATAATGTTATACTCGTAGAAGTAACGACTCATCATTTATTGCAATGTTGCTCCGTTCTCGTTACTTTAATCCAAGTCAGTGTTATGTTTTTTTTCCCTTCTTCTGATTGTTACATTGTAGCGCTCTGCGGCGTCAGTTACATCGGTTAAACTAGCAGGTCCTTATTACTGTTGTAACCAACGACTGACCCAAACGCCAACAGTTTTCATAGTATCGCATTGTGGAAGAGTCGTTATAATTCATTGATCATGCTAGGATGCTTTGAAACCGGTACCTTTCAGAAATACCGGTTCTCACAGAACTCCACTCCGTAATTCATACTTTGCTTTTTTTAACGTAAAATTAAACACACTTTACACACATCTGCAGGGATCTGTGCCATTTTTTTCCCCCTGACCTTATTTTCGGCGAGATTTAATCTTTAGAAAATATTCTCATGCTGGACCAGTGTTGAAACTGGTTGAATCTCCTCCATACAGCCTGTTGGTGCCATTATCCTTCAGCTGATTTCGCTGGTTGCTTTTTACTAGGTTTTTTAATACTATAAACCGGTCACAGTAACCGGTGACCTTCAAAAGTTTCGATTTGTCTCTTTTAATCGCTGTTTTACCGCTTATTGTCGGTTAACGCGATCTCTGGTTATGTATAGTTATATGCGAGAATGTCGACTATAAACTGTATAACTATAAAATAGTTGCGTGATTTATACTAGAGAAAGTGGGCTTGGAATGACTGCCAGCTGTACAGTGCGTTAAATTACTCACAGTCCTAGAGATGGCGTAATTAAGGACATTCAAAATATTCTTCATACAAGTAGAAGGAGGAAACAGAAATATGACAGAATAGAACTCTGTTCGTTTTCTCATTGGAAAGATGAGTGAATACCTTGTCCCTGGATGTTGCTTCAGCCAAGATCGTTTAGTAAACAAAGCTAATTGAATGATTCGAGTGGTGCCAGGCGGTTATCGAGTGCAAGCGGCTGCGAGTAGGCAGAGTGAGGATAGCGCAGATTCTTGCTTCCTGTTCAGTCCTTGATGCTTCACTTACGGACCTGGAACTATTCTTTGATGCTGCCGAATCCCATCCGCTGAATTTCCTAGGCATGTTTATGATCCACGTGGTCTCCTTGCTTTGCTTTTTTTTTATTATACACTCTTTCTCGTTATCTCTTATATTGCCTCTCTTATTGTATCTCTCTTATCCTGTATCTTATATTTGTGAATGTAATCGTTTCTGTTGGCACTCTTAGGTATGTTTTGTTTTTCTTGTAATTTGTATACTCATATTAAATGGAATGTGTGGTAAGGATGAAAGATGGAGTGATGAAGGGCAGAGTGTAAGACGGGACGGCGAACCCAATTCTTGGCCCATTGAAAATAAAGATCATTCATTCGTTCTCTCTCTCCCCTTCTTCCTTCCAAAGTTCTAAATTATGTGTGCCATTTTGCAAGGCCATGTCAGGGTTCCAGAGAGAGAGAGAGAGAGAGAGACAGACAGACAGACAGAGAGAGAGAGAGAGAGAGAGAGAGAGAATCTCTCTTCGTCAGATACAGAAATGTTACAGAGAAGAGAGGAAAAATTTTTTAAACCTGGCATAACTGATCTTGTTGAGATTCTTCTTAAAATTGTCGGTGCAGTTAATGAAATCTTTTCGTTAAGATATGAACAGCATGATACTCTCAACCAGCAGAATCATTGGACACTAGATCAGCAATGAGATTGTGAAGAAATAGCCTAGAATTTTTAAATTGTATTATTTATTTATTTAGTATTTTCTCTAGATAGTGTTATAGGTCGCACAAAAACCGTCATAGATCAGCGGTTTCCAATCTTCTTAAAACTTGGTTCCAGACTACCAACAGTACGTGATCTAGGACCCGTGGGAAAACAAGAAAAAGAATGAATTCAACCAAAATTATTTCAATAAGTTGTAGACAGTGTGATTGTTTTAATATTTAAGTTTTTATACATAAATAATTTTCCCAACATCTTGAATTTTTAACATTTAAACTTATTTTTTTAATTTCTTTTTTCCTTTTTTCTTTCTTTTTGTTTATTTCTGTAAATAATATTTTCTCACGACCTTAGCTCAGAAGCCCCTCCGACATTAATTTGGTTTGTGACTTGAGGTTCAGAACAGCTGGTTTAGGTGATAGCTTGCCGTCTTGGCTTTATCCCCTTCTGATGTACAGAGAAAGACTGGGCAGTGCTCTTCCGGTTAAAGCTTGCCGTTTTGGTTTAATCCCCCGTGTGATGTACAGAGAAAGACTGGCCAGTGCTCTTCCGGTTAAAGTTTGCTGTTTTGGTTTTATCCCCTGTGTGGTGTACAGAGAAAGACTGGCCAGTGCGCTTCCAAGTAGCATCATTTTTGTTTTTTTTTTCAAAATGAGAAACAGTGAAGTTTTTTCGTACTGTAAAGTGAGTTAGGTACAGTGCCATGCTTCTAATTAGTAACCACGACAACAAGACTCATCTGTTTCTCAATATTTTATAATTTTTCGTGTAAGTTCCACGATATTTATTTTAATTACAAAAGTGGTGAACGCAAGCTGGCATTCGCATCAATAGGAATATGGTCGTTAGTGAATGTTTGTGATCCTGCATTCATGGGTCGACCAGGCTGTAGAAACAAACTACCTGGCGAGATCATGCTGAGAAACTTCTCTGTCAGTGTTTGACTGAAAAAAAAACACCAAATAATTTCGCGTAAAAAAATTAGTTCTCGTAAAATTTGATTTCAAGTAAAAAGATTTATATGAACTGTTAAAATTTCCAGAGTAAATAAATCTGAACTGTTGAATTTTTCAGAGTAAACATTAACTGTTCAAGTTTCCGGTATATTCGTCAATTGTAAACTTACCAAAATAAATAAATATGAATTGTTGAACTTTCCATAGTAATTAAACATGAACTGTTAAAGTTTACACACAAAAAATATAAACGGTTAAAGTTTACACAATAAATACATATGAACTGTTAAAGTTTGTTTACAGAATAAATAAATATGAACTGTTAAAGTTTACAGAATAAATAAATATGAACTGTTAAAGTTTACAGAATACAATCGGCCCAATGGTTTGAAACTCGAACACCTTGAAACTCATTTGAAGAAAATCCATTGTGAAACTAAAAAATTCGAAAGTCGAACAAAACAAATGCATCCATATAAGAAAAGAGTCACGTGGTCATATCTCCCGTGGCTTTGGTTCAGTGAGACCAGATTTCCGTGTGTGTTTTCCAAATATATTTTTATTGCGATTTTTTAGGACTTAAAAAAAAGTATCGTTAAAATTAACACATTCACGAAGGCACCAAAGAAAGTTACCAGTGCTGAATAGCATAAGAGAAAAAAATGTAGCAACCATGATAGAGGTGAAAAGGAACTTATCACTAAATGGAAAGTGATACACGTGTATCAGAGCTGGCGGTTGAATATGAGGTGGCTAAGTCGACCATATCGGCCGTACTAAAGAACAAAGAAACCATTAAAGCGGCTAATATGGCGATAGGGTAGAAATCCTTTATCAGTAAAGGCATCGTAAGATGTAAGCATTGTTAGAGCGTATTCGTTGATGTTTGTCAAGAAGGAGGTGAAAAAAATTGTCTTACTGCAAGTTTTGTGTAAAGATCTCATACTGACATTCCGATGAGCCAACGTGGTAACGTCAAAGTGTAATTTAATGTGAAATAATTGAATTTCAGTGTTAAATCGTGTGAAGTCCTGCCCGAAACCTTCGCTGTACTTGTGTGACATGTCCAATTCTATCATTTTGTGAGATACCAGATATTTTATGCAAATCGTATAGCCTAGTTGCCATCTTAATCCTCCACTTCTTTTCTTATAGGTTTGTTAGTACTGCTGCGTGTGTGTGTGTGTGTGTGTGTTTTATTTCCTATTGTTTGTTTCACCGTATTATTTTCCGATGTGGATGAATAGGTAAATCAACAGTTTAGTAGTTCGATACGTGAGAATATTTCACTGGAGTATAATTATTTCACCGGAATGGCAAGATAAATATTTTCCCTGAACACCAATGGATTCGTACAGTCATGGAGATCTCTGCTGTGGAACTATACGCCAAGGCCAGGCGCACATTTCATGATTAGTGTTGGGAAAGCCTCCACTTGTTGCTTTTGAGAAGCTGGTACAGTGGAACAATGTCACGTTATAGGAATGGGTACAGTCATAACAACCGACCAGCCAGTACAGGGGTATACTTCTCTATGTGGGAGAATAAGATGCAGGAACTTGTGGTGAGAATTTTTTTTTACATTTATTTATGTGATTATCATGTTCACTGTCTCCCTAGTTATGCCGTCATCATTGTATATGACTATATACAGTAACTGTATGAGAGTCGGGTGTGTACGTATTTTCCACATTCCCGGGGGGGGGGGGTGGAGTGAGAACACGGTGCAGCATGAAGTAACTGCCTGTGACTCACAGCTGACTGATGGAATCAGGTTTGGCGGACCAAAGCCGACAAAATTGACAGTGGTCTGCCTTTCCCGTGGTGCCCCCTAGCTTAGCCTGGCTAAGGAGGCACATAGATCGTTGTGGTCTCCATAGCAGTGGAGTCAGCTAAAGAAGTATTGCGCCCTTCACTGTTTTGTGGGCTTCGCTTCACAGCAAAGAACATCCCGCTGCCAGTTTTAGAAGATAGAACTTTACCTTGGGCATTTCATTTCATGCCTTTTTCATCGTTTTCTCTTTCCTCAGCATGCACCGCGCGCGCGCGTGCGCACGCACACACACACACACACACACACACACACTCACTCACTCACTCACTTGATTTTGCCATATTGTATTTGTTGCTTCCCTTGGATCCTCCAAATAGAATGTGATTCCGGAGATAATTAGTGGTTTTCGTTGTTGTTTGACATCTTTTGTTCCACAGCTCATCGTCTTTGTCGAGAGTGCGCCACGCTGCGATATTACGTGTTCACGTGGTCTCCGTGTAACATTAGCGGCCTTCTTTCCCTGCTTACGTCAAACCACCCGGTGATCAGCAGAGTTTGTTGTCTCAACGTGAAACATTACGTATGAAAGAAACAAACAAACGGGAAAACAAAACAGCCGGCTGCTGGTTTACTTTGTCTTCGTGCTTTCTGTGCTGTTTTCATGCAGAGTGTCGAATGCTTAATCTGACACATGACCACGTTATTCTTGAGTGAAGTGGCTCAGTGGTGATGTAAGAAAGCAGCGGGAGGGGCCGCAGAAGTGGTGAATACGAAGAAGTATCCGGTATAGATAGCTTATCATTTGTAGCAGATGTATGCCAGGAGAAACGTTAGGAGACACATTGTAACACAAATATTGTTTTCTATTACTGTGTCTGCTTGTGCACGCCCAGTAGTGGCAGAGAACTTATCAACATAATGCTGGGAAAATCCCAGAAACAGCTAACTTGTACCCACTTCAAAACCGATTTATAAGAAGGAAAGTTTAGGTATGAGTAATTAATGCACTCATAGGAATTTCCTATTATTTTTTTTTTTTACTGTGGCATTGAAATGACAGAGACATAGAAGGGGGGGAGAGAGAGAGAGAGAGAGAGAGAGAGAGAGAGAGAGAATGAATGAATGAATAATCTTTATTTTTCAAGGGTAAAGAATTGGGCACGCAGGACCGTCTTACATTCTGCCCTTCATCACTCCATCTTTCATTCTTCCCACACACTTGATTTAGTAAAAAAAATACAAATTAAATTAGGAAAAATATATCAAAAGAGTGTAAGATTTAACTATTACATTCAAGGTAAAAGAGAAGAAGTCATTAACCTAATAAAATAGCACTCACGCACACATACACACGCAGACATATACATAAATAAAAATACATTGTAAATCATCTTCTAACATACGTTTTTTTTTAACAAACATTAAAATAATTTCTAACAATATCTAACAAGTTGCTTTTTTAACTATGTCATTGAAGTACTTGATGGTTTACGAGCCATGTGTTGAGAGAGTGCTGGCTATTTTATGGAGGCATATAATTACAAGCAAGTAAATAATGAAACAGGTTTGAGTTAAAGGATGAAGTATTACTAATGGATTTTAAATTGTAGGGGAGGGTGTTCCAGAGCTGTACTGCAGAATATGCAAGGCTTTTCTTGTACAGATCAATCCTGGGTTTAGGAAGAAGACAGTTTTTTAAACGCTGGCTATGTTTAGTGTTATACGTAAACAGTGACCACAAATAAGGCGGAGCATTGTGCGACAGAATTCTGTGAACAAACTTAACTTTGTTAAAAATGATTCTATTTTTGAGGGGTAGAATTTTGAGTTGTTTGTGTTGATCTACAGTCTGTACTGGGTGTTTGTCACAAATAAGATTTAATGCTCGCTTGTGAAGTGAGTGGAGCCTTTTTGTGTTTGAGACTGAGCATCCATCCCAGATTGTGGAACAGTAATCTAAGTGTGTTTGTATGTGTGATATGTAGTATATTTTTCTTGTGTCTTTGTCGATAAAGTGTTTAATTTTGGCTAATTGGTAAACTTTCTGTGCAATCAAATTTGTTAGGTTATGTACGTGAGAATTCCAAGTTAAATGCTGATCAGTGATGAGTCCTAGGGTTTTATGTTCATGAACATTTTCTATTGCCTTAGTCCCAGCACAAAGCTGTAGTGAAGTTTTAGTTGCATTTTGCAGTTTCTGTCTTGTAGTGATGAGCATGGATTTTGTTTTGTTGGTGTTTATCAACATACCATTTTTATTACTCCATTTAATCAAACTGTTTATATCATTTTGGAGCGTTGTCTGTAGTTTATTGATGTCATATTCACTATTGTAAACAGTACAGTCGTCAGCGAAAAGATCACATGAAGAGTGCTTTAAATGTAGTGGTAGGTCGTTAATATAGATAGCAAAGAGAAGAGGACCAAGAATGGAGCCTTGAGGAAAACCAGTATCAACCACAGACGAGCCAGATGTTTTGTTTCTAAAGCAAACTACTTGTTTTCTACCTGGGAGAAAAGATGTAATACATTTTGTTAGGTCAGGGTGTAATCTATAGCCTTCCAGCTTTTTTGCAAGAATTTCATGATCAATCATATCGAAGGCTTTCTTAAAATCAACAAAGACAGCACCACACAATTTGTCATCATTTATATTAGACAGCCAGCTTTCTGTCATTTTAGTTAATGCTGTGTGGCAGGAGTAATTTGGTCTAAAACCTGACTGACTGTCTATTAGTAGATTGTTTTCTTGCATGTGTAGCAGAGTTAACTTTTGTATATGTTTTTCAAGAGGTTTTGATAGTGATGACAGAATGGATATGGGTCTATAGTTTGAGAGGTCACTAGTCTGTCCAGATTTAAAAAGAGGAAAAACTTTGGCGAGTTTAAAAGCGTCAGGGAAATATTTTTTGTCAATACACAAGTTGTATAAGTATGTTAGTCTGTCTGTGATAACTGGTGCAGCGTAGCGTAGTATCTTGTTACTAATGTCATCACATCATGCTGAGTTAGTGTTCTTTAAGGACCGGATGTAGTTATAAACCTCCCGACTGTGAGGAAAGGAATATTAGTTTGTTTTAGCTTTACACATTTACTGTCGCTGAAAGTTTTCAACACGCTCAGGTCGCAATTAGGGGTCGGTAATGAAGATTTTAGAATACTAATTTCTTCCCTAAAATGTTCACTGAAGTTAGTGCAAGTATGTTTACCATTAAGTGTTTGTGGGTCAGTTTGCTTCCTTTTATTTACAAGAGTATTAATCGCTTTCCAGATTGATTTACTATCAGTTTGTCTTTCACTAAATTTTTGAAGTAATTTTTCTTTTCCTGCCTAATTAAATCTTATATCTTATCTTATATCTTATATCCTTCCCGTGCCGTTAGACGTCACATAGGGCTCGCAAAGTAGTTCGCCAATTTTTCCTGTCTTCGGCGAGTCCCTCAACCTCAACAAAGGATTTTATGCCTGTTAACCTGGCCTCTCTTAATAATGTCCTCTTCAGAGTTTCACGCGGTCTGCCCCTTTTTCTTCGGCCTGTTGTGTTCCACTTGATAGCTTGTTTTGGGATTCTCTGATCATTTCTTCTCATCAGGTGACCAGCATATGTCCATCTCCTTTTCCTGATCACCCGTGAGACTGGTTGTTGTTCAGTCATCTGTCTTATCTCTGCATTGTTCTTGAATTCATTCCACTTGATGCCGAGTATTTTCCTTAGGCATTTGTTTTCAAAAGAGTCTAATTTCTTTTCTATTTCTTTAGTTGTTTTCCAGCTTTCGCATGCATAAATGAGGGTGGATATTACATTTGAATTGAATAGTCTTAACTTGGTTTTTGTGCTTATAACTTTTGAATTCCATATGTTCTCAAGATTCTTGAAGATTGATGCTGCTTTTGCAATTCTGATCCTAACTTCCTTTCTAGTGTCACCATCCTGGTCTATGTAGCTGCCAAGGTATGCAAATTGATTGACTTCTTCAATATCTATCCCTTCTATGTGTATTTTTCCATTTTGATTGATGGGAATTTTCATTATTTTTGTTTTGTCCTTGTTAATTTCAAGTCCTATTTTGCTAGCCAGTGAAGACAGGCTATCTGTTGTTTTCTTGCATGGAATTCACATTATTACTGATAAGAGTTATGTCATCAGCAAAATCAAGATCTTCTAGTTGGGTCCCATGTACCCAGTCAATACCTGTGTTACCTGTGCAGCATTTTGTCATTATGAAGTCTATTGTAATCCCAAAAAGTAAAGGAGACAGTATACATCCTTGTTTCACGCCTGTTTCAATCTGGAACCATTCACTCATCCCTTCTTCTGTCTTGACTGCACAACCATATCCATTGTATAAGTCCTTAATGATGTTGACAATTTTAGATGGTATTCCATATAGACATAAAATTCTCCATAATGAATCTCTGTGTATGCTATCAAATGCCTTCTTAAAATCTATGAAATTCAGTATTAATGGTTTCTGCTTTTCAATATGTTCTTCAAGTATTATTCTGAGAGTAAAGATCTGGTCGAGACAGCTTCTCCCTTTTCGAAATCCTGCTTGTTCTTCTCTAATTAAATACTGCACCTTATTCCTAAGTGAACGATAGCTACTGAAATTTCTGTTTTTGTGAGCTTCATCCCGTTTCCTCATCAGTTGCAATATATCGGGAGTTATCCACAGGGATTTTGTTACGTGTTTTACTCTCATTTCTTTGATGGGGACATGCTTGTCAAAAATATTTCGAAATATCTTGATCCAGTATTCGATAGCCTCATCTGGATTTGTTAACTGGAAAACTTACGTAAGAGGCGAAGCTTTTAGATCAGTTAAAAATAATTCCAAGTTAAAGTTTTTAAAGTTTCTATATTTGATGCTGGTATGTTTGTGTTTCGGTATTTTATACCCCTTATGTGACCATGTACAGCAGACCGGGTAGTGATCACTCAGCGACACATGAGGGACATTACATTCAGTAATGTTTCCTGGATCAGCTACATAAATATGATCTATTAGTGTTGATGATGATTCAGCAACTCTAGTAGGTTCGTTAACAATTTGGGAGAAGTTGTAAGATGTTAAAATGTTCTTCCATGTAGGATTTGGCTGATTAAGATCTATATTGAAGTCGCCTAGAATGATTATGTCCTTGAATTTATGAGTTACAGCATCATCCATCATGTTCGCAAAGTGATCATACCACTCGGCTGAAGCATTTGGATTTCGGTATATAAAACTAATTAGAATTGGACTAAGATTTGATATATTGATTTCTAGCATAATACATTCAACCTCTGATGTTTCCAGGTCTTCTCTTCTACAAAATTTAATTGTGTTAGAAATGTAAATGACTAAACCTGTCTCTAGCTTCCTAGCTGGGTCGCGCCTGATCAGATTAAAACCATCTGTTCGTATATCATTGTCTGTGATGTTTTTATGTAATCTGCTTTCAGAGAAACCAAAAATATGAAAATGTTGTTGAAGTATATGTGTAACCTCAGAGAGTTTTCCTAACAAATGATAAACATTTAAATGGCCAACACGTAGGCCATCGTGTCGCAGCCACTCCTCCATTTTCTGAGTCACTATAACAATGTTAGAAATATTATATTTCAGTAAAAATAAAATAACTGGTCAGACTTCAATCATACAATTATAGGTATACGTTTAAGCTAGTAGAGATAATGAATCTAACTAAGTTTATAATATACTGACAAATAATGGGAAAAAGTACAAAAATCAACAATGCAGTGAACGTTATGTAAGTGTAAATTGTAAAAGACTTGATGACAATATTAGCTGTAAGCTAGCACTAAGAAATGTCTGTTCTGCTGTAAGAACTTCTGTGGTTTTTTGTTTTTGTTCAGTTAAATTTATCTACAGAAGTTAAAGAGTGCTGGAAGTTTCAAGCTATCTAGTATCTGTATGTGGGTGTTGAGTGTTGACTGTGTAGCAGGGACATCATATACGCGTGGCTCAGAGCTGCAGGACTAAACTGCATTAGATATTGTATCTGAAAGTTCCACGGATAATGGTTCGAGGTTCTTGTGTTTGTGTCCTGTACAGCTGTTGTGGTATTCCTAAGTGGTGATTGTGCAGGAGTCTCCATGTGCTTCATTTTGCTTTCCCTCTCACTGTTGTTTTAAAGAACTTAGAAATAATTATAAGAATATTTTGTTGAATAGTCCGTCTTCTGTGTCTTTTCATTTTTGTTCACAATTCTTTATGTTTGATTTCCTGCTCACTGTTGTAATGTGAAGCGGAACGTTAGAAAAAGGGTATTACGGCGCTGTATAGGGCCAACAATTGAAATTAACAAAGACAAAACAAAAATTATGACATTTCTCTTTAATCAAGAAGGAAAAATATACGTAGAAGGAACAGCGGTTGATAAAGTAAACCAATTTGCATACCTTGGCAGTTACATTGACCAGGAAGGAAGTTATAATTCGAATTGCAAAAGCACCATTGTCCTTCAAAAATCTGGAGAAAATATTCAATTCAAAAGTTACAAGCACAAAAACCAAGTTAAGATTATGCAATTAAAATGTGATATCCAACCTCATTTGTGCATGCAAAAGCTGGAAATCTCATCTAAAGAAATAGACAAGAAATTAAACCCTTTTGAAAACAGATGCCTCAGGAAAATACTTGGTATAAAGTGGAATGAATTTAAAAACAACACAGAGATAAGATTAGAAAAAGGAAGATGGACAATCATGTAGGCCACGTGATGAGAAGAAACAATCAGAGAATACCAAAACAAGCTGTCAAGTGGAAGAAGAAAAAGAGGTCGACCACGTGAAACTCTAAGGAGGACATTGTTAAGAGAAGCCAGTTTAATGTGCATAATATCCCTTGATGATGAAAAACTCGCCGAAAACAGGAAAACGTGGCAAACAACTATGCGACCCCTATGTGACGTTTAACGGCACGGGAAGGATGTAAGATGTAATATAGAGCCAGTATTGCTATATGTTTGTGGATCTTGGACAGTCAGCAAAAAGATGACAGAGAAACTGGAATGTGGTTTTGGAGAAAGATACAACAAATACCATAGTTGAAATGATAAGAAAAAATACAGTGACATTTCTTGGATTATGTCGTGAAAAGACATAAGCTAGAGAAACTAGTAATGGCTGGAAAGTTCAAGGGAAAAAAGAAACAGAGGAAATCCAAAAGAAAAAAATAATTCAGTGGACTGGCCAAGTAGGGTAGGAAAAAAAGAAAAGCATCTGAACTAATTGGAAACACCAAGGACCACACAAAATGGAGAAGCAACACTGTCTGGCTCATCATCATCATCATCATCATCATCATGCTGACTGGTGTTGGCTATTATGCTTCTCCAGAGTACACGATCCTTCATGCAGGCCATCAACTCAGTTGGTGATCTCCTCTCACACTATCCCGTCAGACTGTCCAGTATCATTTCTCTTGGTCTTCCTCTTGATCTTCTTCCTTCTATTTTTCCTGTTGTTATAATATTTTCAATGCCCCCCTCCTCTCATTGCATGTCCTATGAAAGTACAGTGTCTCTCGCTTATTTTTTTGATAAGATTTTTTATCTGTCCAGCTCTTCTCATACATTCTTAATTAGTTATTTTTGCTATCCAGGGGATTCACAACATTCTTCTAATAAACCACATTTCTGCTGCTTCCAATGATTTTTGTGCAGACCTGCCTATTGTCCATGATTCACTTCCGTATAACAAGATAGGTTCAATATAGCATTTTAGGACTCGTTTTCATTGATAAGGATGTGTTGAAATGCTGTCTTTGGTTGGCCTATTCTGTTCCTAATTTATGTTCTGCATTTCCCATCTGAAGTTATTACTGCTCCATGGTATTTGAATTTGTGCACCTGCTTTAGAATAGTTCCGTTTAATTTTATACTGCATTGTTGGTGGATTCTGTTTCTTAGATATAACCATAGTCTCTGTCTTTTTGATGTTCAAAGTAAGGCCTTTCTGTTCACTTTCTACTGTATTTATCTAAGAGATTTTGCAGGTCTTGTTGGTTCTCAGCTATCAGTATTATGTCGTCAACATACCGAAAGTTGTTATTATTGTATCCTCTAATTTTTATGCCTGGTTCTGTGATGATCGTTCTTAGAATATTGTCGCTGTACAGAGAAAAAAGGTCTGGAGATAGTACACATCCTTGTCGCACCCTTTGTTTTATAGGTTGACATTTTCCAGTTTTATTTTCAACTGGAATTGCTGCTTCTTGGTGCCAGTATAGATGTTTTACAATCCTCAGGTCTTTGCCGTCTATATTGTTGTCTTCAAGCATTTTAATAATTTCATTATGTTTCACCTTGTCGAGTGCCTTAGTGTAATCAATGAAGCATAAGTAGAGATCTTTCTGTACTTCTGAAGCTCTTTCTGTTAGTATTCGTAAAGCATAAATGGCATTGTGTGTTCCCATTCCTTCAACAAATCCAAACTGTTCATCTGCTATTTCCATTTTTATCTTTTTCTTTGTTCTTCTTATAATGATTCTCAGACGTAGCTTCGTTATGTGACATGAGAGGCTGATAGTCCGGTGGTCGTCACATTCCTTTGCACCTGGTTTCTTTAGTAGTGCTATAAACTTGGATTTAATCAAGTCACTGGGCATATGACCACTGTTGTAAATGTCATTCGGTGACTTGGTTATTATGTTTTATTCCTATCTCCTCTAACGCCTGTCAGGCTCACCACATAATAATAATAATAGTAGTAGTAGTAGTAGTAGTAATAGTAGTAGTAGTAGTAGTAGTAGTAAATAAATAAATAATTGTATGGTGAGAACTGTCCACGTAATTTAGCAATACTTAAAAAAAAAAAACGGCCACAGTAAAATATCAGCGAGTGGATGTGTCAAATTATACACATGAACCTGGTTTCGGTGTCACTCACCACGAAATAACGGTTATGATTACCTGCTGTCCAGAACAGGTGTGCGTGGGCGTCAGAGGTGTGATCTCGTGTGGAAGGTGTGTTGCCAGAGCGATCAGGTATTTGTTTTCATGTAGGTCTGTGGGTTATTACTGGGAGAACAGGTGACAGGATGTGTGTGACAGTTGTAGGTGAACTTGGTGGAGAGAAAAGAAGAAAACGAGAGAGAGAGAGAGAGAGAGAGAGAGACATTAGATATTATCAGCATTGTCTTTATCAAAGGAAAGAAGCATATATATATATATATATATTATATATATATATATGTTGTATCATTATCATCGTCAAGAAAAGAGCACACCTTAGCTATTATCGTCATCATTGGCATCATTGGAAAGGAGATTGGCGTTCGATATATGATTTTCATGATCAGGCATGCGTTAGATGTTATCGTCACTATCATCAAAAGAGAGCAGTAAGCATTAGATGTTATCGCAGTAAGCATTAGATGTTATCATTATCATCAGCATGAGAAAGCAGCATAGTTTAATAGCATGGATACGATGTGCTGAGAGATTAATGGCTGAAAAATGTGTAATAAGATTAGTTTACAACATTCTGAAGCAAACTTTCTCTGTTCTCCTTCTTTTCTAAATCCAGAAGTGTTGTTTGCTGAGTGGCAGAACAAAGTCAGAGAATATCGTAACATCTTTGAAATATACTAATATCTTGTAAATAACATTGTAAGCAAATGAATTTAACAAAACAGGAGGCTTTAGAAAGAAAAAGTTGAGAAAATAAGCCAAAGCGTTGAAGTTGTATTACTCGGCAGGGGGTTATTATTAGAACCAGTTTTACTGCAGTCGCCATCCCTTTTTTAAAAGAGGGAGATAAATCTCAGCTATATATGATGCGGCAGGAGCACGTGTTGGGAGCTAACGGGTGAAGAGCAAGTGTACACGCGCGCCAAACGGCGGGCCCTCGTGATAGCAGCTAGATCTGTGAGCGTTTAAGTAAATCATTTGTGCCAGTCTGAGAAGCAGATCTAGCCTCCTCAGTGCGGATAGAAGTGTTTTGAAGAAATTTGAAATGTTTTCTGACGGGGGGCAATAATATCTGATGAAGAGAGATGAGCATGCTGACAGATGGTAAACCGCTTCATACGAAAAAAAAGGGGGGGGGGGGAAAGAAGGGAATAAAACGCGTACAAGGCAAGTTTTACCAGGGGCAGACGCAGAAAAGAAGAAAATATTTTAAAAAACGGGACAAATACAAACATTCTTTTGGCCACTAAAGTAGAACGTTCCAGGTTGATAGCGGAGAAAACGGTAGCAAAAAATGAAATAAATACGGAAATGCCACTCATCTGTCTGATAATCGTTCTCCTGTATTTTCCTCTCACTCTGTGCAGGATCATCAGACGACTTATTCATCGTTCAGTTTATGTTGCTAGTCTGTATTATTTCCTTTCCATTTCATCTGATTTTTTCAGATTCTTTGTCTTTATTCCTTATTGACAGAAGCCTATTTCTGCATGTTCCTTGTACGCGAATGTCACACACACCTTAACTGGTCATATATTGTGTATGGCAAGATGAAACCCTTACAATTATCATATAAACCAGTGTTTCCCAGGCGTATTTGGGCTACCGCCCCCTATCCTCAATGCGCCCCCGACCATGTACTACTCGTATTAAACTAGGATATGTAATACACAACAAAAAAAAAAAAAACTTCAGCTAACAAACGAATTTATATAACCATATGAAGGAGAACATTTATAACTCACGGACTGCATTATTTCCCCAGCTTTTAACGTGATGGATGAGTTTCATGCAGGGACACGAGTTTCTCAGTTTCAGGTTGAAAAGCGCTAAGAAGGAATTTGTTACTGCCCACGTCTCCTGCTTCGTTTTCTCTCAGTGCCCCCTCAGTCAGTCAATCATTTTCATGTTTCTTGCGGAACTTTGCCTCCTTAACAGCACTTCTGTAGGCCTCTCGGTTGTCAGCAAGATGGCCTGCTGCTGATGCATCCATTTGCAGATTATCAATGATTTCATGCAGCCATCTTCCCCTTGATCTTCCTCTCTTTCTTTTTCCCATTATGTACCCTTCTAAGACAGTCTTCTCTAAATTCTCATGACGTTTAATGTGTCCAAAATATTTAAGTTTTCTCTGTTTAATCCTCTTGACTAGTCAGCCTTCTTCAATATTAAGCTCTTGTGGTATGGATACATTTGTTCTTTTTTTTGTGTCCATATTTGAAGGACTCTTCTGTAGCATTTACATTCAAATGCATTTATGTGTTTCTCAATTGTTATGTTAAGTGTCCAGGTCTCACAGGCATGTGTTGCAGTGGGAAAGATCATCATTATCATCATCAGGTGCCGTGCCGACTGGCGTTGGCTATTATGCTTCTCCAGAGTACACGATCCTTCAGGCCATCAGCTCAGTTGGTGATCTCCTCTCACACCATCCCGTCAGACTGTCCAGTATCATTTCTCTTGGTCTTCCTCTTGATCTTCTTCCTTCTATTTTTCTTGTTGTTATATTTTCAGTGCCCCCTCTTCTCATTGCATGTCCTGTGAAAGTACATTGTCTCTCTCTTATTTTTTTGACAAGATTTTTTTGTCTCTCCAGCTCTTCTCATACATTCTTAATTAGTTATTTTTGCTGTCCAGAGGATTCTCAACGTTCTTCTAATATACCACATTTCTGCTGCTTCCAATGATTTTTGTGCAGACTTGCCTATTGTGCATGATTCACTTCCATATAACAAGATAGGTTCAGTATAGGATTTTAGGACTCGTTTTCTAACATTCATTGATAAGGATGTGTTGGAGACAAAGGAAAAGATGCATGCCCTTAAAAATCTTATTTAATGCCCCCAGTCCTTTCCGACGGGGGGGGGGGGGGGGGGGGGGGGTTAGCACCCACTTTGGGAAACACTGATATAAGCGGTCTCAGGATGTGCAGCCACTATAGAGAGATGGAATTCCCAGACAACTGAAATACGAATCATCACTGACGTAGTGCAGCCAGACTTATTTTATTGACGCATGTTTCATTTGCTTCTTTTTTATTCATATCATCAAGTCATCTTTTGTTAGGCATCTGATTATATCTACTCATCTTTGGTTGTGTGCTCTTAAATTCATTCATGTGAAAGAGACCAAGAGATCAACAACGATATAGATTGGTAAACAATGTTTAAAAAATGCACCGGAATGAGCTTTGTCGGGTGCGGTATGAAAATAAAGGACAGAACAAGCTAGAGCCAGCCTTCCGTGAGGATGGGGTAAGGATAGTGATGATGATGATGATGATGATCCCTTTAATCCAGTGGCCGTTGTTCGTTATCTTGTGTCTAGAGTTTATTATTTCTTCCTTAGTATTCAGGCTGCAAGCGCTTTGAGCGTTCTCTTCTATGTAGTGAGCGGTGAGCTAAATATAAACATTGACTGATAGAAAAGCATAGATAACGGTAGGATAGGGATGATTTGGCTGGTTCGAGTGTGTTCTGGAGATGGTGGCATGAAATAAAATGGTATAGACTGAATGTATGTTGAATGGTGGAAAAATAAATAACAAGTACAACAAACACGTTATTTCAGGCTCAGGTCCCGTGTTAAATTGCATTTTCAATTTGGACGTGTTTGTTTTTCCTATCACCCTCCTCGAAGTTCGCTCCCTTGCATCGTTCAATACTCGGGAATTACGCCTGCCCCAGACGCCAGATTTCCGACCACAGGACATTGCTTATTGAACGTTTGAAATTACTTCATTATTATGGAGGAGTTTTCTTTCTTTTTTTCTTTCTCCCCCATCATTTCTTTGGAGAATCCAATGAGAGGGAATACTGGCCCAGAACATCTGTTGCCGGGGCTGGCTTTCTTAGTATGCTTTGTTTCCCTGTTAGTGTCTGTCTGTCTGTCTGTCTGTGTGTCTGTCTATCTGTCGTTCGTACACTAGGTACATCAGTGGTTGTTACAGGAAAAATGCTAATAAGAGCCATATCGCATTTGAGTAAAGAATTGAAGAGGTAGAGAAGCTTGATCTGCTGATAGAGGCAGTCACGTTTATGTTAGTGCTCTGTGAGATCCCGGGCATGGGTGCAAGGGTTCCCAGTTTTGCTGTGATCCACATTTCTCTCAAACACTTCCATCATTTTTTTTGGTTTTTGTAGCGATAATAAATCATGACAGAATGATAGAGCTGATTGCGTGCGATTAATCTCGAAGATAGTAGACAAATCATTATAGACGTAGGGAAAGCAAAATACTGACTTGAGCCACGAACTCTGGTAGGACAGACAACCGCCTAACCCTGTCCGAAGTCTTACATTCCCGGCAGGGCAACTTAGAAGAGATTAATAATTGAATAAAGATGTTAACAGTGCAAGGACAGCAATACATGAGCATAATACTTAGTGCCCTCCTAAAGCAGACAGAATATGGAACTCATATACAAGGGGTCCGTCAGGGGTACATATTGTCGCCTTACTTATTTAACTTGTATACTGAAAATATAATGAGGAAGGTTAGAGAAGATGTAGACAAAGAATATTACGATGCCATAACAGTTGGAGGTTATGAAATACTAGAGATTAGATATGCTAATGACACAGTATTACTGTCCACAACACAAAAAGAAATGGAAAAACTAATTATGTCAGTCCGTAAGAATAATGAAGAGCAAAACCTCTATCTTAATGCTATGAAAACTAAACTGATGAAAACTGAGAAAACAAATAAGGCAGCTGATATATGTATCAATGAGGAAAAACTGGAAGAAGTGGAGAGTTTTGAATATCTTGGATCACTACTAACTAATAATGGAGATACAGTGAGGAAAATTAAAAGGAGGACATCTATCGCTCTTCAGAAAGTAAAACAACAAAAGAATCTGTGGAAAGGAACAGACAGAAATACAGAAATAAGATTTTTAAGGGCATGCATCTTTCCCATTGCAATATATGCCTGTGAGACCTGGACACTTAACATAACATCTGAGAAACACATAAATGCCTTTGAATGTAAATGCTACAGAAGAGTTCTTAAAATATAATGGACACAAAAAAGAACAAATATATCCATACTACAAGAACTTAATATTGAAGAAGGTTGGCTAGTAAAGAGGATTAAAGAGAGAAAACTTAAATATTTTGGACACATTAAACGTCATGATAATCTAGAGAAGACCGTCTTGGAAGGGTACATAATGGGAAAATGAAAGAGAGGAAGACCAAGGCGAAGATGGCTGCAAGACGTCGTTGATGATCTGCAAATGGATGCGTCAGCAGCAGGCCATCTTGCTGACAACCGAGAAGCCTACTGGAGTGTTGTTAGGGAGGCAAAGTTCCACAAGGGACGTGCAAATGAATGAATGAATGAATGAATACAGACAGATCCTTTCACGCAATAAAACATCTGATAGTTGAGAAGACATAATGAACATTCGTACGTAACCACAACTGGATATCAAAGAAGCCTACTGTAAGAATACCTTCATATGCACCGCTACTTGGATATTGTTTTTTTGTTAAATGCTGGTCTGCGACCATCTCTAGAACCTAGCGAGTTTAGATATGGTCCTCATTGTTAAGTTTAAGGTTCTTTCTCCCTGGGTCGTCATCATTGTTGACTTTAAAGTCTTAGGGCTGGTTTCTCAGATCTTCTTCAGTTAAGCAGAAAACCAGTCCATTCTTTTCGTCACATTCTGAAGAAGGTTGGACCTAGTCTTTTTCTCATTTTTTGTTTCACTTTTCAGTAAAATCAGTTGACAGTTACGGTTACTGGAAAACCTGAATCAGCTGTGAAGGTTTGCGAAAAGAGGGCGATTTTTTTTTTGGGGGGGGGGGGTATAATAAAGGAGATGATATAACAATTAATGATGGGAGAGTGAGGGAGGGAAGATTTATGAAGAATGATAGAGCATATTCTCTATAGTTATGACCTTGTCACGTGGCAGTTACGTGATGTGGCAGGTTACTGACAGTGATGTTATGTACGTGTGTTGTTTGGAACGAAGGAGATAATAAGAGATTGGAGGTCTTGGTATCTGTCATTTAGAGATTGGAGGTCTTGGTATCTGTCATTTAGAGATTGGAGGTCTTGGTATCTGTCATTTAGAGATTGGAGGTCTTGGTATCTGTCATTTAGTAAAATGTGAATATGTTGTGTGTCTGATCTTATGGGTGATGGGGAATATTTTTTATGTACGGGACTTCACCTTGTATTTGTGGTGTGTGATTGTTTTATGCAGCAGAGCATTGTGTGTGAGAGAAGAGGGGATAATGGGATGCGTAAATAAGGAAGCAGCAGCAGCGTCCAGTTAGGGGGATTGGAAGAGGGGGGGGGGGGTCGTGTTTTGTGGTCTCAAGTAGAGAAAGGGGCAGAAACTCAAGTAGTCACCCGCAGCGTCGCCTCCGGCCAATCGTTCAAGGAAGATTCACACGCGGTTTGGACCCCTATGTCCGTGACATTACACCTATTTCAGTCCGCTTAACATTGTTTAAACAAAAAATAAAATTAAGCGGAAAGTGTTTATAGACCAGGATTAGAAAGTGATTATTTGAAATTTGACATGTATTTGTCATTCGTTGCAGTATACATTTTCCACGTCAGTTTAAGAAGGTTTTAACAGTTTCTGCCAGTTATTCACATTATGTTAACACTGTTTTGTTTGTATAGGGAATATTCTTCAATGTGAAACCAAAAGGGACGTAGGAAAAATGTACTTGGTTCTTAATTAGTGCGGAAAAAAAGATAACGTGTATTGTAAACTACATAGTGTAGTTATTGAAGGTATATACACAGTTCGTTGGATATAAGTATACAGATAGAATGTACGAAAGACTGAATGCATGGTAAGACAGACACATTATCAAATAAGAAAGTGTGTAAATGGATAATATGAAATTAGTACTCGATATGAATGGACATATACATCTATTCTGAGGGATCATACTCGCCGAATATGACTATATGCACATTTGTGTGCGAATGTGACTATATGTACATGATGATGTGTTTTATGAAATTTTAGTAAATCAGTACTCATATTTGCAATGAACCTGAATTACTTATGAATGCATGATAGAGTACTGATAAAGTAAGAGAGCACAGTTTTGTAGGATTAGACCTCGAAAAAATCGTAGACAAAACACTTTAGTGAGACGTGAGAGAAAGAAAAATCACAAGAGAAATACCTGGGATTCGAACAACGGACTCTTGTAGGACGAGCATCTGTCTAGCCACGAGAGAACAGCTTAAGTAATGAACTGCGCTGACTCATAACTCCAGAAAAAAAGGTGTTTGTAAGTGTAGTCATTAGTAACTGTTCAGTAGACACGAGGGATCGTGACGCCCAGAAAGAAACGAGGTTATGTCATAGAAATTCCGTACTTAGATTCAGTCTCTATAGCAGGTAGCAACTTTAGACAACATACCCACGGTCTGTTGCCATGTCTTGTGCAATACTTGAACAGCAACAACAACAAACGTTAGAAGATTGAATGTGTTTTCGGATTGAAAGTATTTTAACTGGGATCTATTGTCTGCAACATAAGACGCGTAAATAGCCGCGGGATCGACTGAAACAGTTTTAAGAGGAGAATCTGAGAATTTCATTCTTCGGGGGGAAAACAACAATCAAAAGTTTGTTATCATTGAGATAATGGCGTCCATGTTGGTGTATTCGGTAAGGCTTGAAGTTAAGATTAGTTCTCTCTCGCTTAATTTTGTTCATAAAAATTCAACAGTTTTATGTGTGTGTGTTTTTTTTCCTTGGCACAAATATTTGTTTGTTCAGCGTGAGCACTTTTCTTGTGGCATGAGATCCCGTAACCCCATCATATTCTGTTACTCGCATTTCTTTTGCTAAGCGCGTAGGTTACATGTAGCGCGGCTCGTGGACTCTGTATTTGCTTATACTGTACGAGTTGTATCATGTTGTTTGTGTTTAGTAGACCTCAGATGTGTGCTCACTTTTCAGGTGTGATAACGCAAGTGTTCTCATGTTGTCGGTGAGCGGATCAAGGCGGCAGCATTATTATTGTTAACATTAGCGCTCATTCATTCATTCATTCATCTTTCCAAGGCAGTGCTGCAGACAAGACTTGTCTCAATTTCTCCCTGTCCTTAGTCTTCTGCTGCCAGTTGTCCACACCGAGGGCTCATATGTCTTCTTCCAGATTATCACGCCCCCCTTGTCTTGGTCTGTCCCCAGTTTATCACTTCTAAATAAGCCTTTTTTTGTTGTCTGTCTGTTCTCGTCCTTCCTCTCCAGGTGTCCGAACCATCTCATAATGGTAGTCGTAAGCGGAGACCGGAATAGCGCGTGCATTTCTTGTTTATTTCTAACTTTCCGTTCTTGCGATATAAGATCCTTCAAATCAGTCCAGATACTGTTTTCAAAGATTTTTAGCTGCGCTTCAGCTTGTTAATGTTTCTGATCTATGCGAGACAACTGGTCTAATCTGTGTCTTGTATATATTTAGTTTGATGTTGTGGGACAGGAGTTTTTATTGCAACAAATGTTAACATTAGCATACATAAAATAATTCTAAGTGCTGGATAAACACCAGTAAGAAATCTTACATCCTTCCCGTGCCGTTAAACATCACATAGGGCACGCATGGTAGTTTTTCGCCAAGATGTCCTGTCTTCGGAGAGTTTTTCAATTTCACCAAAGGATGTTATGCCCATTGAATTGGCTTCTCTTAACAATGTCCTCTTTAAAGTTGCACGTGGTCGACCTCTTTTTCTTCGGCCTGTTGTGTTCCATTTGATAGCTTGTTTGGGGATCCTCTGATTGTTTCTTCTCATCACATGACCGACATATGTCCATCTTCTTTTTCTGATCAACCATGAGATAGGTTATTGTTTGCTCATCTGTCTGATCTCTGCGTTGTTCTTGAATTCATTCCACTTTATACTGAGTATTTTCCTTAGGCATTTATTTTAGAAAGAGTCTGATTTCTTATT
The DNA here is from genome assembly GCA_009760885.1 of Achatina immaculata. Classification (NCBI taxonomy): domain Eukaryota; kingdom Metazoa; phylum Mollusca; class Gastropoda; order Stylommatophora; family Achatinidae; genus Lissachatina; species Lissachatina immaculata. The sequence continues at coordinate 416,372 of CM019708.1, read as the reverse complement.
TATTTTAGTTGTTTTCCAGCTTTCACATGCATAAAAGAGGGTGGTATTACATTTGAAATGAATAATCTTAACTTGGTTTTTGTGCTTGTAACTTTTGAATGCCATATGTTCTCAAGATTCTTGAGGGTCAGTGCTGATTTGGCAATTTGAATTCTAACGTATTTTCTGGTGTCACCATTGTGGTCTATATAATAAGAAAAAGTAAGAAATATAAACATGATAATAGCAGAAATAGAGGCAGAAAAGTTTGTATGCGAAACCACAAGTCGCATGGCCAATGTTTTTAAAAATAAGTGAACGATTTTTTTTTTGTTGCTTACATGAGGAGATGTTCATAATAGTAATGTTTATGCGTTCAGAGTTTAAATGAAGATAACATCTGAAACTTTGCAGTTTTATATTTCTTATGGTAAGTGTACAGAATTTTTTTTTTTAATGTTGAGTACACCTGTGTGGGATACACTCGTGGAAGACGACAGTTCCGCAGATATACAGTTGTGATACTTTGTGTAATAGATGTTTAGCAGACTGGTATGTGTGTCTGTCTGTCTATCTGTCCTCTTTATAAATCTCCTTTTTTCTTTGTCTTTCTCTAAGTTGTGTCAAGATCGCAACAGTTTCATCAACACAGTAAATTTATTTTGGTTTTAATTGTAATACATCCCTCTTCTCCAGTTATTGTACAATTTCAATGTTTTACACTTAGCAGTAGTTATAATGCGAGCTCTGACTCCTCTAATTCTGCATTTTTTAAAGCATGCTTATAATTATATGAGTCTCTTCTCTTGTTGTTTAGTTTTATTATTTTACACTTGATTATTAATGAAACTCAAATCATTTTGTTTTATTCTGCAGTTTTAATGTTTTAGATTTTCTTATGGTTATAAAACAAATTATATTCTACAGTTGTAAACGTTTCAGCTTTCTTTTGATTTAAATACAAATCTCTTGTACACTTTTGACTTCCACATTTGTATAATTTTAATGCATGTCTCTTCTTGGTTTCTTTTACAGTTGTAACTGTTTTCACTTTAGCACTGTGTTAATGCAAATCATTTCTGTTATTGTACATACACCTTGTACATTGTAGACTAAATCAGAGTACAGTAAAAATATACAACACAGTTTATTAGTTACTGTCCATGTGTGGGTAAGTCATTTGAGACTGTTTTGTGTGGTTTGCTCGGGGCATCTGGACTTTATTACATAGTTCTGTCATTGAAATATTGTGACAGCAGCTGACACCAGGAAATTAATCTACTATCTTAGGCCTGGTTGAATGAAGAGTGTTATACCATGTGACTAGAGTGACACAAGTCCACACTATGAGGACACAGTGCACACTAACACATATTCATGATCTTTTAGAAAAGAGGAAGAGATATTTTAACAAAAATAAATATAAACTGGGTGAAGCATTGTCCTGGCATTATCCTAGCATTGTCCTAGCTTTGTCCTAGCATTGTCCTAGCTTTTTACCTAGCATTGTCCTAGGTGTCAGATAAAGTGTGAGAGTTCACAAGTCTCTTGTTATATACTGGTATTAGTGAAACAAAAAAAATCAGTTATGAGTGACTGTTTACCTGCATGAAGATGTTCCATTTAATTTGTCCTAAATTATGCAGATCTCTGAGACTTGCTCATCCACACCTGACAAACAATGTGAAAATCTGCACTACATGTTGTATCATCACCAACATTTTTTTGTTTTGTCCCTCTCTGGGTGAAAAGAGAAGCTGTAGAGACTGAGAATGTAAACATTTTTTTTTCTTGTAATAAATATATTTTTTTACCCAATCTCAACATTTTTTTTTCTTTTTCAAGCAGGATTCCATTTTTTTCTTTTAATATGCGTGGCTTTCCACTAAAATCTGTAGCAGAAAGATGACATTTTTGAATCAGCAGTATCTTCCATTTTTTACATTTTATTTCTGAGGATAGTTATATAATATATAACATTTTTACAACACAGTTTATTTCTGAGGATAGTTATATATCATTTTTACAATACAATTTATTTCTGAGGATAGTTATATAATATATAACATTTTTACAATTTATTTCTGAGGATAGTTATATAATATATATAATTTTTACAATACAATTTATTTCTGAGGATAGTTATATAATATATAACATTTTTTACAACGCGATTTATTGCTGAGGATAGTTATATAATATATAAACTTTTTTTACAACACATTTTATGTCTTCAGATAGTTATATAATATATAACATTTTTTACAACACAGTTTATTTCTGAGGATAGTTATATAATATATAACATTTTTACAACACAATTTATTTCTGAGGATAGTTATATAATATATAAAATGCATCAGCACTAACAGTTGTGGTAGAAAATTAACCTTGTTTTTCTACTGAATAGAGATCCTTATGTTGCAATGTTGTTCTTTTTCATAAATGTCCTTAAGTAGCAGTTTCTTTCTATTGACTAGATGTTCTCAATCACAGACACATGCAGTACCCATGTTATTCTGTCCAAGAGAGGTCCTCAAGTAGCCATGTTTTTGTTTTGAAGAGAAAAGCTAGTGTAGTGGTTAGATCACTCATCTAGCAACTGAATGGTCAAGGGTTTGAATCCTCATCTTAGTGGAATATTTTTTTTTCTGACGAATATGGCCCCAAGGTCCACCCAGCCTCATAAAATGGGTACCAGAGAAAATCTGGGAAGGAAATGCAGCAAGGAGAGGAACTGGCTACCCTAACTCATATGCTGATGACCCAGCATAATGAGGTCTCTAAATCCCATATGGCATTTGCTATGTTTTTTCTTTCTTTACTGAATAGTGGTCATATTTCCAGGGGGATTGAAGGAGAAGAAGAGTGGTCCTGTGTCTTGCTTCAGTTGAAAAGAAGGCCACAAGTAGCTATGTTTTTTCTTTCTTTTGAACAGAGATCCTCAAGTAATACTTTTTAAAATTGTTTGAATCGAGGACCTCAAGTAGTTGTGTTTCTATTGAATCAGGTCCTCAAGTAGCCATGTTTCTATTGAATCAGGTCCTCATGTAGCCATGTTTCTATTGAATCAGGTCCTCAGGTAGCCATGTTTCTATTGAATCAGGTCCTCAAGTAGCCATGTTTCTGTTGAATCAGGTCCTCAGGTAGCCATGTTTCTATTGAATCAGGTCCTCATGTAGCCATGTTTCTATTGAATCAGGTCCTCAGGTAGCCATGTTTCTATTGAATCAGGTCCTCATGTAGCCATGTTTCTATTGAATCAGGTCCTCATGTAGCCATGTTTCTATTGAATCAGGTCCTCATGTAGCCATGTTTCTATTGAATCAGGTCCTCATGTAGCCATGTTTCTATTGAATCAGGTCCTCATGTAGCCATGTTTCTATTGAATCAGGTCCTCAAGTAGCCATGTTTCTGTTGAATCAGGTCCTCAGGTAGCCATGTTTCTATTGCATCAGGTCCTCAGGTAGCCATGTTTTTTTCTTCTATTATTTCTACATTCACATAGTGAGCTGTTAAATTTGTGGAAATGCTTTTGAGAGATGCTAATCTAATGGGGAAAAGTGATTACTTTATCAAAGGTCAAGAAGATATATGTCAAAGACATGTGTGAGGCATAAATTTTGACAGTGTTCACAGTTTGTGGCATGGAGAGAAGAGAGGCAGCAGTTATCTGTGAAGAGATCAGCGAGACTTGAACATAACTGTTGCATGTAACTGTAATGTCATATAAAAGAAGTCCAACAAAGATTTGCCATTCAATTAAAAACTGGATCATCCTAACAAGTTTTTCACTAGATGCATCTTGTTTGTATGTGTAGCAGAGACTATGTTGTCACAGTCTCTTTCTATCGGATGTACCAGCCTATGATGTATAATGTATAATAAGTGAAATTTGTGCTGTTGTTTCTGCAGGAACTGCTGACACGATCCAGCCTAGAGCACCACAAACTTGATCTTATGGCTGAAGTGTCACATCTGAAGATGAGACTGGCCTCAGCAGAAAAGGACCGGAGAGATCTTGATGACAGGTGTCGAGCTGTTCAGGTAGTAGTTTGTTCAAAAGTTTATACACATTTTTTTGTTTTTTATTTTTGTTTTTTTACCTTTCTATTTATGCATCATTTTGATTAAGTCCCCAGAGGTTTGACAGTGAGTAGCTCTTGTTGCTAAGATTTGTAATTTGATGTGTTCTGTTGCCTGCTTCTCTGTGCCCCCCTCCCCCCACAGTATCCACTGGCATGCCATGTGAGGAAAATTTCAGAACCATTGGTATGACACTTTGCTTCTCTTTTTGTTGTTCTTCTGAAAGGTTAAGAAACAAAAACTAATGCATATGATTCTCATAGTTGATATTTTTGAGCAGTTGTATTGCAGGGAGGTTGCTTGCGATCTATATGTTCAATGTTCTGTCTGATGCAGTGATCATGTTAAATGATTACTAGTAGAAAAAAGATAAAAACTGAAACATTTTGAGGTCATTGGTTACCATATTCATTCATTCATTTATTTGCATGTCCCTTGCAGAACCGTGCCTCCCTAAGAGCACTCCTGTAGGCCTCTCGGTTGTGAGCAGTTTTCTCTCTTTAATCCTCTTTACTAGCCAGCCTTCTTCAATATTAAGTTCCTGTAGCTTATATTATCTAAAACCTAGTGAAAAAAATCAGTTGGTTGGTAATTGGGCTAATAGGCTGATGATTCAAATGTAATATCTTCCCTCATTTATGCATGTGAAAGATGGAAAACACCTGAAGAAATAGACAAGAAATTAGACTCTTTTGAAAACAAATGCCTCAGGAAAATATTCGGTATAGAGTGGAACAAATTCAAGAACAACACAGAGATAAGACAGATGAGCAAACAACAACCGTTCTCATGGGGGATCAGAAAAAGAAGATGGACATGTGATGGTCACGTGCTGAGAAGAAACAACCAGATAATCTCAAAAGAAGCTGTCAAGCGGAATACAAAAGGCTGAAGAGAAAGAGGTCAACCAGGTGAAATTCTAAAGAGGACATTCTTAAGGGAAATAAAGGTTGACCACATGAAACTCTAAAGAGGACAAACATAACATCCCTTGATGAGGTTGAAAAGCTTTGCCGAAGACAAGAAATCTTAGCAAGCTACCATGCGAGCCCTTTGTGATGTTTAGAGGCATGGGAAGGATGTAAGAATCCGGCAGTTTTGGCTTTGGCCCAACATGTGAGCAATGTGTAAATAGTAAATCTTGCCACAGATAGGGTCAGAAAAAACATTTCATATGAACATTTAATTCCTGCTGATGTTTGTAAAGTGTTTATAAAGTATAAGACTCCAGATGTTGTACTGAGAAAACTGGTGTTTTGGGAAATACTTCATGGAAGGTGAAAGACTGGTACAGTTGTAAAGATAAAGATAGTCCCATAGCATTTCAAATGCCGTAGGGGGTGAAGCGTTAGAGACCTCATTATGCTGGGTCATCAGCGTATGAGGTAGGGTGACCAGTTCCTTTCCTCGCTGCCTTTACTTCCCAGATTTTCTCTGGTACCCATTTTACGAGGCTGGGTCGACCAGTTGTACTGTTTCAAAAAAACCCTGGTGTGATCACTGGTCTAATGGGACTTATGGCAACTGTTTCATTTCTGTGATCTTGTTCCTGTTATTCTGGCTCCCTAGAACTGTGGTTAGGGCTTTCTTAGCAACCCATGCATTGAAGGTTATGCACAGGTGTTGTCTCAAATGTGTCTGGATTGCAGTGGCTAGCTAGAGGACATGGAGTAAACTCCCCAGAAAAGCAATAAACTCCCCAGGAAAGCAAGCGTCTTTTCAAAGCAATAAACTCCCCAGGAAAGCAATAAACTCCCCAGGAAAGCAATAAACTCCCCAGGAAAACAAGTTTCTTTTCAAAGCAGTAAACTCCCCAGGAAAACAATAAACTTCCCAGGAAAGCAAGCTTCTTTTCAAAGCAATAAACTTCCCAGGAAAGCAGGCTTCTTTTCAAAGCAGTAAACTTCCCAGGAAAGCAAGCTTCTTTTCAAAGTAATAAAATTCCCAGAAAAGCAAGCTTCTTTTCAAAGCAATAAACTTCTTAGTAAAGCAAGCTTCTTTTCAAAGTAATAAAATTCCCAGAAAAGCAAGCTTCTTTTCAAAGCAATAAAATTCCCAGAAAAGCAAGCTTCTTTTCAAAGCAATAAACTTCCTAGTAAAGCAAGCTTCTTTTCAAAGCAGTAAACTTCCCAGGAAAGCAAGCTTCTTTTCAAAGCAATAAACTTCCTAGTAAAGCAAGCTTCTTTTCAAAGCAATAAACTTCCTAGTAAAGCAAGCTTCTTTTCAAAGCAGTAAACTTCCCAGGAAAGCAAGCTTCTTTTCAAAGCTATAAACTTCCCAGGAAAGCAGGCTTCTTTTCAAAGCAATAAACTTCCCAGAAAAGCAAGCTTCTTTTCAAAGTAATAAAATTCCCAGAAAACCAAGCTTCTTTTCAAAACAATAAACTTCCTAGTAAAGCAAACTTCTTTTCAAAGTAATAAACTCCCCAGGAAAGCAAGGTTCTTTTCAAAGCAATAAGCTCCCCAGAAAAGCAATAAACTCCCCAGGAAAGTAAGCTTCTTTTCAAAGCAATAAACTTCCTAGTAAAGCAAGCTTCTTTTCAAAGCAATAAACTTCCTAGTAAAGCAAGCTTCTTTTCAAACCAATAAACTTCCCAGGAAAGCAAACTTCTTTTCAAACTCCACTACAGTGAGGATCATGATAAGCACTGCCTAATTACCAAATTATTATGAACATCAGCCAAGAAGCAGAGTGTTTGGCCAGTTCCATGCCATCACACTAGCCATGTCATAATTGATCGAGTTTTGTTTCATTGCTGTCATATTTTTTTTATAAAGACCATACCGTCTTTGACACATATTTGTTTCTTCTGTTTTGTTTTTCATGCTTCTTTTCTTTCTCATGTTATTTTATTTATCTATTTATTTTTGTTGTAAAACTTCACCACATATCTTTTCCATGATGCTGGTTACATAGCAGTCATCATTGCACTTGTATTTCACATATGCACAATCTGTTGTGCACCATTATTAGAGTGCCTGGACATTCATCATGTGTTCTGGTGGCAGAACAGTTCAGGAAGCCAGTGGTTCCCATGTAATGATTACCAGCAGCATGATGATGATGATGATGATGATGGAGATCATGGCAGTGACAGAGGCATTTATCTGGAGGAGTCATAGGATTATGCTCATGCCTGTGTTCAGAGCAACTCAGTGAGCATGATCTGAAAAGTTCATATGGGATTGGTGCGCAGGCAGTAGTTGGAGTCCTTGCAGAGGTCAAAGATTCAGTGTCAGCATTGTTTTTGTACCATGACATGCTGGTGACCAGGGCAGTGAGAGAGCTGATAGACTGGCTGATTTGGCCACCAGTAACCAGCTGACTGATTGTGCTGACATTTTTAATGAGCTCAGAGAGCTTGGAAGAATGGAGGACTTTGAGAGAAGTGACTTAATAAAGCTGTCTTGGATGTATAAGTTGAGGGTGAAGATTGGCATTGTGAGGACTTGAGTAGTATTCCTGGTGCATGAGAGAAATTGTCATTCAAAACTTAACTGGCCTACTTAATTGCTATACATTGAGAAGGAAATCAGAGTACCTATGGATGTGTCCAGAGTGCAGTGATGATGAATGTGATCTATCTATAACACAACATAACATAACCAGTTTTGAGAGGAGTATTTTCTTGTTTTTGAATGTTATTCATATGATCTCAAGTAATAGTCCTCCGTAGATGACCCTACGATGCCCACACATGTATTATTTACATTTACTGTGACTACTGTAAATTTCCCAGCTCATTCTGTATACAGTCTTTTGGATCTGTTTTAACACATGATTTTGCTGATCACTCTGTGGTTTTTTTTCTATCATGATTTTGTTACTCAGTGGTTTTTTTTTCTATCATTATTTTGTTACCCAGTGGTTTTTTTTTCTATCATGATTTTGTTACTCAGTGGTTTTTTTTCTATCATTATTTTGTTACTCAGTGGTTTTTTTTCTATCATTGTTTTGTTACTCAGTGGTTTTTTTTTCTGTCATGATTTTGTTACTCAGTGGGTTTTTTTTCTATCATTGTTTTGTTACTCAGTGGTTTTTTTTTTCTATCATGATTTTGTTACTCATTGCTTTTTTCTATCATGATTTTATTACTCAGTGGTTTTTTTTCTATCATTATTTTGTTATTCAGTGGCTTTTTTCTATCATTATTTTGTTACTCAGTGGGTTTTTTTTTCTATCATTATTTTGTTACTTAATTTTTTTTTGTTGGTATTTTGTTGTTTTTTTTTTTACAATAATTTTGTTACTCAGTGTTTTTTGTGTCATTATTTTCTTACTCAGTGTTTTTTTTTATCATTATATTTGTTACTCTATTTTTTTCTATCATTATATTGTTACTCTACATTCAGATTTTCCTGTAAAATATTTTCAGTGGAGTTTGCTATTCATTTTCAACAGTTGAAAAATGTTGTGTTTGACTGTATGTACAAGGGTAATCCAAATGAGGATCTTAAAATTGCAGTAGAAATTCTGAGCACTGTTCCATCATAATGTAAGCTGACAGCATCATTTGTGATGAGGTAAGGAATGTCTTGCAGGTGGCAGCATGGTGCCACATAGCTACATGACATCACAGTGGCTGTGTAAATAAGGCTGTTCCTATAGAGACATTCATGAAAGTGGAACACTGTTATGTCATTTGTTTTTTTTTTTAGCAGTGACATAATGTAAAATATATTCAGATCTTCTCACAGACCATCTGTGACCTGCAGTCAGATCCAAATGATGCGGATGTCTGGACACAGGTGTCTTGTTGCAGCATGAAAATGCTTGACCCTGTACAGTCTGTAACAGTTGAAACTACTCCAGACCTGCGCTCTGAGTGTCTTCCACATCTGCTGTATTCTCCAGCAAAGTGTCCTGTTGGAGCATACAAATTCTTGTGTCAGTAAATTATGAAGAAAAAAATTAAGGTTTTCATTTGGATCAAGTATATTATAAAATAATTTATCATTTTTCCTGAATTTTATTTTCTATTTTTCCCCCATCATAAACTGATAAGACAGTGACCAGATCTTATGTACACTCATTCTTTCATTCATTTGCATGTCCCTTGTGGAACTTTGCCTCTCTAACAGCACTCCTGTAGGCCTCTCAGTTGTGGGCAAGATGGCCTGCTGCTAATGCATCCATTTGCAGATCATCAACGATGTCTTGCAGCCATCTTCGCCTTGGTTTTCCTCTCTTTCTTTTTCCCATTATGTACCCTCCAAGACGGTTTTCTCTAGATTATTGTGACGTTTAATGTGTCCAAAATATTTAAGTTTTCTCTGTTTAATACTCTTTACTAGCCAGCCTTCTTCAGTATTAAGTTCTAGTAGTATGGATATATTTGTTCTTTTTTATGTCCATGATATTTGAATAACCCTTCTGTAACATTGACATTCAAAGGCATTTATGTGTTTCTCAGCTGTTTTGTTAAGTGTCCAGGTCTCACAGGCATATGTTGCGATGGGAAAAATGCATGCCCTTAAAAATCTTATTTTTGTAGTTCTGTCTGTTCCTCTTCACAGATTCTTTAGTTGTTTTACTTTCTGAAGAGCGATTGATGCCCTCCTTTTAATTTTCCTCACTGTATCTCCATTATTAGTTAGCAGTTAGCAGTTTTTCCTCTGTACACTCACTACTTAGTAAATCAAGTTTCTGTCCCTTTTAATGTTAATTAAGTCTCTGCCTGTGTGCCACAGCTGCTAGTTTTGCCAGCATAATGTAGCACATGCAAAATTTTTGTATAAGTTTGATCAAGTTGTTTGTGATATACAGATATCTCATACTATTGTCTCTTCTTTGTGCTGTCTGATAGCTTCAGGTAGTGATTTGGTTGTACCTTCAGCTAGCATTAAGTGTCCTAAAAATCATCTGTGATTCATGCATGATTCCATCATGGTTATTCTGGTTTAATGAAAGGAAGTGGGTAATATAAGTGGTTTATCTTTCCATACTGAAGTCTATTGCCAGCCTGGATAGTGGGTTCCTTTCCTCCTGTTACTGCTGGTTCTGTTGTCAGGTATAAATATATTTAGTGGCAGTTTTGATTGGCAGGCTTATTATTCTAATGGGCATATTGTCTGACATTTCATACCTGCCTGTTTGCTGGCAACCAACTATCAAGCTGAGTTCACTGCTGTCCCAGAAGCTGGTGAACTAGTTGGCACCACAGCTCAGACTAACAATGACATCATCTTCCTAGCCCACAGCAAGCACACTGTGGTCTGGTGGAAAACAAAGAATCTGATAAACTTGCCAAATCTGGTAACAGATAACAACAACATCAGCACTCCGTCCCATATAGTGAAGCAAAAACTATAATCAAGCATCAGTGCAAGAATCTATAGATTGACCAGCACAGCCCACCATCTGATGATCAGATTTCACAACTCTCATGTCAGGAATAAACCACCATCATATGGACAGTGCTGACTGTGAGCACCCTTGTATCACCTCAGCCTGTCACACATCCCTGACTGCCTGTGTGAAACAGGCATCCAGACTCCACATCCTGCAGCTCTGCCCCCTCTACTAACAAAGCTTAAACTCAACTCTCCCCACATGGAGCAACACTGACAGATGGACTTTGAGGCTTAAGGCACTACTTCCACAAGACTACACAAAATTTATCCAGATAATAAATAGAGATGTCCAAGGCTACAACAATGGATGCAGAAGAAGAAGAGAATTGACAGGTAGAAAGGATGTGCTTAATGCTGGTAGAGATGGTGGTGTGCTTGATGCTGGCATGTAGCTCAGAGAAAGAAATGATGCATTTTGGGTTAGGAGCTGAGAATTTTAATCAAAATAGAGAGACAGGTAGATTTTACATGCATGCTTATATCGCTTAGTAGGTTATTACTTGGCCATCTGAGAATAGGAAGTCTATTTATAATAACCTGAAATAACATTACTAGGGGTAATGAAGGATACTAATACAAACACAAGCATCAAAAGATGGAGAGACTGGGCAACAGCAGAATGCATGAACTGATTGGGTATTTTTGTATGAACTAATTGGGCATTTTCATTTTCATGGACAGACAGGTAAATGAAGACTAGGCTACTTATGAAATTTAAGAGAAATAAGAGAAATATAAGGTTCTGTAGGAAAAAGAAAAAGTGAGTGCAGAGGATGTCTAGGAAAGATGTTTATATAAACTGACTTGTAAAACTTTGACAGAGACAAGTGGCTGAGCTAGAAGCCAAGCTGCTGATGAAAGATGCTGAGAATTCTGAACTACGACTCAGGCTTGGAAGGAATGGGACACTGCCCATTGATTCAGGAGGTTAGTATAGCATAACTTTATCATTACTGTGTATGTTAATATCAAATGAGGCAGGAGTTCAAACATTGTGTTTTTTACAGATACAGCCTTCATGTTCTTATCTTATCTGCTGTAATCTGTTCCTGTTTCTAGATGTTTGTGATTTGATCCTAGTGTGTTTTCTTTGTGGCACAACCTGAACCTCTACATAAGTCAGACCTTTGCCCCTTTTTTATTGCTCCTGAAGAATACATTAGTCAAAATATTGGTTGCTTATAAGCTTAATATTGTTTCACCTTAATAGTTATTAATGATTGCTCACATGAACATGAATGTCATTTGTGTCAATGTAATTGATCTTGGACAGATAATAGTCTTGGAAATAAAATTATTGAAATACTTGCAGCCAGTTTATGAGTGCCATGGATTGTAACTGGAGTAAAAGTTTTGTATACACAAGAATCTCCATGTATAGAGGAATCACAAAAATATAGGAATTTGACCCATCAGAAATGAGAGGGGAAAAAATGGAAACCTTGTTGCAATGCAGCAGTCTCTTGAAGGAGATGTGCTCTTGTTGTCAGAAAGTTTATTCTAGTTAGTCACCACTTATTTATTTGTGACATTCTAAAATGTGAATATTTCTGCATTTGGTGGTATCACTAGTAGTGTGGTATAGTAATGAAGTAATACTGTTTGGTGGTATCACAAGTAGTGTGGTATAGTAATGAAGTAATACTGTTTGGTGATATCACTAGTAGTGTGGTATAGTAATGAAGTAATACTGTTTGGTGATATCACTGGTAGCGTGGTATAGTAATGAAGTAGTACTGTTTGGTGGTATCACTAGTAGCGTTGTATAGTAATGAAGTAGTACTGTTTGGTGGTATCACTAGTAGCGTGGTATAGTAATGAAGTAGTACTGTTTGGTGGTATCACTAGTAGCGTGGTATAGTAATGAAGTAGTACTGTTTGGTGGTATCACAAGTAGCGTGGTATAGTAATGAAGTAGTACTGTTTGGTGGTATCACAAGTAGCGTTGTATAGTAATGAAGTAGTACTGTTTGGTGATATCACTATTAGCGTTGTATAGTAATGAAGTAGTACTGTTTGGTGGTATCACAAGTAGCGTGGTATAGTAATGAAGTAGTACTGTTTGGTGATATCACTAGTAGTGTGATATAGTAATGAAATAATACTGTTTGGTGATATCACAAGTAGCGTGGTATAGTAATGAAGTAGTACTGTTTGGTGATATCACTAGCAGTGTGATATAGTAATGAAATAATACTGTTTGGTGGTACAGCTATGTGAACCTGCTTCTGCATGATTGTTGCAAGGAAGTGTGTCTTTATACTGTGTTAGCATAATAATGATACAAGGGGTGATTGATAAGTTCTCGGCATAATATACAAATACTTGAAACACACAGTTGATACTAGGTGCATTTGTAGATCAGGCTAATGTAAAATTAAACACCAAGTTTCAATAAATTAACTGCAACCAGTTTTTTTTTACAGGCTACTGATGTGGTAAAGAGTGGCAGAAATTGAGAAAATGGATAAAATTTCTCACTGAGCAGTCATTCGCTACCTCTGCATCAAGGGCTTATCATCGAAGGAGATCCATGAGGATATGATGGAGACTCTAGGAGAGAGTGCCCCTTACAGCACAATGAAGAAATGGGCAGCTCAATTCAAACATGGAAGGGAGAGTCTGGAAGATGATCCCTGTCCAGGAAGACTAAGATTGGTAACCACCGATGAAACCACTGGCAGAGTCCATGACATGATAATGGAGGATTGATGACTAAGTGGTACATTGCTACCGAGTTGGGCATCTTCCAAGAACATGTTCATGCCATTATTCATAATGATCTTCAAATAACAAAGGTCTGTGCTCGATGAGTCCCGAACCATCTTGGAGCTGATCACAAACGACAGCGTCTGAACATGTCAAGAGACAATCTTGGCCATTTTTCTGCAGATCCTGAAATTTGTGACTATGGATGAGACTTGGGTTCATCATTTTCAACCAGAAACCAAAGAACAGTCAAAGCAATGGAAACATCATGGATCCCCACCTCCAAAGAAAACAATGATGGTTCTGTCTGCAGGCAAAGTGATGGCTTCCATCTTTTGGAATTCAGAAGGTATGCTATTGCTATCTTCAAAAGGGCAGAACGGTCACCGGGGCCTGTTATGCTAATCTTGTGAAGCAACTCTGGGTCATATCCTCCTTATTCCCCAGATTTGGCCCCTTTGGACTATTACCTGTTTACCAAACTAAAAAAAGAAGCTCAATGGTTGCAAATTTGCTTCAGATGATGACATCATTCATGCTATAGACCACTTTCTACTGGCACAAGATGCTGACTTTTACAGAGAAGGGATCCGTATGCTCCAAGATCGCTGGACTAAGTGCATAAACTTGCAAAGGGACTATGTTGAGAAACAACCCCAAAAAGTTGTCCACAAATAATCCGTTGTACCTTATGCTGAGAACTTATCAATCAGCCCTCGTATATATGATGTTTTTTTCTGCTTGATCTTTATTTGCAGATACTGAGGTGGAGAAATTGAAATCAGCTGTTGATAATCTAATGCTGGCAAATGAAGAGAAGGTTTGTGCTCAGTACTTCTTTTTTTTTTTTTAAACCATCTTTCCTAGTTTTTGCCAGTATTTTCTCTCTGATTTAATCATCAGCTTAAACAGGTCCCAGTTGTTAGAAAGAGACAATGCTTTGAGGAAATCCTCAGATCATCTGACAGTCTTTCAGTGAATTACATTAGCTGCACAGTTCTTATAGGTGTTCTGACTCGTGACAGTACAGGCATGCAATTCTATTATTGTGCCTGTATTAGTCACTTTTCTCATATTACATTGCACTGACTGCATAAAAGCTTGACAACATAAACTTCTCATAAAAAACAAGTATAAGTTCTACTCCAAACTTCTCTTTCTTGGACACATTTTGTCCTTTTTTTTTACTTTTGCCATTTTTCATGCTTATATTCTCTATCTTGTTTAGTGTATTACATCTTTTAAATGGCTTATACATTTTAAATTGTGTTAGATTTGCACAGATTTTTTTAAATTTCAAAATTACAGTAAAAGAAAGGGAGGATTAAAATGAAACTTGCTACTTCGGCTTTGCTGTGGTATTGACGCTTCACCTTTGTGCCATTATGTTGTTGTATATCATACTTGTTCCCACTGGTTCATTTTATTAAGTTGCTGATAATGTTATTTGTTTATATTTTTTTATGGTTGTTGCCTATAATTATTTTATTGTTATTATGCTTTATGACTTTTATGGTGGGAGCTTTATTTTTCTGGCTTCTGAGTCATGTGCATAAATACCACAACTCCTTACATGCTGTAGTTGAAAATAAGAACCTGATCCTTGTTGTAGGGAACAAAGCCAACTTGTTTGAGAGATGGCACACAGCCTCTGTATGTAAAGTAACAAAGCACAGTATTGAATGGTTAGAGCTTGGAAAAAATCATAAACAAAGTACTTTTAGACATGGGAAAAAAGAAAAATGACAAGAGAATTACCTGTGACTTGAACTGTGTACTCTGATAGAACGGGAACCATCAAGCTATGAGAGAATAGTGTTCTAGAAATTCGGCACTTGAAAATCGAACGCTAAAAATATCATCAGATGGTGCTTCCATGGGGACCAGTTCACATATTTTTGCTTTTTCTTTAATGTCATATAAGATGACACATGTCTGTATAATTGTACCACAGGCAGTATGGCAAAATAAAAAGGCTGCATTCTATTGAATGTGTCAGAAACCACTAAGATGCATAATGTGTACGAGAAAAACCAACAAAAAATATAAACCCTTTCAAAGCTAGCTTAAAAAGTAAAAACAGCATGACAATTGCATAAGTTATATACTTAATGACTGCTGTATCTTGCATTTTCATTAATCAACTTTAAATACTACAGCAATTCACTTTTCAGTAAAAGTGTAATTTGCCATTTTTAAAAATTAATATTTTGGAAGAGATGTGAAAGATTTATAAATCTCCCATACTTTAGCAAGAGCATTCATGCACCTTTAAGTTTTTCTAAGATGTGAGTTCTGTGGATGAAGCCTGTGTTTATCTTTGTGTTCCAGTGATACATGTGTCATGTTGTGAAACATTATGACATAACAGAGCTGATGTATGTTTGAAAGTTGTTCTTTTATTGTGAAACATTATGACATAACAGAGCTGATGTATGTTTGAAGGTTTTTCTTGTGTTGTGAAACATGACATAACAGAGCTGATGCATGTTTGAAGGTTTTTCTTGTGTTGTGAAACATGACATAACAGAGCTGATGTATGTTTGAAGGTTTTTCTTGTGTTGTGAAACATTATGACATAACAGAGCTGATGTATGTTTGAAGGTTTTTCTTGTGTTGTGAAACATTATGACATAACAGAGCTGATGTATGTTTGAAGGTTGTTCTTGTGTTGTGAATTGAAGGTTGTTCTTTTGTTGTGAAACATTATGACATAACAGAGCTGATGTATGTTTGAAGGTTGTTCTTGTGTTGTGAATTGAAGGTTGTTCTTTTGTTGTGAAACATTATGACATAACATAGCTAATATATGTTTGAAGGTTGTTCTTGTGTTGTGAATTGAAGGTTGTTCTTGTGTTGTGAATTGAAGGTTGTTCTTGTGTTGTGAAACATTATGACATAAAAGAGCCAATGTATGTTCTTGTGTCACCAGGAGCGCAAGCTAGAGGACATGAGAAGGCTGCTGAAAAGATACAGGAGAGTAGAGGAGATATTAGTTCAAGCACAGGGAAGGAAAGGTATGTGTGTGAGCCTTTGTCAGGGGTTTTCTAACCTCTGATATGCCACACATTGCATCTTCCTGTCTGTAAATAACATGTAATTGTATGTAAACAGTCACTGGAATGGGTGTTTTGTTTGTGCACATACATTTGGTGGACTGTGTTTATATATAAAAAGATCATCATCATCATCATCATTCTTTCATAACCCATCCTACTACAGTTTGGTTACATCTTATAAACACATTTTCTTGTTTTTCCCTTTCTTCATTTCTTTGCTTCTGTTTTTTGGTATTATTCAGTAATGTTCTTCTTACATAAAACATCATTCTATCAGAGTTTATGATGGTATTGTTGAATATGACGCCCAGTATTGTGCACTAATGCTGCTTAGAGATTTTCATATGTTGCCTACCTAAACATTGTTCTTTGACATGTTTTGATTAGTTCCTGTTAGAACAATGTAATCTTAACTATTTGGATGTGTTTACATTTTCAGCAGTAGAAGAGCTCCTTATGAATATTGAAGATGGAGACACGAGCTCCAACAGCTCCTCAACCACACCATCAGTTGGAGACACGGCAGTCAGAGACCAGTTTCATGTAAGCTTTCAAGATGCTTGCCAGTCTCTGCTTGCTTGTCCTTTTCTTGTCAAAAATAAGCTGATGATCTCTTTCATATGTAAGGAGAAATGTACTGCTTTAGAAGATTAAGTGACCTCAGTGTGGCTTCTACAGTGTGTGGATAACAGAAGAGGAACTGACATGCTCCCAGTGATACTGTAAAAAAAAAAAGTAGAAATGTAGAAGTTGCTGTGTCTGAAGAAGTTTAGTGCTCATATTTTCATTAATCTTTTGACACACAAGAAGATGATGTGGCCAGCAATTACATCTGACCACCCCAGCTTCATGAGGATCTATCAGCCCATTTCTACAACTGAGTTGATTGGAGCATCTCTGACCAGATCAAATGATTGACTTTGGCCAAGAGAGACAAGTTCACTAAATGACTTCCATACTCAGATGTAGCCAGAGTTCCCTTTAAGCAGAGGGCATGGATTATTGCTCACATTTATTTTTCTGGCTTCTGAGTCATGCATAACTTCCAACTCCTTACATGCTTTAGTTGAAAATAAGAACCTGATCCTTGTTTTAGGGAACAGCCAAATTGTTTGAGAGATGACTTATATTTTTTTCTGGCATTTTTTTTTTTTTTGTGACATTTATTTATTGTCATAAATTTTTTTTTTTATGTCACTCAGTAAAGACATCAACCAACATAATGCAGACTGAAACTTTCCACTCATAAATTTTCAGATTATGTAAATTATGACTCATGCAAAAAATATTTTTGCACATGCCAAGTCATTCATAAGGGAGAACATTTGATGCAACAGTGGCACTTAACTTACCTGCACAAGGTGAGACAAATGAGCTAATCTTTTCTATACTCAGGTGCCACAGGTGCTCTGCTGACTTTCAGGAGGTGAGACAAGTACATTAATCACTTCACCAGCCAGGTGTCATGGTGTGCACTAAACTGACAGTCATTAGGAGAAGCAAGTGCATTAATCGCTTCACCAGCCAGGTGTCATGGTGTGCACTAAACTGACAGTCATTAGGAGAAGCAAGTGCATAAATCACTTCACCAGCCAGGTGTCATGGTGTGCACTAAACTGACAATCATTAGGAGAAGCAAGTACATAAATCACTTCACCAGCCAGGTGTCATGGTGTGCACTAAACTGACAATCGTTAGGAGAAGCAAGTGCATTAATCACTTCCATATGCAGATTTATGTTGGCATGTAATTGACCTTAGCTAGAAGTGACACATTTACCAAAGAAAAAGCACTGAAATGGACGCCACAAGAAAACAGGAGTAAGGGCAGACAAAAGGAGACACGGAGAACAAAAGAGAGGATGTTGAGTAGTAGAGGGCTCACCTGGGCAATAGTAGGGAAAAAGGCTAAGTACAGGCACTTGTGGAAAAGCCTTGCAGAAGCCCCTAAAAGTGCAGAGATAGAGAGAAGTGAAAAATGTATAATTATACACAAAGCTGCTGCAGTAAAGCTATGATAACATACAGGTATTTAAAACAAAAGTAGGAACAGCTTTATTAGTTAATGAGCACACAGTTGTAGTAATGTTTCCAATTTCACCTTAATCATACAAAAACATGGATGATGTTGAAACATGAAAAGAAGACAGAATATAAATTTACATGAATAATATACAACAAATAAAAAAGGAGCATTTAGCTATGACTTGCAAGAGGCAGTGTCCGAGAGCGTAAAACACAATGTTACAGCTGTGCGCTCGTTAACCGGTAAAGCTGTTCCTACTTTTGTTTTAAATAGCTTTAACATTCACTGGAAGTGGTACCAGATTGTCACTGTGGCACATGGAACTTACTGGAAAGCATGGGTTATTTGTTTTTTTTTTAGTGATCTGCTGTAGCATGTAAAGAGAAGAGCAGTTGTTTACTCTCCAGTTTTTCGAAGCTTGGCCTCATTTCATTCACTACATGGCAGCACAGTATCACCCAGAACTTCATTTGGGTTTAACACTGTATGTGGGTCTAAATCAGGTTAACCTGTATTGCAGTTTCATGTATAAAACCTTTCTTTTTGAAATACTGACAGCACCACCCGGATGACAGATTGGATGGGAGGCACTACCCATCTTCTCCAAGTTCAGCCAGCACGCCAAGTATGTGTACTTCAGTGTTGTGTCTTGATTTTTCTAAACAAAGTACTGTACATGAGCAGTGTTGATGGAATCTGAGAAACTGATAGAAACTGTTCAAAGTGCTATATAAGGGTAATTGCATAACCAGAGAAAAGAGCAAGATACAGGTCAAGGAGAATTTTCAGCAGCCAAAATTAAACCAAAAAAAACATTACACGAAAATTAAGTGTTGAACAAAAAATTCCTCGCCAGAATAGCAGTTTTGTTTCAGAATAGGAACCTGCATCTAGAACTGAAAAAAAAAAAAATCTCTTTTGTCCATATATGCTTCACACTTTGTCAGTGTTAATGTTTCTTGATTGTCTTATAGTTAATGTTTCTTGATTGTCTTATAGTTAATGTTTCTTGATTGTCTTATGTTAATGTTTCTTGACACATCAGTCAGAGTGTACTGTGCATGGTATATGAAAGTCTTTTTTTTTCCCTTGAAAATTCATTGCAGACTATCTTCCATGAGGGAGATTTTTTTTTTTTAAACCTCTTTATATTGTCTTATTACACTGCTTTAAATACTCTATTTAGTTTTGCAGTTTAAAAAAGGGAAAGGTTTTTTTTTAATGTGGAAAATATCAAGTAATTTTGCATCCTTAAGAACAAGTAGTAGTAAAAATTATGAGAAAATTGCAGAAGATTGGGTCCCAATGTGTGTTTAAGATAGAGAGTTGAAAGTGATCTTCATTTTTTTAGTAATGTGTAGAGAGATGAAAGTGATCTTTAGTTTTTTTAGTAATGTGTAGAGAGATGAAAATGATCTTCAGTTTTTTTTAGAAATGTGTAGAGATATAAAAGTGATCTTCAGTTTTTTAGTAATGTGTAGAGAGATGAAAATGATCTTCAGTTTTTTTTAGAAATGTGTAGAGAGATGAAAGTGATCTTCAGTTTTTTTAGTAATGTGTAGAGAGATGAAAGTGATCTTTAGTTTTTTTAGTAATGTGTAGAGAGATGAAAGTGATCTTTAGTTTTTTTAGTAATGTGTAGAGAGATGAAAGTGATCTTTAGTTTTTTTAGTAATGTGTAGAGAGATGAAAGTGATCTTTAGTTTTTTTAGTAATGTGTAGAGAGATGAAAGTGATCTTTAGTTTTTTTAGTAATGTGTAGAGAGATAAAAGTGATCTTCAGTTTTTTTTAGAAATATGTAGAGATATAAAAGTGATCTTCAGTTTTTTTTAGAAATGTGTAGAGATATAAAAGTGATCTTCAGTTTTTTTAGTAATGTGTAGAGAGATGAAAGTGATCTTCAGTTTTTTTTAGTAATGTGTAGAGAGATGAAAGTGATCTTTAGTTTTTTTTAGCAATGTGTAGAGAGATAAAAGTGATCTTCAGTTTTTTTTAGAAATGTGTAGAGATATAAAAGTGATCTTCAGTTTTTTTAGTAATGTGTAGAGAGATGAAAGTGATCTTTAGTTTTTTTAGTAATGTGTAGAGAGATAAAAGTGATCTTCAGTTTTTTTTAGTAATGTGTAGAGAGATGAAAGTGATCTTCAGTTTTTTTAGTAATGTGTAGAGAGATGAAAGTGATCTTCAGTTTTTTTAGCAATGTGTAGAGAGATAAAAGTGATACACATTTTTTTGAGTAATGTGTAGAGGAATGAAAGTGAATTTAAGTTTTGAGTAATGTAGTTGAAACTAGAAACTGAAAGATTAATGAATAAGATTTTGAGAAAAAAAAATGCTAATAGTGAGATGTTTATGTTATAAGAATTGTGTTAAATGAGTTCCATTTTATGTCTGTATTACACATGGAGGGAGGGAGGAAAAGATGTCTGAGATGAAACGTTTTGGAGATTCATGAAGATTTATGATTTTATGTATGTTCAGTACGGTTTGCTGTGATTTTTATTTCCATTTTGGTATATCAGTGCATCAGCTGAATAGTAGCTTTAATGGAGGGAAGGCTGTTTCATCTATACCACCTGACTCCAGGCAAGCAATGGGCTTGACAAGATCAAATAGTTGTGAGAATATTGCTGCAGGGACAAAATCCAAGGTGTGTTTTACTGTTGTCTTTTTAACCACACTAAATGTTTTCTTTTTTGCATTTTTGAATTAACTTTCAGCCCAGTTTCTCCTAGAAAACGGAGGTAAATAAATTTTGGAAATATCTCACTATATTGTTACCTCACATCTTTGGCTGTACAGTGTAAGTTGCCTGGATCACATAGTAACCTCATAATTATAAGTGAACTACATAGTTAAAATAGTGCAGCATTTGACTAGGAATTGAAGGTCACATAGTTACTGTATGATTTTCAGAGTTCTGCACAGCTTCCTCCCTCCATTACAAAGGATCATAGATTTGAATGATTTGGATTTTTAAAAAAAATATATCATTGTGTTTATGAAGTTGAAAGACTAAACCCTGGAGACACGAAGTTTCTGAAGCTGAGAGAGCAGGAAAATGAGATTAGGATTTTATTGTGGTGAAACTTATTTCTCAGAGATAACTACCTGTGACTGTGTTTTGTATTGTGTAAGACTAAAGCAACAATAGCAGGCATAGTTCAGCATTGGTGGAGCATATGGGGGGATATGGTTTTAGTGTCCATATTTTCCCTTAATTTGTTTACATACTTGGCAGAGACATTGCCAGTACCACACTTGGTCACTTTTGTATCTTGTGCACCAGAAGGAACCAGATAACCAGTTTTACATCTGTGATAACATCTGTGATAACATCTGCGATAACACAACAGGCTGAAGAAAAAGAAACAGACCGCATGAAACTCTGAAGAGGACATTGTTAAGAGAGGCCAAATTAACAGGCATAAAATCCTTTGATGAGGCTGAAAGACTCGCTGAAGACAGGAAAAATTGGTGAACTACTTTGCGAGCCTTATGTGACGTTTAACGGCACGGGAAGGATATAAGATAAGATAACACTGAGCACTTAATGCTGCATCAGGGAGCAGGACAGAAAATAGAGGACTACTTCTTGCATTGCTAGACAGACCAGAATGTGTGTGTGTGTGGGAGAGGGGGAGGGCTGCAAGTATTTTAGGGGAAAATAGTTTTATTTCTGTGTTTAATATAGGAGTTTGTTGTTTAGATATGCAAAAACAAAGGCAGTAAAAATATAAGAAACGAAATATGAGATTGTGTTTTTATTTTTTTCAGAGTCCATCATTGAAAAAGAAAGATGATCACTCCACGACAGGGGCAGGCAAAGGAGTCGGTGGTTATGGTACGTTGCCCAAGCATTGCAGTAAAGAGGATGTACGGGAGGGCAAACGTTTGAGGGGGCTCCATGGCCTTGGGAAAACACTCCTACGAGTTAGATCAGGAAAACGCAGCAGCTCCGCGCCAAATCTAGGTGACCAATCATAGGCCATCATTTGCCTGATGCCTGGCTTGGCCTGCTCACTGTGAAATGGCTTCCTTCCCCATAATTTTTGACCTGCATGATCTTAGGACATAAAATGACAAACCTTTCATGTCTGGACCATATTTGTATGGTCTTTAGCAGGCTGTTTGAATTGTGTGTCAGTTATAGTTGAAATATAAGTGACAGCTTTATAGTCACGGCCATTCTGTTAGAACAAATGGTAACCTAAAGCAAGATATTTTTTTCTTTAAATACACTTTTGGCCATGTGTAGATATTACCTGCTAACTCGAAACAGGCAGCCTTGATATTTCCAAAAGTTTGATAATGACTATGAGGAACATGATCTTTAATCTTTAAACATGATGAAGATTAATATAAAACAGAGAGTAGCACAGTCATTTATTCGCTTTATTTTAGCTTGTTTTATTTTCACATTTTGTTTGCAGCTTTCCTTTTTAGAAAAAAATGTGTCTTATTGTGTTAAATTTATGAAATAGAATGTTGATGTTTCTTTTCCCTCTAAAATAACTTTCTTCTGCTTAGTAAATTCAGTATACCATATGGTAAGCTATTTGTTTAGCAAAGAAGCAGGTAAGTTAATCAGTTATTGCATGGTTGATTTATTAGGCATGTCATTTCCTGAAGCATGACAGCACATAGCCCATGAATGAGCTAAACTATTCAATGAATCAAACTGTTCATAAATCATGACAAGGCAACAAATTGCAAGTTTTTAAATCATATTTCATTTTTTTTTCTATAACCCTTTTTTTCTAGTTCTTATAAAACTTTAATTATCTTATATTTAGTTGTCTGTATTTGATATATATTAGATGATTCTATTTTGTAAAAGGAGTTTGTTAAATTCTCATTGTGAAAGGAGTTTAGTAGTTTAAAAATGATTGTGGCAATGGATATAAAAACATTTAAAATTAAAGAAAGGACCAAGAGAAAGCTAGACGTGGAGACAGTTATAAAAATGTGACGGGGCGGAACTCAAAGAAAGAAACAGAGTGAAACACTGGAGTATCCAACAGCAGTATAAAAGATGTTAATCAATAGAGAATCAGTGCAACCAGTGTCATGTAGTCTGTGATAGTTTAAGTGTGCTAAGTGAGAAGTGTGTGTAAGTATGACATGAAGTTCATGTAAACAAGAAAAACCAACAGCTGAAATGTACTGTTCTCTGCATATGCTTTGCTAATATGCATCAAAAATCAGGAACATGTTTGTATATTGGCTAATTGAAATTATAATCACAAAGGGCTTTCATTTTTGACTATGATTTATAATATTTAAGAGCACTGCCATTCAGATAAAGATTTATGCTTTCACCAGTCTCAGACTTGATTATTTTAACAGAAAACTTAAGAATAATCAAGTATTTTAAATAAATACATTTTTTAAAAAAACGGTGGCACAGTGCTTTAGACAGTACCCTGATACTGAAAGTGAAAATAATTGACATAATCTGTTAAAATCAGTGACTGGAGAAAGCATTTGACAATGAATTTATCTTCCCTGTGGGCTCAGCAAGAAACAGAAACAACAGGGACAAATTGTAAAGCGGAAACATGAAAAATTCTTGCAGGCAGGAAGCTGTTAGTTCAGGCACCAGTAATAAAAGGTGGCAAATTGAAACACTTTGAAAAAAGTCAAGGGATGAATAATTTGGAGAATATCCTTATAAATAAACGACTGTCTGAACAAAGCTGAAAGTGAAAAAAAAAAGTACAAAGGATCTGTAAGTATTGGCTATAAATAAGCAAATTCAAATAACAAGAAAGAAAATGTGACTGAGAATAAGGATGCTACATATACCTGGACAGTATTAAAGTGATACTGAACTTCTCCAGCTAATTATGACTACTATTTTTTCGATGATTAAAGTCATAATGAAAAAAAAACCGGTTGTGCAGAGCCTGTGGATATGATAGACAGTTATTAAGATTTTGAGAATTACTAGAAGTTTTAAGGTAGAAGGAATGGGAGGAAACCAAGAAAGTAAAGTGTAAAAAAATGAATTCTTCTTTGATGATGACGACCAAGCATCAGACAAAAACCCGCAACAGAACATGGAAAACTTGACGAGAGAATGTGAAAGCCACAACGTGAAAATCAGTGCTGAGAAAAGTCATGACCATATCGAGAGAATAAAACTGAGCAAAGATCTTCCTAGACAACCAGTCCTTGAAACAGGTAAAACAATTAAATACCTAGGTAGCACAGTATCATCTTCGAGGAAAATTGATGGTGAAATTGAATTAGATCATTATTCGTTTTTCAGTAAAGGAGTTGTTTATCATTGGACTGCTTTAACTGAAAAAGAAATACAACACAACTGCACAACTGATTAAAAAAAAGGACCACTGTACAACACAGTTTTCATCCCATCCCAACTCAGTGTCAAACAAGGACACTAACAGCCAAAAACAAAAATGTGACAAGAAGAGACCAAATAAGAAATGACACCATCAGGGCAACGTTGGAGTAACACTGGTATTACACTGTATCCAGAAACAGCAAGTCAGATGGTTTGGCCACCAGACAGTATATCACAGAAAAACATTCACACTAAGATTTGTAACAGGGTGCCTATGCAAAGAGATGGAGAGATAAAGTTACAGAAGCATTAAATATCCCATTATATAAAGAAAATTGGCAAGCCATATCAAGATGTCTGTCCCCTCATCACTGAAAGGTAGATGAGGAAGAAGACAAGACAAAAAAAAAAGTAGCCATGTAACTCATAAAAAACCAACGCAAAAGTGTCAAGTACCTTACAGGATGGAAAGGGAGAATTATATTCTATTAATGCAGTTCCTAATGATTTATTATTATAATTATTATAATCATTTCCATATAAATGCTTATCTCTTGTCATATTTTTGCAAGTTTTCTTTGTATTTGTAATCCAGTGATATAGATATTTCCATTATGAAACTCCAACCCATTGTTCTGTGAGTGATTGATGGTACATTTGGTGCTAGAATGTGACTAACAGATACACCACATAACAAGTAATCAAAGAAACTAAAAGCATTGATCCATGTATGAGCACATTGCTCTCCAGTTTGTATTCAGTACTGTTCTGCTTCATATGGATATTCAGTTTCACCACAAACTTGTCTCCAGAGGGATTTATTTATGTAACCATTATGTCTAAGCATCATGTATTATAGCATATTTGTAATGTACGTACTCAGATATTGGCCAGTCAACAGGCCCGTTGCTTTTTTATCATTAGTCCAAACTATAATGCTCCACTATCACATAATCTGAATTCTGTGATTAGATGTGCCATTGTAGGCTGGAACAAGTCCACAAGCAAGTCCGTTCTAAAGTTTTTAACATCACTTCCACTTCTTTTCATGACCTCTGTCTTCAGCCAGTCAGTCATTTGCATGTCTCTTGCAGAACTTTGCCTCCCTAACAGTTCTCCTGTAGGTCTCTCGGTTGTAAGCAAGATGCCCTGCTACTGATGCATCCATTTACAGATTATCAATGATGTCTTGCAGCCATCTTCTTCTTGGCCTTCCTCTTTTTCTTTTTCCCATTATGTACTCTTCCAAGACGGTCTTCTCTAGATTATCATGACCTCTGTCTTGGGTTGCTGAATTTATATTGTATATATAAGAAAATACCAGCTGCCACATAAGTTTTGTCTTATCAGCATCTGTGTTATACTTGCAGGTATCATTCATTTGATTTATTCTTAGTCAACTGGTACATTTATTCAGAAACTATGGTCCAGATAGCAAGCCTAGATTATGTCTAGAAATGTATGAATGTTTTTAATATCAAGTATCAGGAGAGTGAAGGGGAGCCAATGTGAATTGTCATCTTTGGTGTCTGTAACTTGAAAAATAGTGATCTACACTGATCTAGAGGATTGTAAGCTTTTCTGTGATGTTTGTGTTGTAAGACATTTACAGTCAAATCAAAATATATGTAGTGGAGCATATATTGAGCTGCCCTCAATGTAATAATGCCCAAATCCTATTTTGAACCTTTTAAAATTAAAAAGCATGGTATGTTGTGTAAGATCTACTAAATCCATATATTTTTAAACTATGATTCATAGAAACTATCATCATCAGGTGCCGTGCCGACTAGCGTTGGCTATTATGATCTCCAGAGTGCACGATCCTTCATGCAGGCCATCAGCTCAGTTGGTGATCTCCTCTCACACCATCCCGTCAGATTGTCCAGTATCATTTCTCTTGGTCTTCCTCTTGATATTCTTCCTTCTATTTTTCCTGTTGTTATAATATTTTCAATGCCCCCTCTTCTCATTGCATGTCCTGTGAAAGTACATTATCTCTCTCTTATTTTTTTGACAAGATTTTTTTGTCTCTCCAGCTCTTCTCATACATTCTTCATTAGTTAATTATGCTGTCCAGGGGATTCGCAACATTCTTCCAATAAACCACATTTCTGCTGCTTCCAATGATTTTTGTGCAGACCTACCTACTGTCCATGATAGGATAGATGAACAAGATAGGTTCAATATAGCATTTTAGGACTCGTTTTCTAACATACATTGATAAGGTTGTGTTGGATAATATGTTTCTCATTCTCTGAAATGCAGTCTTTGCTTGGCCTATTCTGTTCCTAATTTCTGTTCTGCATTTCCCATCTGAAGTTGTTACTGCTCCAAGGTATTTGAATTTCTGCACCTGCTTTAGAATAGTTCCTTTTAATTTTATACTGCATGTTGGTGGATTCTGTTTCTTAGATATAACTATAGTTTCTGTCTTTTCGATGTTCAAAGTAAGGCCTTTCTGTTCACTTTCTTTGGCGACTTTATCCAAGAGATTTTGCAGGTCTTGTTGGTTCTCAGCTATCAGTACTGTGTCGTCAGCATACTGAAGGTTGTTAATATTGTATCCTCCAATTTTTATGCATGGTTCTGTAATGATCGTTCTTAGAATATTCTCGCTGTACAGAGAAAAAAGGTCTGGAGATAGTGAGCATCCTTGTCGCAACCCTTGTTTTATAGGTTGATATTTTCCAATTCTATTTTCAACTGGAATTGCTGCTTCTTGGTGCCAGTATAGATGTTTTACAATCCTCAGGTCTTTGCCATCTATATTGATATCTTAAGCATTTTAATAATTTCATTATGTTTCACCTTGTCGAATGCCTTGGTGTAATCAATGAAGCATAAGTAGAGATCTTTCTGTACTTCTAAAGCTCTTTCTGTTAGTGTTCGTAAAGCATAAGTGGCATTGTGTGTTCCCATTCCTTCAGCAAATCCAAACTGTTCATCTGCTATTTCTATTTTTTATCTCTTTCCTTGTTCTTCTCATAATGATTCTCAGAAGTAGCTTCGTTATGTGACATAAGAGGCTGATAGTCCGGTGGTCATCACATTCCTTTGCACCTGGTTTCTTTAGTAGTGCTATAAACTTGGATTTAAGCAAGTCACTGGGAATATAACCACTGTTGTAAATGTCATTCAGTAACTTGGTTATTATTTTTATTCCTATCTCCTCTAATGCCTCTATTTCTTCTATTGTTATATTATCAGGCCCAGTCGCTTTTCCTTTCTTCATGTGTTTGATGGCATCTATGATTTCATCTTCAAGTATTGGTGGTCCATCACAGTTTTCAGTATTTGGTGTTAATTCTGGTCCTTCTCCTCCATATAGCTCACTGATGTATTCTGTCCACCTGTCCACAGTGTCTTCTTTTCCCATGAACATTTTATCTTGTTTTGATTTCAGGCATCCTGTGGTATATTTTGTTTTCCTGCCTGTGAGTTCACTAATGCGTTTGTGCATGTTTTTGCTGTCTTTATTATGAGTCCTCTATTTGTCTGCACTGTTCATTTAACCACATTTCCTTTGTTTCTCTGCATTTGCGTCTTATTTCTTTATTTATCTTGCTATATTTTTCTTGGTTATTTTTACTCCTCCTCCTCTTGTCCATCAGTCCAAAGATGTCGTCTGTCATCCATTTATTTTTAGAGGCTTCTTTTTTTGGTGGTATTATCTCTTTAATAGTTTGGTGGATAGAATCTTTTAACATTGCCCATTGTTCATCTATACTATTTATCTTTGCTATTGCATTGTATCTATTTGTTATAATAACTTTGTATTGTTCTTGCAGTTCTTGGTCATTTTTAAGGAGTTCTGTATTCAGTTTGATGTTTCTCACTTTTCTGCATGCTTTCTTTAGCTTTATTCTAATTTTTCCACAGAGTGGGTCATGGTCACTATTGCAGTCGGCTCCTGGCATGGTTTTTGTTGTCAGTAATGCATTCTGGAATCGTTTGTTGATTAATATGTAGTCTGTCTGGTTAAAAGTCTTTTTTGTCTGGTCTGCACCACTTTGCCAGTCTTCAGGGATGTTGTTTAAACCAGGTGTTTCCTACAACCATGCCATGTATTCTTGCATGCAAGATTAAAATTAATTTACTACCTCTGTCATTCCTCTCCCCCAGTCCATAGTCACCAACGATGTCTGAAGTTCTTCCTTTACCAACTTTGGCATTAAAATCTCCCATGACTATGGTAACTTCATGTGACTGTGTGTTTTAGGGCTGTCTCTATGTCATTATAAAATAGCTGTACATCTTCTTCAGAACTTTCGGATGTTGGTACGTACACTTGTATAATATTTATGTTTATTGGTCGTCCTTTCAGTTGGGCTAGCATGACTCGGTCCAAGATGTTCAAATATCCTACAATTGTGCTTGCTGTTTGTTTGTCAAATATTATTCCTACTCCTCGTTCATGTTTCTCACTTCCTGAATATATTATTGTATATTTATCAGAGTTTATCTTCCCTGCACCTGTCCATCTAACTTCACTCATTCCTAATATGTTGATCTTCATCCTTTCCATTTCCATCTTTACATTTTCTAATTTTCCAGACTGGAATAAAGTTCTAACATTCCATGTTGCTCTTTTGAACTTGTTAGTTTTGCCACCAGTAGCTTGATGACAATCGGGCCTCACCTGTGGCTCGTAAGCTGCCCTACCGGATGAGGCTGTTCCAAAGGAACATCCATTAACGTCGTTCATGACAAATCTATTACTCTGAAAAAGCATAATTGTTCTTAGGAGCTACAACAGTGGTTTCCCGTTGCCTTCTGTCAGTTTGTGTACAGACTTTCTGCTAGCCTTTGGACTCCCTGTCCTACCCACAAGGCAGCGGGAGCGAGAGGTTTTAAGGTACCTCTTACCCGCCTGGTATTCCCTTCACTGAGCACCTGAGGCACTTTATAGGAGTAGTAGAGCCACCAACTACCCCACTTCGATCTCTGAGTCTACCGCCAGTTGGTCTGCACCTGTTTATTTAGGTAAATCCTTATTCACAGGGATCCTCCATATCTAGAGGACTTTGACCATCCACCACCTGTGACGCGCTGGTTTGGGGATAGTCACCCTAGCCTTACCCAGACAGAAACTATACAAGTAGAAAATATATGCTTTTATTGTATCTTAGACAGCATAGTAAGCTTCCTCAGCCTAATCCGACCGTAAATGCAGGTAAAACAACAGAGAAAAGCTTATCGTCCTTTGGACCAATGCAGATTAATGTTCTGTGAACTTGATTCTCCATCATTTAACATATTGTCAGCCTGAAATCACTTGTGTTGTTCAGAACTTCATTTGTAGAGTGAGCGTCCCAGCAGGAAAGGCAGTTTCCAAGCCATTAAGGCATATCAGGGGTAGGGTATTAGGCCCGTATTTCCATGACCTTCGTCACATGAAAGTGTGATGTGGTCAGCATCACGCATGTCCCAGCAGAAGTTTACTTTTTTTATGTTCATTTTTTATCAGACTGTGCCTTGTCAGTGCATGCATGGCATGTCTTGATTGACTAGTTGTGATAGAAATGTCTGTGGCCTACAAAACTCTCGGAGTCTCTCACTGATAATTTTGGTTTTGATATTGTCATGGTGAGATACGAGTATGACTTTTTTCAAATTTTAGCACAAGCTTTGTACATATTCAGCACAAGTCAGCATTTATGTAGCTTATGGTCTTTTTTTCCTCATAAAACTGTTTAAAACTGTGATTTATTATGTTATAAATGAACAAGTCATGCCATGTGCTTTCATGTTAACATCATCACTTGAAGTTTTAACTGTGGAAATGTGGAAACTTGTTTAATGAGCACAAGGAAAAAGGCTATAGTAATGTGTAATTTTAAATTTAATGTCAACTTGTCACAGGCTGACAGTATAAACCCTCTCCTTATCCAGCCATTGAGCTTTCTTGATCAGTACCACACTGTATTGATAGACACTTTCTTTATCTTGGGTACCTGAATAATGAAGCAGTGGTCTGTGGTTAGATCCCAGCTAGAGATCCAGTTAACTAAGATGTACAAACAGGCTCCCGGTCACTATTGGAATTAAGGAACCCAGGCATAACACTGACTACATCTGTCTCTGAAGGTTGCCATTAGGCCAAGAAAACTATGGGCGCTGAAGCCATATATGCCATATTCTTTAGTGGCACAGAACAGAATTAGCCCTTTTTTTGGATGATTGATAGTTCTTGTCTTATTGCAGACTGAGTGGGTTACTTCCACTTGTCATTATACTAGACTTGGTACACAGCATAATGTTCTGGAGATTTTGTATCACATGTGCTACTTTATGTGTTTTGTTTGTCGTGGAAGTATTTAGCTTTGTTCATTCTTCTCAGTTTGCATTGCAATCTGTAGTTTACAGCTCTGTTTGTATGTTCAGTAAATGGTTTGAGAATTATGGTCATTATGTTTAATGTCTAATTAATCAGTATGCAGTAGTTTGTGTAGGTGATTTACACAAGCAGCAGGCCATAAGAGATCAATTATTATGTTTAAATTGTGAATTTATTTGATTTATTCAGCTAATACAGAAGTGGTGACAGATGATGAGGACAAAGTTCAGCCTTATGGTCGTGCTCATGCAGAGTCTAAGAAGCTGCATGGCCTCCGAAAGCTCTTTGGCCATCTCAAACGCAGCAGCTCACAAGATTTTGAGGGCAGCCGAGAGAAGGGGGAAGATGGAGATTTCAGAAGAGGTGGAATCAGGGCAACAGCATCAGCACGTCTAGCATGGAACAGAGATGGGAAGGGATTAATGTAAGTACTTTAAAAGTGTTGACCATCCAAATGTCCAGAATTTCCCTGATTGGTGTTGCAGTGGGATGTGAAAGCTGGGTGCAGTGAGAAGTTAGTGGATATGCCTAGTTATATAGTTCTGTGATGAGAACCAAACTCCTGCCTTATATTTCTCTCTTGCTGTATATTTTAGAACAAACACGGATGTACCTTTTGCTCGATGGGATACAGACAGAGTGACTGCCTGGATGAATGATATAGGACTAAACATGTATCTGGTGGATTGCAAAAGATGGGTGAAGAATGGGGAGCAACTCCTCAGGTCTTCACATCATGATATGGAAAAGGTAAAAAAAAGTTATATGTGTTGCTGTGACTTTATTCTGTATGTCATATTGTTAAAGAGATGATTTTCAGTGTTTAAGATAGATGAAGAGGATGTGATGAATCTGTAGTTAAGCTTGCACATCTGCAGAGCTAACATTGTTCAGGCTGAAGGCTGTGGTCTTTTTTTACATTTTGTAGTGTTATTTCTTCTCCTGTAGTGAACTCAGATAGCAGTCTTTGAACTTGCATCTGCAAGATGAGGTACATCAGCATAAACAGTTTATAATTTTTGTTTATAAACATACTGTTTATAAGTGAACATGTGTTCAACATTATGAACATAAGTTGTGGCTAGAAGGGGTAGGCTTGTAGCAGATGTTGTACCGCTATCACACATACACACACACAAATTGTGGAGAAAATTGAGCTTTTAACTCTTGTGATAGTTTTAGCTTTGGGAAGACTTGGATATGAAGAAGAAAAAGTTCCATAAGCATCCATCTAACACTAGCCTATGATCATCCTCTCCAAACTCACAGATCCTCTTTTTTTCCCTGCACTTTTCAATATCTTGTTCATCTGTTTAGCTCCTGTTTTACCATGTACATTGGACTTTAGTAATCTCTTTCCTATCAAGTTCCAGGACATGGACAGCTGTAAGTTCAGTATTTCCTATGTTTGGAGCTTACTTATATTACATACTCTGGTACTTCTTGTTTGAACACTGTAAGCCAACTTCATGCTTATATTATCTTTGTTGCCACTTCATAGTATGACACTTTTGTGTAATCATTTATTTATCAGTGCCTGGTATCAGACTGTGCTTCTGTTTCTGTAGCAGTCTGATGGTTTTTTTTACCAGATAGGGTTGCTGGCCCTGTGCCAAACCCTCCTTAGTCACCTTTTGTGATCATTATTGAGGAAAGACACTGGCGATGGTTGGGACATGTGCTCCGAATGACTGACAACTCACTACTAAAAATAGCACTAAGATGGACATCACAGGGGAAAAGCAGTATGGGTAGACCAAAAGAGACATGGAGAAGAACAACAGAGAATGTTGAGCAATAGAGTGCTCACCTGGGCAAGAGCGGAAAAAAAGGCAAAGGACAAGCATTTGTGGAAAACCCTTGCGAAAGCTCCATGTGCCCTGGGCACTTAAGGTTCAGAGAGAGAGAGAGATCAGACTGTGCAGAGATATTGAGACCTGTAGAATTTGCAGCTTGTTGTTGACTGTTGACTGTTCATGTTGACACAGGAGCTGGGTATGAAGAATTGTCTGCATCGTAAGAAACTCCAGCTGGCCATGAGAGCCGTAGCATCAGAGGGTGTTGATCAGTTCTTGGAACTAGACCATAATTTTGTGGCCAGTAAGTATTCTGTTGGTTTTTTTTTTTTTAGTAATAGTTCTAGAAAATTTCTTGTTTTGTAGGAGCTGATTCTTTGTATTCTTGTGAATACTTCAGGAAGTTCAAGTCTTGGTTGTTGTATTTTAATGTTATATTTCTTCTG
This sequence comes from Achatina immaculata, assembly GCA_009760885.1. Taxonomy (NCBI): domain Eukaryota; kingdom Metazoa; phylum Mollusca; class Gastropoda; order Stylommatophora; family Achatinidae; genus Lissachatina; species Lissachatina immaculata. Next base: position 383,268 of record CM019708.1, on the reverse strand, counting down.
AATTTTTAAAAAAATAACTAATCTCTGTATAATACACATGTTCTGTTCCCTCATTTTTCTTATAGTCAGAATGTGAATGAGTGGCCATGTTTAGTGTATATCCTTATTCATTACTGCAGCACTAGTATGATAGTTTCTTTTTACATAACACCTTGATGGCTTAACATATGTACGTGTTTCTATGGTGCGACTTGGACATTTTCACGTTTGTATGCCCTATGTATGTTTATCTATTCCACCATGTATTCATCTCCAGCTTTTACATAAAGTTGTATTACAATTTGCCAGGATGGCTGGATGACATAGGGCTACCACAGTACAAGGATGCTTTCTATGATGCTCGAGTAGATGGAAGGATGTTGAACTACCTGACAGTGGTGAGCTAGCATTCATTGTTAGCTAAAGAAAATCCTCATCTCTCAACTTCTTATGTCAGCTTTAACATAAAAGTCACACACTGTACTGATAGAAAATCATGGACAGTCTAACACAATGGCATGATAAAAAGTGACACACTGTACTGATAGAAAATCACGAACAGTCTAACACATAGGAATGATAAAAAGTTACACATTGTACTGATAGAAAATACTAAGGAACAGAATGTGTATATAAAGGTAGATAGAGATGTGTGATGCAGTTTTACAAGGCCTTGTAAAACTGCACCATACACCTCCATCTACCTTTATTATTTGAACCAGTTTTACTGCAGTCGCCATCCTGTTTACTTGTATAACATAGAAGTAAATGTCTGTGTACCACTGCTTCCTCTCTGTTTTGTAGGAGGATCTGTTTGTGTTGAAAGTTTCTAATGAAGTTCACCATGTCTCCATCAAGAGAGGTATCCAGATTTTACGTCAAAACAACTTCAACCCCACCTGCTTGCAGAGAAGACCCACACCAGACGAGACACACAGGGTGAGTAGTTTGTGAACACCAGATGTGGGTATGGTCTGTGTTTGGATATTGGATAGGCTGATATAAGTAGAATGTAAATGCTACAGAAGAGTTCTTCAAATATCATGGACATAAAAAAGAACAAATATATCTATACTACAAGAGCTTAATATTGAAGAAGGCTGGCTGGTAAAGAGTATTAAACATAGAAAACTTAAATATTTTGGACACATTAAACATCATGATAATCTAGAGAAAACCATCTTGGAAGGGTACATAATGGGAAAAAGAAAGAGAGGAAGACCAAGGCGAAGATGGCTGCAAGACATCGTTGATGATCTGCAAATGGATGCATCAGCAGCAGGCCATCTTGCTCACAACCAAGAGGCCTACAAGAGTGCTGTTAGGGAGGCAAAGTTCCACAAGGGACATGCAAATGAATGAATGAATGATATAAGTGGATTCTTCTTCTTCTTCTTCTTCAGCTTTCTGAGCCATTGCTGCAAATAAAGTTTGCTTCCATTCCTGTCTATTCCTGATCTTCTCTTTCCAGTTGATGACACCAATTTCTTTTATATCCTCTTCTATGTTGTCTTTCTATCTCCATCTTGATCTACCCCTTGGTCTTGTTTCCCTCATCTCTTGTGCACACATCATTTTCATTTGTCTGTTCTCTTCCATTCTTTCTACATGGCCCCAGCCAGCATAGTCTGTTCAGTTTAAAGACGTTTATAATTCGTTTGGATTTAAATAAGCTGTTCAGTTCAGTGTTCTTTCTAGCTCTCCATTCTCTACTGTAGGTATCCTTTGTGGGCCCATAGATTCTTCTTAAGTTCTTGTTCTCAAAGATCTGTAATTGCTGTTCATCTTTCTTTGTTGTACTACACGTTTCTGATCCATACATGACATCTGGTCTTATTATAGTTGTACTCTGCTTTTAATTTTCTCGCTTACTATGTTGCTTCTGTTGAAGGTTGTGCCTAGATATTTGTATGTTTTTGCCAACATTTATATAATCTGGGTCATTCTGACTCTGGTCTCTTGATATCTTCATACACTGTCTTATCTTGATTAATGGTCAAGTCCACTTTTAGTGCTACATCTCTCAGGTGTATGCAAGTATTGATGACTTCTTGCATAGTTTCCTCCGCCAGGTCGATGTCATCAGCATATCCTAGTATTTTAGTTTGTTCTTCTGCACTGCTTTCGTCTTTCATTTTTCTGATTACCTTTTCTAGTACTAGTTTGAATTGTAATGGAGATAATGTATCTCCTTGTTTTAAACCAATTCTTATATAGAAGGGTTCTGACTTTCTTCCTTTATATATTACTATATTTTGTGCATCCTCCATACATATTCTGATCAAATTGATTAATTTATTAGGTATCTCAAATTCTTTCATAATTTTCCATAAGCTGTTCCTATCTATACTGTCACGAGCATTTTAAAAGTATAATAGATATGTATTTTGTAGCTTGTTTGTAGTAAGAATATTCCTCTAAATATAAATATTCCTCTCTGTAGTTTTCACACTTGCTCTTATCTTTTTTGAATACTGGGATCATAATGATTCTCTCCATTCACTAAGGAGTTTTTCTTCTCTCCATATTTGTTGTATTAGTGCACATATCTATTCATGTAGATTTAGACCTCCTTCCTTAATAAGTTCTGCAACAATTCCATCTGAACCAGTTGCTTTGTTGTTTCATAGAAACATGATACTGTAGATGACTTCTTCTAAATCTGGTTCCTCTATTTCAGGTTCACAAGTCTGTATTTCTTCACATGGTAATGTGCTTATAGGCTGTTCACAGTTTAGTAGTTTTTCAAAATATTCTTTCCATCTGATACAGATTTTTTTCTTCATTATTTATCATGTTTCCATTACTATCCTTCAAGCTCTGCAGAGGTTGTTTATACCCTTGCTTTACTGTTCGCAATTCTTTATAGAATGATATAAGTAGATTAGGCAAAAATAAATATAAATATTATAAATAGATATTGATAAAGAGTGAGCAGATTTTAAAAAAAAATTTTTGCAAGCAGATGTATACATATCTCTTACTTGTAGTAATCATGCCCTGCTTCTAAAACTGAGGCTTTGCCACACTTCAAACTAGTTCTGTTATTTTCTAGATTCTTTCAAACTTTTCCTAGCTCATTCTTATATTATACTTTAGCATATTCATTGGATTTATATGCTTCCAACAGTTTGTTTCAGTTTTTTAAACTTCATCATTGATTGTACAAGCCTTGATGTATTGACATTTCTGTCTATGTGAACTTTATGTCTGCTCTGTCATGCCTGAGTAGACTGAAAGCTTCTGCTTATGTTTTGTGTGTCAGAGCCAGTCTGAGGCAGATGTTGCTCATTTTCTCATATAAAAATAAAACAGAAGCAGGTGGATCTGTCAGCTGTTCTTGGGAGTTTCAGAGTACTATTTTGGTGAGCACAATTTTCTCACAGCTGATTGTCAGAAGTCAATAACGGTGTTACCACAAAACATTGTTGGCGAGGTTTGGTCTCTTGTGCTTGTCTCTCATATCTTTTGTTTAGCTCATATTTGACATCTCTCACTAGTTATTCCTGTGCTTATCCTGGCTGAAAGATGTCTTTGTGCCACAGTTTTGATATACTTCATTACCTCCTTCACACATAATTTCACCATATAATAGCCAGGAATGCATTTTGTCATTCATTCTTGAACGTGCATAGGCCCATTTAGTCTTCAGTTAGTGAGAGTTCTCATGAGGAAGGAAACATAGAAAATATCAGCTTTACAAGCTGATTATTTGTAAGTCACATAGTACTGCTGCATGTAAGTCGCACAGTGCTGCTATATGTTAGTCACACAGTGCTGCTACATATGTCACTCAGTGCTGCTATATGTTAGTCACACAGTGCTGCTACATGTTAGTCATGCAATGCTGCTATATGTAAGTCATGCAGTGCTGCTACCTGTAAGTCATGCAGTGCTGCTACATGTAAGTCATGCATTGCTGCTACATGTTAGTCACATAGTGCTGCTACATGTTAGTCATGCCGTGCTGCTACATGTTAGTCACATAGTGCTGCTACATGTTAGTCATGCTGTGCTGCTACATGTTCGTCATGCCGTGCTGCTACATGTTAGTCATGCTGTGCTGCTACATGTTAGTCATGCCGTGCTGCTACATGTTAGTCATGCTGTGCTGCTACATGTTCGTCATGCCGTGCTGCTACATGTTAGTCATGCTGTGCTGCTACATGTTAGTCACATAGTGCTGCTATATGTAAGTCATGCAGTGCTGCTATATGTTAGTCATGCATTGCTGCTATATGTAAGTCATGCAGTGCTGCTATATGTAAGTCATGCATTGCTGCTATATGTAAGTCATGCAGTGCTGCTATATGTAAGTCATGCATTGCTGCTATATGTAAGTCATGCAGTGCTGCTATATGTAAGTCATGCATTGCTGCTATATGTAAGTCATGCAGTGCTGCTATATGTAAGTCATGCATTGCTGCTATATGTAAGTCATGCAGTGCTGCTATATGTAAGTCATGCATTGCTGCTATATGTAAGTCATGCAGTGCTGCTATATGTTAGTCATGCATTGCTGCTATATGTAAGTCATGCAGTGCTGCTATATGTAAGTCTTACATTTATTTATATCAGAGTTCATTCTTGTGTTGCTCACTGTCTTAACACTTTCCGTGCGTATGGTCGAATTTTCGACACTTCCGGTGGTCCAAAGCTACCGTATGGTCGAAAATTCGACATTGTTTGTTTCATTAAAACAAGCGGTGTAACATTTAGATTGTACATATTTCGTCCGCGATTCCGGTGACACTTTCAAAATGGCGAATGCATGCCTAGTTACGAGCGATGCCGAGCGAGAACAAGGACGCGAAACATGGAAATTTTTCAATTTTTGACGATGTAGATAGGGGTATGGACATAGCCTATGGCCACCCCGCTGCTCTTGAATGTTTTCTAAGTAGATTTAGACATATTTAGACGACTGGAGAAGTAGTTAGGAGGTTATTTCAGACATTCATTCAGCGGAAATGCAATACGGAGTCACAATACGAGATCGACAAGTAGATCTACACATCTTAGATGGTAAGTAGCGCGAATCTAGACCTAGCCGATGGTGAGCTGGCCACAATCAGTGTCTAAAAACATCACATTACTTCTTTTTTCCTAAAAAACTCTGCATTTATGAAATTTTCATTCATTTAGCTATACTTTGACACATATTACATATACGGAAGTACATGGAAATACTGTTTTCCATTCCATTTTACAACTAGACCCCCTTACAGACCAAGACCCGTGTTTTACTCCCACGTGCCATGACACATCTGTGTTTCTTCTCCCGCATGGAAAGAGTTAATGAATTTTTTAAATGTATTTTTAACTTCTGTTCTGCTTTGTGGAAGTGAGTCATGGACAATCAACAGAGTGATAGAAAGCTCAGTAGAGGCACCAGAGATGTGGTTCATTAGAAGAATGTTCAGAATACAATGGACAACCATGATGACAAATAGTGATTGTCTAACAAAAGTAAATATAGGTAGCAACCTAATTAAATCCAAAAGAAAACAAGTTATCATTCATCGGACATAAAATGAGAAGAGGAGGGCTTGAAAACACCATAACAGCGGGGAAGATAAACGGGAAGAGATGCAAAAGAAGAACAGTAGAAAAAAATCATGGACGATTTAACACAATTGATGGCACAACAAAAAAATGACCAACTGAACCGATAGAAAATATCAAGGAGCGAGATCTGTGGGGAAGCATGACCAACCAGCACGTACTGTCATGGCACTTGATGGCGATGATTTTTCGCTTGGCTTTTGTATTTAATCTTGGCATTCTGTTGGGTCCTACATGTAGGATAAGAAGAAAGTTTGTTATCTCTAACTGGTTTCCTCAGGTGCTGGAGCCTCGGTTCAATTCAGAGCTGTTTGCTGTCTTGCTGTCCATCCCACCTAGCAAAACATTACTCCGACGGCACTTGAATACCCACTTCATCAGTTTGATTGGCCCGGAGACACAGACCAAAAAGAGGGAACACGAGTCTCAAGCAGGCTATGTGCCACTTCTTCCTAACAATAAGGTCAAGGTTGGTGCATACATAATTTGTGAAGTCACCCACCTAATTGATTTTTAAACAACTGCCAACCTGTCACCTATCTTACATCCTTCCTGTGCCATTAAACATCACATAGGGCCAGCATGGTAGTTTGTCAAGATTTCCTGTTTTTGGCAAGCTTTTCAGCCTCATCAAGGGATGTTATTCCCACTAAACTAGCCTCTCTTAACAATGTCCTCTTTAGAGTTTCACATGGTTGACCTCTTTTTCTTAGCCTTTTGTGTCCACTTGATAGCTTGTTTTGGGATTCTCTGGTTGTTTCTTCTCATCACGTGACCGACATATATCCATCTTCTTTTTATGATAACCCATGAGACAGGTTGTTGTTTGCTCATCTGTCTTATTTCTGCATTGTTCTTGAATCCATTCCACTTTATACTGAGTATTTTCCTGAGGCATTTGTTTTCAAAAGAGTCTAATTTCTTGTCTATTTCTGTAGTTGTTTTCCAGCTTTCACGTGCATAAATGAGGGTAGATATTACATTTGAATTGAATAATTTTAACTTGGTTTTTGTGCTTATAACTTTTGAATGCCATATGTTTTCAAGATTCTTGAAGGTCATTGTTGCTTTTGCTATATGAATTCTAACTTCCTTTCTGGTGTCACCATCCTGGTCTATGTAGCTGCCGACATATGCAAATATAGAACATCCTCAATGTTGCTTTATACATTAATGCCAGAAAAGATTTATTACAAAGTTATATTTTATGCTTTCTTATTCTCTTATTCTCTTGTCCTTGACATTCTACTTAGCTCATTTTTTCCTTTTTGCATCATCTTCTTTTTCATCCGCTGTTGATTTCTGTGATGTATTATTAGTCTCCTCCCATTAGATCTATCTTTATTTTATATATCTATGGCACAGTTATTTTTTTTTTTTTATTTACACAGTTATGTTTGCGGTAGAGGATATAATTTCTTATCAGGCTTACAACTTCGTGGAAGTTTCCAGTACAAAGAATGATCGTACTGACTAATCAAGGAGCTGTTTATTTTTGGCCTGTCTGCTGTATTTTCTTTCTCCAACTAGCATCGTTCCAGTAATTCCATGTTTGTCAACTTGTAATTCTAACATAATGGCTCTAAGTAAAAATTCTAAACCTTTTTGTCTTAAAATGTCATCCACATTTCTATTTGTCAGATCATCGTTTGTTGACCTATATTAGGAATTGCCTCCCCTAATGTATTTTTTAAAAAAATCTAATTTCAGAAAGGAAAATTTGGCTTGTTCGGTCACAAGAGAATGAAGTCTGATGCAGAGACTGAAGACTATATCTGTCCTCTCGAGCTGAACGGACAGTATGCAAATGGGGAGGTGAGCAAATCTTTTGTGTATTGGTGACTAAATGCAAGTGTGCTTTTCAAGCTTTCGTTGAACTGACTTTTTCTACTATACATGTAGCTGCAGGCATCTTTTTCCAGTTAGTGAAGTCTGGGGAGTTTAGGTGAAATTACTGTATTAGACAGATGACATTGTCATCAGAGTTAGTGAACCATATCTGGTCAAGACCCAAGTCATGAACAGACTGGTTTTTATACTATAGAGGATAGGTATATTCTACACTATAATGAAGCTTGCTGAGAGAATTGACTCTAGAGAGTAAAGTCAGTATTGGAAGATGCTCCACTAACAGGTGGCAGAACAGATAAAATCATTTTAATGGCAAACTTGGAACATTTATTCTATCATAGAACTGTGATTTTTGTCATGTGTTACAGATTTCAGGAGTGCTGACATTTAAAATCTTATCTGCTCATAAGATTATTTCTATTAATGGTCTTTATGAGCAAACCCTTTGCCTCATACTATGCTTGTGGCTGATGTCATTGTTGAAGTTCATAGCATACTATGCTTGTGACTGATGTCATTGTTGAAGTTTCATAGCATACTATGCTTGTGGCTGATGTCATTGTTGAAGTTTCATAGCATACTATGCTTGTGACTGATGTCATTGTTGAAGTTTATAGCATACTATGCTTGTGACTGATGTCATTGTTGAAGTTCATAGGTTTGTTGCTGTTTGCTTTTCTTTAGTTAAGACCATAGCCCTTTATGGAATGACTATTCCCTTGAGAGAAAGCAATAGAAACACATTGTTGCTCACAGCACTGATTATAAAATTAATAAATGTTAAACTGTGGGTGTGGTGCAGTAATCCTGTGTCATTTTGTGAAGTCTTTCTACCATCATTTGTTTAGTTATATTGGCACTGATCTTCACTGTTTTTCTTGAGTTGTCAGTTTTGTAGCTGCAGTCTTCTCATGCCATAGTCAAAAAGTATTCATTATTATTTCCTAAGTCTTAATTAGCTGCGTCCTGCAACATATAACAGCACTCTCCTTGTTTGTTTTTCCTTACTGGCCAAGCTGTATATGACATAATCCTCTATCACACATGCATTGTACTTGTCTCATCACTGTCATTGTGAAGAGACATGTACATATAGATCATCTTATAAGTAGAATACCTATATTTGGTATCCTGCACATTATAGATCTTAATTTACAGATTGCAGATCTAAATAGCTTATTTAATAGGCTGCTGCTCACAACTGGTGAAAACTTATTCCAATTTCTGTGTGAGTTTTCATAACAAGGCTTTCTTCCTAGCTGAGTGAGGTGCGTCATTACTTCATGTGTTCTTCACGGCCCAAATTTGCCAACTTTGTATTGGCTTGGAAGCAACTGTTCTGAGATTCTGCTAAAAAAATGATCTTCTCTGCTTTCAAGTGTGCACGTTTGCCTACGTGTGTTTAAAATGTAGGAGAAAGTGCTAGCAGATATGGCCCCCCATTTTTCGTTAAATATTCAGTGTTTTTTTCAGTTTGTAATCTTGTGACTTACTCAGTGCAGTTGGATTGGTCAGGGTGTCATAGGTCAACATTTATTAAGCTAAACTAATGACCTGGCTTGAAAGCAAATTTCTGATGATAACACGAGTCTCCAGACATGCAGTCTTCTTGTATGCATAATTTGTGAGAATCTAGTACAGTAATACCCTGCATAATGCTGTCACATTTAGCACTGTATCATTTTATAGCATGCAGGCCTGTCACCCCCAAGAGTGACATCATCACTAACTTTTTGTGCAGTCATTCTGTTTGTGCATCATGAAGATTTAGACAGTCTTTGACAGATAGTGTTATTGATTTGTTTATTTTATCACTGTAATTAAATGCAGGCAGGAAGAATGTTTGTTTCATGAATCAAGCTAACATAAAACTAGCAGAATTTGAAGATTATTCTTTATGTGTGGCCTACAGCCAGGTTAAGCATAATTGTTAAATAAGATGAGACCTTCTACAGCTGTGCCACTGAAATAAGCACCAGTGAAGTCAAAACCCATTTAAAAAGGCAGTTTTTCTTATAGTAGTAATGAAATTTTTGAGGAATGATGTACTTCAAAATTTAGCATAGAAGTTTTTGATGCATAAGAGACTGGATCATCATTTTTTACATATGTCTTGAGCAACAATGTTACATCAAACAAGAAAGCCTTGGTTTAACTCTTAGTGAGTGGAGTTTTGAGACAATGTGGAGTAGTTCATAGATATTGACCCTAATTCTGCGTGGGACTGTGAGACAGTGTGGAAGTTATGGATCACTTCATTGATAGTAACTCTCAAGTGGGACTGTGAGACAGTGTGGAAGTTATGGATCAGTTCATTGATAGTAGCTCTTAAGTGGGACTGTGAGACAGTGTGGAAGTTATGGGTCAGTTCATTGATAGTAGCTCTTAAGTGGGACTGTGAGACAGTGTGGAAGTTATGGGTCAGTTCATTGATAGTAACTCTCAAGCGGGACTGTGAGACAGTGTAGAAGTTATGGATCAGTTCATTGATAGTAGCTCTTAAGTGGGACTGTGAGACAGTGTGGAAGTTATGGGTCAGTTCATTGATAGTAACTCTCAAGTGGGACTGTGAGACAGTGTGAAAGTTATGGGATAGTTCATTGATAGTAGCTCTTAAGTGGGACTGTGAGACAGTGTGGAAGTTATGGGATAGTTCATTGATAGTAGCTCTTAAGTGGGACTGTGAGACAGTGTGGAAGTTATGGGATAGTTCATTGATAGTAGCTCTTAAGTGGGACTATGAGACAGTGTGGAAGTTATGGATCAGTTCATTGATAGTAACTCTCAAGCGGGACTGTGAGACAGTGTGGAAGTTATGGGTCAGTTCATTGATAGTAACTCTTAAATGGGACTGTGAGACAGTGTGGAAGTTATGGATCAGTTCATTGATAGTAGCTCTTAAGCGGGACTGTGAGACAGTGTGGAAGTTGTGGGTCAGTTCATTGATAGTAACTCTCAAGTGAGACTGAGAAAATTTGAAAAATGATATCCAGCTTCTGAAAATAGCTTTGTAATATAAAACAACATTAGTGTCTTAATGGCTGTTTCATCAATAATCTAAGGTCCTTACTTTGGAAGACTCGTGAACATGTTGCCTTATATGTACAGCATAACTGACACCCATAAAAATGTCACTAATAATACATTTTTATATTTGCCTGTATGCCAAAATATGTTTTAATTATCATTTATAACACTGTCTCAGTCTTGCTTCATGCACTGTGAGCTTATCCCAAGCACTGCCCAGGATATTACTGTATTATATTTTCTCTGTTTCATTAGCCAAAGGTAAACTTTTTAAAAATCCCATTATCTTGATATCCCACACCTATGAGAACTGTATTTTTTGTGTAATATTATCTTCATATCTCACAAGTTTCAGACTATATTTTTTGCCTGATATTATTATCTTTATATCTCACAACTTACAGGCTATGTTTTTTTTTATCTGACATTATAATCTTTATATTTCACAACATTCAGAAATATATTTTTGTGGGTGTAATATTATTAACTTGATACCTCATAATTCCTACAGAAGTATCATTTCATCATAACAATTGACTTAAATAGACAATTTTTGTCTTAAAAAGTTATTTGTTCTCATCGTTTGTCTTTCTAAAACACAAATATGTATGTATTAATGGATATATTTGTGTGTGTTAGATATAGCTACTGAACATTGCTAGCATAAAGTAAGAGATATTCATGTTTGATAAGAAACATCTTCCTTTTTTCTGATTTTTATGTGCTATATATATATATGCTCTGAGATAAGTAAGCATCAGTTTATGGCAGAATGAAGTGATATAGTTGATGTGTTTTACCTGTTCTATAGAAAACTGTTCAGGGGCAGTGAGTCACAAACAAACAGTGAGTTGTTTACCATTTGATCATTGCTGGAGGGAGAGATTCTACATATATATATAATCATATATTTACTGCTTGGGTTTAAGAGCTTTTAGACTGCCTGAAGCATTTCTGCACAGCAAAGCCAAAACTCTCAGGCTTTTTTCCCATAGATACAAGCAAGTAATACAGAAAAATAGATCAGGAAATTATAGAGAAAAGAAAAAAAGTTCACATAATTGTCAGGAGTAAAATTTTGTTTAAAAAGTTGATGACACTGGAAAGAATAAAACAAAAGGCAGTGAGAAGTTAACAATAAGTTTGTTGATGACTTCCCTTAACTGTGAGCTGTGATGGAAATCTGAATAAAATAGGCATCAAGCTGGATTTGAGATGAGCTTGGTTGTTATCTGTCATTCTTGGATCGTAAGGAAGAAGCGAGCTATGCCACCATCAGTGCCTGATGTATTGAGGTAACACAGTAGCCTGTTACCAGGAGCATCATGAAGATTAAAGATAAGGTCTTCTTGACTGCGGCATGGCAGACTTAGATGAATGTACATGTTACCAGGGATAGAGTAACAAATGCTTCCACACATCCAGGCCAGTTTTCAGGATCTATGCCAGCTGTCCATTCGTTTCCCATACTGGCTTTTTTTTCCTGCTGTGTAGGCCACACACACACACACAAAACCCAATTTCGTGGTTGTATTGTTTGAGTTACTAGATATATCTCCATCAGACAGTTTCTGTTGGTTTACATTGTTTTTGATGAACACTTCCTATATTCCTCCTATATTATGCATACCAAAGCATTGCACTGTCCCAAGTCAAATGAAGTTACAGTTATCCTGTGGACAATGGTTTTATGCCAGATCCATTATTTTGGCTTTGCTTAGTAGAAGCTTGTGCAGCTAATGATGCATCTGTGTTACTTTTGGGGAAATATCAATCCTCCTTTATTCCCAGCAGCATGATGAGGCTGTGAGAGAGATTAGAACATATTCACATGAGATAGCCATGCTGACAGTAAGTCTGGGCTTGCTTATGCTCTTTTCTGTCCTAGCAGCTTTATTTGTGCAAGGTTTTTGGTACTGATGCACTGTCTCACTGGAATTTATCATTTGCTTAAAATACAAGTGCTTTTTTTAACTGTATATCCATGCATATTCTTATGTGTATGAACGTATATTCAAATATATAACAAATATACTAGTACTTGGTGATCACTCCAAAAGTAATGCCTCATTTAGTTTTCACAAGAATACTCTTGCTCTATTTTTCTTCATGAATTATAGATGCAAAATTTTTTTTTCATTTTCCTGCCTTGCTAAGTTCATAAATTTCTGTCAAATATTTCACTATATTCAGAATTACATCTTACATCCTTTCCATGCCATTAGACATCACATGGAGCTCACATGATAGTTCACCACGTTTTCCTGTTTTTGGTGAGCTTTTCAACCTCATCAAGGAATTTTATGCCTACTAATTTAGTCTCTCTTAACAATGTCCTCTTTAGAGTTTCATGTGGTCAGCCTCTTTTTCTTTGACCTGTTGTGTTCCACTTGATAGCTTGTTTTGGGATTCTCTGACTATTTCTTCTCATCATGTGACTGACATGTGTCCATCTCCTTTTCCTGGTCATCCATGGGACTGGTTGGTGTTTAGTCATCTGCCTTATCTCTGCGTTGTTCTTGAATTCCTTCCACTTGATGCTGAGTATTTTCCTTAGGCATTTGTTTTCAAAGGAGTCTAATTTCTTGTCTATTTCTTTAATTGTTTTCCAGCTTTTGCATGCATAAATGAGGGTGGATATTACATTTGAATTGAACAGTCTTAACTTGGTTTTTGTGCTTATAACTTTTGAGTACCGTATGCTCTCAAGATTCTTGAAGGTCAATGCTGCTTTTGCAATTTGAATTCTAACTTCCTTTCTCACTTTCTTTATCACCATCCTGGTCTGTGTTGCTGCCAGGGTATGAAAATTGGTTTACTTCTTCAATACCTGTTCTTTCTACGTGTATTTTTCCTTCTTAATTAATGAGAATTTTCATTATTTTTGTTTTGTCCTTGTTAATTTCAAGTCCTATTTTGCTAGCCAGTGAATATGGTATCTGTTTTTTCTTGCATTGAATTCATATTGTTATTAATAAGAGTTACGTCATCTGCAAAATCAAGATCTCCTAATTGGGTCCCATGTACCCAATCAGTGCTTGTTTTACCTGTGCAGCATTTTTTCATTATGAAGTCTGTGACAATTCCAAAAAGCAAAGGAGATAGTATACATCCTTGTTTCATGCCTGTTTCATTCTGGAACCATTCACTTATCCCTTCTTCTGTTTTGACTGTACAAACATATCCATTGTAGAGGTCTCTAATGATATTGACAATTTTAGATAGTATTCCAGTATAGTCTTAAAATTCTCCATAATAAATCTCTGTATATGCTATCAAATGCCTTTTTAAAGTCTGTGAATTTCAAGATTAATGGTTTTTGCTTTTCAATATGTTCTTCAAGTATTATTCTTAGAGTAAAGATCTCGTTGAGACAGTTTCTCCCTTTTCAAAATCCTGCTTGTTCTTCTCTCATTGCAATATCCACTGTACCTTGCAAAATACTTTTGACACAACTGATAGTAATGTTACTCCTCTCCAATTACTGCAGTCGCTAAGGTTGCCTTTTTTTTTTTGTTTGGTATTTTAATAATGAATCCTTTTTTTCCATTCTGAGGAGACCTTTTCATCTTTCCAAACTTTATTGAACATTCTCCGTAGTTGTCTCATGTTGTCACTATTGATAGCTTTTAACATCTCAACTGTTATTTCATCTTCACCTGCAGCTTTGTTGTTACCCATTAGATTCACTGCTGTTTCACTTTCATTCAATGTAATTTCATCTAGGTTAACATTTAGTTGTGGGATTGGTAAGTCAGTTTCAGAGTCTATCAATTCTTTTGAGTGTGGTTGTTAAAGTATTTCTTGGAAGTGTTCAGCCCATCTTTGTTTTTAGTTTTCACTTAATATTAATAGGGTGCCAGTTTTGCTAAAGATTGGTCTTTCATTGAATGTAATAGCACCCATTAGCCTTTCTTGTATGTTGTACAGAGTTTTGCTGTCTCCTGTTTTTGTTGCTTTCTCTGCCTCTTTCACCATATTGTCTATGTATTCTCTCTTATCTCTTCTGGCTGAACTTTTTACTTTCTTGTCTATTTCTTTATATGTTGCTTTCGCCAGATCTTTTCCAAGATCTGTCATTCAGCATGTCTAATTTGGCTACTCGTCTTTCATATATGTACTTCCATGTGTTTTCTGATATCCATTCTTTTCTATTTGTTTTTTGCAGTCCAGCATTTGCTTTTGCTGCTGTGATATGGATGTGCTGTAAGAGTTCCATAATTCATCTATACTTATCTCCTCTACCTCACTGAGCGCTGTGAAATGATTGGCAAGTTTCAGATTGAAATTCTTGTTAGTATTTTCTTTCTGACTATTGCTTCCTTGTGTTGGCTTTTCAGTTTTAGTCTTATTTTCCGTATACACAGGTTGTGATTGCTGTTGACATCTGCACCTCTGTGTGCTGTTACATCTATCAGAGATGATCTGAATTGCTTTCTCATACAAAAATGGTTTATATTCAGAATTACTAGACCATTGTCTCTGTGCCCTGGAAACAGGTTTTATCTTCTCATATCTCTTACACACTTTCTTTCTCCTCCTTGCTTTCCTTTGCTTTAAATATTCCTGTAATTACACTTATAAGGGTGAAAGATGTTCAGCTTTTTGCTAGCACTATTCTAAAACTTACATTCTTAATTAGTGAAAATGAAAGAGTAGAAAACATCTATATTTTTTTTAAAAGTGTAAAAACTCAGTGTTCATGATGTTTCATTGACCAGTTTCTTGGATTCATAACAAAAAAAAAAACCTTTGTTAACAAATGCAGGATTTGTTGGTTTATTGTTATTGTGGCTAATCAGGTCAGTGAGATATTGGTAGAGTAGCTGCTCAGTACACCTCCACAGACAGCACACTCATCAGACCCATGTTCTTGCATGAAAATATCATTTGTATGTTAATATTTTGTTCTTATGGATTTCTCTTTAAAATATGTATCTGTTGTCAGTGCTATAGGCGGCATTTCATGATGTTAATATATATTGGGCAGTACATTTGGAGTGTTGATCTTATATATAGCATGTGCATGATCACATACACACATGCACAATTGGTTTGTAAAGAATTTATTTCCTTTTGATATTTATTTTAATTTTTTTGTGTATGTGTGATTGCAGTGCCATGACATATAACTAGATATTACTAGGCAAATTCATTTTCTCTATTCCATATGAGTGCATGGTGTGAGGTCCAGCATGTTATGCTGTATTCCATGTATGGTGGATGATGCCAGCTTTATCCATGACCTTCATTTAATAGTTGCTTGTCTTGCTGACTGACTTACTTCCATGGTGTATGTCTGTGTGTATACTGTATTATCATTTATATTTTTATTTGTCTTTGAATGATTAATATTATCACAGTTTTTACGAAATTTCTCAATCTCTTTGGGACTTTTGACTATTGTTAGAACAAATGCAAGACACTGAACTATTCATCATAAAATCTGGAGTTAGACAGGGTGGTGTACTATCTCCCTTACTGTTTATATATAACATACAGTGACAATATCAGGAAAGAAACTAGCACAAAATGAATTTCACCACGGAAATACCAGATAGCCCAACTCCAGAAAAAATGCTGATACCCAACTCCAAAAAAAATGGTGATAAATTCACAACACCCTTCAGAAAATGCACTCAACAGGTGGACCATAAATGAGCTCCTTTTTGCTGACAACCAAGCAGTTATAGCCAAATCAGAGAAAGGCCTACACCAGATCATGGATAACTTAGCAAGTGAAAACCACAACATGAAAATCAGTGCTGAAAAAAAAACAGAATTCATGAATGTTACCAGAGAAGAAATCCCGACAAAGATCTTTATAGACAGCCTATGAAACGTGTGAAGGATTTCAAATACCTAGGGAGTGAGATATCATCCTCTTGGAAAATTGATGCTGAAATATAGAACAAATACAATAAAGCAAATTAGGTCATTGGACAAATGACACATTTACTGAAAAACAAGTCCATCACAACTGAAAAAAAAGACCACTATACAGCAGTCCTCCTGGCAGTTGTTGTGCTCCGTCAGTATCAGACAACAGTCCTCCTAGCAGTTGTTGTGCTCTGTCAGTATCAGACAACAGTCCTCCTGGCAGTTGTGCTCTGTCAGTATCAGACAGCAGTCCTCCTAGCAGTTGTGCTCTGTCAGTATCAGACAGCAGTCCTCCTAGCAGTTGTTGTGCTCTGTCAGTATCAGACAGCAGTCCTCCTAGCAGTTGTGCTCTGTCAGTATCAGACAGCAGTCCTCCTAGCAGTTGTGCTCTGTCAGTATCAGACAGCAGTCCTCCTAGCAGTTGTGCTCTGTCAGTATCAGACAACAGTCCTCCTAGCAGTTGTGCTCTGTCAGTATCAGACAACAGTCCTCCTAGCAGTTGTTGTGCTCTGTCAGTATCAGACAACAGTCCTCCTAGCAGTTGTTGTGCTCTGTCAGTATCAGACAGCAGTCCTTCTAGCAGTTGTTGTGCTCTGTCAGTATCAGACAACAGTCCTCCTAGCAGTTGTTGTGCTCTGTCAGTATCAGACAACAGTCCTCCTGGCAGTTGTTGTGCTCTGTCAGTATCAGACAACAGTCCTCCTGGCAGTTGTTGTGCTCTGTCAGTATCAGACAACAGTCCTCCTGGCAGTGTTGTGCTCTGTCAGTATCAGACAACAGTCCTCCTGGCAGTTGTTGTGCTCTGTCAGTATCAGACAACAGTCCTCCTGGCAGTTGTTGTGCTCTGTCAGTATCAGACAACAGTCCTCCTGGCAGTTGTTGTGCTCTGTCAGTATCAGACAACAGTCCTCCTAGCAGTTGTTGTGCTCTGTCAGTATCAGACAACAGTCCTCCTATCAGTTGTTGTGCTCTGTCAGTATCAGACAACAGTCCTCCTGGCAGTTGTTGTGCTCTGTCAGTATCAGACAACAGTCCTCCTAGCAGTTGTTGTGCTCTGTCAGTATCAGACAGGGATACTAGCAGCTAAAAACAAACGGAAGATCATCACAACAGAAATGTGTTTGAGGAGAGTACACATTGTGACAAATAATAGACAACAAGGAACACAACAAGCCAAAGAAAAAGAGGCAGACTGCGTGAAACTCTGAAGAGGACATTGTTAAGAGAGGCCAAATTAACAGGCATAAAATCCCTTAATGAGGTTGAAAGACTCGCCGAAGACAGGAAAAATTGGTGAACTACGCTGCGAGCCCTATGTGACGTTTAACGGCACGGGAAGGATATAAGATAAGAAGAACTGACATCATCGGGGCAAGTATTGAAGTAGCGACAGTACTACATTACATCCAGAAACAAATCAGATGGTTTGGCCGCATTAAATGACTACCATCAGGCAGTTTACCATATTTTTCTCACTTTCTTGCGCAAAAGTCAGATGTGTTAGGCTGAAGGGCAACGATATCACAGCTTTCTACAAAGTGACACAACACAGCCAACACCATTTTGAGGGAGAATGCAGAACTCTTTTATCTGTTTGGTGTAACAAGCTGTGAAGTTTCTTCTGTTATGGTTCATTCTTACTATCAGTATTTTCATATTATTTTGTAGTAAGATGAAAAATTATGCATGTTTTACACCTTAAATTTGTACACTTGTGCAGAAGTCAGCGAAGAAAACAACTCAGTTACTGTTTGTTATTTAAAATTACAAGTCTGTTGAAAAACCTTGCTTAATGATACTGTTTTGCTTCTTTTCTTTTTTTTTTTTCTTGTCACTACTGTTTGTCAGATGCTGTAGAGGATTGTTGTTAACAAGAAAGTTTTTAATATATTTTCATTGTCACAACATGCCAGGAGCAGCCGTCCTAGTTTACATTCATTTATCAGAGCCCATAGTGCTTAGTTTATGCCATAACAGAATTGTTCACAAATTATTGTCCTTATTAAATGCTTCTGTTTGTGTATATTATTTTCCATATTATGTACCCAGGCATCAGACAGCATTTTTTTCTCAGCATTTTTTTCATATTTTTGTATTTGTAGTAGTTTCTATGTGAATTTTTTGTTGCTGCTGTTGTTGCCAGTGTAAAATATTGTTTTTCTTTGCCTGTAGGATTTAATAGATTATAGAAAATGTGGCTTTAGCATTTGTGTGTGATAGCTTTTATATTTATTATTCTTTTACTTCACATGGGAATGATAAACTTTAAAAAGCATATCTTCATTCAACCATATATATAGGGAGATATATATTGGGCAGTTTAATCTATGAGTACTTATGAGGTTTATTTCTGGCAAAGTTTTGTTAGAAGTATTTCTTTTGGTTGTGGCATTAATCACGTTCTTTCTTGAACTTCCGTTTCAGCACATGCTGTCACATGGGAGGTTCCTGGACTCGGCAAAGACATCCAATGTTTGACATAAGCCATCAGATTCTGCAGAATATTTTATTTGTATTATTATGTTTGAGAAGCATGGCTGGTGTCTAGTGTATGTGCTAAACTGTCTTTGATTGCTGAGCCTTTACAAATAATTGCTCGCAATAGAATGCTTGACGGATGGTTTTGTTTGTTGGGATTTTGTTATTTCTAATAAACTGTAACTTGGAGAAAATGTTTAAATTATAAATTAGTACAAACAGAGTGGTATACAGAGCACAAGACCTTTTCTCAAGTTACCTATGACATATTTTGACAATCTGTAAAAATAATATTACCTATATATGTGCGAAAAAAAACATGATAAAATTTGTACAGTTTTAGATATCTAAAGTTGTCAGATTTTAATGAGGATGACACTGTAGAGTTTTGAGATGAACAACTTCCTCTCCTGTGTCAGAAGTTCTCAAAACATCTGATTCAGCTTTTCTTAAAATATTAAACTTATGCAGGAGACAATAATTCATTTCATCTAACTTTTAGTTTAGTTTTTTTTTGTTTCATTTTGTTTATTTCTTGTTTTAAATTCTTTTGTTTGTAAATTTTGCACTGAACTACTTAGCCAGTGTTCTATATCTTTTGGTATATGTTCCCTGACTATTGAAGACATTTTGTTGCATTTGTCGAAAGTGTACCTTTTTTTTTTTCTTTTCATGAAATGATGGTTAATTTGTCACTTTTATTGACTTTAATTTACCTCTTTTGACAAATAAAAAAAATTTTAATGACATTTTTTTTTGTCCTGGATTTGTATAGATGCGAGATAATGGTGATTGAATGTCCGTTCCAGAACTGGGTTACATTTAATATGTAAGATGTGCAAGGAAATTGCTGGCACGTTCAGGAGAGAAGCATTGGAAAGCTAATACCAAAAGGTTGGGGGATCATGCAGTTAGTCTTGTCCTATCTTGTGTTTCCACAAACAGTGTCAGCATAGCAGTACAATGATTGGTGAAAAATTGGCTTATTCTCACTAAAATTATTCATGTCATTTGAATATAAAGTTTTGTCTTGTTTCTTGCATAAACTTATCACATCCTCTCTCCTAGATATCAAACTCTTAAGCAATACTCAAACATAATATTAGATCTTTGTTGTGATGTTTAACCTACCACATACTTGTATCACATATACACACATGGACATTCTGTTGATGGATCTGGAATGTAGAAAGTGCTGTATGGAACAGATGGCAAATAGTGTTTTCATTGTGTTTTTGGCATTGTCACTTGGAAGTGTTTGATCATATACTTTCATGTGCTTAATATTTAACCGCTTATCTGATGTATGGAAATTATTCATTTCTGTGGCTAGCAGGAATGATGATAAAGTATTGCTGACTATAGTAGACCACTTTGATATCAGATATGAAAACATTGATTTATCCTCATTGTATGTTTCATTGACTTTCTTTAATGTATAAGAGCTTACATATTCACATACCACTTGATATGATAGTCATACATGAGACACTGAAGTTTTGTTGGAAAAATTTCATGTTATATTTGACCTGTATGAACCTCAGTAACCAGAAGCTTTTTACCGTAGTTAAAAAAGAGGAGTAACAATCCACAGATCCTTGGGAGTCATTACCCATCCGGTTGAGATTTCATGAGTGCCAGAGAGCTGAAACATTTGCCTGAGAAGTGTTGGAAGTTCATCCTCTGATGATCCCAGTACATACATGGTTTCTCTGCTCTCTGCCACACTTTCCTGCCTTCCTCTTAACCTTTCCTGCCATCCTCTTACACTTTCCTGCCTTCCTCTTACGCTTTCCTGCCTTCCTCTTAACCTTTCCTGCCTTCCTCTTACACTTTCCTGCCTTCCTCTTACACTTTCCTGCCTTCCTCTTAACCTTTCCTGCCTTCCCCAAACTGTTAATCATGAGAAGGCCTACAAATGTTTGGTGGTTGCCTATGAAAATGTTCCAATCTTGTCTGGATTTTTCATAGTAAAAATTATACATACCCTTAACTTTAAGCTACATTAAAGTATAATAAATTAATTGCTTGTATTTTTTCCTTGCGTGCTTATACATATGTTTGTGCATCCAAATATATTTATATCCAAGTGCACTTGAATTTTGTCATTTTTTTTTGTTTACCTTGGTACTTTTATGATGTGGTTTGATAAAATGATGCTAGTTTTCTATTCATAATTTTTTTTTTTTTTTTTAATCTGGCAAAGCACTGGAAACGCAACTGGTTGTGACATAATGTATTTGTTATATAGCAACAACAAATATACAGTTTTCTATTTCTGTAAATATATATTGTAATTAACTGTTTAATCTTGGTGTTTTTATACAGACCATACATAAAACATAGGAAGCCTCTATGATGAACAAGTGTTGCATGTTGTATAAGTTTCCACAATGCTCATGAGATTATATTGTTTTGGGGTATTTTATGTGTGAGTGTCATCTTCATGCATTATTCTACACTGTTGGTTGGATGTTGTTACTTCATATTAGGGCCACAAAGGGGAAAGACACAATGTAAGCCATCACATGAAAAGATCACAAATTTAACGGTAAACACTGATATGTCACCATTGACTCTAAAGGTGAAGGTGCTGGGGAATTGCTACCACTTTAAAGACGAAGATGCTGAAGAGTTTGCTACCACTTTAAAGACGAAGATGCTGAAGAGTTTGCTACCACTTTAAAGATGAAGATGCTGAAGAGTTTGCTACCACTTTAAAGAAGAAGATGCTGAAGAGTTTGCTACCACTTTAAAGACGAAGATGCTGAAGAGTTTGCTACCACTTTAAAGATGAAGATGCTGAAGAGTTTGCTACCACTTTAAAGACGAAGATGCTGAAGAGTTTGCTAACACTTTAAAGACGAAGATGCTGAAGAATTTGCTAACACTTTAAAGACGAAGATGCTGAAGAGTTTGCTACCACTTTAAAGATGAAGATGCTGAAGAGTTTGCTACCACTTTAAAGATGAAGATGCTGAAGAGTTTGCTACCACTTTAAAGACGAAGATGCTGAAGAGTTTGCTAACACTTTAAAGACAAAGATGCTGAAGAGTTTGCTACCACTTTTAAGATGAAAATGCTGGAGAGTTTGCTAGCTTTGTAATTTAGTTTGGACCAAAGCACACAATGTGGAGAAGAGATCTTCTTCTATGTTGTCTTTTCATCTCAGTCTTGGTCTTGTTGCCCTCATCTCTTGTGTATACATCATTTTCATTTGTCTTTTCTCTTCCATTCTTTCAGCCAGTGTAGTCTGTTCAGTTTCAACATTTATAATTCGTCGGAGTTTAAATAAGCTGTTCAGTTCAGTGTTCTTTCTAGCTCTCCATTCTCCACTGTTAGTATCCTTTGTGGGCCCAGAGTTTCTTCTTAGGATCTTGTTCTCAAAGATCTGCAATTGTTGTTCATCTTTCTTTATTGTACTCAATGTTTCTGATCCATACATGACAGCTGGTCTTGTTATAGTTTTGTAGATTGTTATTTTGGTGTTTTGGGACAGGATTTTGGAATTTTAACAGGTGTTTCAAGGCAAAGTATATTTTATTCCCAGTCTGTACTCTGATTTTAATTTCCTTGCTTACTATATTGCTTCTGTTGAAGGTTGTGCCTAGATATTTGTATGTTTCTGCTTTCCTAATGATCATATCTCCGACATTGATATAATCTGGATCATTCTGTCTCTGGTCTCTTGATATCTTCATATACTCTGTTTTATCTTGGTTAATGGTCAAGCCTACTTTTAGTGCCACATATCTCAGGTGTATGCAGGTATTGATGACTTCTTGCATAGTTTCCCCCACTAAGTTGATGTCATCAGCATATCCTGGTATTTTAGCTTGTTCTTCTGTACTGCTTTCTTCTTTCATTTTTCTGATTACCTTTTCTAGTATTAGGTTGAATTGTAATGGAGATAATGTATCACTTTGTTTTAAACCAGTTCTTATATAGAAAGGTTCTGACTTTCTTCCTTTATATATTACTATATTTTGTGTATCCTCCATGTATAATCTGGTCATATTGATTAATTTATTAGGTATCTCAAATTCTTTCATAACTTTCCATAACCTGCACCTGTCTATGCTGTCATAGGCTTTCTTGAAGTCAGTGAAAGTATTATGTTCTTCTTTTCCATATTCCCAGTACTTTTATGTTCTTTGACGTAGATAAAATATTTGGTCTGTGGTTGATCTATTCCTCCTAAAACCTGCTTGATAGTCTCCCAATATGTTCTCATTGTATGGTTTTAATCTATTCAAAAGTATAATAGAAAGTATTTTGTAGCTTGTTTGTAGTAAGAATATTCCTCTGTAGTTTTCACATTTGCCATTATCACCTTTTTTGGAATACTCACAGTGCACCCAGCCACAGTGAATTGTGATCATCTGTTCATGTTGTCTGCTCATGTATCATCGTCCTAGATTTTATGTTTTGCATTAATTCTATTTTTAGTTGAATTAGTATTTCATTGTTTTCTTCTCTGTCTATGGAATAGACCCCATTCTTCTAAGTATCTATATTTGAAGGGCCTCAATTTTTTTTTCCATTTACTTATTTTAATGTGCACACTTTTACAGCACAGCACATAAAATGGTGGTAGACTCAGCTTGAAATGCTGTGCTACATGTTTTGAAGCTAGAGCGTTCTTCATTCTGTTGAAAGTGCATTTGGCCATTCATATTGTGATAATTTTCATTTCAGATTTCCCATTATCTGTTTCATATCTCTCAAATATATGAAATTTATCACTTCTTGCAGTGTTTACCCATAGTTGTTTGCAGATGGGTTTGATTTTCATTCTTCTCCTGCTGTTTTCCATGACCTTGTTTTCCTGCCATTTATTTCTGATCTATATTCTTGGCCTCTATTGTTTATTTTTATCACAAGACTGCAGGTCTTTAGGTTTTCTCCTGTCTTCATTGTCACCTGCATATCACAGGTTATAATTCTGTTTGATCCCAATACAAATTTCTTATTTCTATGATGCCTCTATCATCTAAATCTCTTTCAGTCAGTTTTCATCTTCTACCCTACCAAATACATATGTGTAGCCTATAAAGCAAGTACAAATGAGGTATCATTAGCTTTGTATATAATGGTACTTATAACAAATGTGCCTTGTAACATTACACATTGCTGGTAACATGTTTCAGTGAATTCATTATGTATACACAAGTGCTAAGATTTTGCCATGTTCATACCTTGTGACTGAACATTTTCACTAATTTTGCTTAGACTTAATTTACTCCTGATTTCATCATACTAAATGAGGAAGTATGAAATGTTTTACTGAAATGGCATGTTTTGTTTTGTTTTTTTTTTCTGAGTGTTAATTTTAGTCATGGCTATGCTAATTGATAAAACAGTTGCAGACAGTGATTTGTTTTTGTTTTCTCACAAATATATCCATATATTTGCTTGCAGAAGTGTCATCTCTTTGAATTAAGCTTATTTTAAATATCTGTGTTGGAGTACACAAATAAGAGTGATAGATATTAATCATATGTAGTGATTTGTATATTTTCTGAAGATGAACAAAGATTAGCCATTGATGGAATGACTAGGCAGCATTTAGAGATTGATATGAAAATATATAGAGAAGTGATCATAGAAAGGACAATCACATGAAAGAAGTGTGACATGACAATATCCTAAGCCTTACAGTTTGCATAATATATAGGGCTTCTTCTTGGTAGTTTGTCACAGGACTGACCAGACCAAGAGAGGGGAAAAAAAAAACAGAAAAAGCAGATTTAATGCACCAAATCAGTAGCCATTACTTGGTCTCACACTGGCCTGACCATTATTTAAAATGTGCAGAATAATCCTGCTTGCAGTAAATTCTGTCCCCTTACAAGAATTATCTTCTCTTGTTTATACAGTTCTGAGACAGCTCTTATTTGTAGATAATCACTGTCATTTGTGAATAGTTTCCTACAAAGTGTGGTTTGTTTTTTTTTTTAACTGTATTTGAAAAATAGGAACTTGTGTCAGTCTGATTTGATGACATTTGTTTTATCCCAGCCTTCTCTCAATGATTTATTTCAGTTTGGAAGAAAAAAAAAATGGAGAGAGAGATTGTCTTAGTCTTACTTAAGAAACTGACTCTGCTGAAAGACTGAGAAGATATAGTAGGCGTTTGTTGTGTTTGTAAAGTTTGTTGGGGGGGGGGGGGGAGACTATTACTTTTTTTATCTTTGGGGGGAAGACTATTTCCTCTTGTGAATATAGAAGTTATTTACTAGTGGCACAGCAGAGAGGTCATGATTGTTTGTCATCTCAGGTTTTCTTATGCCAAAACTATAGTCTTCCATGAAGGGTGACCTAATACATGTCACAAGTATTATCACTGCGATCATTTGTCACTGTTTTGTTTATCTGTCACTTTCTGATTTATGGTTGTTTGTATCATCATTGTTATGCTGGTCTCGGCTACTGTCATCATTTTTGCTGTCATTATGATCATCATTATTGAAATATTTGTTATTTTTGTTGTTGTTGTTATTGTCATCATTATCAGAATCACCAAGATCATTGGTGTAAAATATAATCATCATTTTTTTTTATCTTTGGTATGATTTTCATCATCTCAGCTATTACATCATCAACATTGTTATCACTAGTAAACACCTTGTAATTTTATATATATATCTCAAAAAAAAAAGAAAAAAAACATTCATGAATATATTGGAATAAACATGTAAATAGTTCTAAGACTGAAACAAAGGCTACAGTCCTTCACAGTCATTGCTATCAGTTTTCATGTTTTGTGTTGCCGTGTAGGGTTTCACATACGGGTGAAATATTTGTCTGGAGTTATATATGTAAGTGAGTTGATGTGATGTGAGAAGTTTGTTACATGAAAATAAGAAAGAAATATTTTCTCATCAAAGCTCCCACATTCAGGGAACTTGATTGTGTAACATAGAAATAAGAGAGCAGAGTGATTGGCATCAAAACATCCACAGCAGCATATGCCACACTGACCGCATCTCTGTTTAGGATGTATAATCCTGGAGAAGAGTGTGCTAGTTTTAGATGTTAAAAATGTTTCAGAAAACAAGAAAAACTGCTGATCAATGTAGAAAGAATGTCATCACAAATATATTTGAAGATATAGACCAGAGACTACCTACATATTTGTCAAGAATGCAAGAATAATGGTCCTAAACAAATTAATATTCGGGAAATTATTGCACAGTGTTCGTATAGTTGGGTAGTTTTGTGAAGGTCATATTAGTGTCATTTTGATGATTAAGTGAAGAGCTGCTAGAACTACTAGATTCTTTCCATACCCTTTTCGGTATATTTATTATGCGTGTGTAAGTTAATGAACACTGAATTTATGAAAATAACTTTGACATTTCATGAATCTACTTCCTTAGCTGTTATCTGTCCACTAAAAGTTTCATGTGACCTCATTTTCAGGGTTGTTTTGTTGCATGTATTATATCTCAGCTGCCAGTTTAGTACTAGTAGACAGTGCCAGTTACTCTTACTTATAAGCTTTGGCAGGATATGTTGCTAAAATACTTTAGATTCCTATATTATTTTTATAATGCAGTCTAGATTAGATAGATCTAAAGAGCTGAAAGCATATTTTACTTAGTGTAGTGGTTAGAGCACTCGTCTAGCAACCAAATGGTCAAGGGTTTGAATCTCCAACTGAGCTGGATTTTTTTTTTTTTTCTGACCAGTACGGCCCCAGGGTTCACCCAGAATCAGAAAATGGGTAGCAGAGAAATCTGGGAAGGTAAAGTGCCCAGGCGTGATACTGACCACATCACACTTTCTTGTGCTGAAGGTTATGGAAAATATGGGCCTATCACAGTATTCCCCAATATGCTTTAATGGCATGGTAATACAGGAATAGTAGTAACCATATTTGTGCTGTATCTTTCAGGACACAGTCAAGACATGTCTATGTTGCCTTTCTCTCTCTTTATCAGTTTGTTCCTGACCTTTGCTTTCTTTGTTCAGTTTGTTCCTGATCTTTGTCTGAGAAAGAGTGACGTGAGGTTATGTCTTCTTTGGTAAATGTTGCT
Organism: Achatina immaculata; assembly: GCA_009760885.1. Lineage (NCBI taxonomy): Eukaryota > Metazoa > Mollusca > Gastropoda > Stylommatophora > Achatinidae > Lissachatina > Lissachatina immaculata. The sequence continues at coordinate 356,446 of CM019708.1, read as the reverse complement.
CTTTGTATCAGCTTTTGTTGATTTTCTGTATGTGAAATTTCTGGGTTGTTTTGATACCAAGTGTATTTTTCTTTTTACTTCAAAATCATATTTGTTTACTAGTCCCCTCCTGTGTGTTACAGATGTTGAAAGTTTCTTTGACTAAACTATAGTCAGTTTTACTCATCACTGATAATAAAAGTCAGCTAATTCCAGCTATAGTCAGTTTTACTCATCACTGATAATAAAAATGAACCAACTCCCAACTATAGTCAGTTGTCTCCAGTCTTTCAGCATGTCTGGTGATGTCAGAAATTGCTTTCCAAGAAGGGTAAAGATTATTTCTGAAATAATACAGTTATATTATATGGTCTCCTTAGATCTGATGTGTGACCAGTGATACTTAATACATCTTGCAGTACAACCCTGTTAAGTGTATAACGTAATGTTTATATGCGCTGCTGTTTCAAATGATAGGTGTATGGTTTTGCAGTTTTGGTGTGTCTGCCATTGCAGATTTCATTTTTCAACAGCATTGTCCAGGTCCTGGTCAGAGGAAACTATTTGTCCTGAGCTGCACAAGAATGTACAGAACCTGTCAAGATTCAGGAAGTTTGATCGCAGTCTGGCTTTGTAATGGAACTCACACTATATGTACGTTAGGAAATCCTCTGGTAATTATTTTATAATATGAAGTGCCTACATGACTATAGTTTGTACTTATATTTTGTCCTTAATTATTCTCAAACAGTCTATACTTATTTTTGACACAGTCTGCTATAAACCTTTATATATGAATTTAGCTGTATTCATATTTCATTTCTTTATAAAATATTTTAGACAAAGGTAGTCTTTCTTATGGAATATTTTTATAAAGAATTTATATTTTATATTGCCTGTGGCAGAAGATATCAGTGTGTTTCAAAATGAATCTGGAAGTTTTATGAGATAAGAGATAATATTTCCAGTAAAGAACTGACTTGTTGGAGAGTCCTTGATGTATTTGAGGCTTTTTTTTTTTTTGTGGCAAAGTTATAGGTTTTTTTTTAAAACATGACAGTGGTGAAGAAAGTACAACATTGTTTGACATTTAACCCCTGTGTTTATCATAGTTTCTACCTGTTCCATGCAGATGTAAGCAGTTAATTTGCTAAATTTTTTTGGAAATGAAAACAAGAACTTGGCAGCGCAGAAAAAACCACTTCACAGCGACGAGGACTGAACTGTTTTGCTTTTTTTTTTAAATGAAGATAATTATAGAAGCCATGAACCCAGAACCTTACCCCTGTGACTCTTCATGCTGAACATACAGTGTTAGCCAACTTCTGTTGTGTGTTGTGTAAACATCTTGTGCTAACATTGGCTGTCATCTTCCACTGCCAGGACTGCATGTTGAAGTGGTCATGGCAACTTGTGACGGGTCAAGACACCTTTGAATCTGCTTACCTTTGTGATTAAATATAGCATGAGCTGGCTTCACGAAACATGGCAGATCTAATCCAGAATTCAAACATTTCTTGCTGGATTTATACAGTCTCTGGGAACATTGGGTTGTTATAAGAAATGGCGATTGTATGTTTCTATACTAAATGGTCTATTAAGACATTCAGCTGTATTTAGAAATAACAGTTTGGGGTAAATGATCCCTGTTTTGTGAGAGAGGATTTAGCATTTGTTCAGATTATAATGTTGTTACATTGTGATTGTCAAGATTAGGAATTTTGGAAGGTGTTACATTCTGATTGTCCAGATTAGGAACTTTGGAAGGTGTTACATTCTGATTGTCCAGATTAGGAACTTTGGAAGGTGTTACCATTCTGATTGTCCAGATTAGGAACTTTGAAATTTGTTATATTATGGTTATTTTTTTTTTCTCACTTAAAATAAGTTCTTAATTTTGTTGTTTTTTTTATCATTGTCAAAATTACACTGCAGATCTTGGCCAAGTCAAAAGTTCTGTCAGTTTTAATTAATCTAGGCCATCATTGTAATTATGAACCAGAGTCGGCCAGAGAGAGAGTTGTACGTTGGTTACAACTAACGGTTAAGAAAAGAATACTGCTTCCAGCATCACATTCTTCTGTCTGTGTTTTGATTTTGGCAGTTTCAGCCTACCTTGACAGCCTGTCTCTTCACATTTTCTAACATGTTTTAGTGGCTGATGAAACTTGCATAAAAAGAAAAAAAAAATTGGCAAAACATTTCCAGAAAGTTATTATTAGCATTGATATTGTTGTGTGCTGCTGGCTCTTCCATTTTATACTGTCGTTGTTGTTGTTGTTGTTGTTGCTGCTGCTGTTGTTGTTGCTGCTGCTGCTGTTGTTGTTGTTATGCTTGTCCTGATTTACCTGACAGGTACTTTAGTCATGAATATTTACATAGTTTCATTCTGCACTTTCAGTTTTTTGTTTGTTTGTATAATTTCAGCACTAAAGTTTTCACACATTTTAAATTTCATAACCAGGAGAGTTACTCTCCTATATTTAGTCCTGACCTTGCATACATATTTGTCACATTGACAGGTCTTCCAGACCTTGAGCACCACAGCTAAGACCAGGTGTCTGGTGTGTTTTTCTACTGCATCTTGTTTCACAAATTCTTTTACCATCAGAAATGACTGCTCCATCGTACAAGTGAACTATTTTCATTCTGTGCCAGATGCTGTAAAAAGTGTAAAATATTACATGAGAAAATGCTGATATATTTTTTTTTGACATTACAATAAATTAACAAGTGAAGATTTAAGTGTTTGTGTCCTTAATCTTCTTTTAATGGAACTTTTAATGCTTCTCAAGGTTCAGTTATTCAAGTAAATATCATCACAATGATGACAGCGGCACCACCAGTTGGTGAACACATAACATACTTGTGCTAGGAAGTAAATTATTTATTATCATCATCATCATACGGCGGTAGTGTTCAGACTTCTGAAATACTTTTGCACAGTATTTTCTGGATTCTGTCTTTACAGTGTTTTCTAATTTCTGAAATGTTCTTGTACATTGTTTTGTTTCTGAAATGTGCTATAAACATTATCTTCTAATGCAATACATTCACATTAAAAAATGCCAAAAATAATGAACATAGAGATAACATTTCTGAAGGTGTAAGAAAGAGCATTACTTGTAGCTAAACATGATGCTGGATGTGTCTTTTAAAGAGCAAAAAAAAAACTGAGGTCAGACTACATTATGTCATGTGTCCAGACATTGGCCTTCATCTCTTGTGTTGTCTCTTCTCACAGACATAAGTGGCCACTTATAAAGTGTGAGAGTCCTGGGACATCATGGAGCTTGTGACATCCACTGTGGATAATTGTGCTTATAACATCATCACAGGAATTGTTGTCCTCACAGAAACTGGACACACAGCTGTAGGAGGTCAAGATTAAAATATGATTATTAATCATCAGTGGTTATAGAAAGGCTAGTAAAGAGGATTAAAGAGAGAAAACTTAAATATTTTGGCCACATTAAACGTCATGATAATTTTGAGAAGACGTATTGGAAGGATACATAATGGGAAAAAGAAAAAGAGGAAGACCGAAACGAAGATGGCTGCAAGACATCGTTGATGATCTGGAAATGGATGCAGCAGCAGCAGGCCATCTTGCTCACAACCGAGAGGCCTACAGGAGTGCTGTTTGGGAGGCAAAGTTCCACAAGGGACATGCAAAGGAATGAATGAATGAATGAATGGTTATAGAAACTGTCCTGAAAGGAAATTTCTATAGTACAAAAATGTTATGGTTGAGTGATTAAAAAAAATATCTTCTTCTTCTGTTTTTCTGGAACTGTGAGCTGATGTTCCTTGCTGCCAGTGTGGTGGAGATGTTGAGGCACAGCAGGTTGGGAGTGGGTTATGGCAGCTATTTTCTCAGTCCCTGGGTACCAGGGGTGTGCATTACTTCTTTAACAAGTCTCCATCACCATGGGGACTGTGAGGATCTCTGCTCCATTAGGCAGGCTAGGCCCTGCTACTGGGGCTACCAACAGAGAAGTAGTTCAGGGTCTTGGCTGGCTATGTTTTGTCAGTGCAGATGCTAGCATGTCAGCTATCAGACACCAACTGCCAAATCAGACACCGTAACAAAATCTAAACATAGCTGGTGTTCATTTCTACAGCTGAGTGAACATACATCATTATGAGGTATGAACAGCTTTATTCATTTTCAAAGTTGTGCTGTTTCTGCTTTTGTTGTATTTGTACATTTGGGTTGGCCAGCACCGAGCCATCAGTTTTCACTTGAACTGCACTAGCCACTGTGAAATCACTAAAGTGTGTGTAACAAAAACAGAGAATCAATTTGCAAATGTTACTGAGTACTTAATTATAGAGTTTAAAAAAAAGTAATTACACAGCACATGAAAACAATGTACAAGAACATTTCAGAAACAAGAAAACAATGTACAAGAACATTTCAGAAACAAGAAAACAATGTACAAGAACATTTCAGAAGTTAGAAAACACTGTAAAGACAGAATCCAGAAAATATTATGCAAAAGTATTTCAGATGTTAAAACACAATGTACATAAACACCTCAGAAGTTACAACACAATGTACACAAATACCTCAGAAGTTACAACACGATGTACATAAACATCTCAGAAGTTACAACACAATGTACATAAACATCTCAGAAGTTACAACACGATGTACATAAACATCTCAGAAGTTACAACACAATGTACATAAACATCTCAGAAGTTACAGCACAATGTACATAAACATCTCAGAAGTTAGAAACATTTGAAAATACATAAAACTATAACTTTAGTGTGTTTTTTAATACTTTCAAGGAGAGGAAATAATTATCTGATAGAGCATAAGCTAATTGTTGTTTACACTGGTTGTTTTGGACTGCTGCTTGCACTGAACTTACAGAAAATAATTTCTCTGTATGTTGTTTCTAAAAGCCATGGACTGATTTAATCATCTATTGAACCATTACTAACACTTACGTATTGAACATTGACAGAATAATCTCTCCGTTGGAAGTATCATCCACACAGTGAATAAACCTGTCGTCTGCTAACATCCAGTAGCAGGATTTAAAGGCCCGAGATCTCCCTCTTTCCGTGCAGGCTCTAACGATCTCGTGGCCGGCAGCACATTCGGGGTTAGGGTTAGGTCTATAAATAGAAATAGGCACTGGTCATAATCACTGACACTGCAGGCAGCCAAGACTAATCACTGACACTGCAGGCAGCCAAGACTAATCACTGACACTGCAGGCAGCCAAGACTAATCACTGACACTGCAGGCAGCCAAGAATAATCGCTGACACTGCAGGCAGCCAAGACTAATCACTGACACTGCAGGCAGCCAAGACTAATTACTGACACTGCAGGCAGCCAAGACTAATTACTGACACTGCAGGCAGCCAAGACTAATCACTGACACTGCAGGCAGCCAAGACTAAATAGCCAAATATAAAATGTGCAAAATAAAGTGCATTTTGTGAGGTTATTTGAATCCAGCTGGAGGCGCCTGAAGTCACCCAGCTGTAGAAATGGGTACCTGGCTTCTACTGGAGTTGGGGAAGGAAAGGCAGCCAGGCATGACGCTGACCACATCGCCCACTAGTGTGATGACAGGTCAAGGAAAATATGGCCACTAACACCATATGTGCCTCTAAAGCATGACAAAGTTAACTTCTTTTTTGAGAGGTTATACAAATATAAATACGCAATACAGTATGAAATGAAAGACTTTTCACACATTCATTATATTTACAAATAATTCTAAAATATCAGTATAAAACTTATTAGAAAATGAAGACTGGAACAAGCAGAGAGATGAAGGACTGAACAGTTTTAAGTAAGTACATTTCAGCAGAGACTGGAATCTTTGCCTTCTATGCCCTTCAGAGTTTGACATAATGTACAGAGAAACGCATGTTCAAGGAATAGCGGCCTACAAAATTACTCAACGCCCACAACCCTCCTTTACTGCTTGAGACTCTCTTTTTCTTCTTCTTCCTTTATCTCCCTGGAAGTGTGAGCTGGTGTTCTTTGCAGCTGCTGCGGTGAAGATGTTACGGCACAGCACCATGCCACCTTGGGAGCAGATTATGGTGGCAAAAAAAAAAAGCCAGGGAGCTGGCAATGCTTCTTTAGCAGACTCCACCGCCATTAGGACATAGCCAGGCTAGGCCTGTTACTGGGGGTACCAGCAGAGAGGTGGGGCAGGGTCTTGGTCAGTTTTGGTTTGCTAACCCTGATGCTAGCATGTCAGCTGTGAGCCTCTCATTGCCAAACTGAACAGTGTCCTTGGCCTCCCTTTTTTTCTACACACAGCTCAGAAAACAGGGACACTGCTATACACAGCTCAGAAAACAGGGACACCGCTATACACAGCTCAGAAAACAGGGACACCGCTATACACAGCTCAGAAAACAGGGACACTGCTATTGGTTTAGAAATTTTCAATAAGTTTTGGGTTATCATTGCTTGTTGTTAGTGTACTTATAAAAAGGAAGCCCTGTTGCAGAGAGTTAAACACTACAACTTCTCACAGAAGTATTCTGGCAGACAAGCATTTCAGCCCTTTAAAACTTGTGACCTGGTTTGGGAGGGGAGGGGGTGGAAGCCCTCTACGGGTCATGACCCCCTGAAGTATCTGAGTTGTAGTTTATAACCCCTTCGCAAGGCTGAAGTGATTCTGTGGCTCTAACCCACGTCCCAAACATAAAATCACCCTTTTGAGTCTGATGTACAAAAGTGGTCCAGTTGCCTTATTTTGGAAATTTATTCTGGAAACTGAACTTCCTTGGCTTTACTCATGAAGCAACCGCAGCAGCTGAATTGATAGTGAACTATTTTTATGTGAAGATAATAGACTTGATATCCCATGCTCAGATCAGTCTAGATGTAAATATGGGCTCATAGAACACTGGAGGGAAAACTACATCAGACATCTGAGAATGTCTGCCACCAGGTGATGTCTGCCAAAATACATTGTCCACCAGAATGTCAGTGAATAAAAGATATAAAGAGATGTTCACGTAAAGCTGGTGATAGACCTGGACCACGTAGGAAATGTAGGCTGCATTTCAGACTGCTCAATAAGCACTTTGTAATCAGCATCACGCATATGACTTTTGTATGAGTATATATGTGTACATGCAGTATACATGATTTACTTACAAGTAACAAAACAGAATAAAATATATATATATATATATATAAAGATAATGGTAATAGTACATTCATGTGTCATTGCCTCTACCAGAGAGAGTAGATGCAAATGGATGCATCAGCAGGGCATCTTGCTTACAACCGAGAGGCCTACAGGAGAGCTGTTAGGGAGGAAAAGTTCCGCAAGGGACATGCAAATGACTGACTGATGTCAACTGGTCAACATGCCTTCCCCCACCCTTCCCTCATCCCCCAACTCAATCTGGCCTGCATAAGGGACCATGTCTAACGTTAGAACTAGTAACCTACAAACAAAAAACTTTACAGGTGACAGAAAATACATTTTAAAAATGAATTTTTTTCAGGAGACGCAATATGAGACTGAAAAATACAACAAAGATTTCAAAATATTTAAATGTGTACTTCACTGTAGTATTATGGGAGAACTGTTGGTAACAATGAAAGTTGGTGATTAGATAAGAAGAGGCAGTGTAGCACAAACACAGGACAACCAACAACAACAAAGTACCCACTGATTCTGAGTGACGAGTGTCTGGAATGCTCTGGCAATCATGGACTCTTCTTCTGAGAGGCCCGGCAAATGAATGGCCTCCAGTAGCATCCCTGGCTGACAGTTTGTGGATGATAAGGCCATGGTCATGTCGTCAGTGAGAAATCTGGGCTCTGAACATGAAGATTGCCATGTACAACCAGCCAATATTTCATTTGTTAGGTTAAGAAATTTAGAGATAAGAATAATAACAGACAGCGGAACAAATTGGCATACTAAGACTTAAACGAACATGTTTAGGTACAAGTGAGCTTACATGAATGTAGGCAGATATAAGATATATGTATGGGTGCAGGTAGACATGCATGAAAGAAGGCTGACATAAAATAAGAACAAGACAGGTCATGTAGTTACAGGAGGCTTGCTCACGTCTGAGTTGGACTTTTAAACCAAGAGTGTAAGTAGGAGTATATTTGAGCATACATGTATGCAGAAGATCATGTAAGAGATTAATAGGACATTGTTGGTGGGAATATACAAGTAGAGGAGACATGACTTCAAAGGAGATGTACTATAGTTTATAACACAACATAAATCATTCAGGCACTGTTTGTCACTGTGTGTATGAATGACTAGAAAAACCCAGCAAATTTTTTGTGTGTGTAAAAACTCACTGTAATCGCAGCTGATGGCCACAGATAAGCCGGGTATCTGACCTTGTTCTTGCAACAATACAGTGTCATAGGGAACAAATGTGATACGAAGTCCACATTGCAATGCCTTGTGAGAGATGGAAAACATGACAATAAGCTAACAAGTGGGACAAACTAACACGTGGGACAAGTTAACAAGTGGGACAAGCTAACAAGTGGGACACACAAGCTAACAAGTGGGACAAGTTAACAAGTGGGACAAACTAACACGTGGGACAAACAAGCTAACATGTGGGACAAACAAGCTAACAAGTGGGACAAACTAACACGTGGGACAAGCTAACACATGGGACAGTTGATCCACGTTCAGGTATGCCACTTACTGTTGCGTATTTTCTTTTCTTATATCCTTCCCGTGCCGTTAAACGTCACATAGGGCTCGCAAAGTAGTTCGCCAATTTTTCCTGTCTTCAGCGAGTCTTTCAACCTCATCAAAGGATTTTATACCTGTTCATTTGGCCTCTCTTAACAATGTCCTATTCAGAGTTTCACGTGGTCTGCCTCTCTTTCTTTGGCCTGTTGTGTTCCACTTGATAGCTTGTTTTTGGATTCTCTGATCATTTCTTCTCATCAAGTGACCAACATATGTCCATCTCCTTCTCCTGATCACCCATGAGACTGGTTGTTATTCAGTCATCTCTTATCTCTGCATTGTTCTTAAATTCGTTCCACTTGATGCCGACTATTTTCCTTACGCATTTGTTTTAAAAAAAGTCTAATTTCTTGTATATTTCTTTAGTTGTTTTCCAGCTTTCGCATGCATAAATGAGGGTGGATATTACATTTGAATTGCGTATTTTACTTAATGAATTTTACATAATGATTTAGAAATGCAAATTTAAAAAATAAAAATCAGCAAAATAAAATAGATGATCTACGGAATCAAACTAGGCACTTACTGGAACAGTCAAGAGGATTGGAAACTTTACCCTTCAGATATATAAGCTTTAAACTTCACATTTCAGATACTTTTTGCTTGAAAGTTCACATTTCAACAAATTTAAAATTAACACTTTTCATTTCATATACTTTAATTACCAACGCTGTTCTAATTTTATGTGGAAGCAATATGGGACAATTTATATTAACGTCAAAAGACGTGCGCTAGAAGAGTTTACCTCAAACACCAGCTGATTATTTGCATGATCTTCATAGTTCCTTACGCTGATACCATTGATGTGATCAGTGTAGTCAACGCTATCAAAGCCCCATGGTCCATCAGGTAGATACTCTGCTGCGGTTCCTCTAACTGTAAACTGTGTTCGAGGAAAGAGTTGAAAGGTAACAGACTGGAGTATGTAACTCAAACAAAAAACAAAACAAACAAACAAAACTGAAGGGACATACAGTAACACAGGTTTTAAATGCATGAAGAAAGGTGACTTAATAGACATAGGAAAGAGGTATGCTTTGATACATCTTCACCACACTGACTGCAAAGAACACCAGCTTGCAATTTCAGGAAGCTAGAAGAAAAAGAAGAATATATTTAACAGATATGGAAAGTTGCATATTGCAAACAAATTAAAATAAAATATAGAACTGCATCTAAGATATGCAGGCAGCATGGTACCGATAGTCCAAAGCGAGAAAGCAGTACAAGCATTGTCAGACAAAATCATGGAAAAAGCGCGAGAAAAAAAGAACTTAGTTTAAAATAAAACGAACAGAGGTCATGGTCATATCCAAGAAAGAAACACCAACACAATGTATCATCAAAGTAAAAGGACAGAATTAAAGCAAACGGACAAATTCAAGTATTCAGGAACAATAATAACACGAGACGGATGATACGAAACAGAAGGTACGGAGCAGAATATCCCAGGCCAAGTCAGCATTTATGAAAATGAGAAACATACCGTGCAGTAAAGCTCTGTCGATGAAAGAGAGTTATTCAGTGTTACATCGAGCCCTTATTATTATATGGATGAGAACCAAAGGCGGTAACAAAGTGCACTCAAAAGTCAACTGAAATCTGCCGAGATGTGGCTCATAAGAAAAATGTCATGGACAGCCAAGAAAACAAATGAAGAGGTTCTAAGTGAGGCTGAGCAAAAGAGAGAAATTATGGCAAAATTCAGAACACGACAGTCCATATTTATAGGACATATTTTAAGAAGAGACAAAGTGGAACACTAGTGTCAACATGAAAACTGGAGGGGAAAAGGGATAGAGGAAGACAAATAAACGATACTTGACTGACTAAAAGAGTGGCATGGAACACGGTCCAACACTTTCTTTATAGAAAGAGCAAAGTAAGGATAGTTGTGAAGATCAGTGACCTCCAGCATCTGATTGGCATGGACCAGAGAGAGAGAGAGAGAGAGAGAGAGAGAGAGAGAGAGAGAGAAGTGCTATCTACATATGGGAAAATATATCTATACACGATAAATTAATGAAACCACATCTTCTACATTAGTATAGCAAAATGAACAAACCTACATCTTGAGATAAAGACTATCTTTCTGCTCTATTCACGTCAAACAACTGCTTGACTTACAAAGTTTGCACCGCTCTGAGCAGTCCCGTAGTTTCTGACTGAAAATTCCACATCTGTTCCGTTGAGGTAACTCAGGCGTCCAGCGAGGTCAAAGCCTTTGGTGTAGAATTTCCCTTTGACTTTCTCACTGAAAGTGTGGACCTTTCGATACAAATTTAGATAAAAGAAAACATATTAAGGAACTGCTGTTATTATTTTAACCCGGACAACTCATATGGTTTTTAAAAAAAAACAAAGTTTAAAAATGGATGTAAAGAAAAGGGTAAAGGTCAATTTTACAACAGAAAATAAGGCTGGCTAAAAATCATAGAGAAAAAAGAAGAGAGAGGAGAGCTCGAAAACAAGAAAGAAGATAAGGATGAGAAAGAAGAAAATACAGCTGAGTAAAAATGAATATGGTAATCGATTAGTGGGGGGGGGGGGGGGGGTTGGGCGAACAATAATGATACAAAAAGAGAAAATACTTAAAAGATACTAACAGACAAAAAAAAAAAAGAGAAATCACCGCAATAATACAGTAGGTGGAGTAAAAACCGACTAATAATACTCGCAGAAAGAGAAATTAAGTGGCGCGAGTATGTCAGTTGTTGATAGTCATCAATTTTGCTATTCGTTAGATTGTGTGTTTCGTAGCCGACCACTGATGACGCCATGTCAGTCTTACTGTAAAACTGATACATGACACAGTAATACTGGGGGAAATATCCATGAAGACGGAGAAAAATAGCACCACAGGACACACTGGATTATACTGGACACACGACTACTAGAGGAAGAAACGAAAATGAATATATCGTGAAAATCATGAATAAATTTTGCCCAAAGTCCACAGTAGACCAACAGGAAGAAAGAGACAACGAACTTTCTATCATATACAACAGCAGCGCTTCCTAGACACAGTCCAAGTACTGTACATGCAACACCGGGAAGTCATTCTATCCCCCCCCCCCCTCACCGCTTGTGTCGTGACCTCGTTTCCTCTCTGGATGTCACGACTGATGTCACCCGCATCAAAAGCTCGGCTATTCGAGCATTTTCTGAGGTAAGGTGGCCGAGCGGATAGTGGTCCGCTTCTGAGGTAAGGTGGCCGAGCGGATAGTGGTCCGCTTCTGAGGTAAGGTGGCCGAGCGGATAGTGGTCCGCTTCTGAGGTAAGGTGGCCGAGCGGATAGTGGTCCGCTTCTGAGGTAAGGTGGCCGAGCGGATAGTGGTCCGCTTCTGAGGTAAGGTGGCCGAGCGGATAGTGGTCCGCTTCTGAGGTAAGGTGGCCGAGCGGATAGTGCTCAGCTTCTCGTGGCTAGGCCGCTGCTCTGTGTGATTCTCGTTTTTCTTTCTCTAACATGTAAAGCGCTTTGTCTACAATAACAGTAGCGTTCTAAATCAAGTTTTAAGCTGCAGTTATGTTAGCAAAACCCCTCCCTGCACGTTTATGTCATAAGAAATATGGACACACAAAAAAAAAAAAAACGACTACAGAGAATGGAGATATGGGACATGAAAGGAAAACAAAGGACTAGAAGGAAATCTGAAAAGCACGATAAATAAAAAATGAAGAAAAAAAAAAAAACAAGCAGTTCGTGAACATTCAACAGATAAAAAAAATGATATAAAAGTCGTAATAATAAGTAAAAAACTAAGACGTCACCAAATATAATAGGTTGTATAGTTGTACACGTATCCAAAAGTGTGGACACAATTTGTCCTACAAATCTGGATATGCACAATCAATGTGTCAAAACTATGTAAAATATGCTTGTTACTACTTTTTTTTTTTTTACAAAAAGGCTATTACAAATCATTTTTGAGTTTTAGATTGTGTTAGCAGCACACATGGGCAGGCGATATAGCGCGATGTCTCAGAACGGTCAAGAGCATGAAAGAGGTAGAAAAATGTGAAGATTCATTTCAACGAGCCTTCCCGATGATGATGATGATGAGTTCTGGTACTGGTAAAAGCTTACAACACATTCACACGTCCCGACTTGAGCGTCAGATCTGTCTCTCAGCTCCAGCTGCACGTGTGTGAGTTTGATGCGGCACGGGTAAGGCAGGTGAAGGCTTTCCTTGTTGAAAGTTGTAAGAACGATATCATTTTTTAGCTCCGCGAAGATTTGACCTGTACACGGGGAAAAATGTAAATGTAGATAACACGCCTGAGAACATGAAACAAGATAACACCACGCCAAGAAAGAGACTGGGGAATGAGACGTGACGAAACTGCTAGAACACACTAAACCTAACACACAAAACCTAACCCAGAAAACTACATCAGAACATAACCAGCGCTTGAATAATGAAATGTTTGAGTTTAAACACAAAATGTTTTAAAGTATGAAAAAAATTCAGTGTATCGTTGCACATAATTTCACCTGTGTGCAGTATGCGGAGATCTGTTAGGGAGGCAAAGTTCCGCAAGGGACATGCAAATGACTGGCTGCAGTGAGAGGAATAATGTCTTTGACCGGCTTCTATGAAATATTTATTTATGTAAGTCAACATAATTCAGATATTAAACAAATACGTGTACAATTTACTGAACAAATGTAAATAATACTTTTGCAATGTAATTCTAATACTCTCCGATAATTTTTTTTTTTTATAAATGCGTCGTTCATTGACAAATTTGAACGGGTTTCTAACTCTGTTAAGTGTGAGATTTTGTTGTTGATTTGTTTGACATGTGACATTCAGATTTAACCCTGTCACTCTAGGGCTGGAAACATTTGGGCGTTTCCTTGTTCACAGCTTCAAGAAGGCGCATGTATGGGAAGATCTACATGCTGAAGATTAGAATTTTTGTGAAAGATTTTAATGAAAATATTTATCAGGTTTAATTATTTTCTGAGAAAAGATTTTAGCACAGAAATATTTTTCACTCACGCCATACATGGCTTCATTCTTCAGTGATTTAGGTCCAGTATGTCGCAGAGTGAAGGACTGACTGTTGAGCACCATGCCCATCTTACATTTAGCTTGATTTGCGCAAAGGCGTACGTGATGCTGGATATGACCCAGCTCTGTTGCTGATCTGAAGGAGCTGCCTCATTACATTCAGGACATGCCTGCAAGTGTTTTAAATTCATCATCAGGATGTCTTTTGAGTGTTTTGGCTGATAAAATGCCTATACTGTGTTGGCTGTAAATGGCTCGTGTCTAGTGCACAACTGGGATGTGCTTCCACTTTCTTCGAGGATATGTAAGTCATAGAGTCGGGAATAGTGCGCAGATTATTCGATGTGCTGTCTGAAAGATTGATGTATGTCTTGTTTGTCCAGACTGATGTTTCCTAGTGGGTTATCCCTTGCTGAAGTTGATCAGCATTTTCGTTGCCAACAATATTGTGAATGTTTACTTAGCAGTAGGAAAAATATGGCTAATAGGATTTACTGGTATGAGCCATCACAAGAACATCCAATCCATATCAAAAGAATTTGTACATTCGAAACATAACAACAGGGTAACTTGTGACTTACTTTTTCTGTAGCAAGCAAAATACCCGTCTCCTAGGGGGTAGTGTGGGCTCTTGCACTGACATGCGCCATCTTCACACTCGGCCTGCCCAACGATGCATTGCTTGCCCGTCGAACCACATGGAACTGTGGCTGCTTATAAATAACATTTGAGACAAAAGATTTGAAGGTCTGAACATGTAAATAAAGCTAAAAAAAAAGGCAAGCAAGTAGCATGTAATGATTCTATATACCTTTTTAAAAAGCAGTTTATATTAGAAGCTGAACTACACATAAATTTATTTCAACCTGAAGTATGAAATATTTGATATAAATCTGAAGAGTTGAAGATGGTTTAAAAGATCTGTACTAAGTCTGAGGGAGTTTAAGATGATGGTACATGAAAAAATTTGAAAATAATATTTGGTAAGCAACATGAAAATTTTCAGGTTTATGTATAATGGATGGCAGATAAATGGGCAGTAGATGAGGAACTTTTTGATATTATCTTTTACATTTTTTTTGTTTATCTTGTTGGCACTCACCTCCTAAACTATACACTAAACTAACCACTAACAGAAACCTGGCTCCAGTCCTGAACATGACTTTTGCCATAGAATGATCCTTCAGTGTAGTGCAGTAACTTCGTGTTAATGTTTATGTTACAAAAATGTTCCTTCTAAACAACTTTATATATACACACTGCTCTAAATCCCTTAAACTGGAAATGTAAAACATATTACATATTACACAGAGGAAATTGTTACAGAAGAAGAATATCTATATATAAAATGTGTATGTTAAGACAGAGAACAACGTCACAGAGGAAACTGCAGATTTTGATTTCTACCACATATATTAGATCTGTTGATCATCTTTTTTTGAATCAACTTTTCCTTATTTCTAGAGATCTATTGCTTCTGAATAGTCAGCCAGAATCACAAGAGAGTTGATTACTTTCAACTTTTGCTCACAGTGATCCTGAGATCGGGACTGTCATGAAAATAAAGGAAGTTAGTAGCATTGTCTACCATCACAATACTGACACGGACAAACATTTGTTAACAGAAAAAAAGAAACTCTAGAACTAAACTTGAAGAGCTTGGATAGTTCTCTGAGTTGAAGATGGTTTGAAACATTTCACCTAAATCTGAGGAACTGAGGGTTATGGTCAGTGATTCAGCTTCTAAGTGAAAAGGAACATTGTACAGAACGCATATGTTGTACAACTGCTTATGAAAAAAACTTAAGAAAATTTTAAACCGGTAAAGTTGATTTCTAAATCATGAAAAACAGAAACACTGCAATCTACAGTCTGGTTGTTTATAACTAGTTCAGAAAACTTTAAAATTTAGTCCGTTTTTTTGCTCTTAAATCTGGTTCAGTTTATACAAAAATCAATACCGTAAACCAGTCCATTATTTTATGTGTTCAGGCAAGCCATATATTTTAATCTGTTTTTTTTTTCCTCATTCAATAAATGGACAGTGTGTATATCACCTCATGCTCTGTTAAAATACTTGTTTGCCCATTTAATTTGTTAACTGGACTGCTACATGCTCTCAGTCCAGTTAAGATTCATTTGAATGTTTATCAGAAGTAGTTGGAGCCCTGTAAACTAAATAATATAAAAACACAAAGAAGAATGTAAGGGGATTTCAGTATTCAAGATTAAACACTTTATACATGAAGGGACAGGAGTTGCATAAAAACTGCTGAAAATTTGAGTGGAAAAATGCTCTTCTCTGGCATCTAAATAAATCTGATTTTATATTTTCTTTATTGGAGGTCTTCCTTTGGTGTTGTGTTTCATCCTTCATGTAGTTTAACTCTGTAAGTTATGTTAACTCAGGCAGGAAACTGTTGTAAAGAGCAACCAACATAACTCCTCAGATTACCAGAAAGGTACTCCCCCTTCAGGCAAGCATTTCAATCTTTTAAACTTCTGGTGCTCTAAGAGGGATGTACCCCTCTGGGCCATGACTCCCGGAGCTGTGTAAGCCATTGGTTTATAAACACTTTACAAGACTGAAGAAACTACTCAGATCATCATCATCAGGTGCTGTGCCAACTGGCATTGGCTATTATGCTTCTCCAGAGTACACGATTCTTCATGCAGGCCATCAGCTCAGATTATCCCTTAGTTATTTTAATTTATACTGTTTCTGGCAGTCTTATATTCAAGTCTTTCATGGCAAGTGTCATATCCGTGAGTCAAAATGTCAAAAGAATGACTAATAACCGGTACCAAAGGTGATTTATTTTAATAAATACAGAGGATTGTAAGTTTTGGAATTGAAGAAGATAGAATAAGTAATAAAAAGTTACTAAAGATATACTTTATTCTTCACATTTTCAAGAATTACAGCTACAATTTATTCATCTTGATTTTATAAAAATCATGTTATGAATACAGTACTGCTCTTCAGCACATCACTCTGAATTGAATCAATTTAGACTAGATCTTAGTTTCTAAGTTTGTGCACATGTGCTCTCTTTCTGTATTTTGAGAGTTGTTACACAAATCCAAACTTAAATAACTGCTCTAAACTTTGCATTGTCTCAGTAATATTGTGATGTGGTAATGTAAAGCATTTCTTAAATTCTTAATCAAATCTTTGAAGTGACCATGTCACACTTCAGTCTGAGTCAGTCACCTTTAGTTTGAATCAGTCAACTTTAGTCTGACCCAGTCAACTTCAGTCTGAGTCAGTCAACTTTAGAATAAGCCAGTCAAATTTAGAATAAGCCAGTCAACTTTAGAATAAGCCAGTCAACTTGAGTCTGAGCCAGTCAACTTTAATCTTAGTCAGTCAACTTTAGCCTGAGTCAGTCAACTTGAGTATGAGCCAGTCAACTTTAGTCTGAGCCAGTCAACCTGAGTCTGAGTCAGTCAACTTTAGTCTGAGTCAGTCAACTTTAGTCTGAGTCAGTCATCTCAAGTCTACAACTCTTATCCCTGGATAATTTGAACTCAGATTTTTCCCAGAATCAATTTGAGTTTTGTTTTTCTCCATTACATACAGTAAACAAGGGATCTAAGAAACTTCTTTCTACATGTTTTAGATACACAGCCACATCATTTTTAGTTGGTGTAAACTGAACTGAGGAAGTGATTGTTAAATTGTTTAAAATAATTTATGCACCTACCAGTTTGAGAATCACTGAGTTACACGGCTGTTTTTTTTTCAGTTAATCTTTATAACCCATTCATCACTGTCACTAGCACTAACTTGAACTTCTACATTCTCCTATTACTTATTGATGAACAGTCTAATAGCTCTTTTGTCACTTTTCAGCAGGTCTTGATTTGTCAGTTGCACTTTGTATAAAGTTTGGGTGAGGATTTCTTGCCACGGTAATTTTATAATCTAATGGTCACAGCCTCTTGGCTGAAAGGAGTCCATGTTGTTAATGTGGTTAACTTGAATCTTCAAAGCACATTGATACTGAGTTTGTTGAAATGTAAAATTATCTGTTGTAAGTTGTTATAAACAACTTCATAACCTAAAATATATATATATATAATACTGTGCATGAATCTATTACTTATAAATCACTGTTTACACAAATGTTGTTCTAACAAGACTTGTAAATATTTAATTAGGCTCCTCTACAAAAAAATGCACAGAAAAAAACTCTTGCTTGTCACAATTCAGAGAAAAAAATGGCATTGTTGAGATGAGAGACATTTAAAGTTTCCATTTAAAAAAAACATGGATTTTGCACTGCTGACCAGGTGATAAAGGCATGCATCTTTCCCATGGCAACATATGCCTGTGAGACCTGGACACTTAACAAAACAGCTGAGAAACACATAAATGCCTTTGAATGTAAATGCTGCAGAAGAGTTCTTCAAATATCATGGACACAAAAAAGAACAAATATATCCATACTACAAGAATTTAATACTGAAGAGGGCCAGCTAGTAAACAGGATTAAAGAGAGAAATATTTTGGACACATTCTTCTTCTTCTTTGTTCACTTCTACCACCAAAAACCGCACTATGAACCTACTGAATTCACGCCTGTGGTCCTCGTTAGGTCCCGTGGTCCCCTGTGTGGTCCAAAATAGACCACACGAGATCCACGAAAGGACCACAAGGGGTTCAGAGTATCACAGTGCTTTAGCCTGTATTCTTGGTTGGTCTTGGAAGCGGGATTGCGTGACACCGTGGTTTTCATTGCACCAGTTTAGTCTAGGGTTGGACTTTCTCACCGGAAGACCTCGACGTGTTTAGGATATCAGTGCATCCCCGCTGGGCGAGAGGCGGTAGCCCACCCAGGCCAGAGTTGGACTTTCTCACCGGAAAACCTCGACGTGTTTTGAGATACCCGTGTATCACCGCCGGGTGAGAGATGGTTGCCCATCCAGTCCAGGGTTGGACTTTCTCACCGGAAAACCTCAGCATGATTAGGATACACAAACATCCCCGCCGGGTGAGAGGTGGTTGCCTATCTAGACTTCCCTGGTCCAGTGTCTCCAACTTCAGCATTTTGTGGTCGTGGCCGCTACCATTCCTAGTTGTGACCAGGATGGAGCTTTTGTCCAGGAGGACGAATCCTCGCCACTAGTGACTTCTACCCCTGGGTTGAGCCGGTTTAGGCATTTCCCAGTATGGGCGTGTTTGGGACGGGACCGACCTCTAGGGCAGAGGTACTGTGACATGCATAGCCTTCAAGATTCACCCCTGGTATGAGCCAGTTTAGGCAAAATTCACCAGTATGGGTGTTTATCAGGCGTTACCGACCTCTAGAGCGGAGGTGGCATGACATGTCTAGCCATCGAGTTCCACCCCTGGTGTGTGCCGGTTTAGGCATATTTCACCAGTGTAGGTGTATTTCAGACGTGGGCGGCCTCTAGAGCAGAGGTGCCGTGGTATAGCTCTCGTAGCGATACTACTGGACATACCGGTTAAACTTCACTTTCCACCACCTTTTCCCATCGGCGCCGCACAGCAAACTTTATTTCTTTTCCGCATTTACTTCCTTAACCGGGAGGAGCTTCACTCCACGCGCAGCATTTGAAGAGTCAAGCCAGCAGTGTCTTAACCACTGGGACAAGCCGGTTCATGCATTTCACCCGATATGACTGCACTCAGGACGTGGCCGACCTCCAGACCAGAGGTGCCGTGATTTGACTGTTTGCTTCGCTTTATCCTTTCTACCACCTTTTCCGCAGTGATGCTGCGCGGCAACCTCATTTGCAAATTTCTTCATTGGCCGGGAGGAGCACCGCTCCACGCACGACAGCTGAAGATCTCGCCAACAGCGGCAGATGAGCTACCAAACGTGCCACACATCTACCCTAAGTAACTGGTTTTCAGGCACCAGATATTCGCCCTCGCCCCTTCTCCTGTCAGTTTAAACAGTTCTGCCACGGAAGGCCAGGAGCTGGACTTGACTGCCAGAGGCTGTTTGTGGCGCGTTTGCAGTCCTTAGAACCTTTGGACACATTAAACGTCATGAGAATTTAGAGAAGACAGTCTTGGAAGGGTACATAATGGGAAAAAGAAAGAGGAAGACCAAGGTGAAGATGGCTGCTAGACATCATTGATAATCTGCAAATGGATGCATCAGCAGCAGGGCATCTTGCTTACAACCAAGAGGCCTACAGAAGAGCTGTTAGGGAGGCAAAGTTCTGCAAGGGACATGCAAATGACTGACTGACCAGGTGATTTCTTCTAAATTGCTGCTTTAGATAGCATACACAGTGCCTAACAGTTCTAAGTCTTTAATTATTTCTATAGTTGAATCATCACATAGCAGTAGCAGTTATGCAAAGTCAAGTGTGGTGATGAATCTCTCTCATATATTGTTGTTAGACTATTCAATATTTTATTCATGTGAGGGACCTCATTTTCTTGACGTCTCAGCTCCATCAAGAAAGAAAATTATCTCTGTATGGACATATTAAATAATAATGGATTGGTGTTTTTTTTTCAGAGTTACAGTTTATTCTTATTTTTTATTTAGGAAATTTAAAAATGTTATTTCAGAATCTGCATGTTCAAATGCAAAATATGAGGCTCTGCGTCGTGTGCCTGAACCTGATGGCAGCCACATGACAAGTTGCCCTAGTATCAGAGACGCATGATGCACTATGAGATGCACTATGTATGAGATGCACTATGTATGAGATGCATTTTTATTGAAAAGTCTCAAGCAAAGTTTAAAGTCACACCCTTCAAGTCTCAAGGAGCTTCAAGTCAATGAGTCAAAACGCAGAGTGACTGTTGTTTCTGTTTACTATATCAGCAGTTTACTACAGCATGCACAAGGGGTATAAGTTGTGAAAGTAAAGTAAATAAAAGTGACATTATACATATTTTATTCTTCTCTTCTTCAAGTAACTCAAAAATAATTTACTCATTTTTATGTTAAATCATAATAAAATCTATTAAGAATGCAATATGAATCTTTAGTAACCTTCTTTTTATATGTCTGCTTATGCCACCAGTGTCTCAGGGAGTTTCAGACAAAGTGAAATGCCTGGGTAGCTTGGTACACCATCAGCATCAATTAGTTTCAGCCTTTGTTTCTGAATTTATTTGTTGTCAATTCCCTCTACTTGTAAAGATCAAAGCACTTGGACTATACTCTGAAAGTTGTTACACAAATCCAACAAATTTCTCACTTCACAAGATGCATGTGATAATACAAGCTGAAGGGTCAACTAGTAATGTAAATCCTTCAGTTTACTGACGCCTTTTTTCGTCTCTCCCCCCCCCCCCCCCCACTAACATTATATAATCTGCAATCTTCCCTTGCCATTACTCTATCCATAATAAACAAGATTTATGACATAATGACTAGATCTGCAAGAGGCAAAACTCAACAGACTGTATGCCATATGGGCTTCTGTGCCCAAATCTGCACCCTTTGAAAATAAAGTTTGTTTCTTCATTAGTTCTTGGATCCTTCTTCTGCGTTCGATGCTGTTGGTCACTTCAGATCCTTATCCCTGTCAACATGGCAAGGCCCGCAGTCCTCTCCAGATCCTGATAGAAGCCCCAAAGCTTTTGCCCCAAGCTTTTATTCTTGGATTCAATTTAGACAGGCCTATGTCTGACAGTGGCCAGGTTAGTTGAGTGGTTAAATGCTCGGTTTACTATTCAGGTGGTACCGGGTTCAGTCCCAGCAGTGGGATTTTTTCTGGTACACACCAAAAAGGTCCCGGGGTTCACCCAGCCTCTAAAAATGGGTACCAGAGAAATCTGAGAAGGTAAAGCAGCCAGGCATGATGCTGACCATATCACACTTTCATGTGCCGAAGGTCATGGAAAAATACGGGCCTAACACTGTATTCCCCAATATGGCTTAATGGCATGGAAACAGGAATTCTACTTTACCTATGTCTGACAGCACACGAGGCAACAGCATTATTGGGGCATACATTGTCCTTCTACCATTCTGTAGAAAGTAGGTGTAGCTGTCAAGTCACAAATCAAGTCCTAGTCACCATTCTTCATCTTTAAGTCAAGTCTTTAAAGTGATTTGAGTCACACTCAGATTCAAAACAACTGACTTGAGTCTACATCTCTCATCATCATCATCATGTGCCGTGCCGACTGGCGTTGGCTATTATGCTTCTCCAGAGTACGCGATCCTTCATACATGCCATCAGCTCAGTTGGTGATCTCCTCTCACACCATCCCGTCAGACTGTCCAGTATCATTTCTCTTGGTCTTCCTCTTGATCTTCTTCCTTCTATTTTTCCTGTTGTTATAATATTTTCAATGCCCCCTCTTCTCATTGCATGTCCTATGAAAGTACATTGTCTCTCTCTTATCTTTTTGACAAGGTTTTTTGTCTCTCCAGCTCTTCTCATACATTCTTCATTAGTTATTTTTGCTGTCCAGGGGATTCGCAACATTCTTCTAATAAACCACATTTCTGCTGCTTCCAATGATTTTTGTGCAGACTTGCCTATTGTCCATGATTCACTTCCATATAACATCTACATAAGTCATCTCTACATAAGTTTAATGTTGAACAAATCTTCTACCAGCCATTAAACATAACATATTAATTTCAGAATTTACATTTTGCTTTTCTGCCAGCCATTAAATATAAAATAATTTCAAAATTAATACTGTGGTCATTTTTCAATTAACATTCCTCATTGAGTAATGCTTTCTGAGTAAAGTATTACACAATCACTTATGACACACTCATGAAATCCTCAAAATCAATAAAAATGAACTTGTTAAAGCAAGTTATCTGCTCATAAAATGAAAGCAATGCATGAACATGCCAACTTTCTATGATTTTATTGGCAAGTTGTAGGAATTCATTGGGTGCTTCGTAATTTTACTGCAGCTGTTATGTTCTTCCTTAGAGTGTTATCTACAGCTTCACAAGTTTTATAACAGCTATTATGGTGTTCTTCTACAGCTGTCACATTAAAATGTTTCCATATGATGCTTGTAAAGTTCATTTACTAAGCTATAACGGTTTCATGAACTAATTTTTGGCAAATAGCTTGAAGAGGACATCTGTGTTATAAAACTAAAGTGTATATATATGTAAAAAACTATTGAAGCATGATAACTAACCAGAGCAGCATGAGTAAATAACAGAAACATGTTAATGAGGCCATGCTGATACTAATGTATTATAGTAACATGCCAATTTAACTAGAAAATATCAGAATTTTATAGTAATATTTTAATTAAGTTAGAACCTTATTAGCAAATTAAAGTAACCCATCAAATGTAACCACATCAATGTCTGTAATTTTCAGTAACTTGTCAATGTAACTAAGTCACCATCAGTAAATTGTACTAGGCTAGTATCAGCAAATTGGTCACTATTTGGTTGTAATATTTTTTTAGAAAATGCGCTTTTGCTATACGGGTAGTGGCATGATGGCAGGATTTTTTTTTACTTCTGAGTAAATCTAGCTGTGATACTCTGACATCTTTATCTGACATTAAACAGGTAAAAGCCCAGCAGATTGTTTAGAATACAGCAAGCACAATGGTCAATGTCTTAGGAATCAAGACAAACAAAATATGATTATCTAAACTGCAAAACATTTTGATTCTCATATTATTGTGAAAGCAAATCTTACTGAAACAATCAGAATAATGTTGTCAGTTCATTCAAGCTGAATAACAGAAAATTCTTTCTGAAGGATATCACAGATAATCAGCATCAGTTCTGGTGGTGAACTTATGACTTCCTGGAGTTTTTCTTCAACCAAGCAAAGTTTTTCATAAAAAAAAAATCAACCACTTTTTAAGTCTGTGTCTGGAAAAAAACTTAGCTACCTCTATGGCATCACACTTTTCACATTATTCTCACCTTCAATTAGCTTGCATAGCTTTAAGTATCTATAATCATATTTGAATTTTTGTTATTTGTGACGGGTTACAGATTTTCTTTCTCCCTCTCTTTGAGTGTATGTGTGAGTAAGAGAGTGAATTTATACCTTAATAAAAGAACAAAAGCATAATACAAGTATCAAATTTGCTCTAGTGCTATCATCACTATTATTCTGAAAACAGAGAACCATGTTCATTTCAAATTAATTTCACTTGCCAAATGTTGCTTCTTGAAAACATTTACATATATTTCAAAGAGCTACGTGTTTGTTACTAATACAGAATGATCTACTTGTATAATTATAATACAGGCACATGATCCGAGTTGTCAGTACCTGGTCTCTGGGAAATGTCATTTGTCCTTTGAAGTCCCTCTAGGAAAATTATTTCCAATATTTTTTCCTAACAACAGGAGCTGTATTTGCTGTTAGTTTATACCTTACAAAGTAAATTTTCCTTCTTGTGCAGTCAACTTGATATCTCACTTAGTTTTATCTTGGATTTCAAATCCTTCCGAACAGGATTAACATAAATGTAATAAATATCATCACACAGCATGTTATAAGAAAAAAAAGGTTGCACTAAAATATCATTAGCTTTTCAGATATTAGGCAACTGTATACTTTTCATTAACAACACATTAGCTTTTCAGATGTTAGGCAAACATACACTTTTCATTAGCAACACATTAGCTTTTAAGATGTTAGGCAACAGTACACTTTTCATTAACAACACATTAGCTTTTAAGATGTTAGGCAACAGTACACTTTTCATTAACAACACTGATGACCATGGACAGTGCTGGTGTAGAACTTTCACTGTTGTCACATGTGACTGTCTTCACCTCATTCTGTACGGAGTCATAAATGCTGAAGGTCACAGTTTCCTTGGCCTGGACTGTTATTTGCACAAGAATGTCAGTTCCAGTCTGTTGAATATTCTTGACTCGCTGTAGAGACATGGGGACCCATTTGTCCAGCTCACCCAGAATAGCATATGTGCCGCTATCAAAAGGGAGGAGAAGAATGTATCCATTTACAGACTTAGAAATAATTTAGCACATTACAAATTCCATAACACTCATCTTACATCCTTCCTGTGCTGTTAAACATCACATAGGGCTTGCATAGTTGTTTGCCAAGTTTTCCTGTTTTCTGCGAGTTTTTCAACTTCATCACTAAACTGGCTTCTCTTAACAATGTCCTCTTTAGAGTTTCATATGGTCAACCTCTTTTTCTTTGGCCTGTTGTGCTCCACCTGATAGCTTGTTTTGGTATTCTCTGATTGTTTCTTCTCATCACATGGCCTACATAATCATAAAGCACTCATAATCATAATCTTAAAGCACTCATAATCATAATCATTAAATATGTCTTTTAACAAATTAATTAATAAAATAATACTCTAAATATGAGTATTTGTAAGATATTCATGAATGATTTTTCAATTAACCACTAGGGCCAAAGATCATGTCACAGAGCAACTCTGCATAGATCCACTGTGACATATGAGGAGAAAACAAAAGCCAGAACTGAGGATAGAAGACACATCAGCAAAGAATCTGAGCTGATCAAAACCCACTTGCTTATTGCAACAGTTTATGTCAATGAAATGTAGATAAAATCAGCCATGACAGAACCTCACAAAAGGATGATTAGCATCTTTCACAAAAAACTAACATCCACCTCCTTCAAAACTATTGAATAAATCATTATCACTATCCTCACATTCAGCTGTTATTATAACAGATGCAAGAACTGAAACTACAATTCTGGTCTTGCAAGGTCAGTTTTACCATCACTTGGCATGAAGAATGCTTTGCACATGAATTCAGTCAGTCATTTGCATGTCCCATGATGAATTTTGCCACATTCACAGCTCTCCTGTAGGCCTCTCGGCTGTAAGCAAGATGCCCTGCTGCTGATGCATCCTTTCACAGATCATCAACAATGTCTTGCAGCCATCTTCACTTTGATCTTCCTCTCTTTCTTTTTCCCATTATGTACCCTTCCAAGACTATCTTCTCTAAATTCTCATGACGTTTAATATGTCCAAATATTTAAGTTTTCTCTGTTTAATATTCCTTACTAGCCAGCCTTCTTCAATATTAAGTTCTTGTGGTATGGATATATTTGTTCCTTTTTGTGTCCATGGTATTTGAAGGTGTTTTCTATAGCATTTACATTCAAAGGCATTAAAGTGTTTCTCAGCTGTTTTGTTAAGTGACTCACAGGCATATGTTGCAATGAGAAAGATGCATGCCCTTAAAAATCTTATTTTTGTAGTTCCATCTGTTCCTCTCCACAGCTTCTTTAGTTGTGAATTCAGTCAGCTTCACTATTTTATTTTAGAACAATAAAATCTTATGTTTTGACTATGGCTCTATTTAAAATTTGTATATCCTTCATGAAGAGAGAAAAAGTACTGCTCATATTATGTATGATTTATGAACATCTCTTTTTATATTAAAAACTGTGCTGTTGATATACATGAGAAAAGGTTTCATTGCTGATGGTCAAAGTGACTAATGGTCACTACATAAGAAACAGATATGAGAACCTCTCCCCATGTTAGCTGTAGACATAAATATTTATTTCTCTGTCTGAAGAGTTAGAAAGGCTTCATATATTAATTTTTAGTGTTGGAACAAATAGTCTGGTTAATACAGGTTTACATTTTGTGAATATTCAAAGATTCATTCTGGATATTCAAAGAAAATTAACAAAAGTTTGCATATATTCTAGCGTTAATTAACCATTAGTAATTATCATTTTTTAAAATAAATAACTTGTCAGATTCTTCCAATCTGCTGCTGCAGCTTTTGCATTCTGACTTACTCAGATTCTACCCACGCTGCACTTACCCAGATTCCAGCTGCATTATGGGGCTTGTGTAGAAGAGACAGAAATCTTTTATTGTGCATCCTTTACCAAAATGTAGTGGCTGAGTACTGGAAAAGTTTTGTAGTATCTCTGGGTCACCAGCAGGAAAAGCTAGACTGGCAGGAAACTGGTGAGAAGAGTGAGCAACGGTTCTTTACTCACAGCAAGAAAATTACACTTTAATTGTTCTATCATGGAAGGGGGTGGATCTCCTACTGATCACATTGTTGGCATCGGTACCTCCAACAGGAATTCTGTAAGCTGATGCATTCTATCCCTCCCCCCTCCACCCCCACTGCTCATCTGATTGATATGATTAGCCATTTTTGTAAAAAAGTTCCCCCCCCCCAAAAAAAAAGGGAGGGGGGAATCCCTTTAGGTTAGGCCCTCCCTTAGAATATGGGAAACCATTCAGACCCATCCTCTCACTGGGCTTGGCTTGGACCAAAAGCTTAACAGTCTACATATTGTGATGGTGGTACTGATAATTGTACAGGTGATAGTCAATAACAAAGTGATAAATACTAAAATGCAAGCAGCAAAGTTTTAAGAAATTTTAAAATATGATCAAAATCTCTAGCTAGTCGTTATGAGACAAATTTACAACTAAAACTCATAACATGAAATGTAATGCTCTCTAGCTAGTTACTATGAGACACATTTACAAACAACTAAAACTCATAACATGAAGTGTAATGCTCTCTAGCTAGTTACTATGAGACACATTTACAAACAACTAAAACTCATAACATGAAATGTAATGCTCTTGAGTAAAAATACTATTGTTGGTACTGACTTGAGATGTTGGCCATGCACTGGTTGGTGTAAGGGAGTAATCATTATTCAGTTCATTAACTACGACAATGCCAAAAAATATTCCAGAAATAACAGAGTAAGTCGTGTAGACATTCCCATCAGGTCCTGGGTAATTTGACTTGAAGGCTGCCTGGAATTGAAAGAGAAGTGGAAGTTCATTTTAATGAACTTTATTTTTGCAAAAACAAAAGACCTTCAGAGAGAGGAATATTTCACTTTGAAGCTAGATATAATGGCTTCATTGTTGCTATATATTACTTCAGAATCTTTATTGATGATATGAATCAACACATCCTTATCAATGAATATTAGAAAATGAGTCCTAAAATGCTATATTGAACCTATCTTGTTATATGGAAGTGAATCATGGACAATAGGAAAGTCTGCACAAAAATCATTGGAAGCAGCAGAAATGTGGTTTATTAGAAGAATGTTGCGAATCCCCTGGACAGCAAAAATTACTAATGAAGAATGTATGAGAAGAGCTGGAGAGACAAAAAACCTTGTCAAAAAAGATAAGAGAGAGACAATGTACTTTCATAGGACATGCAATGAGAAGGGGGGGCATTGAAAATATTATAACAACAGGAAAAACAGAAGGAAGAAGATCAAGAGGAAGACCAAGAGAAATGATACTGGACAGTCTGACAGGATGGTGTGAGAGGAGATCATCAACTGAGCTGATGGCCTGCAAGAAGGATCGTGTACTCCAGAGTACATAATAGCCAACGCCAGTCAGCACAGCACCTAATGATGATGATGATGAATCATTTTGTTACTCGGATGTCGCCATTTAATATCATGAGATGTTATGTTTGCAGAGCCAGTAAAATTTGATTATTCCTTGGAGGTACTGAAAGAAATGCATCAACTGTTGTTCTTTCTAATAGATGCAAGGTCTCATGATAGGTGTACATTCTAAAGAGAAATTAACAGCAGTTACAGCATTTCCCTTTTACATTTGTAAAGCTAAACACTAGCAGTAAACATCTACATCACATTATAGATCATATTAATGAATAACACTAGCAGTAAACATCTGCATCACATTATAGATCGTATTAATAAATAACAATAAAAAAATCACTTCAGGACCCAGTCTGTACTCTTCACTCATTACATGAACATTTCATTCCTTTTACCTCAGTCATTTCTTAAGAACTGTGTCAGCAGAAAGTAGGTGTCTTTCCTCTACACAGATCTCAATGTTTAACTGGTGACTTTTTACTGCACCATCGCCTTAAAATCCCACATATTCTCTCTTGGCCCTCTCCTGTCTTTCTTCCCATTTATCTTTCCTGTTGTTGTAATTTTTTCAGGCCCTCCCCTTCTCATTATGCGTCCAATGAATGACGGCTGCCATTTTCTTATTTAATTAGGTTCCTTTTTTCACTACCTTTTGTTAAACATTCTTTGCCATCTTTGCTGCCCAAAGTACTCTTACCTCAATGAAAAGAAAAAAGAAAAAGAAAAAAAACCTAATCACTTCTAACTTTATACTGAAAGACAATTTCTCAAGGAACTACAAAACGATTGATTGTGTTCTTACCCTTTTGATTTGATCATCAATAGCTGTGGCAGGTCTGGAAGGTTTCAAGATCAAGCCACTTGCATCACAGCACCTGGCAAAAAGATAAACAGGAATGTAGAATGAATGGTTTCGCTTACCTGTAAGTAGATTTAGAAAATCTGGAAACACTATAGTAACTGCTAACTATACTGTTCAAAAAAGGAAATGCAACACTACTGTAGTCGTAATGGACACCAAATTTCAAACTTGTACCAAAATTTTATTTTATACAATTAACGTTTCAATTTTGGCATGAAGAAACTTTAAGACTTTAACAATGAAATGATGTTCATTAAATTTGGTTTGGACTTTTACTCTTTTGCGACTGAGACCTCCATTTCAGTAAGGTGTATGGCCTCCTCTGGCCTCTATCAGAGAACGACATCTCCTTGACATGGACCCGACTAGCTGTTGAATCTGTTGTTGTGGGGTGGCTGCCAACTCTTCCCACAATGCAAGAGACAACTGTCGGAGATTGGTTGGTGCCACATCTCGCTGGTGGACTTGTCTGTTGAGTTCATCCCATAAGTGTTCTTTTGGGTTCATATCTGATGACATGGATGGCCACGGAATGGTCTAGACGCTGTTGTCAATGAAGAACTGGGTGGTGAGCTGTACCACATGAGGTCGAGCATTATCCTGCTGAAAAATTGACCCTGGTGCAGCCAGAAATGGAAGGACATGAGGACAAAGAATTTCAGCGACATATCGTTCAGCATTCAGGCATCCTTCAATTTGCATCAGGTCACTTCTTCCCATGAAGTTGATCATCCCCTACACCAGTACACCTCCACCACCATGTGGAGGAGCCTCATCCATGCAGTTCTTGGTACAGCGCTCATGGACTCTGTGGTAAACTCTTCTCCATCTATCGTTTCAATGGAGCAGAAAGAATGATTCACCAAACCCTCAACAATCATTTGCAATGGTCCATTGACGATGCTGGTTCGCCCACTGCAATGCCGGTCCGTAAGAACAGGACATCTGTAGGGCCTTCTAGCAAAGAGACCAGCATCATGCAGCTGGTTCCTGACCGCTTGATCTGAAATTCGATGAGCTGCTGTCACTGACTGGACTGTTGAGGATGCAGATGCAAATCATTTCCTGAGATGATGCAGCTGTATGAAGCTGTCTTCAGCAGGAGTTGTGACTATGGGTCTTCTGCTATGCGGCTGATCCACAATTGAGCAAGTTTCTTGAAACTATCTCCAAAGACAATGGTGCTTCTCTCTCTCTCTCTCTGAACCTTAAGTGCCCAGGGCACATGGGGCTTCCGCAAGGGTTTTCCACAAATGCCTGTCTTTCGCCTTTTTTTCTGCTCTTGCCCAGGTGAGCCCTCTATTGCTCAACATCCGTTCTGTTGTTCTTCTCCATGTCTCTTTTGGTCTACCCTTACTTCTGCTCCCCTGTGGTGTCCATCTTAGTGCTATTTTTGGTAGTGAGTTGTCAGTCATTCGGAGCACATGTCCCAACCATCGCCAGCGTCTTTCCTCAATAATTGTTGTCAGTGGTTTCATCTGCATTTCTGCCAATAAAATGTTATTTCTTATGGTGTTTGGCCAAAATATTTTTTTAATTCTACGTAAACATTTAGTCTGGAAAGAATTCAACTTGTTTTCTATGGTTTTGGTGATTTTCCAGCATTCACTTCCATAGAGTAGTACACTTAGAACATTACTCTTAAATATCCTGATTTTCATATTTATGCTTAGTTTATTTGATTTCCATATATTCTGTAGCATTGCAAAAGCCTGGTTTGCTCTAGTAAGTCTGCTGTTGATGTCCTCTGTGCTGTCTCCATTTTCTACTACTCTGCTGCCAAGGTATACAAATTCGTTGACCTCCTCCACTAACTTGTTATCTACTCTGAGTACATTTCTGTTGTTCACATTTTGCTTCATTAACTTTGTCTTTCCTACATTGATCTTTAGTCCTATGTTGTTTGCATTCTGGGTTAACTTGTTTATTTTATCTTGCATATCTTTGTGAATGGTGCTTCTAACTACATTAAATTGTCTGGCTACTACACTCTGTAGTCCAGTCTGTAAACGTCCAATGATGATGAGTTGTTGTTCTGTAGTTAGATGATCCATACTTGTGCACTGAATTTTCAAATGAATTGATTCAAGGAGAGTCAATCGTTTATAGGCATTCAGTAACATGGTCAGTGAGTTTTGTGTTCAGTAAGTTTCACAGGATTCTCGTGAATCTGTTATGAATTATTGTAAAAAATGCTGTTTTGACTAGTGTTGCTTTTCTGTGCTCATGAATCATCTGCTGAGTACAATTCAGGTCAGCACGTGAAGTTGACGTCCAAGTGAACGTTTCAGGCAAATTTGCCCTTGTCTGATCAGCAAACTTCAATTTAAATTGCAACATCGTATTTGTTGTGTTTCTTTTTTTGAACAGTATAGTAACCGGAGATCCCCCAAAAACAGTTTATGGTAGTCAGATTTACATAAATACAGAAAGATGCCAACAAATAAATACATTAGGCTCTTTGTTATGACTAATGGTCCACATTCTAAAGCAAAACACACAGTATGAAGCTTGGCACATCATGATTCCAGATCCAATACACCAACTACAAAGACATCAGCAAACCATCCCCTTTCACCTAAGGGCAGACTACTGAGCCACCTGCATTGACTCAAATGTCTCACATAGATGAGTGTCCATGTGGCAGTGGAGACCAGACTCCAGAACATATCCTACAAGAGTGCCCAAACCATGCAGACCTGAGGCGTGAGACATGGCCAGAAGACACAAGCTTGGGGCAAAAGCTTTGGGGTTCCTATCAGGATCTGGAGAGGACTGCCGGCTTTGCCATGTCGACAGGGAACAGGATCTGAAGTGACCAACAACCTCGAATGCAGAAGAAGAAGAAGAAGACAATGATTTTACAAACAGAAGTTATGCTTGCAAAATTTACCATTTTAAAATACTATTTTCAACAGCAGATTGAAGTATTCTTAACTATGATTTTTTTTTTTTTTTTTCTTTTTTTTTTTTTTTTTTCATACTTCCATTTGATCATATCAATCATTAATGACATATAATATAAAATCATTGCATCTCAGGTCCAGTGTTCACATATGCGTACAAGTTACACATGTATGTCAATGTTAAGGTTGTACCAACAGTTAACGACTTAATTCTTCCAACTTTTCATGATCATTAATCCAAATGTGAAATTGTGATGAAGGTGGCAAATTGATATCTCAGATAGTGTGGAAAAACATGATGAAGAATATAATCCAGGCAGTCCTTACAGTCTATACAGATCAGTCCAACATAGGAATGAAATACAGTGATAATCAAATAAGACAAGTAACTACACACACATGCTAGAATACGCTTTCTACGTTCTCACTAAAGCCAAGCTAGTCCAAAAATGAACCATCTCTCATAACATCTAACATTCCAGTCTTAAAATTCATATGCACTAAAATCGCACAACTTCTCTCCAAACAAATCACAACACAGACTTGACATACAACAAAAAAAAAAAAAGGCTGAAACCTTGAGTAGTTTTCACCGACACTAAAAGCCTAGCACAGCCTGGCTTGTCTTGACAGTTACTGAACTCTGTCTATACACATTCTGTCATCATCATCACAACCACATGAGAATCTACATTTTTGTATTACTTCATCAGTAAGGTCTTGTTTATGAAGCCAATTCCATCTCCAGGTCCAACTGGCCCAGTGCTAAGAGTAGCTATCAGAGCTTGTAGTCTTGTGTTTGGTTCTGTCTTCTCTGACAATAACAGCAAATATACTAATGTGAAAACTTGTATAGATTTTGTTAGGCTAAGATTGCTTTTTAAGTGTCATTCAATATTATTCACTAGTTACACTAACTAAAATTAAAATTGATTTAAAATAAAAGATATATAAATCTAAAAATTACCAAATAATCAATAGTTATGGCACATGAAAAGACATGTAGTCTTATAACAGATGGCAGTAGTAAAAAACAAAGAACAGCAGAGAGAGTGAATATACAAAGTTTTTTTAACCTCATTAAATGAAACAGTACAATAAGCCAGAAATGATGCAACATGAATACCCAAAAGTTTTAGTCACTAAAAAGCCAGCAGACAGTAACAACAAACAACCATGGGACACATAAGCATCACTTAACATTTCCAACCCAACACTTTCTGATGTTTAGAAGTTTTAAATTGTTGAAATTCCTGTTTCTAAAA
Organism: Achatina immaculata; assembly: GCA_009760885.1. Classification (NCBI taxonomy): domain Eukaryota; kingdom Metazoa; phylum Mollusca; class Gastropoda; order Stylommatophora; family Achatinidae; genus Lissachatina; species Lissachatina immaculata. The sequence goes on along the minus strand of CM019708.1, from coordinate 323,348 downwards.
TGGGAAGTTGGCAATATCTCAGCCTGAGAGATGTACGATTGTTTCGTTATCTGTTACATTTAGTTTCCTGCCTCAAAAAACTCTCCGCATGAAGTGTTGTTTCATATAATTCCTTGAGCTTGAAGATCCTGGTTATATCATATTAACAAATGTGGTCAGGTAGTGAGCATTTTGGCAAAATGTACGAGGGGCGTTCAGAAAGTAATGCACCACATCGTTTTTCTCAGGAGCTGTTTATTAAAAAAGCATGAAATTTATACACAATATACATGGATATGTCTTGTAAACATCGATATTATTCAACATGATCCCCATAAACTTGTACGGCTTTACGCCAGCACGAAACAAGTGCATGTATTCCTAGCCCATATCAGATTTTCTCTTGATTATGTAACCATTTCTTCACTTCATAAATCACTCCTTAGCCATCTTCAAATCTTACCCCTCAGAGTCCATCTTTAGGTGGACCAAACAGATGGAAATCAGATGGTGCCAAATTGGGACTATAGGGTGGATGGAGTAGTACAGTCCAACCCAATTTGGTGACTGCTTTCCAAGTTGCCAGACTTGTGTGAAGGTGCGCATTGTCATGTAGGAGAAGCAGGTCTGCTGGATTCTTGTGCTACCAAATTCTGCGAAAATGCTGATTGAGTTTTTTCAATGTCTTAATGTAAGTTTGCGAAATGATTGTCTCTCCTCTTGGCATAACATCCACAAGAATCACACCTTCAATGTCCCAAAGGACAGTGATCATGACCTTTCCAGCTGAAGGAGTCGTCTTGAATTTCGGATGATGCCACTCTATTGACTGTTTTTTTGTCTCAGGTTTCATCACCTGTTACAATCTTAGCCAAAAAGTTCTCTCAGCACTGAAACACTCCAACAATTCAGAAGAAATTGCTTTCATTTACAATCGATGGTCACTTGTGAGACTTTGAGGAACCAATCTTGCACAAACCTTAGAAAATTCGAAAGCTTTTATATCTGCATTTGCACTACCATTGCTGACTGGCAGCTTTAAGGCCAATTGTTTAGTAGTATCAGTAAGAATAATGCCTCAGCTCATTTCAACATTTCTGCCTTGGTGGCTGCGGCAGGATGTCCACAGCGCGGCCGATCATGCAACTCCTTATTTCCACTTATTGATTCTTTGATTCTCTGAACCCAGCTACTGACTGTACTCCTGTCGACTGCAAAACTTCCATACACATCCCATAGACGCTTGTGAATGTTCACTACAGTTTCCTTCTCTGCAACGAGAAATTCTATCACAATTCGATGCTTTTACTGCAAGTTGCTAACATGCTCCATTTCAAGGGTTAGGGCAGCCATATTCTTTGGCCATTTGTGGTGCAATTTGGTTCACACAACTGGCACATGCCATATTAAAAGTGTGCAAAATTTCATGCTTCTATTTTCATTATTAGCTGAAAAAAACGATGTGGTGCATTACTTCCTGAACACCCCTCGTATCTTGCTTGTGCTTTTTTTCAGTCTTATCACTAATAATAAAAATTGCTGCTAATTAAAAAGTACTGACAAAAATGTGAGCAAAGCTGACATCAGTCATGGGGAATGACATCAGTGTACCACAGCCAGTCACGGGGAATGACATCAGTGTACCACAGCCAGTCACAGGGAATGACATCAGTGTACCACAGCCAGTCACGGGGAATGACATCAGTGTACCACAGCCAGTCACAGGGAATGACATCAGTGTACCACAGCCAGTCACAGGGAATGACATCAGTGTATCACAGCCAGTCATGGGGAATGACATCAGTGTATCACAGCCAGTCACGGGGAATGACATCAGTGTATCACAGCCAGTCATGGGGAATGACATCAGTGTATCACAGCCAGTCACAGGGAATGACATCAGTGTACCACATCCAGTTATGACTCCATCTAACCTCACAGTGCTTTAGAAATAGGCTGTCGTTCCACATAAGCTAACTGGGTAGATAATAAAGCACTTCTCTGGCTGTTGCCCCACATAAGATAACTGGGTAGATAATAAAGCACTTCTCTGGCTGTTGTCCCACATAAGCTAACTGGGTAGACAATAAAGCACTTCTCTGGTTGTTGTCTCACATAAGATAACTGGGTAGACAATAAAGCACTTCTCTGGCTGTTGTCCCACATAAGCTAACTGGGTAGACAATAAAGCACTTCTCTGGCTGTTGTCCCACATAAGCTAACTGGGTAGACAATAAAGCACTTCTCTGGCTGTTGCCCCACATAAGATAACTGGGTAGATAATAAAGCACTTCTCTGGTTGTTGTTCCACATAAGCTAACTGGGTAGATAATAAAGCACTTCTCTGGCTGTTGCCCCACATAAGATAACTGGGTAGATAATAAAGCACTTCTCTGGCTGTTGTCCCACATAAGCTAACTGGGTAGACAATAAAGCACTTCTCTGGCTGTTGTCTCACATAAGCTAACTGGGTAGATAATAAAGCACTTCTCTGGTTGTTGTCCAACATAAGGTGACTAGGTAGATAATAAAGTACTTTTCTGGCTGTTGTCTCACATAAGCTAACTGGGTAGATAATAAAGCACTTCTCTGGTTGTTGTCCAACATAAGGTGACTAGGTAGATAATAAAGTACTTTTCTGGCTGTTGTCCCACATGAGCTAACTGGGTAGATAATAAAGCACTTCTCTGGTTGTTGTCCCACATAAGGTGACTAGGTAGATAATAAAGTACTTTTCTGGCTGTTGTCCCACATGAGCTAACTGGGTAGATAATAAAGTATTTCTTTGAGTTTGTTAGGAAGCCATCTTCTTAGGCCCAGTACGAGATTTCAAACAAGCCACTGTAACACATGTGTCTTTGTGGTACCTGGTGCTTGTGGTTCAAGACTTTGACAGTGTCAACAGTAAGAAACTGATGTTCAGTTACATGCAAATCCTGCAACAACAATAATAAATGAAATACATAAGATACATTTGTATAACTGCAGATATTGTCATGCACAAGATAAAGAAGGTAACAAGAGACATCTCTATAACTGCAGATATTACCATGCACAAGATAAAGAAGGTAACATACTGTAAGGATCCCCAGGCTGGTTGCTTGTGGTCCAGAATGTGTCTTTGAATGGGGCAATATTCAGAACATCAGCAAACAAAGATGTTATCCCAATGTTCCACTGATGATTTCCTGGCTGATAGTCTCCACTAACACGGGCCTGAAAAGGCCAGACATTATTTTAAAGTGATGGCCATTGATTTTTTTTTTCATTTCATTTTATACTTTAAATTCATTCATCAGCTCTTTATCTTTTGTTGAGTATTGTAATTTATATACAGAAAACAGAGACAGATTTACAGCTTTCTCAAAGATATAATTAACAAAAAATTGTTACAGAAAGACAAAAATATAAGTCATATGGCATGATAACCACCCAAAAAGAACTTTCATATATTTTGTGAATGTTATTAAAACTTATAAAAACTAATATATACTTCCTTATTCAATTCATTTTTCAACAATGGTTTACAAAATGTTAAATTTTCTCCAGTATGTCTCATTCCTCCTCTAGTTTTATTTCTGACCAAGTTTATCAGCATATTTTGTATATTTCAAGCAAAGTATTTTTTTAAATGCCTAAGGAAAATACTTGGTATAAAGTGGAATGCATTCAAGAACAATGCAGAGATAAAACAGATGACTGAACAACAACCAGTCTCATGGGTGATCAGGAAAAGGAGATGGACATATGCTAGTCACGTGATGAGAAGAAATGATCAGAGAATCCCAAAACAAGCTATAGAATGGAACACAACATGCCAAAGAAGAAGAAGCAGACTGCGTGAAACTCTGAAGAGGACATTGTTAAGAGAGGCCAAATTAATAGGCATAAAATCCCTTGATGAGGTTGAAAGACTCGCCAAATACAGGAAAAACTGGCGAACTACTTTACGAGCCCTATGTGACGTTTAACGGCACGGGAAGGATATAAGATAAATACTTGTCCTGCATTTACAGTGCATTCTAGTGTGATGGTCTTGCAGGCAGTTGTTGTGTTTTCATCTTTTTATGCATATATACCAAGTATTGAATTTAACTAGCTATGAAAAACAATTCAAACAATTTGGACATGTAGCCTTCTTTTAATGTAGGTATTAACATGTAATAGTGCCATCTTTGAACTCACCTGTGTAACTATAGGAATTTCTAGACTCTGAAGTAGATGTCTGCTGTAAGACATACAGTACTGTATAGTAATAGTTCCTATTTCCTCTGCAGCTTGTCCCATCTGCTGCAGCCATGCCTGGCCCATGTAGAGGTTGTTCTGGAGGATGGCATTGCTGTATGTTTCCTTGTCCAGCCAGTCCTGAAAAATATATCCATCACCATAATACACATCTAAAATATATGAAGATCAAACATTATATACTGAATCATCATCATGTGCCCTATCTGTAGGTGCTGGCGACCATGTCTCTCCACAGTTTCTGATCTTTCATGTTATTCATCAGGTCTGTTGTACTTCTCCCATCCATTCTGTCAAACCATCTAAGATTTTCCCTTGGTCTGCCTCTTCCTTTCCTGCTTCCAATTTTCCCTGTTGCCATGATATTTCTGATTTCCCTGTCTTATGTGGCCGCTGAACCTAGAGCATCTCCCCTCTAGTGTGTTTATCAAGGTTTGTTTCTCACTGGCACTCCATTTCTTCTTCTTCTTCTTCGGATCCTTTTCCTCTTAATTCCCCCACAATTATTTCTTTTTCTCCTCCACTTTAATCGATTTGACCTCTTATTTAGATGCTGCTGCTGACCTCAACAGCATGAATTATTATTATGACAGGAACTATTGGAAAACATATTCTTGGATGGATGCTGTGGCATGCGGTGGGGGCATATATGGGTTGTCCTGAATGGAGTGAAGCTGAAGTCTGAATTTTGAACTTTCTCACTGGCTTTCCTTAGGCATTCTTCATTTGCCATTTTAGCTGTCCATGTTACTCTTCAAAATTTTTCATAGCAACACATTCCAGTTGTTGTTGTTTTAGTTAGTGACCATGATGTGCTTCCATACAGTAGCATTTTATATATATTGAACAGGATTATAAAATGTTATATTAAGGCAGGTTAGTACCAGACAAGCCTATAGGTGTGCTGGTCATAACCCTCAGATGTCAGAATTACTTCTGGGGCATGTAAGATGACACTGGGTAAATCTTCAAGTTGCTGTGGATACTTTTCACTTCTGAATGTGGGAGATATGTCTCTTTTTTAATCACCAAGATCAAGATGGGCTTGTGCCCAAAAATTTGAATGGCTGAGATTTATCAACACAGATGTACCACTTAGATAAGCAAGAAGTGAGGTGCTGGGTATATTCACTTAGAAAATCTCTTCCTTCAGGTTGAGGTGTGCTGGAGATTACCCCCCCCCCCCCTTTGCTCTTTTCAAATTTACAATGGACACATTTCTAGTCAGTGTTATAGAGTAAGTCCACTTGTGTTCAGATCCTCTGTGGTGTTAAGTACAGCTTCTTACATATTACATCCTTCCCGTGCCATTAAACGTTGCTTAGGGCTCGCATGGTTGTTTGCCAAGATTTCCTGATTCCAGCGAGCTTTTCGACCTCATCAAGGGATGTTATTTCCACTAAACTGGCCTCCCTTAATAATGTCCTCTTTGCATTTCACATGGTCGACCTCTTTTTCTTTGGCCTTGTGTGTCCCACGTGATAGCTTGTTTGGGGATTCTCTGGTTGTTTCGTCTCAGCACATGACCAACATATGTCCATATTCTTTTTCTGATCAACCATGAGACAGCTTGTTGTTTGCTCATCTGTCTTATCTCTGCATTGCTCCTGAATTTGTTTCACTTTATACCAAATATTTTCCTTAGGCATTTGTTTTTGAAAGAGTCTAATTCCTTATCTATTTCTTTAGTTGTTTTCCAGCTTTTACATGCATAAATGAGGGTGGACATTACATTTGAATTGAATAATCTTAACTTGGTTTTTATGCTTGTAACTTTTGAATGCCATATGTTCTGAAGATTCTTGAAGGTTAATGTTGCTTTTGCAATTCTAATTCTAACTTCCTTTCTAGAGTCACCATCCTGGTCTATGTAGCTGCTGAGATATGCAAATTGGTTTAGTTCTTCAACAGTTGTTCCTTCTACATATATTTTTCCTTCGTGGTTAATGAGAAGTTTCATTATTTTTTTTTTTTTTTGTATCGGGAGGATAAGATTTAAACTGAAAAGCCAACACAAGAAATCAGTACTCAGAAAGATAAACAGTCATAGTCTACAAGAAGAAAATACCAACAGCGATTTCAATCTGGAACTTACCAAATATTTCGCAGCAACTCAAAGAGGAAGACGAGACAGATATAGATGAATTATTAAATTCATACAGCACAGCCATAATCATGGCAGCAAAAGCAAGTGCTGGACTGCAATCAACAAGCAGAAAAGCATGGATATCAGATAACATATGGAAATACATACATGAAAGACGAGTAGCCAAATTAGCCACGTTTAATGTAAAGACAGATCTTGGAAAAGTTTTGGCAAAAGCAACATACAAAGAACTAGACAATAAAGTAAAAAGTTCAGCTAGAAGAGACAAAAGAGAATATATGGACAACATGGCAAAGAAGCAGAAAATGCAGCAAAAACAGGAGACAGCAAAACTCTATATAACATACAGAAGAAATAACAGGTGCTATTACCTCCAGAGAAAGACCAGTCTTTAGCAAAACAGGCAATGTATTAACATCAAATAAAGATCAAAAGCAAAGATGGGCTGAACACTTCCAAGAAATACTTAATCAACCACACCCAAATGAATTCATAAATCTTGAAACCGATATACCAGTCCCACAACTAAATGTCAACTTAGATGAAGTTACACTGAATGAAACTGAAACAGCAGTGAATCTAATGGCTAACAACAAAGCTGCAGATGAAGATGAAATAACAGTCGAAATGTTAAAAGCTGTTAACAGTGACAACTTGAGTCAACTACAAAGTATGTTTAATAAAATTTGGAAAGAAGAAAAAGTCCCTTCTAAATGGAAAAAAGGGAATCATTGTTAAAATACCCAAAAAAGGCAACCACAGCGACTGCAATAACTGGAGAGGTGTAACCTTACTATCAATGGTGTCAAAGGTGTTTTCTAAAGTGATTCTGAATAGAATTAAGGATGTAGTGGATACTGCAATGAGAGAAGAACAGGCAGGATTTAGAAAAGGGAGATTCTGTCTCGACCAGATCTTTACTCTAAGAATAATACTTGAAGAACATATTGAAAAGCAGAAACCATTAATCCTGAACTTCATAGACATTAAAAAAGCATTTGATAGCATACACAGAGAATCACTGTGGAGAATTTTAAGACTATATAGAATACCATCTAAAATTGTCAACATCGTTAGAGATCTCTATAACTGATACGTTTGTGCTGTCAAGACAGAAGAAGGAATAAGTGAATGGTTTCAGATTGAAACAGGCATGAAACAAGGATGTATACTGTCTCCTTTGCTTTTTGGAATTGCCAGAGACTTTATAATGAAAAGATGCTGTACAGGTAAAACTGGCATTTATTGGATACATGGGACCCAAAAATAAGATCTTGATTTTGCAGATGACATAACTCTTATCAGTGACAATGTGAAATTGATGCAGGAAAAAACAGATTCCCTGTCTTCCTTGGCTAGCAAAATAGGTCTTGAAATTAACAAAGACAAAACAAAAATAATGAAACTTCTCATTAATCAAAAAGGAAAAATATACATAGAAGGAACAGTTGTTGATAAAGTAAACCAGTTTGCATACCTTGGCAGCTACATAGACAAGGATGGTGACACCAGGAAAGAAGTTAGAATTGCAAAAACAGCATTGTCCTTCAAAAATCTTGAGAACATATGGAATTAAAAAGTTATAAGCACAAAAACCAAGTTAAGATTATTCAATTCAAATGTGATATCCATCCTCATTTATGCATGTGAAAGCTGGAAATCAACTAAAGAAATAGACAAGAAATTAGACTCTTCTGAAAACAAATGCCTAAGAAAAATACCCGGTATAAAGTGGAACGAATTCAAGAACAATGCAGAGATAAGACATATGAGCAACCAACAACCTGTCCCATGGGGGAATCAGAAAAAGAGGATGGACATGTGTAGGCCATGCGATGAGAAGAAACAATCAGAGAATACCAAAACAAGCTAAGAAGTGGAGCACAACAGGCTGAAGAAAAAGAGGTCGACCACATGAAACTCTAATAAGGAAATTGTTAAGAGAAGCCAGTTTATAACATCCCTTGATGAAGTTGAAAGAGTCGCCGTGAACAGGAAAACTTGGCAAACAACTATGCGAGCCCTATGTGACATTTAACGGCTTGGGAAGGATGTGAGAATGTAAGTATAGATATATTTGTTCTTTTTTATGTTCATGATATTTGAAGAACTCTTCTGTAGCATTTACATTCAAAACCATTTATTTGTTTCTCAGCTGTTTTGTTAAGTGTCCAGGTCTCACAGGCATATGTTGCGATGGGAAAGATGCATGCCCTTAAAAATCTTATTATTATATGTGCATTATACAAAGATTAAATTTGAATAAATGAGGATAAAAGTGGAAAAATATTTTTTTTAATGGTTATTTTTAGTGTCAATGTTACACATAAGTGCTGTCAATAAAGAGAACTCAGTCATATTTTCTAGATCATTATAAGCTTTTCATAAAGCAGAAGTAAGAAATATAGAACACACAATCAGAAAAACATATGTTGTATGCTAGTAAATGGCTTTTTTTCTCGGGTACAGTCTGAGGAATGGTTCATATGTTCTTTCTGTATCAAGGCAGATATCAGGCATCTACTTGGATTCCTTAACTCTTTCCACCCGCCTGGACCCTACAGGGGCCATGTTCGTTTTACGTCGGCAATCTACAGACCCCTATGGGACATCCTGTTTTGTTTCGTTCACATGTGAAATTAACTTTTTAGTTAACGACTATCTGCGCATGCCAGAATCTTCCTTTACTTCCGGGCACGCCGTTCAAAAAGGAGTTTGTTAAATATTATCAAGAATTTGTGTTTTTCTGTGACATTTTCGAGACCGACTCAAAAAATGAACCCACCCACCGACTCGACAAATGTGACTGCATGTTATTCAGGTAGTGGTAGGCCTGTTAGAAACAGTGCAAAGGCAGCTTTGAATTTATTTAAATGTATAGGTAATGGAAAGACCATAACTGAATCAAGTTCTCACGTGGATGAACCTGTAGTTAGTTTATCTGCCTATAGTGACGGTGATAGGCATAGTGAAAGTGACTCTGACAATGGCCCTACGACTAGTTCTAGTTCTTTAGCTGGACCGAGCAACAGGATAAGTTCTCCACATGTGAAACGACCTAGAACTATTGTTTCTGTGGCTCAGAGAGAAAATAACAATTCAGTATCTAACTGGAGAGAAGCACAGGTGAATGAAGAGCTAGGAACTCCTAGCAGCAGTGATCCTGGCAGTGAATGAAGAGCTAGGAACTCCTAGCAGCAGTGATCCTGGCAGTGGTATTCTGTTAGATGTTGGCCGTGAGCGGACACCACTGGGGTTTTTCTTTGCACTATTTACAATAGATATTTTGGACAGTCTCATAGCTAGCATAAATGCTTATGCTGTTATGAAACTTAGCCAAGCTGGTGATGGTAGTAATGATTCTGGATGGACACCTATTGGCCGCCATGAAATGTATAAGTTCATGGCCACTATCATTTCCATGAGCATGCAACCTAAACCAAAACTCAGTGACTATTGGATCACCACAGGCCATCTGCAGTCACCATTTTTTAGGCAGATGTTTAGTAGGGATAGGTTTCTAATGATATACAGCACCATGCTGCATGTCGGTGAAGCTGATAGTAAAGGTAAAGCCAAAATTGAACCTTTTGTCAATCAGCTGGTCGCATCTTTTCAGGCAGCCTTTTACCCTTTCAGAGACGTAAGTATTGATGAAATGGTAATTGGCTACAAGGGACGCTGGTGTCACAAGCAATATAACGCTTGCAAGCCAGCCAAATATAACATCAAGACGTTTGGCCTTTGTGACTCCATCACAGGTTATGTGTTCAACCTGGTGATATATTTTGGGAAGCAAACCTCCTATGACCCTGCCACTGCTGACAGTCCAAGTCATGCTGTGAAAGTTTTTCAGACACTTTTGCAGCCAGTGAAGGCTTCTCATCATATATTTGCAGACAGGTTTTATACCAGTCTTCCTCTGGTTGATTATCTGCTGTCAAAAGGTCACAATTACACTGGGACCTTGAATATCTGTTGTAAGGGCTTTCCTCCGCAGCTGAAAACTCAGACACTTGAGGAAAACAAGCCTGTTTACCATGTCAGAGATGATGGTAAGATTCTCTGTGTTTCCTGGACAAACAAAAAGTCAAAGAAGCCTGTTCATGTGGTTACAACACATGGAAAAACTGTCACTATTCCTCTTATTGAAGGACAACGAGAGGTCCAGAAACCAGAGATCATTCACACATATAACATGTGTATGAATGGATGTGACAAAGCTGACCAAAAGGTTTCATACTATGGCATGCATTCTAGAAAGACAATAAAGTGGTGGAAGAAAATATTCAACTGGATTTTGGAAATAACACAGGTGAATGCTCACACTTTATATTTGCTTTCAGAGAACCCTGGCAGGAGTAACAAATCTCTGGTCTTCTTCAAGAACCAGCTTATTGAGGGCTTGGTATCCTTGGCAGACAGCAGCTTCATTGCAGAAGTTAGTATGCCTGCTCCCAGGCAAACGGGAGCAGCAGCACATCCCCTTATCTCAGAACGCTACCAAGGTGTTCATCTGATTGACATGAAAGATTTCCGTAAACGGTGTTTATACTGTTCGAGGCCAGACAAGAAAGTCTGCACCTATTACTACTGCACTACGTGCTCGGACGAACCTCATCTGTGTCCAAAGAATTGTTTCCAGGCGTATCATATGTCACATCGAGCATGATACCACTGCATTCTAGCACAAATACTTCATTTGCCTGTGCTTTCTACATTTACTGTCTGAGCCACCCTTGACATCTCTGTCTAACCTGACCATTTTTACTCTGTAGGTGACTGATTTCTTGACTGAAGACAGCAAAAGATTAGTGTTTTTGTACCTGTATTGTATATATTGACAGCAAAATTAATTTTTTTATACTTTTTTATTATGTAAATATACTGTGGACAGATCACATACTGAGAGTTTTATACAAGCATTCACCTCAGCTGACAGCAGCTCTATAACGGCCCTTTTCAGGGCCATCCAAATTTTCAAGACTGGCAATTGCTCCGGAAAGAGGAGCCTTCACCTCAGCCGACAGCAGCTATAACGGCCCTTTTCAGGGCCATCCAAATTTTCAAGACTGGCAATTGCTCCGGAAAGAGGAGCCTTCACCTCAGCCGACAGCAGCTCTATAACGGCCCTTTTCAGGGCCATCCAAATTTTCAAGACTGGCAATTGCTCAGGAAAGAGGAGCCTTCACCTCAGCCGACAGCAGCTCTATAACGGCCCTTTTCAGGGCCATCCAAATTTTCACAATTGACATGCACAAGAGTTGCGCAAAATGAGTTCACATTGTTTTCTGTTGTGTTTGTGTTTTTGTTTGTTTGTAAGTCTGCAAATTTGTCCACAGTTTTTACACTTCATGTGAGGAATTCCATTTATTTTCATAGTGTGTTTTTCAATTGGATATTTACAGCTGTAATGGTAAGTAGAAAACAATTTTATTTGTGTGTCATAACTCTTTTTTGGGCTGAAAAGAGATGTAGTGTATATTAGATGTGATTCATTGGATTTCACAACAAAATATGCCAAAGTTGGATTTATATTCAGTTGGAATATATTCAGATTGAGGGTAAGTTGAACATACTTTTTTTTTCTCAGTCCTAACTAATTTTTTTTTTGTGCTCACAAACTTTTCAATTTTTTCTCAACAGTTCTCTTTCTTTGACAAATAACTACATTTATGAAATCCTCATTCATTTCTACTTATTTTGATATATGATACATTTATGTTGAACCCTGAATTAGTTTGTTAAAATTAATTTTAGAGAGGGACCCAAAAATTATCGCAACACCCGCTCGATAATATAACGTCCGCCCGTACGCCGGTAACGTCCGTGTTTTTTTTCCCGGGTGGAAAGAGTTAATGGTTACCTAATATGGGGAATGAACTTTCATAGTTGCATATTCTTGTTGACTAGCAGCAAAATGTTTTATAAACCAAAACAAATAGAATCATGGTATTACAGACTTATGGATACCTGTTCATAAAGGATAAACTGGCCCCAGGACTGCGTCTCACGGAACAAATCTTGCCAGAATTTCTGAAACAGTGATCCAATATTGCTTTATTCTATGCTTAAAGAAAAGTGAACATTTCATATCTGAAACTAAAATAACTGACCAATCAGAAGTTTTCAAAGGCACATTACTGCAGTAAAAATTTTGAACTCAAAAGACCACATACAGTCACTCATGGCTGCTTCTGGTTTGGCAAGTTTGAACCACCCATCCATTTATGGCTGGATGTTTTGTTTCATTGAAAAACTCAATGTAAATTTGTATTTAACTAGTCAATCCTCGTGTCAACTGAAGATCTGCCTGACAGTGACAATTTTGACAAGTTCTGTAGCTTGACAGAATGACAAGACTACTATTCTACATGTCAAACAAGCTAAGACAAGTTCTTCTGCAGCTCAGAGAGCAAATTCAGAACCAATTTCAAATTGGAGAGCAGCACAAGTGATTGTGTTAGATTATATATTTCATTACAACTATATGAATCCTGGATTTATTGGATGTGAAAAAAATCTCCAGTTACTGTTGCAAAAAGTGTCTGTGGGATTATATACTTTACACTTGATTTATGAGACAATGATAGTAAGTAGAACATAATTTTATTTCTCAGCCAAAAAAAATCTATTTTACTGCTCAAAAATGTTTCCATCTTTTCACACCAGTCTTTTTTAAATGACAGCTTCATCATCATTCATTTCCACTTATTTTGATATATACACATATATTGAACACATAATTAGTTTGTTACAATGATTTTTAGAAAGAGACCCCAAAAAATATCACAACACTTGCTCAAAATTGTAACAGCCACATTTTTCCCCATTTTCTCAAAAGAGTTAAAGATTATTTTATCCCTATACCTGCATTTCAGAACCTGAACAAATGATGACAGTGCATCGCAAATATGTGACAGTGATTGTTTCTACTTCTTGGTGTCATCAAAACTTTGTTCATAAAAATTTTTTCTTTTCCTCTAAAATCTAATCCGTGAACATCTCTAATTGTTGACTATTATTTTACAATTACTAAAACTGATTTCTTGTCCAATAACTAATCTTATGACTTCCTTGTTCTAGTCACAGCCTTCCAGCGGCAGAGCAAAAGTCATCTACTAGTTATGTTCTTAAGTCATTTACTAGTTATGTTCTTAAGCTAAGTCCATCTCTCTCTCTCAACTAAGGTTCAACATTGTTCATGTGCCCAGGGCACATGGGGCTTCCGCAAGGGTTTTCCACAAACGCCTGTCCTTTGCCTTTTTTTTCTGCTCTTGCCCAGGTGAGCCTTCTATTGCTCAACATCCTCTCTGTTGTTCTTCTCCATATCTTTTTAGGTCTACCCTTACTTCTGTTCCCTGTGGTGTCCTTCTTAGTGCTATTTTTGGTAGTGAGTTGTCAGTCATTCAGAGCACATGTCCCAACCATCGCCAGCATATTTCCTCGATAAGTCAGTGGCTTCATCTACATTTCAAGATGATATTTCTTATGGTGTTTGGCCAAAATATTTTTTTAATTCTTCGTAAACATTTAGTCTGGAAAGAATTCAACTTGTTTTCTATGATTTTGGTGATTTTCCAGCATTCACTTCCATAGAGTAGTACACTTAGAACATTACTCTTAAATGTCCTGATTTTCATCTTCATGCTTATTTTTTTAGATTTCCATATAGTCTGCAGCATTGCAAAAGCCTGGCTTGCTCTAGTAAGTCTGCTGTTGATGTCCTCTGTGCTGTCTCCATTTTCTACTACTCTACTGCCAAGGTATACAAATTCGTTGACCTCCTCCACTAACTTGTTTGCTATCTCTCTGAGTACATTTCTGTTGTTCACATTTTGCTTCATTAACTTTTTCCTGTGTTGATCTTTAGTCCTATGTTGTTTGCATTCTGAGTTAGCTTGTTTATTTTATCTTGCATATCTTTGTGGCTGCTTGATAGCAGACAAATGTCTACAAAGTCAGGGTCCTCCAGCACTGTGTCAAGGGTCCATTGTAATCCTCTGCGTTTGTCTGATGTTGCCTCCTTCATTAACAAGTCTACTGGTAAAGATAAATAATGTTGGCGATAGTACATATCCCTGTTTCACTCCTGTTCGTACCCGAAAGCTGCTGGAGGTATGTTCTCCACAGATAACTTTGCACTAAAAACCCTTATGTAGAGCTATGATTACATTCACTATCTTATGGGGGAGGCCATGCCATCTTAGGATTTTTCCAAAGAGCATATCTATTGACACTGTCAAAAGTTAAGTCCATATTGTCTTTTATTCCCCACTTCATTACTTTTTTCTGCAACTTATCTCTAACCCTGTCATTGCACTAACTCCCTTAGAGGCAAAGATATTCTCTGTTTTGACAGTTAGCAACCTATTAGCTGACATGCTAGTCTCATGGTTGGTGAACAACTACTGACCAAGACCCTGTCCCACCTTTCTGTTGGTATCCCCAGTAAAAGGTCTAGCTTGACTAATGGACCAGGGATCACCACAGTCCCCATGTTGTTGGAGTCTATCACCATAGTCCCCATGTTTGTTGGAGTCTATCACCACAGTCCACATGTTGTTGGAGTCTATCACCACAGTCTATCACCACAGTCCCCATGTTTGTTGGAGTCTATCACCATAGTCCACATGTTTGTTGGAGTCTATCACCATAGTCCCCATGTTGTTGGAATCTATCACCACAGTCCCCATGTTTGTTGGAGTCTATCACCATAGTCCACATGTTTGTTGGAGTCTATCACCACAGTCCCCATGTTTGTTGGAGTCTATCACCATAGTCCCCATGTTTGTTGGAGTCTATCACCATAGTCCACATGTTTGTTGGAGTCTATCACCACAGTCCACATGTTTGTTGGAATCTATCACCACAGTCCCCATGTTTGTTGGAGTCTATCACCATAGTCCACATGTTTGTTGGAGTCTATCACCATAGTCCACATGTTTGTTGGAGTCTATCACCATAGTCCACATGTTGTTGGAATCTATCACCACAGTCCCCATGTTTGTTGGAGTCTATCACCATAGTCCACATGTTTGTTGGAGTCTATCACCATAGTCCCCATGTTTGTTGGAGTCTATCACCATAGTCCACATGTTTGTTGGAGTCTATCACCACAGTCCACATGTTGTTGGAGTCTATCACCATAGTCCCCATGTTGTTGGAATCTATCACCACAGTCCCCATGTTTGTTGGAGTCTATCACCATAGTCCCCATGTTTGTTGGAGTCTATCACCACAGTCCACATGTTGTTGGAGTCTATCACCATAGTCCACATGTTGTTGGAATCTATCACCACAGTCCCCATGTTTGTTGGAGTCTATCACCATAGTCCCCATGTTGTTGGAATCTATCACCACAGTCCCCATGTTTGTTGGAGTCTATCACCATAGTCCCCATGTTGTTGGAGTCTATCACCATAGTCCACATGTTGTTGGAGTCTATCACCATAGTCCCCATGTTTGTTGGAGTCTATCACCACAGTCCACATGTTGTTGGAGTCTATCACCACAGTCCACATGTTGTTGGAGTCTATCACCACAGTCCACATGTTGTTGGAGTCTATCACCATAGTCCCCATGTTGTTGGAGTCTATCACCACAGTCCACATGTTGTTGGAGTCTATCACCATAGTCCCCATGTTGTTGGAATCTATCACCACAGTCCACATGTTTGTTAGAGTCTATCACCACAGTCCCCATGTTTGTTGGAGTCTATCACCATAGTCCCCATGTTGTTGGAGTCTATCACCATAGTCCCCATGTTTGTTGGAGTCTATCACCACAGTCCCTATGTTTGTTGGAGTCTATTGCCACAGTCCCCATGTTGTTGGAGTCTATCACCATAGTCTATCACCACAGTCCCCATGTTGTTGGAGTCTATCACCATAGTCCCCATGTTGTTGGAATCTATCACCACAGTCCCCATGTTTGTTGGAGTCTATCACCACAGTCCCCATGTTGTTGCAGTCTATCACCATAGTCCCCATGTTGTTGGAGTCTATCACCATAGTCCCCATGTTTGTTGGAATCTATCACCACAGTCCACATGGTGTTGGAGTCTGCTAAAGAAGTATGTCACATCCCCTGCTTTTTAGCTGCACACAGGAACTGAAAGAATAGGTGCCACGACCTGCTTCCAAGCCGACATGATGCTGCGCCTCAACGTTGGCTGCAGAGAACTTGCCGTTTCAGGGAGACAGAAGATTTAACTCCCTGATAGATATAGTCAACTTCCCAGACATCTAGATATAGTCAACTTCCCAGACATCTAGATATAGTCAACTTCCCGGACATCTAGATACAGTCAACTTCCCAGACATCTAGATATAGTCAACTTCCCAGACATCTAGATACAGTCAACTTCCCGGACATCTAGATATAGTCAACTTCCCAGACGTCTACTGCTCCAACTTTTCAACCACACTCATTTTTAGTGTGCAGGTTTGGTATTTATGCAATCAAATTCATGTAAACTGCAGCAAAATATTAACTTACAAAATTACTCAAATTTACAAAGCGAAATCATCATTTTGACATTACTATGATAAAAACATCAAACCAAAATATGCTTCAGTTTACAGCATCATCAGGAACAGCAAGTCCAGATACAGAATCACGTATAAAGTTGTATGGGCCACCATTGTACGTTGCATATGTTGTATCTCCATCCCTACATGAAAGGAAATACAATGTTACAGAAAAACTTGCAAGTTACAAGGAGATATAGTTATATTAACATATGCAGGTTTTGTAACAGGTACAGGCATAGTAATTTTGCAGTATCATTATATATGTATTAAAATGTGATATATCATACAGAGGTGACCAGCTAGCATAGTGGTTAGAGCACTTGTCTAGCAACCGAATGGTCGAGGGTTTGAATCTCCAGCTGAGTGAGATTTTTGTTTATTTCCAACCAATACAGCCCTGAGGTCAACCCAGCCTCATAAAATGGGTACCAGAGAAAATCTGGGAGGGAAAGGAACTGATCACCCTACCTCATAATGAGGTTTCTAATGCTTCATCCCCTACAGCATTTGCTATTGGACTAACTTTATCTTTTATATCATACAATCATAAAACAGAAAAAATGATAAGGCAAAAGATACAATCAAGTAACACATACAACTACTATTGAAAAATGATGAACAGACTTACATTCACTACTAGTGGGACACATGCATATCTTACCAGAATCTGTTATGGCAGCCAAATGGTAGCTTTGTCTTGTCAGAGAGGTTCCTATAATTAAATATATTACATGTAACTTTATCATATGAAGGAAGAATAGACAGAAGGTCAATGCAAATAAAAGCAGGAAACAAAAGAAAACCATCAATGAAATATGTGGATAAAAATTACAAGAATTAGGAATAGCTGTAGAATGTGGAGACAAAGATGACAGTACAGAAGAAATTCATTAAAAAAAAAAAAAAAGAAACAAATATGAGCAATGAAAAATGTTAAAATCAGATGATATGAAATTAAATAAACTACAAAAGAATAACCTGAAAATATGATAAGATGACTGTCAGGCAAAATAAGATGTTACCTAAACCCATCAGGGAATACATCACTTCTTGGCTCCCATGTTTTTGTTCCTTCATGTTCTCCCTTTAGGTACCACCAGGAGTCAAACTGAAGGTACCTGTTTGTTAGAAAAGTGGAATGTAGTCAGTGTTTGAGGCTTTGATTATGTGTACATTTAGCTGAGTTAGAGAAAGGCTGAAACTCTGGGTAAATAAACCTCCAAAACAGAGAAACATGTACAGCCATGTAAAAGGTAAGGTAAATTTCCTGTTTCTATGCCATTAAGGTATATTGGGGATATGGTGTTAGGCCCGTATTTTCCATGACCATCCTTTTTATTACTTCTAATTTAATCAACCTCTATGTAAATAAACAAAGTGGTCTAGTTGGCTGGTTCAAAGCCTGAATGAGAAAGGAGGAGGGCTGGACATGGGGACAGCTACCCAAATCTGTAAAAAAAAATCTGCTATGAAAATGTCAACAAGAGCACAACCTATCACAAACATAACCAGATAAGTTCTCACCTGGAATCCCCAGGGTAACAAAGAAGACCTAGAAAATGTCAACAATAGCACAACCTATCACAAACATAACCAGATAAGTTCTCACCTGGAATCCCCAGGGTAACAAAGAAGACCTAGAAAATGTCAACAATAGCACAGCCTATCACAAACATAACCAGATGAGCTCTCACCTGGAATCCCCAGGGTAACAAAGAAGACCTAGAAAATGTCAACAATAGCACAGCCTATCATAAACATAATCAGATGAGCTCTCACCTGGAATTCGCAGGGTAACAAAGAAGACCTAGAAAATGTCAACAATAGCACAGCCTATCATAAACATAATCAGATGAGCTCTCACCTGGAATTCGCAGGGTAACAAAGAAGACCTAGAAAATGTCAACAATAGCACAGCCTATCACAAACATAATCAGATGAGCTCTCACCTGGAATTCGCAGGGTAACAAAGAAGACCTAGAAAATGTCAACAATAGCACAGCCTATCACAAACATAACCAGATGAGCTCTCACCTGGAATCCCCAGGGTAACAAAGAAGACCTAGAAAAACCTTGTGATTGAGTCTTGAAGCAGAGATCAAAATGATTGACTATGCCTGGAGACAGATAGAAGAAACAATGCAGGATAGAAATAAAAGGAGAGCCCTTGTTGATGGCCTATGCTCCAAACTGGGGTAAAGAAGGGAAGGAAGGAAGGATGGAAGGAAGGTGAGGAAGGAAGGATGGAAGGAAGGTGAGGAAGGAAGGAAGGAAGGAAGGAAGGTCTGTGGATGAGTTTTGCAACATCCTCTAAAACATAAGAGAAATTACCACTAAACATATGTAAATTTCGTGGGATAAAAGATGCCAACATTAATTTTATTTTTAGATTGTAGAAAACTATTTGCACTTTCTATGCACCTTAGTCTTTAGGTAAGTCTGCACAAAAATCATTGGAAGCAGCAGAAATGTGGTTTATCAGAAGAATGTTGTGAATCTCCTGGACAGCAAAAATAACTAATGAAGAATGTATGAGAAGAGCTGGAGAGACAAAAAAACCTTGTCAAAAAGATAAGAGAGAGACAATGTACTTTCACAGGACATGCAATGAGAAGAGGGGGCACTGAAAATATTATAACAACAGGAAAAATAGAAGGAAGAAGATCAAGAGGAAGACCAAGAGAAATGATACTGGACAGTCTGACGGGATGGTGTGAGAGGAGATCACCAGCTGAACTGATGGCCTGCATGAAGGATTGGGTACTCTGGAGAAGCATAATAGCCAATGCCAGTCGGCACGGCACATGATGATGATGATGATGCACCTTAGTCTGCCTCAGAATTACTGGAGTATTCTCTTTGTGTGTAAGCTGTAGTTAATTCTTTCTCGCAGTTCCTACTTTCACTAAATATTGAAAAATCTCTCACATTGGAATATATTGAATTTGGACATTTTATTAACAAAAAATTATTTTCATTCAGATCTTAAAATATGCATTTATTTGACAGTCATTTCTTCATTCAAACAAACAAAGCTCCCTTTTTTTAGCAGAAATTAACAGAAAGTAATCAGAAATAAGAAAACCTTACTTAAATGGTACATTCAGATTGTTAATGTAGTCAACGGTATCTAAAACAGTGGCTTCGTAGTTTTTGCCTTTCTCTGTGTTGTAGTAATAATATGCCCCTGAAATGAACAATGTTAGGGTTCTAAAGGCAAACTTTTGTTATGCCAGAAACTAACAAAGAAAGTCATTTTAAAAAAATATAGAAAACAAAATACAGCTTAGGAGTACATTTGCTATTTTCAAACCTGGTTTATATTTTAGTACATTTTTTAAAAATATCAATATCATGATTTTTTAAAAACTCAGTGTTACTGGAAAGAAGATAACAAACATAGATGCCAGCTGCAGAACATAATGGAATACTAAAGAGCTTAGTAATACCATATAAGAAAAACGTAAGAAACCCACAGTATATGAACACTTCTGTATAGTGACTATAGATATGTAAAGATAGATAGTCCCGTAGCAAATGCCATAAGGGATGAAGCGTTAGAGACCTCATTATTCTAGCAACTGAATGGTGGAAGGTGTGAATCCCCAACTGAGTGGAATTTTTTCTGACCATTACACCCTTGAGGTTGACCCAGCTTTGTAAAATGGGTACCAGAGAAAATCTGGGAAGGAAAGGCAGTGAGGAAGGGAACTGGCCACCCTACCACATGCACTGATGGCCCAGCATAATGAGGTCTCTAACGCATAAATATGTAGCAAGAAAAATATTTTAAAGGTATACACTTAATATAATAATAACACCCTGTCTTCAATGGCTAGTAAAACAGGACTCGAAATTAACAAGGATAAAACAAAAATAATGAAGGTTCTCATTAATGACGAAGGACAAACATACATAGAAGGAACATCTGTTGAAGAAGTAAACCATTTTACATATCTCGACAGCTATATAGTCCACAATGGTGATACCAGAAAAGAAGTTAGAATTCAAATTGCTAAAGCAGCGTTGACCTTCAAGAATCTTGAGAACATATGGCATTCAAAAGTTATAAGCGCAAAAACCAAGTTAAGATTATTTAATTCAAATGTAATATCTACCCTCTTTTATGCATGTGAAAGTTGGAAAACAACTAAAGAAAAAATAGACAAGAAATTAGACTCTTTCAAAAATAAATGTCTAAGGAAAATACTTGGTATAATGTGGAATGAATTCAAGAACAATGCAGCGATAAGACAGATGTTCAAACAACAACCTGTCTCATGGTTGATCAGAAAAAGAAGGTGGATGTATCAGACATGTGAAGAGAACAAACAATCAGAGAATCCCCAAACAAGCTATCAAATGGAACACAACAGGCCAAAGAAAAAGAGATCGACCATGTGAAACTCTAAAGAGGACATTGTTAAGAGAAGCCAATTCAGTGGGCATAATATCCATTGATGAGATTGAAAAACTCGCCGAAGACAGGGCATCTTGGCGAACTACCATGAGAGCCCTATGTGACGTTTAATGGCATGGGAAGGATGTAAGATACACTTAATAAACTCTTTTCTATTGTATTTAGAAATTGAATATCTGCTATTGAATCTATGTTATTTGCACATGAGAGCAATTCCAAACTCAGTTTCCAATTTGTTGGTAAAAGTAAACCATTTACCACTGTAACATGGTGCATTTCTTGTAAAACTCAGTAGAGTGTTATCTCATGAAATGCCAGCCCAGCCTATTTTGTTCAGTTTTGCTTGATTAACAACCACATAAACATGGACCTTGCAACTGCCACTGTTGCCAGCTGTGAGCTCCGTGGTTTGATTTGTTTTCTGCAAGCAGGACACTGAGAGTTTATCATTGATTGTGTGGGGTGTATGGTGGTAATATTATAAGAGGCAGTTCTGTGAGGGATTGGTGCAGGAAATTCAGGGATATGGACACTGATGTGCATGACAAAGGAAAGGGGGGGGGGGGGCACTGTTCCTTCTAAGCTGTGCGGAAAAAAATCATACCCCGCATAAAATTTTTTGACCCGAACAAAAATGGAAATGAAACTGCTACTTTTATTTTACAGTTTCCAGATGTTACTCCGTGCTATAATTATGATTAAGAAAAATACAGTGATGGTAAATGTTTTTCCTTTACTGTTTCTTTCTTGTTGAGAAATGACTTTCGGATCAGATGTTTCAACTGGTCTTTTATCATGTAGTTTCGGTAATACTGCAGCAGAATTGCTGAATAAGCAAACAAAGAAATCATCACTGTTATTAACTAAATACCAGGAACTGAAAAGTGCAGCAATAATTTGTTATTAAATATACAGGCCTTTACAGCATGTGATATATATATATATATATATTCTGTTTTCACACATTTCTGTTTTCTACTTTTGGAGGAGGCCATATTCAGATAAGTTCTTCGTTTTTTTTATTTTTGTCTCTGTGTGTATGTAATCCTTGAAAAAGCCTCACACCGAAATATCGGATTTTTTTTTTTTGAGACCACGAAAACAACAGGCCGTGACCTGGTGGTACTGCAAACCCGGGTTTTTTTTTCTTTTTTAAAAATAATCATTCAGTGAATGATTATCTCCCATTACTAATTTACCTCCCTTTCCTTTCTCATTCTAGTGCACCATAGACCTTTGTCTAAATCTACTCTTATTAACTGGAGCAGAATTAAAATGTAGGATTCACAGTAGGCTCCACTACCTTTGGGAAAACAAATTCTTATTCCAGCTATCAATTTTCAATTTTACAACACTTCTTCTTCTTCTTCTGCGCTCAAAGTTGTTGGTCACATCAGATCCTAATCCCTGTTGACATGGCAAAGCCCGCAGTCCTCTCCAGATCCTGATAGGAGCCTAACATGTTACAACACTTGATTATCACGAGTTCATTGGTCCCAGTGAAAGTGTGTCATCTCCGATACAGTTCATAAACAACGATAAAGAACAGTTTAGCAGCTTGAATATATTTATTAAATTTGAAGGGTATCTTCTTAAACTTCCAGTCTGCTCTCCAAGCCCTTGAAAACTAGATACCCACACCCAAGCATACCACAACCAATGAACACAGTGAAATAAAATTACTTACCTCTCATGCCATCAAGACCATGAATATCAGAGGCAAAGAACACACTGACTGACTTTCCAAGAACAGAGCAACCATGACACAACCTACATCCCCACCAACATGAGAATACACAACAACTACAAACAAAAGTGGATAAACTGCTGATACAATAACCTAGCCAGAAGATCCCTATATGCACACATACCAAAATCCAACCCCAGGGTAACATCAACAGCTTATGTCATAGAAACCAGTGCACTTACAGAGAGTGACCACACACCATACTGCATGCACTGAACCAGACAAGAAGAAACAAACGTGAAACACCATCTGCTGGACTGCAAGTCATTAAAAGATCTTTGGATAAACCTGCTACCACCAAATTCCTCTATCACTGACATCTGTACAGAGATAGAGAACAGATAGAGATCTGTGCATTCCACAATCTGGTACAAGGAATGAGAGTTAAAACTCATAAATCCATGAATCAGAAAAGTCAAAGCCAAGTACATTTGGAAGGTTCTTGCCAGTGCTGAGATGTACATTCTCTGTGCAGAGATCTTCTTTCACATGAGAAGACTGAAGCACTTACTAAATTTCTGAAGTACAATGATGATAACACTGTTATACAAGGTCTGACTTAAAGCATAGCTGGATTTTAAAAATGGAAAATAAATAAGCGCTATACATGTTTTTGGTAAAAAAAGTGAAATGAAACTCAGAAAAGTGGGTATTTTTATTATTACTGACAATCATATTTAGGTTTTGAACATTATGCCAGTTAGATGACTGCCATTACATTTGATACATTCAGCCAGGCGTCTGGAAAATTCCTGCATAACACCATTTAACATGTTCAAAGCGATATTTTGAATGCAGTGTCGGATTCGATCCTTTAGGTCTGCAATTGAATATGGTCAACTAGCATACACCGTGTTCTTGAGATACCCCCACAGATATGCAGGAAACTCTCTACTGTAGAGAGCGGAACAACAACACAACTCCTTCAGATCATCAGAGGAAGTACCCCCCCTCAGACAAGTGTTTCGGCCCTTTAAACTCCTGACACTCTAAGGGGGGTGGGCCCCTCTGGGTCATGACTCCCAGAGGTCTTGTGAGTTGTTGCTTTTTTTTTGGTCCCGGGATCGAACCCATGATCTTCCAGTTGCCACGCGTCTTTAGCGATTTAGCTATGGAGGACTGGTATTGGTTGTGGCAAATGAAATTACTTATGTTCCCAATGCTTGTTTCGCATACTCCACAGCCATACTCCACAAAAAGAAGTTTGCGGCCAATAAATCCAGTGACTGTGTTGGCCAATGAATATTCCCAAATCTGGAAATAAGACGATTGGGAAATGCTTGTAGCAGCATGGCCATGGACTAACAGGCTGTGTGGGCAGTTGCTCCTTCTTGTTGAAACCATATTAGTCTCTTATTTCTATTGGCCAAGTCTGGAATGAAGTATTCAGTTAGCATCTGCACATAAAGATCACTATTAATAGTAAGAGGATGCCAGGTGCCAAAGCGTTCCTAACAGCTGATCGCCGAGGGTTACTCAGCAATGCGTTGCGGACTTCTTGAATTTGTTCAGGTGTCTCTTGAGTTTTTGGACGACCGGTAGACTTGTTATTAAGGCAATTAGCTGTTTCCTTAAATTTTTTGATCCACCTCAGAATTGTTTTGTCCTCCAATTGGGAACATTATCACGGGGATGCAACTTAAAATGGTGATGAAACTTTCGTTGTATGGTAATAGACGATTCTCCACTTTTAAAATAAGTTTCAGCAGTGAATGTGCGATGTTGTGTTTGCCAAGAAGCCAATGTTAAAAATGACTGTTTCTCTGCTTCATCTCTGATGTCATGTTTTTTTTTCACACTATTCAGTTTCTGATAAGTATTTCTCCTTCCACCTGCATTTGTTTTTTCCCTTGCTTCTGTTTCTGTAGCAGTCTGATAGTTTTTTTTACCAGATAGGGTTGCTGGCCCTATGCTGAACCCTCTTAGTCGCCTTTTACGATCATGCGTGGTAGGGTACAGTGGCCCAATTCTTTGCAGATCCTGGGTACCACACGGGAAAATGACCAAAACCATAGAAAAGAAGTTGAATTCTTTCCAGACTAAATGTTTACAAAGAATTAGAAAAATATTTTGGCCAAACACCATAAGAAATAACATCTTGTTGGCAGACATGCAGATGAAGCCACTGACAGCAATTATTGAGGAAAGACGCTGGCGATGGTTGGACATGTGGTCTGAATGACTGACAACTCACTACCAAAAACAGCACTAAGATGGACACCACAGAGGAACAGAAGTAAGGGTAGACCAAAAGAGACATGGAGAAGAACAACAGAGAGGATGTTGAGCAATAGAGGGCTCACCTGGGCATGAGCAGAAAAAAAAAGGCAAAGGACAGGCATTTGTGGAAAACCCTTGCAGAAGCCCCATGTGCCCTGGGCACTTAAGTTTGAGAGAGAGAGAGAGATTCAGTTTCTGTGCACTAAGTCAGTTAAATCCAGCTCTGCTTTATGCTCAACCCTGTATTTAAAGAATTATTTTATGCCACACTTGAACACAATAAACCATTTACACACGCATATATATACATACATATATATATATATATAGATATATATATATACATATATACACACACACACACATACTCATAGAGACCTAAATAAATATGTAAAAAAAACTTAACGCAACCATTATCTGTCCAGTATCCCAGATACTTTATTGTGGGATCGTTGTCTCTGCGGTCTGTAGATTTCTGGTAGAGTGTAGTCATATAGTTACCCCAGTCTCGCATGGCCTGTTGTCACATGACATAAAACTGAATTAGATTTCTTGAAAATAATGTGATTTGGTCACAATACAAAAATTTGTGAACAGAAATAAATCTTTAACTTATAGTGTAATTGGAATATCATATTAATTACACTAAATAATATCTGAAAAATGTGACATTGCATTATACTGATTAACACAAACTGAAAAGACGTGACATTAAAAAGACAACAAAAGATACAGAGCAAATACTGTACAGACTGGTTTAGATCTTACATCCTTCCCGTGCCATTAGACATCACACAGGGCTCGCATGGTAGTTTACCAAGTTTTCCTGTTTTTGGCGAGCTTTTCAACCTCATCAAGAGATTTTATGCCTGCTAATTTGGCCTCTCTTAACAATGTCCTCTTTAGACAGGTAAGATGAAATAAACTGGTAGAAATTAATATTAGAATACAGGTATTCTCTACAGTATATCCATCTGGATGTCCAACTGCATATGTGTCCATGGTCCTATAATGTAAAGGAGTACAAAAATCCCGAATGGAGAATAGGATGTAGTGGACGTAACAGGATATAGTGAACAGCTTCCCACATGAACATGTGTATCTCTGTGTCTCATGTAAACAATGTGATTGTGCTGCCAAACATATAAAGGTACATTTTATATATAAAACCTAAACATGGCAAACTACCTTGTGAGCCCTAAGTGATGTTTAACAACACAGGAAGGATGTAAGATATTTATAACCTATAATACATGTCTCGATAATTATAACAAACACCTACGTTACTGCCTTATGTATGTATTGGACTTTCAGTCATAATTTTAATGTGAATTTTCATTAGACTGGACTAAAAGCAGAACAGTCCTATGTGTGTTCAAACTACCAATCAGCCACTGTGAGTGTGATGTACCGCACCAGCTTCTATCCACTTTGGTTAGTATGTAATTTTCAAACTGCATTTGCTTTTTAATTCTCCCTTGTAGAAAAAAAAATTACCATATAACAACATATGCTTTGAATTGTAAGCAGCAGCATGGACAAACCATATAAGAACTTTAATGATTTGTACCACATACACAACAGCTGCACAACTTTATTGCAAAACATTCTACTTACTTGGTTAATACCCTTGTTGCTATAGTAAACAATGAAGTCAACACTGTATCCACTGGGTACATTGTTAACAAGTCCCATAATACCCCAGCTTATCTGATGCAGAAAGTCAATGGCATTGGAGACAGCCATGAATTGTGACAATGGGGAAATAACAATTACATTACTGCTGTTATCAAATAACACTAGTGGTCCTCCTTGTATTCCAGTTTGAATGTAGGAGTATGGAAGTAATCTGTTGAGGTAAGATGATTTATTATTGGTCTGCTATTAGCTTATGTTCATATCTTTCTACTCATGATGTGGTTAATGGTGTCACTGTGATGGATTTACAAAGTTTGCTTCATAAGATTGAGAAGAAATTGTTTTGAAAAGAATGGGTTCATCTGTTAAGCCAGTCAGCTGCAACAAATCTCATTTGCCTTTACTGTCCCATGCATGTGAGAGTACATGGCAATTATGTGGCAGATAGACCTGCTGGAAAACCTGAAATAAATGGCAGACTGAGAATGGATACTTGTACTTGTAGAACTTCCTGTAACTGTGACCTGTTGTTCTGTGCAGATGATGCTGTAGAGATGAGGCACAGCATCGTATCAGTGTGGGTGTGGGTTATGGCGGCTACTTTTTCAGTTCCGAAGTACAGCTAAAAAGCAGGGGTGTGCAATGTTTCTTTAGCAGACTCCACCACCATGGGGACTATGGCGATCCCTGCATTGTTAGCCAGGCTAGGCCTGTTAATGGGGGTACTATGGAGAGGAGGGACAGGGTTTTGGTCAGCTATGGTTCACTAACCCTGATGCTGGTATATTAGTTATGAGTTGCTGACTGCCTCATCAGACACTGAGAATGGATAAGGGGGACATTGCTAAAGCTGTATTGGACAAACTGCAGGAAAAATGAAGAGCAAGAATGGAAGAACAATGTAGATCTGAAGAGACTGTTGGAGCTAGGACAAATTAAAGGTGCTGGCAGGAAATCTGAACTGTGTGGCAGAAAACATTTGACAGGAACTATTAGCAAACACACTCTTGGATGCAAGCGGTGAAGCATATATAGGACTGTCCTGAATGCAGTGAAACCAGAGTTTTAACTTTGATCTTTCTACTAGTTAGTGTAAGCTGACATTTCCAACATGATGTGCTGTGACACACTAGAGTGATGAGAAAGGCAGAAATGTGCCACAAGAAAACTAGAAAGTGTCTAAAAAAAAGTCAGAAGTGTGCCATGAGAAAACTAGAAAATGTCTCAAAAGAGTCAGAAGTGTGCCACAAGAAAACTAGAAAATGTCTCAAAAGAGTCAGAAGTGTGCCACAAGAAAACTAGAAATGTGTCTCAGAAGAGTCAGAAATCTGCCACAAGAAAACTAGAAACAATGTCTCAAAAGAGTCAGAAGTGTGCCACAAGAAAACTAGAAACATGTCTCAAAAGAGCCAGAAGTGAGACACAAGAAAGCTAGAAATGTCTCAAAAGAGACAAAAGTGTGCCACAAGAAAACTAGAAATGTGTCTCAAGAAAGTCAGCATTGCTCAATGAAATTTTAATAGTTCGAAATATTTTCATTCACAACAAACAGCACACTCTTATGTACCACTCTAAAATCTCTGAAACATGAACTGAAACTAGAACTGTAAATTTATAATTGATTACATATAATTAACTCTTTCCACTCGCGAGAGCCCCATAAGGGCCTTTGCGGTTTAGCAATGGCACCCTGCAGAGCCCTATGTGACACCGGAGTTTCTTTCGTAGAAAACATGATGTTACTTTTCATTTAACCAGTTAGAACTCTTCTGGATTTAAAGTTAAGCTAGTGTTTTAAGCCTTGTGGATAAAGACGCCATTTTTGAAACATAGATAGAGGGTAAAATTCAAGTTTATTTTGAGATTGAGTGGTAAAATGGTCACACCGACCGACTAGATCTAGCTTACTATATGTGTTTCTAGTAGCTGTAGATCTGTTAGATTTATTGGATGTCACAAAAATCCATAAATATTGATTTTTCCGTGTTGAAATTTGAATGACTACGTATTCTATATTGGATTATGACACAGCTAAGGTAAGTATAAAGTAGATTTTCTTGTTCAGCCGTAAAATTTTTTTAGCACCAAAAAATCGATCCATTGTTTCAGACCAGTGTTTTTCTTTTCTTTGTTTTTTTTATGATAAATAACTTCATTTATGGAATCTTCATTCATTTCCACTTATTTTAATGTGTGATACACACGTGGTGATCATGGAATTAATTTGGTACAATAACTTTTACACAGGGACCCCTTCTCGAAAATGTCCGCGCCCTTCTCCAAAATGTCTGCGCCGTAAGAAATTAAGGAACATTTTGGAAGTAACGCGGGTGGAAAGAGTTAAGAACCCAAGCATGTGACAACAGTAATTCCCATTGCCAAATGTGGCAGTTTGAAAAAGAGAAGCACTGATCTAAACTTCATGTGTTTTATATCTTACTATTTATTAGCTGTTTATTTTTATCCATGACATTTAACTTTTGTGTGTATACGTGAACACTCATACATAAAGAAACTAATTGAGCTCTCTATCTATCGCTCTTCAAAAAGTAAAACAACTAAAGAAGCTGTGGAGAGAAACAGACAGAACTACAAAATTAAGATTTTTAAAGGTATGCATCTTTCCCATCGCAACATATGCCTATGAGACCTGGACACCTAATAAAACAGCTGAGAAACACATAATTACCTTTGAATGTAAATGCTACAGAAGAGTTCTTCAAATATCATGGACACAAAAAAGAACAAATATATCCATACCACAAGAACTTAATACTGAAGAAGGCTGGCTAGTAAAGAGGATTAAAGAGAGAAAATTTAAATATTTTGGACACATTAAACATCACGATAATTTAGAGAAGACCATCTTGGAAGGGTACATAATGGGAAAAAGAAAGAGAGAAAAAACCAAGGGGAGGATGGCTGCAAGACATCATTGATGATCTGCGAATAGATGCATCGGCAGCAGAGCATCTTGCTTACAACCGAGAGGCCTACAGGAGAGCTGTTAGGGAGGCGAAGTTCCACAAGGGACATGCAAATGACTGATGATGATGATCTGCCTGCCTGTCCACTAACCTGTTTATGGACATGCTGCTGTAGCCAGCCATATTTCCAGCATAGGCAAGATAACCCAAATCTGGGCCAGATGGCTGAAGTCTGAAGCTTGGAAACTTGCTGATTACATCATCTGATTTGGCTGCTGATGAGTTTACTGCATCGTCCACATATGTCTGAAACAGATAGGTTTCAATCAGGTGTACAGTGTTTTACGTTATAGATAACATAATAAAATGTACAGTATGTGCATGTGTACATTGTTTTATGTTATAGATAATAAAAAAGGTACAGTATGTGCATGTGTACATTGTTTTATGTTATAGATAATAAAAAAAAGGTACAGTATGTGCATGTGTTACTGTACACTGTTTTATGTTATAGATAACAAAAAAGGTACAGTATGTGCATGTGTTACTGTACACTGTGTTATGTTATAGATAACAAAATAAAAGGTACAGTATATGCTAATTTAACAGCAGAAATGGCTGACAAGATTTTTTATTTAGTAGCATCTTTTTGTTTTATTTTGTTACTACAAGAGAGCATATAGACCTATCATCATCATCATTATCATCATCTGGTGCCATGCTGACTGACATTGGCTATTATTCTTCTCCAGAGTACACGATCCTTCATGCAGGCCATCAGTTCAGTTGGTGATCCCCTCTCACACCATCCCATCAGACTGTCCAGTATCATTTCTCTTGGTCTTCCCCTGGCTCTTCTTCCCTCTATTTTTCCTGTTGTTATAATAATTTCAGTGCCTCTTCTTCTCACTGGATGTCCTATGAGAGTACATTGTCTCTTTTTTTTTTTTTAAAAAGGATTTTTCTCTATCTCAAATATATACCTTTATGTCATTAAATTTAGCTTCGTGTCATATTATGTTATGTATATAAAGTAGACTGTTCAACTTTATTCATTGATGTGACAACATGCAAGCTCACCTGTGTAAAGATGGCAGCAGGTACGCTTGTAGTAGTATAAACTTTGATTGTTGCCTTGACACGGTACGTTCCCGCCAGGTATAGAAAGGTTGTATCTGACCACGATCCAAATCTGTCAGACCCTTGCCCTGCTGTACTGTTAATGAGCTGTTGTGGTTAGAGTTAACAGATTCATGTATGTGTGGAGGAGCAACGTTATACTGGATACATAGTGAGGCGAAAGATGAGAAGAAAATAGCAGGTAGACGATATCTATACACACGGAAAGACAACACCGAGAGCTAGAGAGCAACCAAATCGATCAGATGAACCATGAAAATAAGAGACAAAACGTTAAAGCAAATCACAAATATTTCTATAGCATTTAACAGTTTGCTCTTGCCTGGCAACATCTCTACAGTTCTAAAACCTTGATTTAGTCTTAAAGATGAATGATGAAGATATCATTAAATTCGAGCTTTATTAAAAAGTGTTTCGAGTAAAATATATGTGTTGCAGTTTTAGTGGCGTATCACATTCTGTGGTCCTCTAATTTGCCGACATCCACTTAAGACATAAGACATACAATTATCATTTACGAGCGTGCTGTGTTTACTCTGACTGACAAGTCCAGGCTGAAAAACTGTGTATGGATTGTGTACAAGTTAAATCTTGATGCAATACAGATATCAATATATCGAGATATCAAAACTCGTATACGCTGACATGTAGGTAAACATAAACACCTAAACGCTTGTTTGACATCCTGAGGCAAGTAATTACTTCATAATACAAACATCAGACGATGTTAAAGGCAAACATACCTTAAGAGAGCCATTAGAAGTTGAAAAAGTCTCTCCGTTGCCTCTGAATTCCGTGTTACCGCTGTTCAACCACGTGACACCATTCACGGCCAGGGCGTAAGAACCATCAGTGTTCACGTTGACTTGAAAGTCTGGACTGTTGACACAGCCTGGACACCAGGGATTAACCGTATAGCTGTTATAGTCCGGTGCTCATAATGAGAACGTGGAGATATCAACAAGAATTGAAACGAAATCGAAGGGAATCCAGTCAGCGAAAAATCACTCATACAAGTATGTTACACAAAGTGACAAATAGTAGCATAGTAGACTATTAGAAAGTAAGTAAAGATGACCCAGTCATACCATGTAGGCGCTTAGAAGATATTGTTTTTAAGTTCAAATATCGGAACACACAGTCATGGGGGTGGGGTGTGGGAGGGAGGGAGTAGGAGCGGGGTTGGATTAAAGTTATATTTTAGACCAGAATTTTAACCACTAGACTAGAGTG
Source organism: Achatina immaculata (assembly GCA_009760885.1). Taxonomy (NCBI): domain Eukaryota; kingdom Metazoa; phylum Mollusca; class Gastropoda; order Stylommatophora; family Achatinidae; genus Lissachatina; species Lissachatina immaculata. Next base: position 291,157 of record CM019708.1, on the reverse strand, counting down.
TCAAAACCATATAAAACAAGTTGAATTCTTTCCAGACTAAATGTTTACGAAGAATTAGAAAAATATTTTGGCCAAACACCATAAGAAATAACATCTTATTAGCAGAAATGCAGATGAAACCACTGACAACAATTATTGAGGAAAGACGCTGGCGATGGTTGGGACATGTGCTCCGAATGACTGATAACTCACTACCAAAAATAGCACTAAGATGGACACCACAGGGGAACAGAAGTAAGGGTAGACCAAAATAGACATGGAGAAGAACAACAGAAAGGATGTTGAGCAATAGAGGACTCACCTGGGCAAGAGCAGAAAAAAAGGCAAAGGACAGGCATTTGCGGAAAACCTTTGCGGAAGCCCCATGTGCCCTGGGCAGTTAAGGTTCAGAGAGAGAGAGAGACTAGAGTATAACTCACAAAAGTGTCAGTCAGGCCTGTTTGTTAAACTTCTCTACAGACTGAATTGTCTTCAAAATAGCAATATCTCCGAAAAGATCATTTTAAAAATGTATTTCTGAATATGCGACGACCAAATATGAGAATACGGGACAGTGATGTGACACGTGTTTTTAAAACAGGGGACATTTACATGTCCCGACCGAAGTAATACGACTTCAGGGACAAATCCGTAAAATACAGGACTGTCTCGTACAATAAGGGATTGATGGTCACACTAGGATGTGGTGCTAGTACCTATATTTTCCTTCAAGTATCTGACCACTCCACAACCCAAGAGTCCAGCAAAGCATTATCTTTCCATTTCTAAAGACGGCGAGATTCCAGAAAGCCCTTTTCTCAGCCCAGTGGCTTTTTTTCTCAGCCCAGTTGCTTTTTTCTCAGCACAAACATTAGGTTCCATTTTGTTTTTCAAATTCTGTTGGTTGTAGTGCACCGGGAGACCAGAGCCAAACACAGTTTGTGGCATGGGAAGCAAACATGCTACCCACTGTGCTACTTATGAGCTGTGATAACTGATGAGCTTGAACCAGTAACAGCTTCCATAAAATCAACCATACATAGATGCAAAATGAAAAAAAAAAATATGGATAAATCAACGAGAGAAGATATTAATTAACCCTCGAGAAACTCGGGTTTTCAGCGTTTTTATTACCATAACGGGCATTATTTTGTTACAGGTCCTCCGCTGTTGGCGAGATCTTCAGCTGCCGTGCGTGGAGCGGTGCTCTTCCCGGCCAATGAAGAAATTTGCAAATGAGGTTGCCGCGCAGCATCACTGCGGAAAAGGTGGTTGAAAGGATAAATCGAAGCAAACAGTCAAATCACGGCACCTCTGGTCTGGAGGTCGGCCACGTCCTGAGTGCAGTCATATCGGGTGAAATGCATGAACCGGCTTGTCCCAGAGGTTAAGTCACTGCTGGCTTGACTTTTCAAATGCCGCGCGTGGAGTGAAGCTCCTCCCGGTTAAGGAAGTAAATGCGGAAATAAAGGTTGCTGTGAGGCGCCGATGGGAAAAGGTGGTGGAAAGTGAAGTTTAACCTGGTATGTCCAGTAGTATCGCTACGAGAGCTATACCACGGCGCCTCTGCTCTAGAGGCCGCCTACGTCCGAAATACACCTACACTGGTGAAATATGCCTAAACCGGCACACACCAGGGGTGGAACTCGATGGCTAGACATGTCATGCCACCTCCGCTCTAGAGGTCGGTAACGCCTGATAAACACCCATACTGGTGAATTTTGCCTAAACCGGCTCATACCAGGGGTGAATCTTGAAGGCTATGAATGTCACAGTACCTCTGCCCAGAGGTCGGTCCCGTCCCAAACACGCCCATACTGGGAAATGCCTAAACCGGCTCAACCCAGGGGTAGAAGTCACTAGTGGCGAGGATTCGTCCTCCTGGACAAAAGCTCCATCCTGGTCACAACTAGGAAGGGTAGCGGCCACGACCGCAAAATGCTGAAGTCGGAGACACTGGACCAGGGAAGTCTAGATAGGCAACCACCTCTCACCCGGCGGGGATGTCTGCGTATCCTAATCACGCTGAGGTTTTCCGGTGAGAAAGTCCAACCCTGGACTGGATGGGCAACCACCTCTCACCCGGCGGTGATACACGGGTATCTCAAAACACGTCGAGGTTTCCCAGTGAGAAAGTCCAACTCTGGCCTGGGTGGGCTTACGCCTCTCACCCAGCGGGGATGCACTGATATTCCAAACACGTCGAGGTCTTCCGGTGAGAAAGTCCAACCCTAGACCAAACTGGTGCAATGAAAACCACGGTGTCACGCAATCCCGCTTCCAAGACCCACCAAGAATACAGACTAAAGCACTGTGATACTCTGAACCCCTTGTGGTCCTTTCGTGGAACTCGTGTGGTCTATTTTGGACCACACAGGGGACCATGGGACCTAACGAGGACCACATGCGTGAATTCAGTAGGTTCACAGTGCGGTTTTTGGTGGTAGAAGTGAACGAAGAAGAAGAAGAAGAAGTTACAGGTCCTGAAGTCCTGTGTTGATAAACTTTTATTAAATATCATTTTGTTTGAAACTGGATGTATTTCATAATCTAAAGCTTAGAATTACATTTTTAAAATATTAGACTACTCACCAGCACTTGAAAATGTGCAGACAGCCGCATAAAAAATGGCAAGCGCTAATGTTTTTTTCATTGTAGTTTGTTACAGAAGGTTGGGCAGAATCTTTGCGTATGACAGACGCCTCACTTATGTTTTGATATCTGGACAGCAAGACACGAAGCAAATATTACATTATCAGATAAAGACACTGAAATTTATCCAAGATAAACTGTGAACTTTGTTATCTCATTGATTTAAAGTACAACAGCATTAAATATATGTATGTATATATGTCAAGTTAAGACTATTCAATTCAAATGTAGTATCCACCCTCATTTATGCATGCGAAAGCTGGAAAACAACTAAAGAAATAGACAAGAAATTATACTCTTTTGAAAACAAGTGCCTAAGGAAAATACTCGGCATCAAGTGGAACGAATTCATGACCAATGCAGAGATAAGACAGATGACTGAACAACAACCAGTCTCATGGATGATCAGGAAAAGAAGATGGACATATGTTGGTCACGTGATGAGAAGAAACGATCAGAGAATCCCAAAACAAGCTATAAAATGGAACACAACAGGCCAAAGAAAAAGAGGCAGACCGCGTGAAACTCTAAAGAGGACATTGTTAAGAGAGGCCAAATTAACAGGCATAAATCCCTTGATGAGATTGAAAGACTCGCCGAAGACAGGAAAAACTGGTGAACTACCTTGCGAGCCCTATGTGACTTTAACGGCATGGGGAAGATATAAGATGTATATGTGTGTGTGTGTGCGTGCGTGTCTGTGAGGAAAAGAGAAAGAGACTGAGATTGAGAGAGCGAGAGAGAGAGGGAGGGAGAGACCCACGAAAACTGACTGGTGTATTATCATCCACATGCTGTATTTCTCTATTCACATCAGTTGTTTTTTTTCGGCTGTACAAACCGAATGTCGGCACTTTTGATCGTCAGCGTAGTCACTTCTTTGACCACGACAGCAAACATGAAACTCAGCTCGATGCTATAGTTCGATTTGGCCAAGAGATGTTACGTAAACGCAAGTCTCGTCCTATAATGTTGAGAGCATTGGTTGATTATTGTCATCTATCATCTCGTTTGTCAACGCGCAGCACATGTGTAATATCTTTCTTTATGTTGATGTGTTTTTAAATCTATGTTCTACATGTACATTTGTGTTTGTATACAGTTTTCTGGCATTGCTTTCACGGAAACTGAATCTCATTTAAAGTTTATGAACATTTGCATGCTGTATAAACGTGTTCATCGTCATATTTCCATTGATAAAAGTTTGAGAAATGTTGGGATAATGTATGACAATTCTATTGTAAGCCTTCCTTCTGTTGTCAGTGTCATAGTTTCATATTAAAGCTGACATTTTATTAGCAGCTGTTTGTCATATTTCTTGACCTGTTATAAGCGTACTTTTTTAATGTAAGCTCTCCCTTTCTCCCTCTCTCTCCTTCCGCTTCCCCTCCATCTCTCTCTCTCTCTCTCCCCCCCCCCCCCATAACGAACGTCGCTGTCTGCCCTCCCTCCTTTTTTTCCAGGTAGATGCTAGATAGCGCAGTTCGTTAATAGCTGCTCTCTTGTGGCTGGACGGTTGCTCGTCTTACCGCCTGGGTTCAAGTCCCAGGTAATTCTCTTGTGATTTATCTTGCTCTCATGTCTAAAAGTGCTTTGTCTACGATTTTTTTCGAGGTCTAATCATACAACAATGTGTTCTGTTACTATACTGTATGAAAGCTTCGTTGTTTCCTATTTAAAAAAAAGTATATGTGCACTATAACTGTATGTTTTCCAGTCTGGTATCCGAGCCTGAATGTGGAGCTCCATGGGGTTATTTGAATTTTATTGTTTTGCCATTTGGATTGTCTGAACTGCTTTTATTTGGATTATGTGAACTGTTTTTATGTGGATTATCTGAACTGTTTTCATTTGGATTGTGGGAACTGATATTTTTGGATTGTCTGAGGTGTTTTTATTTAAATTTTATTAACTGTTTTGTATCTGGATTATGTAAACTGTGTTTATTTGGATTATCAGAACTGCTTATAATTTGCATTATGGGAGCTGTGTTTAATTGGATTATGTGAACTGTTTTTAATTTGAATTGTGGAAACTGTTTTTATTTGGATTATCTGAGCTGTATTTATTTGGATTGTCTCAACTGTTTTTATTTTGAAATATGTGAATAGTTTTTATTTGAAATACATGAACTGTTTTTATTTGGATTGTGTGAACTGTCTTCATTTGGATTATTTGACCTTTTTTTATTTGGATTATGTGAACTTTTTTCATTGGATTATGTGCACTGCTTTATTTGGATTAAGTGAACTGTTTTTATTTGGATTAAGTGAACTGTTTTTTATTTCTCAGATTTATAACTTCTACCCTTTTCCTGATTGTTAATTGTTTTGTCCAAAGACCCAAGCTGAAACGCCATATGACATTTTTATGTGTGTGTGTATGTGTTATTTAACCAAAATCAACATGTATATCACTAGCCTCATTTGACCAGCTTTACTCCAGTGTTCCACATATACATATTTTCATGACTTATTTAATGTGTGAGCACACTTAGTTCGGTTATTCGTCTTCAGTATTGGCTGTGCAGGTCAACGCCAGGTCGATTAAGATGTTTTATGTAAACAAATAAAAAAAGAAAAACTCACTTTTGAATTCTGCGTGAAAATGTAACAAATATAAGACAGTCTTAGCAACATTCAGAATCAACATATGTTGTACTACCTTGATGATAAAAAGTTATTTTATAGATTTTTTGGGTTCAAACGCAATAGTTTAAGATTTTGTTTAAAAAGTATTGTTAGTCATGAATAGTTAGTTCAAGTTTCTGAGAGAACTATGAATTCAAAATGTTATGAGATTTCTTTGAGCATTGCAAATTATTCCGATATTTTAATTTTTGTTTATACTATCATAAATTATTTGTCAAAGATCAAAGGTTCAAAATCAGAATCCTGCATCACTGCATTCAGGGCTGCCTCGTATGTTTCTACGCATGCCGCAGCATTCACTCAAGAGCATGTTTGCTAATAGTTCCTGTCAAGTGTTGGTTCTCTATGATGCGTTTTCTGCCACACAGTTCAGATTTCCTACCAGACCCTTAATTTGTTCTAGCTCCAGCAATCTCGTCACAGCTACATTGTTCTTCCATTTTTGCTCTTCATTTTCCTGCAGTCTTTTTTTCAATACAGCTTTAGCAATGTCTCCCTTGTCTATTCTCAGTCTGCCATTTATTTTAGCCTGTCCAGCAAATCTGTCTGCCATTTATTTTAGCCTGTCCAGCAAATCTGTCTGCCATTTATTTTAGCCTGTCCAGCAAATCTGTCTGCCATTTCATGCCCTGGACAATAAAGCCACGTTAGGTCATCATAGTCGACTGACGTAAAATATTCTTTTTTAGTCAAGCTAACTCAGATGACTGAACAACAACCAGTCTCATGGGTGATCAGGAAAAGGAGATGGACATATGTTGGTCACTTGATGAGAAGAAATGATCAGAGAATCCCAAAACAAGCTATCAAGTGGAACACAACAGGCCGAAGAAAAAGGGGCAGACCGCGTGAAACTCTGAAGAGGACATTATTAAGAGAGGCCAAGTTAACAGGCATAAAATCCTTTGATGAGGTTGAAAGACTCGCCAAAGACAGGAAAAATTGGCGAACTACTTTGCGAGCCCTATGTGACGTTTAACGGCACGGGAAGGATATAAGATATATAAGATAAGATAACTCAGAATATAGAACATATTTTTTGTGATATCAGATATGGAGGCTACTTTTTTGGTAAGAAAATGAACCAGGGATGTGAGAATCTGAAAATAAAAGATTAAAACACCATACTTAACACATGCTCACATATCATTCTATGCATTTTACTTAAAAAGGAAAAAAAATGTTTCAACACAAATGAACAAATGCGTGACACATATGGCACAAATTACAGTGAAGAAACAATTGAAACGTTTATATTGTTTCATATTTTATTTTCTTGTATCTCATTACCCCCCCCCCACTAAAAAAATCGATTGCAGTATTTCTTATGTGATACATTTCTTCCATGTTATTTTCTTACTTTTTCCCAGTCTTATGGATCAAGTCCCAAGTCATCATTCACTATTCACAAGCGCTTTTTTAGTTTCCTCTATTTATTTGTTTCCAAACTTCACGTCAATTTCCCTTGGCTATTTTAACATTTTTAATCTGATTTTAACATCTTTAATCTGATTTTAACATCTTTAATCTGATTTTTTTCTTCCATTTGATTTCTCATTTTTCTGTTTCATCTTTTTTTTTTAAGATTTACTCTTTTCCCCCACACACTTGAGCATGATCATCCCACTGTTAGTTCTTACCAAATGTACGGGCTACTAAAAATGGTAAACATTTTGCCGATTGCGCTTTAAGAAAAAAAACTAAAGACAATTCACAGCTTGCAGAATTTCAGGGTTTCCATTTCTAATGATGTGATATGTTACACATACATTTAGTAGCAAAAATTTAGATGTACAATGAAAGTAGAACAGTTGGTGACAGATTCGCTACTCATTGACCATCAACAGAACCAACTGTCCGGACATTACGCGACATTACACGTCTCATCAACGACGCTAACGACCGTGTCTAGCGCCGGTGAAGAACTCTTGCTGTTGTCACACACGATTGTCTCCACCTTGTTCTTACTAGCCACATAAATGCTGAAGGTCACAGTTTCCTTGGCCTGGACAGTTATTTGTACAAGAATGTCTTGTCCAGTCTGTTGGATGCCCTGTACACGTTGTTGGGACATGGGAACCCATTTGTCCAGTTCGCCAAGTATTAGGAAAATAGCACTGAAAAAAAAATGAAAGCAGAAATCACATAAAAACAATAAGATCTAATAAGATTTTTATTTTTAATCTCGAGTTCTTACATCCGCTAATAAACCAGTTGTTACATTAGTTCTTTCGTCAGTTTTTTAAAAAAATATTTCCCTTGTTCTTCTTGTTATCTTCTGTTGTTGTTTCTGCCATGCAAAGAAACTATTGTTGTCCTTCCCACAGAACATATCACGGTGTGTGCATGTAAGAACGTGCCTTTGATGAGCGTAACACGAGACCGCTCAAGATGAATAGTAAATATGTTGTAAGCAAAATGTAATAGATATATGTAATAATGTTTTTTACCTGTAAAAGAATGTTCTGAGCTATGAAGGTATGTTGATACTGAGGCTAGTAACGTTTATTCTCGTTTGCAGCTTTGATAAACTATCATATTATTATTATTATTATTGTTATTATAATTAGTATCATTATCAGTTGTATTAAATAAACGCGTTTCGTTTTTTACTTACCCGGATTCGAGTTTTAGAAGCGGACTTGTGTAGTAAAGACAGAAGTCTCTGGCGGTGCACGATGTTCCTAGTTGTAAAGGAACGTTGTTAGAAAATTCAAAGACTCCTTCTGGGTCATTGGCCGGAAATGCCAGGCTGTCTACAAACTTAAGATGTAAAATGGAAGCGTTGAGGCTAATAACGTCCGTGAGTTTTGTGTAAGAAAATCATCTTATTTTAATATTTAAATCTGTCTCTTATCTGGCTTCTTTTGTTGTTGTTGTTGTTGTTGTTGCTTTTGAGAATATAATATTAACGATATTTTTTATGATAATTCAGATCATTAATTAAAAACAAGGTTGCGTGTACTGACAAAAATAAAATGCAAAAAAGAAAGAATGTTACAAACAACGTTCAAAATTTTTAATAAGAAAAGATAGTAAAGGAAATGAGCTGACATTAATGATAAAAATGCATTGAATTGGGAAAACTGATAAAACTGACTGTTAATACTGTTTAAAAAAAAAAAAATGGAGAATGTGGTACTTACCTGAATAGCTGGCCAGGCTCTGTCTGGGGTGAGAGAGTACGTGTTCTGGAGATCAGCGGCGAGGATAACACCAAAGAAAGCACCACCAGGAAAGACCGTGTAGGTTGTGTAGACAGCTCCTACAGGCCCGGGATATGGCGGCTTAAAAGCATACTGTCAGGGACAAGGTGAAGCATGAGATAAACTACAACCCTGGTTTTTTTCCCCTCGTCGTCATTATTATATCAATATATTTTATTTATTAAACTTTCTGTTCTCGTGTTTCATTTAGAAATACTGATTATATAGTAGTAGAAATTCTGATTATATAGTAGTTGCTTAGTTAATTGGAGAGGCCTACAGGAGAGCTGTTAGGGAGGCAAAGTTACGCGAGGGACTGACTGACTGACTGCTTAGTTAATTAGTTAGTAATGTCATCCACGCATTCCTGATACATCCATAGGTGCTCCGTTCTCCTCTTCAGTATCTCATTCATTGTTCAAGAACTGATGACACCTGTTCTTTGTTGGTTGAACTTCCTTCTGGAGCTCTTGATGAATCGTTCATTTAACACCTTCATTCTTGATAACGAAGCTGATTTACAGCTGTCAGTGAAGTCGTTTGTTTGATCAGCTTCTCTGATAGCATTGTTGACGTTTAATCATCAGAAAAAAGCAAACAGTCGAGATTTATAGGGAAGAAGAGGAAAATTGGAATACACCGTGACAAATGGAAAAATTGAGGGAAGTAGAGAAGAGCAAGACAGAGAGAGAGAGAGAGAGAGAGAAAGAGAAAGAGAGAAGTTATTGGATGGGCACTATATAGTGTGGCTATGGAGAAAGTTACCGACGGAGCTTATAATCATCTCAAAAGACAAGGAATTATGGAGAAAAATGATCGCGTACGCCACGCGGCATGGTACTTGATTGATAGATGTCTGCTCTATCCATTGCCTGCCATTTCTCCATGACAGCGGAGTCGGCCAGCTGATTTGATCTTTCACTTCTCCTAACACCTGCATGCCCTGGTACAAAAAAAGAGGATGTCAGTCGATAGATCTGTGACTTCTACAAGGATTCAAGCCACTGTTGCCTTAGGGAGCCAGCCTGAATTTTCTGTAACATGTTCATGAGTCGCTCAAGATGCCTGTCTGCGTGTAGTCTTGTGTCTTGTGCCAGATCAGAGCTTTTGTCACAGCCATGGCTTCCATTGTGAGCCTGCTTGCTCTTGCAGCAAAAGCACTGTTCTGGCATTTGAGTTGATTGTAAAGGGCCAACCACTTTTCTGATTGGGACATGTGCTCCGAATGACTGACAACTCACTACCAAAAATAGCACTAAGATGGACACCACAGGGGAACAGAAGTAAGGGTAGACCAAAAGAGACATGGAGAAGAACAACAGAAAGGATGTTGAGCAATAGAGGGCTCACCTGGGCAAGAGCAGAAAAAAAGGCGAAGGACAGGCATTTGTGGAAAACCCTTGCGGAAGCCCCATGTGCCCTGGGCACTTAAGGTTCAGAGAGAGAGAGAGATATCTATATTCTATGGAGGGCACACCTCATGGATTATGTATTCGGCGTTGCCAGCCTCGGTTTTCATCTCTTGAGCCTGTTACCTTTTGTTCTTACCAGTTCACTGTTCACTTTTCAAATGCCAGAAAAGTGAAAGAAGCCAGCAGTGCTTTTGCTGCAACAGCAAGCAGGCTCACAATGGAAACCATGGCTGTGACGAAAGCTCTGAGCTGGCTCAAGACAAAAGACTACACGTCTTGTTTGCACTTATTTTGAAGTAGGATCGCGCCCAAGCTAATTTCATTCTGCTGTCCGTAGTAGGAAATATATACTTTCTATATTTTGATAATCTATAGAAGACCGTCTTGGAAGGGTACATAATGAGAAACAGAAAGAATGGAAGACCAAGGTGAAGATGGCTGCAAGACATCGTTGATAATCTGCAAATGGATGCGTCAGCAGCAGGGCATCTTGGTTACAACCGATAGGCCTACAGGAGAGCTGTTAGGGAGGCAAAGTTCCGCAAGGGATATGCAAATGACTGAGTGACTTTCTATGTTTACTTGTATGTTTGTTTTAGATTTCAGAATTCAGAATACGGCATCACAGTATTCAGGGCATTCTCATACATACTCCGCCGCCTACTCCAACATCCACGGAAGGGTCTGTTTACTAATAGTTCCCGTCAAATGTTGGTTGTTTGATTTGTGTTTTCACCCTCTTTATATTAAAACACTAGGGCTAGCGTTCGACGTATACAAATGATAAATTCTTTACTTTTACCCCACATTTTCAACTTGACAGGTCCCTAGAGTGAGTAGATTCTTCAGTTAGTCTAGAAGAATGTTGCTTGTTTTCAAGCAAGCACACATCTTGTACAGTGAACTGATTACCCGGGATAAAGACGCTCTCTGATTTGGCAGTCACTGACTCGTAGCTACCAAGCTAGTGCTAGTGTTAAGGTCAGCGAACCATAGCCGATCAAGACCTTGTCCCACCTCTCCGTTGACATCCCTATAACAGGCCTAGCCCAGCCAACGGGCCAGGGATTGCCAAAGTACCCGTGGCGGTGGAGTCTACTAAAGACGTCTTACACACCTCCTACATTGTAGTTCTATTTAGGAATGAAAAAATAGTCGGCTAACAGGCTCCCAGTGGGACACGGTGTTGTGTCTCAACATCTTCACATCATCAGCTGCGAAGAGCACCATCCCGCAGTTTCAGGAAGATCGAAGAAGAACTGATTAGTCATTGATGGTCTGCATCAAAATTACTAACAAAATTTTTTTGAGATCTGAGACAAAATATTTTTGGATGTAATCATCATTTTCTTACCATTTTTATCTGATCATCAATGGCGGTGGCAGGTCTAGCAGGTTTGAGGATAAGTCCACTGGCATCACAACATCTGGAGAAAACAAAGAAACCGGGGCATCGTGACATTTAACGTAAGCTGAACTAGAAATTAAGCCATAGTTTGTGTTATTTAAAGAAGATAAATGTGGTGATCTATGCTATAACACCGGTAGTAGTGGAAGATAAATGTGGTGATCTATGCTATAAAACTGGTAGTAGTAGAAGATAATTGTGGTGATCTATGCTATATAAGATAAATCTGACAGATGAAAGAGATGACGACAGTGGTAAAACTGGTTCTAGTAATAAAGGTAAGTAGAGGTGTATGGTTCTAGTAATAAAGGTAAGTAGAGGTGTATGCAAAGAAAACTAAAGTGATGACAACTGACAAAACAAACAAGGCAACTGAAATATGTATCAGTGAGGAAAAACTGGAAGAAGTGGAGAGTTTTGAATATCTTGGATCACTACTAACTAATAATGGAGATACAATGAGGGAAATTAAAAGGAGGACATCTATTGCTCTTCAGAAAGTAAAACAAATAAAGAATCTGTGGAGAGGAGCAGACAGACCCACAAAAATAAGATTTTTAAGGACATGCATCTTTCCTATCGCAACATATGCCTGTGAGACATGGACACTTAACAAAACAGCCGAGAAGCACATAAATGCCTTTGAATGTAAATGCTATAGAAGAGTTCTCCAAATATCGTGGACACAAAAAAGAACAAATATATCTATACTACAAGAGCTTAATATTGAAGAAGGCTGGCTAGTAAAGAGGATTAAAGAGAGAAAACTTAAATATTTTGGCCACATTAAACGTCATGATAATTTAGAGAAGACCGTATTGGAAGGATACATAATGGGAAAAAGAAAAAGAGGAAGACCGAAGCGAAGATGGCTGCAAGACATCGTTGATGATCTGGAAATGGATGCAGCAGCAGCAGGCCATCTTGCTCATAACCGAGAGGCCTACAGGAGTGCTGTTTGGGAGGCAAAGTTCCGCAAGGGACATGCAAATGAATGAATGAATGAGAGGTGTATGGTTCTAGTAATAAAGGTAAGTAGAGGTGTATGGTTCTAGTAATAAAGGTAAGTAGAGGTGTATGGTTCTAGTAATAAAGGTAAGTAGAGGTGTATGGTTCTAGTAATAAAGGTAAGTAGAGGTGTATGGTTCTAGTAATAAAGGTAAGTAGAGGTATATGGTTCTAGTAATAAAGGTAAGTAGAGGTGTATGGTTCTAGTAATAAAGGTAAGTAGAGGTATATGGTTCTAGTAATAAAGGTAAGTAGAGGTGTATGGTTCTAGTAATAAAGGTAAGTAGAGGTGTATGGTTCTAGTAATAAAGGTAAGTAGAGGTGTATGGTTCTAGTAATAAAGGTAAGTAGAGGTATATGGTTCTAGTAATAAAGGTAAGTAGAGGTGTATGGTTCTAGTAATAAAGGTAAGTAGAGGTGTATGGTTCTAGTAATAAAGGTAAGTAGAGGTGTATGGTTCTAGTAATAAAGGTAAGTAGAGGTATATGGTTCCAGTAATAAAGGTAAGTAGAGGTGTATGGTTCTAGTAATAAAGGTAAGTAGAGGTATATGGTTCTAGTAATAAAGGTAAGTAGTGGTGTATGGTTCAGTTTTACAAAACGACAAAGGAAATGAAGAAATTCAGTAGAAACACAAATGGCAGAGAATAAGGAAGTAAGGCGATAACATATAGATGAAGAACATACAACATCCAATATTTCGGCGTGAGCCTTTTTCAACGATTACGTACAAGGACAACACAACACATATAAAAAATATGAAAAACGTAGCTTTTTTTGGGTCTCCTCCTGCTATGAAAGACAAACATGAATGGGCCCAGGTAAACCAGACTGTAGGGTGGGAACGAAGCGATTGGTTGAGGAATGGCGTAGGATAACAACTTCAAAACTTCAGCCAATCAGAAACCTTAGGCGGCATGGATAATAGTACGGATAATAGAACAATAGTGAGTTTGGGGGGGGGGTGTTACAGAAAGAGGCAAGAAAGCTATAAACGCCTGGAGGCTGATATAGAAGAAGGAGGTAATAAAGCTAAAACTTGCAACATAATTAGTGTGGTTGAAGAAAGTAGATGAAAATTTAAAGAAGTTTAAAGAAAGCTGAATCTGTTTCTAATTCCAGCTCTAGGTGGGGACAGCCAACCTGGATAATAAGGCACTGTTCTAGAGCCTTGCGGGAACGTTCATTGGAAGAACAGAGCGGACTGCGCTAACAGAGATGTGATTACTAACTGCGATAAAACTGGTAGTAGTGTAAGATACATGTGATTACTAACTGCGATAAAACTGGTAATAGTGTAAGATACATGTGATTACTAACTGCGATAAAACTGGTAGTAGTGTAAGATACATGTGATTATTAACTGCGATAAAACTGGTAGTAGTGTAAGATACATGTGATTACTAACTGCGATAAAACTGGTAGTAGTGTAAGATACATGTGATTACTAACTGCGATAAAACTGGTAGTAGTGTAAGATACATGTGATTACTAACTGCGATAAAACTGGTAGTAGTGTAAGATACATGTGATTACTAACTGCGATAAAACTGGTAGTAGTGTAAGAACTTATGATGATAATGATACTAATGAAAAAAAAATCCACCCACAAGACAATGCCAGCGTCCCTGGCATACATCAGCATAACTAGACATGTGTCTAGACATGTGTCTAGTTATCATACTATGAAAGCGTGTAAAAAAGAAAAATAGCCACCTATCATGGGATGTAACCAATTAAAATACGAAAAGGCTTGAGGGTGAGTCAGAAAGTCTTTTCTCACATTTTTCAGTAGTTACTTCACTTGTTGTGCGGTTACCTTTTGATCCTTCGTTATATTAAGCGTCACTTGTTTTATTGTGCCATTACAGTAAGTATTTCTCACGGTTGTTATTGTTGCTGTATAATTACAGAACAAAACAACTGCGACTATATGAATGATTGTGCTCCTTTTATAAACTTAAATTTTAAACTACTCGGTCAGTAAGTCAGTCAGTCGGTCATTTGCATGTCCCTTGCGGAACTTTGCCTCCCTAACAGCTCTCCTGTAGGCCTCTCGGATGTAAGCAAGATGCCCTGCTGCTGATTTTCGCCTTGGTCTTCCTCTCTTTCTTTTTCCCATCATATACCTTTCCAAGACTGTCTTTACTTAATTCTCATGACGTTAAATATGTCCAAAATATTTAAGTTTTCTCTCGTTAATCATTTTTACTACTTCAATATTAAGTTCTTATAGTATGGATGTATTTGTTCTTTTTCGTGTCCATGATATTTCGAAGAACTCTTCTGCAGCATTTATATTCAAAGGCATTTATGTGCTTCTCAGCTGTTTTGTTAAGTGTCCAGGTCTCACAGGCATATATTGGGATGGGAAAGATGCTTGCCCTTAAAAATCTTATTTTTGTGGTTCTATCTGTTCCTCTTCACAGCTTCTTGCCCTACCAACTTATGTAAAACTTACAAGTAATATTCGTTCTTATAACTTCAAACTTTGTCTACATCTGTTTGATATAGACTATATGCATCCGTAAGCATAGTCTAAAGCAGTTTAAGGTATGGCTTGATTGTTCTATTTTTTTAACAGCTTTTCCATAAATTTTAGTTTTTAATGAATGTAAGAAAGGAAGTTTATTTCATACTGTCGCATAAATCAGAGTGTGGAGTTTTAGACAAGAGATACGTTTATTATTTATTTATATAATCATTTAATGTGTCTTCATGATTATTAATGCTCATTAGTAAATGCTGAATGGCTGTGTCTGAGAGAAAGATGTATGATGAAGGGCAGAATATTAGACGGGCCTGCGTGTTCAATTCTTAACCCTTTGAAAATAAAGTACATTCGTTCGTTCTTTCGTTCTTCAAATTGAAATAAACAGTCTAATTAACTGGAGGAACAACATCAGAATGCTATTAAACACCAGCAAAACAAAATCCATGCTCATTCCAACAAGACAGAAATTAACAAATTCAACAACAACAACATCAACACTACAGCTTCACGCTGGAACTTCACATATAGAGAATGTTAGTGGACATAAAACTCTAGGTCTCATGATTGACCACCACCTCAGCTGGAATCATCATGTAGACAATCTAATCAGACTCATTGCACAAAAAATTTACCAATTTACTCAAATTAAACATTTTCATGACATAGACACCAGAAAAATATACTACATATCACAGATATAAACACACTTGGACTACTGTTCCACAGTCTGGGATGGTTGTTCCATGTCAATCATGAAAAGACTTTACTCACTTCAAAAACGAGCAATAAAGCTTATAGATGACAAACATGCAGCACGTATTACAAATAAGGACAAACATCTTGATATTCTATTCCTCAAGAAGAGATTTCTTTTCATCAAGGCCAAGTTAATTCACAAAATTCTATCGCACAATGCTACACCCTATCTGTTGTCGTTGTCCAAAACAAAACACAATCAACGCTTAAGCAATTGTATTCTCCCCAAACCAAGGCTTGACATGTTTTAAAAAAAAGCTTCTCTTACTCAGCTGCCCACCTTTGGAATGCCCTACCAATTCATGTAAAACTTATAAGAAATATTCGTTCTTATAACTTTAAACTTTGTCAACATCTGTTTGGTATGGACTATATGCCTACCTAAGCATAGTCTAAAGTAATTTATGGCTTGATTGTTGTATTTTTTAAAATATTGTTTTTCTATAAATTTGTTAGTTTTGAATGAATGTAAGAACGCAAGTTTATTTCATGTTGTTGCATAAGTCAGAGTGTAGAGTGTATAGACATGAAATAAGTTTTTTTTTATCTATTTATGTAATCATTTAATTGTGTCTTCATGATTATTATTATTAACAAATGCTGAATGATTGTGACTGAGTGAAAGCTGTATGATGAAGAGCAGATTGTCAGACAGGTCTGTGTGCCGAATTCTTAACCCTTTGAAAATAAAGTATGTTCGTTCGTCCATTCGTTCTTTAGTTGTTTTACTTTGTGAAGAGCGATAGGTGTCCTCCTTTTAATTTCCCTCATTGTATTTCCATTATTAGTTAGTAAATGATCCAAAATATTAAAAACTCTCTACCTCTTCCAATTGTTCCTCACTGATATATATTTCATCTGCCAAATTTGTTTTGTCATTTGTCATCAATTTAGTTTTCTTCGCATTAAGATAGAGGTTTTGCTCTTCACTATCCTTACGGACTGACATAATTAGTTTTTCTATTCCTTTTTGTGTTGTGGACAGTAAAAATGTGTCATCAGCATATCTAATCCCCGGTGTTTCATAACCTCCAATTTTTATTTCTCGCTCTCTGAACCTTAAATGCCCAGGGCACATGGGGCTTCCACAAGGGTTTTCCACAAATGTCTGTTCTTTGCCTATTTTCCGCTCTTACCCAGGTGAGCCCTCTATTTCTCAACATCCTCTCTGTTGTTCTTCTCCATGTCTCCTTTGGTCTACCTTTACTTCTGTTCCCCTGTGGTGTTCATCTTAGAGCTATTTTCGGTAGTGAGTTGTCAGTCATTCATTTTTACGGCATCGTAATATTCTTTGTCTACATCTTCTCTAACATTCATCATTATATTTTTAGTATACAAGTTAAATAAGTAAGGCGACAATATGCCCCCTGACGGACCCCTTGTTTTATGTCAAACCAAGTTATTGTTTCACCATTTATTCTTACTGCTGCCTGTTAGTCTAGATACAGCAGTGATGTTAATTGTATCAAATATGTTGGAAACCTCATTTTTTCCATTATTTCCCAAAGATTCTGATGTTGTACACAGTCAAATGCCTTCGAATAGTCTATACAAGATAAATATAGATTCATATTAAATTCTCTGCATTTCTCTATTATTAATCTGATATTGAATATATAATCTCTTGTTCCTCTTCCTTGTCTAAAACCAGCTTGGACCATATTGACTTCTGTTTTCCTACGAAGTCTGATCATTATGCTAAAAGCAAGCCGTTGTGTTTATTATAATATATTTTAAGTGAACTTTGGACTTGGCATTTCTCAGCCGAACAAGCCACACATCTCCACGATAACTCTTTTGTAGCACAAACAAGTTTGAAGGACAGGAATTATATATCTATGATGATGGTGAAATAACTAATTCTTGATTTCATTATAAGCTGTTATTATTTCCGCGTATCATAATTTGTCCATCATCATCATCATCCGCAGCACGAATAGCATCAACTAGAGATCACAAACCTCATGAGAAGAGTCTTGTTTATGAAGCCAATTCCATCTCCAGGTCCAACTGGTCCAGCACTGAGAGTAGAAATCAGGCCCTGGAGTCTTGTGTTTGGCTCTGTCAGGTCTGATAACAGCAAGGTCAAAGTTAACTTAAGTCTAAAGGAGAGTGACAGATAGAAGCAGAAAGGAGAGAGAGACAGAGAGAGAGAGAGAGATGACAACTTGGTATATTACTAATATTGGTGTATGAAAGACGAGGGAGAATGAATAAGTAAAGACGACATACCCTTTACTACTGGTAATTGAGAGCAAATAAGTAAAGATGACATACCATTTACTACTGGTAATTGAGAGCAAATAAGTAAAGACGACATACCATTTACTACTGGTAATTGAGAACAAATAAGGAAAGATGACATACCATTTACTACTGGTAATTGAGAGCAAATAAGTAAAGACGACATACCATTTACTACTGGTAATTGAGAGCAAATAAGTAAAGACGACATACCATTTACTACTGGTAATTGAAAGCAAATAAGTAAAGACGACATAACATTTACTATTGATACCATTAGAGCAAAGGAACGTAAAAGTTATAATACGTCTCCACGTAGTTTTCCTGCAGGTAGATGCACTTCTTGTATTGCTCCACTACAGTCTTCATTCCTTTTTAGAAGAAGCTTTTCGGCTACTCCCCAATCTGGATCTGGAGCTCTTCTTTAACCTCACCATCTCTTCAGTGGAGAAGACGAGTGTTTCCACTGCATGCTTTGTCTCTTGCTTTCTGGTTCATAGTGATGAACCAATGTCTCGTCACCGGTTAGTCTCAAAACAACCATGAGTGTTGAAACAGAGCGTGCCATAGCGTTTCAGGAACTGGGTCACAACTTCCACGTGCTGTTGCTTATTAAGATCTGTAGGGTGTTTGGGAACCAATTTAGCGCAAACTTTACGGTACCCCAAGCTATCATGCACTATGGCATGTGCGGGTCTGTAGCTGGTATTTAGATGAGCAGCAACAGCGGACAGCGTAATCCGTCGGTCGTCTGAGAGAGAGAATGTGCCCTGTCTGCGTGGGTTTGTGTCCACGATGTTGATGGTCGATCAGATTGAGCTTCGTTGATTACACTTGTTTTTCCCGCTTTAAATCTTTCTACCCTTTTATAAACTTTTCGGTGAGTCTTTGTGAGGCAACATCGCACAGCGAATTTCAGCAGGTGCCACGCCTTCTGCCAAAAGAAATGTCGGTACGGAGCGCTGTTCAACAATAGTTCAGTCCCGCACTGGAGTGTGCATGTTTATTTGGTCAATACCAAACCAATAGCAGAGACTGCGCTATAGGTGTTCGAACTTCTCATCAACCATACCGAACGTGTTGTACTGCCGATGCTTCTATCCATTGTAGTTACTGCGTAATTTTCTAATTCCTTTTGCTTTTTAATTCTCCATCCCATTTATATAATCTCAAGCTTCAGCATCTGCAACCTGACAGATTTATGACATTTTATACAACTTTTGACCGAGGAACTTTTGGCAGAATCACTAGATAGAATACTTGAAAACATTTGTCATCGTTAACTCCAAGTACACAAGTCTAAAACTACTGTCAAAAAAATCCATATAACACTGCAAAATTCTAATTACACTTGTGGCATGATACAACGTGCCTCGATAGAACACGGATCAGTATATAGCATAAATACTCTTTTCTGATCAGAAAGAGTGCATCCTTATAAAGTTAACATACGGCCGGAGTTTTTCGACTCCAAAAAGTGCATTACAGCAACGCACCTGTGAATATCAAAACATTCAAACTGCGTGCGCCGTTTAAGAAAGATTTTAACTTTCAAAATATTGTTTTCTAAAGTTTTTTTTAAAAAACTTTTTTTTGCCCAAGAAAGATCTACCCATGAATAACAGAGAATTGCATAATGTGTCAGTATGAGATCTGATAAAAGTAAATAAGGATGACAACAACTGGAAATCAACCACAGCTTCCTTCACGTACATTCGGAAGCATGCAAAAGTTTTCTGGAAAAGTAAAGAAGTTTATTCATAATATAAAAATGATGAGGTCTCATAAGAAAGTTGAGGAAGTCCACATACTGTATGTATTTCCGGGCTGGACCTCAGTAGTCCAGAATGTGTCTTTGAATGGAGCAATATTCAAGGAGTCAGCTAGAAGCGAGGATATCCCAATGTTCCACTGGCCATTTCCTGGATGGTAGTCTGTGCTAACTCGGGCCTGGAAAGGTATAGCTTATATAAAGTGGAAGGATAAAATTATGTCAGCGGGTTGAGTGTCATTGGCATACCCTAGTAGTCTCAAGTAACAACATTGCCTCACTTAATATAACTTAGTCAACAGTTTGTAGGGAGCAAGACTGTCACGCTGTAGTGATGACAAGAATATCAGGACCAGCTACTAAAGTTAGGCACGTCCCACCTGTCAGTTGTAGCGCCTCAAGACAGGCTAGGCCTGGTTAACGAGGCATGTTTCACCGCGATACATGCAATAGTGAGAAGCTCACTTTCAGAGTCCACCTGGTCTTCAAGCAAGCCATAGTAATCATCTCCCGATCCGACACTGTATGTGTTTTTAGATGTTCATTACATCACTTGGTACAACCATCCTAGGTTGCTGTACCAGGGAGAAACAACAACGACAACACCAATGTGTACAATGCTATGTTGTCAGAAGCGAATATAATGTTATAAGCAGAAGAAGCGAATATAATGTTATAAGCAGAAGAAGCGAATATAATGTTATAAGCAGAAGAAGCGAATATAATGTTATAGGCAGAGGAAGTGAATATAATGTTATATGCAGAAGAAGCGAATATAATGTTACAGGCAGAAGAAGCGAATATAATGTTATAAGCAGAAGAAGCGAATATAATGTTACAGGCAGAAGAAGCGAATATAATATTACAGGCAGAAGAAGCGAATATAATGTTATAAGCAGAAGAAGCGAATATAATGTTATAGGCAGAAGAAGCGAATATAATGTTATAGGCTCAAGAGATCATGTACAGCGCAGAACTGGCGTCATCAGTTGCTGTACACCTGGGCCAAACCAGAGAGAAGAGAAGAGGATACACGGACCTCAAAAATGTAAGGATGGTGATTCTAATTAATGTCAAACTCTTTCCGTGCGTATGGTCGAATTTTCGACACTTCCGGATGGTCCTGTGCGTGCGTATGGTCGAAAATTCGACAATCATTGTTCCTTTAAAACAGGCGGTGTAACATTTATATTGTACAGATTTCGTCCGCAATTCCGGTGACACTTTCAAAATGGAGAATGCGTGCCTAGTTACGAGCGATGCCGAGCGAGAACAAGGACGCGAAGCATGGAAATTTTTCAATTTTTGACGATGTAGATAGGGGTATGGACATAGCCTATGGCCACCCCACTGCTCTTGAGTGTTTTCTAAGTAGATTTAGACATATTTAGACGACTGGAGAAGTAGTTAGGAGTAGTTAGGAGGTTATTTCAGACATTCATTCAGTGAAAATACGGAGTCACAATACGAGATCGACAAGTAGATCTACACATCTTAAATGGTAAATAGGGGTAAGAAGCGCGAATCTAGACCTAGCCGATGGGAGCTGGCCACAATCAGTATCTAAAAACATCACATTACTTCTTTTTTCCTAAAAAAACTCTGCATTTCTGAAATTTTCATTCATTTAGCTACACTTTGACACATATTACGTATACGGAAGTAAATGGAAATACTGTTTTCCATCCCATTTTACAACTAGATCCCCTTACAGACAAGACCCGCGTTTTACTCCCGCACGGAACGACACGTCCGTGTTTCTTCCTCCCGCACGGAAAGACAGATTTTTGTTTTGATTTGCCTCGTTTCACTTTTACTGTATAAAAATAAAGAGTCACAGATCTGAACAAAGATGAGAACCATAAGCTGGCACAGGGCATCACCAGTATCTGAGAGTATATAACCTGGAAGGATATTTTAGAGATTAACAGGTGGACGGAGATATTCGAAGGGACAGAAAGATTGTTTAGGCAGGCATGTATACATACATACACATACAAATACAGGTAAAATCCTTATCAAAGTCTTTAAATCTTTGCCGCGTTGGATCGTTGCTAAGAGGAAAGAAAATCACAAAAATTATCAATAATTATAGACAGTATATTCTCTCTCTCTCTCTCTCTCTCTCTCTCTCTCTCTCTCTCTCTCTCACCTGAGTTACAACAGGTATTTCCAGTGACTGAAGCACGTGTCTGCTGTATGCTGTACAATATTGGATAGTGACTGTACCAAGGTTTTCTGCGGCCCTGCCCATCTCCAACAACCATCTCTTACCCAAAAACAAATCGCTCAGTAAGATAGTATTGTAGTCTGTTTCTCTGTTTAGCCAGTCCTGGAAAAAATATCTGTGATCATACTCTGAAATATATTTCCAATTATATTCTCTTGAAAATATATCTCCGATCATATTATGTTTGAAAAAAAAATCTCTGTTATATAGCCATGTACAAGAAAATGTAGGTAGCATTCATTCATAATACATGTTCTTTTCAGAACGCTATCCCTCTCACAGCCTCCCTGAATGCAATACGGTCTTGCGCAAAATGACATTCGTCTCACATGACACATTCCGACTTTCCATATGTCCCGAGTCCACCTGCAGCGAGAAAGTACAGTTTGTAACTATTTTTAGCGTTTCTTGTGGTCTTTGAAGAGAGTTTGGAATCAGATGTTCGATTTTTGTTGAACTAGATAATCAGCCACTTGCTGCATAAATTATTGATTCTGCACTATTTGACTGGCATAATCAGCCATAATAACTGTATTCTACGTTTGTATTGCAGGTTCTAGTATCTTTTTTGCTCGCGTCTTCAAGTTTTGAGTCTTTAGTTTTCTCTTTAAAAAACGCAGCAAATCCTGACTGAGTCAGTCTCCAAATGGCACAGTTGTTTTTGAGGTCTACTTTATGACAGATGAAAAAATCTTTAATGAATATTTTACGGATTTTTTTTCGTCTTTAAAAAAGAATTATTTACACGATTCTAACATGAAATTAAAAATTAGCGTAAACATAACAAGAATGTATCAAAGTAGAGAGTTTTTGGACACTCAAACATTGTTGAAAAGAATGCATATTCTGCTAAATAAGCCCAAAAAATTACAATAGGATTCGCTACAAATAATGAATTTAAAAAAATTATAAAAGCGCATTTACTGTTGAAGAGTCTGTCACAGAAAATAAATATAACATGAATGATGGACCAATGACTGACTGCGCTTTAATACCTGTGATCATTAAAAAATGTTGAGGTCAAAGAATGTCAAAAAATAATCAAAAGTTAACGCATACTGTAAGCAAAATTAAAATACCTGCTCGTACAGAATGAACTTGCCCCAGCTCCGAGTTTTGCCCAATAAATATTGCCAAAATTTCTGAAAGTAATTAACATCAAGCCTAAGTTATGTGTGCTTTATTTCCATTGTTCTTTTTAAATAGGGCTAAGTATGCAATGGCTTATTTCTGTTCTACAATGGTTCTGTTTGCCAGAGTTTTATATTATAATGACATAATAATAATTCTGGCTCAGAGGATTATCTCACTCACTCACTCACTCACTCACTCACTCACTCACTCACTCACTCACTCACTCACTCACTCACTCACTCAACCAAAATGTGAACTCTTGTTGTAACAAGAAGAAAACTTCATATTTTGTACACTGTCATCTGGCACGGCCAGTCCTGATACGTTGTCACGTATAAAGTTGTAAGCACCGCCATTATACCGCGCGTATGTTGTCTCTTCGTCCCTTGGAAAAAAGGAAATAACAATAAAAACACTTATCATTTCCTTAAAGTACTTATACTGAACAAATTATCTTTTTTCCTACATTACCTTACAACAGAATACATACATGGAACAATTGATCGTTTTTCCTACATTACCTTACAACAGAGTACATACATAGAACAAATGATCGTTTTTCTTACATTACATTATTTCTGAGGATTATCATTTCCTTTTATTGGCATAAAGGCAGTTGTATGAAATTTAATTTTTAGCGTTCTCATATAAAAATTCATGTAAATGCAGAGGTTATATAATACACTTAGAAATGGATCCATTACGAAGTTTTCAAACGCTTAATTATTTGCACATAAAGGATTTTGTTATTGTGTGTTAATTGTACGAAAACTTTAGCTGAAAATGTGCACTTTATGACTGAATAAACTGTCATTTTACAGGACAATTTATTTTACAATAGGAAGCACTAAATGCTATGTTTATTTATCCAGACGATCTCTTGGCCACATAACAGGCATGTAATGCGTGAATGATTACACTTTTTTGCAGATGCAAATAATCAGAGTTGTATAAATATTTACCCACACATAAACAGATAAAGAACCTCTCCAAGAAGTTGCCGATATATAAAAGTAATTAAATCTGTGAAAGGATAAAGATCATACCAACATTCTCGTATTTTAACATATCTTAAATACACAGAATTAAGAGCCTTATTAATTCACTGGAAAATTATCGGAGAAAGAAGAACAAGGAGGTCGGTAGAAAAAAAAATATTAGGACTGATGGACCAAACGACCCGGAGATGGAAGGAAACAGATCTGACTGAGACAGCAAGAACAGACCAGTAACAGGACAGCATGACCTTCAAGTTAGTCACCTGTGTACACATGTATGTGTGCATATATATATATATATATATATATATATATATATATATATATATATATATATATATCAGCAATATCTGAAATGGTTAACATGCTTCAATAATCAAATCAAGATACAACTTACCAGAACTGATTGTGACAACCAAACGGCAAGTTTGTCTTGTCGTATATTACCCTGAAAAGGTTATTTTAATTTTGCTAAGTAACATTTTTAAAAATGAGAAAAAAAGATTGTAAATAATGTCCTAAAATGTGTTTTGTTTAAGAACCATCTAATATAACTATGATCCCCTTTTTTTTTTGGGGGGGGGGTGGGTGCAGGGGAGCAGCTGAGTGTGATAGTGGATTGTATTCCTGTCGCTTACGGCGAGTTAGAGGTTGATTTGTCTTCAGTAAGGACTCCAGCTGTAGAAATGAGTACCCGACTCCTTATAGAAGGAAATGCGACCATGCGCCATGCTATCCATTTCACGCTTTCAAGTGCCGACATCTTAAGAAAAATATGGTCACCAAAGTCCTTTCTCTAGGCAGTTTCTATAGTATGTAGGACTTTTTAAAAACTGGACTTAGGTAATCCGGGTTGTTGTAAACTGAATATCGGAGAACAAGATTCATCAGAGTTGAATGAATTATACTTTAATTTTATAATTATTAAATAAAAACTAATAAGTGTAACAAAATATAAATATAAATTCAGTGATGCGTATACAGGCAAAACTGTTTCTGTCGTTTCTACTATAATCAACAAGAGAACATGAAACCTGTATCTACTTGTTTCAAATACCATGTAGAAGAATTTGTTATTATTTTTTCTTCATTCAGTCAGTTCCATCAATTGACTTTGCTGAACTGTGTCAAAACTGTGACCATTGGCATTAGGCAATCTAATCTTGATCATTCGTTTCAAGATGGCCTCACATCTATGAATACTTTGACAGTTATAACTCTTAATGTGTTTATTATTTCATCCATATTACCATATAATATAAATACTTATGTTCAGTCTTCATTTCTTATTAGATATTTCCCTTCACCAACATCTGCATTTTATCATATCGCTATCATCAGTAGGTGCCAGTAATAACATCTGTGTTTAGTCAGACGATATCTCCAGTAGGTGCCAATACCAACATTACACATATCTGTTTCTAGGTCATGCTTGAAGCGTTAAATCGCTCGCTCTGTTCTTCTTTGTACAAGTATCCCTGAAGTGTAAGTATGGATAATCAGAGCATCCCTATACAAGCTATCAAGTGAAACACAACAGGCCGAAGAAAAAGAGGTCGACCACGTGAAACTCTAAAGAGGACATTGTTAAGAGAAGTCAATTCAGTGGGCATAACATCCCTTGATGAGATTAAAAAATTCGCCGAATACAGGACATCTTGGCGAACTACCATGCGGGCCCTATGTGACGTTTAACGTAATGGGAAGGATGTGAGGTGTACATTGTAAACATAGATAACGACCATTCTATAACGGAAGCAAGTAATTAACCCACCTAGATGACTCTGGATTAGCCAAGGTTTCTGCATGGTAGTTGATGATGATGATGATGATGAAAGGTAGGTAGATAGATAGATAGATAGATAGATAGATAGATAGATAGATAGATAGATAGATAGATAGATAGATAGATAGATAGATAGATAGATAGATAGATAGATAGATAGATAGATAGATAGATAGATAGATAGATAGATTAATAGAAAAACTATTAAGAAGAAGGTGAATAGGGACAGAAACTATAAAGGAATTTTTTAAAACCCACTGAAATCGTACAATAATTAATATGATGTTTCTGAGGATGATGAAGCAAAATGTCTGAATGGGATGAGAAAAAAAAAAGCAAGGGAAAAAGAAGAGCATCAGACATGATCAGAAATAGCAAACACCAGCAACAACAACAAACTCGAAAAACGATTGCGAAATGTGCACAAGCACGGCATGAAAATGATTTTTAAAAAAGACTAGAAATTTTGTTGAAAATTAACAAATATAAGACATAGCAAAATCAGATAATAAATAAACATGTGAAAAGTAGTGGGAAAACTAAAATTTGCTGTTTGAAATATACCAAAGTAATTTCATGTCACCTGAACCCGTCAGGCAAGATATTTTTCTGTGCCTCCCATGTCTTTGTTCCTTCATGTGCACCTTTCAGGTACCACCAGTCGTCGAACTGTAGATACCTGTTGACAGTTTACGGTGACGCTTTAGTCATTTTTTATATCACTGAATGTGTAGCAGACAGAATGACAAAATTTATGTCAGCTTCAGTGGTAAGTCTTTTAACAACAACAACAACAACAACAACAACAAATAGGAGTAAGCAAAAGGAAGCAGCAAGTTTAAGACGTGATCAATCAGTATCAACATCAATAATGTTCATATAAAAGAATGCAAATAAACACATGTACATAAGATTTATGGGTGTCTGAGTGGCGAAGTGGTTAGTGCACTGGTTTCTCATGGCGAAGGTCGGGGTTCGAATCCGGCTGACGGCACCCCAGTCATCCAGCTGTAGAAATGGGTACCCGACTTCTTCTGGACTTGGGGAAGGAAAGGCAGCCAGGCGTGATACTGACCATATCACCCTCTAGTGTGCTGACAGGTCAAGGAAAATATGGGCACTAACACCATATCCCTATGTGCCTCTAAGGCATGATAGGGTCACCTTTACTTTTTTTTACATAAGATTTGCCAGTTCGTATTACCAGGAATACGAACGATTAGCTTTTATGCTAGCAACTTAGTGTTAAGAGACCACAAAAAGTGCTCATTGAACATGGCTTTTTCAACGCCTCAGGGTCTATAGTGACTGTGCGCTAGTACTCGTCTAGCTAAATCTGCAAAGTCCGGCTTCTCTATGGGCCCCACATAACTGGAAAATGTATCAAAAGTTGGGCAAATAGGTCACGAAATCGCATTGTAGCAGACAGTGATAGCATTCGTTGTGAAGACCACATTTTTTTATAACAACTTATAAGTGCTACAAAAGTATTCATAAGCGTTATGCAGAGAAATGCACGTACAAAATTAGATGTGAGACTAAAGTTCTGTGTTACTAGAAGATAAATCAGTAACAACAACAAGAAATAATATTTTATTTCTCTTGAGAACGAAGACTTACCCAAATGGCACGTCCAAATCCTTCATGTAGTTTACGATATCCAAGATGGTGGCTTCATAGGTCTTGCCCTTTTCAGGGTTGTTACGATAGTAAGAACCTGACACATTAACAAAAAGTAAGACTTATTATGTATCTGAAGAAGTTTTCCCGAGAGGTAACAGAACAATGACAGATAGTGAAGATCGTATAGAAGACAATCACACTTCTATGGACATGTCAATTAGCAGTGTCGAATTTGAAGTACTTTCTGACAAAATCTGAAGCCATTGTAAGCAAATTCAGTTTCATGTCAACTCTTAGCTCTATAAAACAAAATTTTAAGAATAACTGTTGGTTTCAGTTTTGAGACTGGTATTAATCAGTCAATCAGTCATTTGCATGTCCCTTGGGGATTTGCCTCCCTAACAGCTCTCCTGTAGGCCTCTCGGTTGTAAGCGAGATGCCCTGTTGCTGATGCATAAATTCTGGTATTCACAGAAGAGATTTATTCTAGTACAAAAGGGTTGAGAGTCGTGAAAGTGAAGAGCCTAACGTAAAATAAACAGCAGTATGCGCACATGTCAACAGTGATCATAACCTGTGCATAGGGAAAATAAAACTAGAATTGAAAAGTCAACACAAGAAATCGGTACACAGAAAGATAAACAGCCACAACCTACAAGAAGAAAATACTAACAGTAATTTCAATCAGGAACTTGCCAATCATTCCAAAACACTCAGTAAAGTTGAGGAAATAGGTATAGATGAGTTATGGAATTCTTACAGCACAGCCATAATCACAGCAGCAAAAGTAAGCGCTGGACTGGAAAAACCAAATAGAAAAGCATGGATATCAGATAAAACATGGAAGTATATACATGAAAGACAAGCAGTCAAATTAGACATGTTGAATGCAAAAACAGATCATGAAAGAGATTTGGCAAAAGCAAAATACAAAGAAATAGACAAGAAAGTAAAAAGTTCAGCTAGAAGGGATAAAAGAGAATACATAGACAATATGGCGAAAGAGGCAGAAAAAGCAGCAAAAACAGGAGACAGCAAAACTTTATATAACATACAAAAGAGGCTAACAGGTACTATTACATCTAAAGAAAGACCAATCTTTAGCAAAACTGGAACACTATTAACATCAAATAAAGACCAAAAGCAAAGATGGGCTGAACACTTCCAAGAAATACTTAATCGACCACACCCAAAAGAATTGTTAAACCTTGAAACTGACTTACCAACCCCAATACTAAATGTTAACCTAGATGAAATTAAATTGCATGAAATAGAAACAGCAGTGAATTTAATGGCTAACAACAAAGCTGCAGGTGAAGATGAAATAACAGCCGAAATGCTAAAAGCTATCAATAGTGACAACATGAGACAACTACAGAGAATGTTTAACAAGATTTGGAAAGAAGAAAAGGTCCCTTCTAATTGGAAGAAAGGAATCATTGTTAAAATACCAAAAAATGGCAACCTTAGTGACTGTAACAACTGGAGAGGAGTAACCTTAATATCAGTTGTGTCAAAAGTATTTTACAAGGTCATTTTGAATAGACTCAAAGATATAGTGGATACTGCAATGAGAGAAGAACAAGCAGGATTTCGAAAAGGGAGAAGCTGTCTCGACCAGATCTTTACTCTCAGAATAATACTTGAAGAACATATTGAAAGCAGAAACCATTAATCTTATCTTATCTTATTTTGAAAAGGCATTTGATAGCATACACAGAGATTCATTATGGAGAATTTTATGTCTATATGGAATACCATCTAAACTTGTCAACATCATTAAGGACTTATACAATGGATATATTTGTGCAGTCAAGACAGAAGAAGGGATGAGTGAATGGTTCCAGATTGAAACAGGCATGAAGCAAGGATGTATACTGTCTCCTTTACTTTTTGGAATTACAATAGACTTCATAATGAAAAAATGCTGCACAGGTAACACAGGTATTGACTGGGTACATGGGACCCAACTAGAAGATCTTGATTTTGCTGATGACATAACTCTTATCAGTAATAATGTGAATTTCATGCAAGAAAAAACAGATAGCCTGTCTTCACTGGCTAGCAAAATAGGACTTGAAATTAACAAGAACAAAACAAAAATAATGAAAATTCCTCTCAATCAAAGTGGAAAAATACACATAGAAGGGACAGATATTGAAGAAGTCAATCAATTTGCATACCTTGGCAACTACATAGACTAGGATGGTGACACTAGAAAGGAAGTTAGGATCAGAATTGCAAAAGCAGCATCAGTCTTCAAGAATCTTGAGAACATATGGAATTCAAAAGTTATAAGCACAAAAACCAAGTTAAGACTATTCAATTCAAATGTAATATCCACCCTCATTTATGCAGGCGAAAGCTGGAAAACAACTAAAGAAAAAGAAGAGAAATTAGACTCTTTTGAAAACAAATGCCTAAGGAAAATACTTTGCATCAAGTGGAATGAATTCAAGAACAATGCAGAGATAAGACAGATGACTGAACAACAACCAGTCTCATGGGTGATCAGGAAAAGGAGATGGACATATGTTGATCACTTGATGAGAAGAAATGGTCAGAGAATCCCAAAACAAGCTATCAAGTGGAACACAACAGCCCGAAGAAAAAGAGGCAGACCGCGTGAAACTCTGAAGAGGACATTATTAAGAGAGGCCAAATTAACAGGCATAAAATCCTTTGATGAGGTTGAAAGACTCGCCGAAGACAGGAAAAATTGGCGAACTACTTTGCGAGCCCTATGTGACGTTTAACGGCACGGGAAGGATATAAGATATAAGATAAGAATGTAAGGGAAAAAAACCAGCGTAACATACGACACAAGAAGTCAGACACACTG
Source organism: Achatina immaculata (assembly GCA_009760885.1). Taxonomy (NCBI): domain Eukaryota; kingdom Metazoa; phylum Mollusca; class Gastropoda; order Stylommatophora; family Achatinidae; genus Lissachatina; species Lissachatina immaculata. The sequence continues at coordinate 260,964 of CM019708.1, read as the reverse complement.
ACAGGTACAAATTAAATTATACGAAGATGGGGTATTAATTATACATACAAATGTACAAATAAAACAACACCGACCGTTGTCTGTCCAGTAGCCCAGATACCGAACTGTGGGATCATTGTCTCTGCGGTCTGTAGACTTCTGGTAGAGTGTGGTCATATAGTTACCCCACGCTCGCACAGCCTGTACAGACATAGAGCGAGGGACGGGTCGAGCTTTTTTTTAAAGTGACTAAGATGACACTATTTAGAGGACTTTTAGAGGGAGGTGTATACAAATCTAAACTGGCAGTAATCCGGGAAGTTATGACATACGACTAAACAATCAGGACCTATAGAGAGTGGGCAACAGTTTCTAACTACACGAAAATTAGACAAGAAGAAAGAATACATTCGGGGAACAGTGGTATAAAGATAATGGATAAATGGGAGAAAAAATGTTTAAAATATGTTTTTATCTGAATGTGAAAGGAGATCTCGGTTTCGTGAACACTTCGTAGCACCAGCGAAAACTCTGAAGAATAAGTTTTATAATAATAGAACAATATAATGATGATAAAAGAAGAAATAGCAATATGAATAAAGTATATGAACAAAAAAAAAAAAGAGTTACAGAACAAAGTACAGCATGCGAAATCTTCATGATATAAATATATTTTACTGGGAAAACATGAGGATTGACAGAGACGATATTTAAATGTGAAAGAGAATGATTTCTTAAAGCTAACTTTGAATCTAAATGAAGGATGACCGAATTAAAAGTAAAAAGAAAAAAAAAACAAACAAATTAAAGAAAAAGGAAGCAACAATTACTAGTACACAGAAAGGAGATAACAAGCAGAAAATGTGCATGTAATTATTATAATGAAAAACTCCGTTTTAAATATTGCATAGAATCTTTAAAATTACCTGATTAATTCCTTGGTTGCTATAGTAAACAATGAAGTCCACGCTGTATCCACGAGGTACTGAATTCACAAATCCCATGATACCCCAGTTGATCTGTTGTGACGCGTCGATGTTATTGGACGCGGCCATGAACTGTGACATGGGGGATATGACAAGGGCGTTACTAGAGCTATCGAAGAGCACAAGAGGTCCCCCTTTTATTCCAGTTGCTATGTGCTGTGTGCTATTGAACCTAGTGGATACAACAGAACATGTATGTGTGTAAGCACATAATATCTTATATCCTTCCCATGCCGTTAAACGTCACATAGGGCTGAAAAGGTAGTTAGCCAATTTTTCCTGTCTTTGGCGAGTCTTTCAACCTCATCAAAGGATTTTATGCCTGTTAATTTGGCCTCTCTTACCAATGTCCTCTTTAGAGTTTCACGCGGTCTGCTTCTTTTTTCTTTGGCCTGTTGTCTTCCATTTTATAGCTTGTTTTGGGATTCTCTGATCGTTTCTTCTCATCACGTGACCAACATATGTCCATCTTCTTTTCCTGATTACCCATGAGACTGGTTGTTGTTCAGTCATCTGTCTTATCTCTGTATTGTTCTTAAATTCGTCCCACTTGATGCCGAGTATTTTCCTTAGGCATTTGTTTTCAAAAGAGTCTAATTTGTTGTCGGTTTCTTTAGTTGTTTTCCAGCTTTCACATCCATAAATGAGGGTGGATATTACATTTGAACTGAATAGTCTTAACTTGGTTTTTGTGCTTATAACTTTTGAATGCTTTATGTTCTCAAGATTATTGAAGATCAATGCTGCTTTTGCAATTCTAATTCTAACGTCCTTTCTGGTGTCACCATCTTGTCTATGTAGCTGCCAAGGTATGCAAATTGATTGACTTCTTCAATATCTGTTCCTTCTACGTGTATTTTCCCATTTTGATTAATGGGAATTTTCATTATTTTTTTGTCCTTGTTAATTTCAAGTCCTCTTTTGCTGACCAGTGAAGACAGGATATCTGTTTTTTCTTGCATAGACTTACTGATAAGAGTTATGTCATCAGCAAAATCAAGATCTTCTAGTTGGGTCCCATGTACCCAGTCAGTACCTTTGTTACCTGTGCAGCACACCTGTTTCAACCTGAAACCATTCACTCATCCCTTCTTCTGTCTTGACTGCACAAATATATCCGTTGTAGAAGTCCTTAATGATGTTGATAGTTTTAGATGGTATTTCCTACAGACTTAAAATTCTCCATAATGAATCTCTGTGTATGCTATCAAATGCCTTTTTAAAGCCTATGAAGTTCAGTATTAATGGTTTCTTCTTTTTGATATGTTCTTCAAGTATTATTCAAAATGACTTTACCGAAACTCGCAGAGCATATAATATATGTGCACCTGAATTAGTAATCAAGTACCAATATACAATTTCTGTCATGTATGTGTAAATATATGTACATTTCTACTTAATTTTGCATGTGTATGTATGTAAAAGAACATGTCTATATATGTGAATATTTATGTTTGAATATGTGTACGTAAAAGTATGCATACATGTATGCGTACAAATAATATGCATATATGTGAATAAACATAATATGGTGTTTTTATATACAAAGTTGGAATAAATTTAAAATTTCCTATTTCAGAATATAATATATGAAAGCAAAGTATTGGATGTTTGATCGGACTAAAAGGCTATATTAGTTGATAAATCATTTTAACCCAGAAGAGACTACTGCTTGAATTTTCATTATACTGTATAAATTAGGTGCTTTTAAAATATCACCTATCTTCTACACTCAATTTATTCGCTTAGCACGGTGATTCAGGCGTACCTTTAGTAGCAAAGCTCTAAAAATTATGATCGAATAAAATCATTGTGGAAGACGGCCATAAGAAAATCACACGCAAGACAGAAGTACTTAGCATCACATTTATAAGGTAAATTTATTACTATGAATCAGACCTGCTTTTTTTCAACCTCACCGGGCAGTCTTTCTTTACATTTATGTTGCTCGCTTAGTTTTGTGAATCAGAAATATTCTTCGTGACATTTTGTTTCACTGGAAAAATTAAGTGCTTTGCTATAGAAACTTTCAATGTTACAGAAAAACACTTCTGAACTATTTTCTGTTTACATGGACGTAAACATGGACTGGAATGTTTAGAATTTTATTAGATGCAGAACACTATCCAGCACTGCCAGGCTAAATAAGATGCAGGGAAACATCTTCCATTATGCAAGGAGTTTCGTTAACTTAAACTATAAATTGTATATCACAATGTTACGAGAAACATTTGTTTAAGAATCCATGACGACAGAAGTACTTGGCAGCACGTTGTATGATAAATGCGATTTCTTCGCGTTTTAGTTTTCACATCATTTACCGTCAATTTGATGTTCTGTGTTTGATTTTACTTCATTTCACTTAACCACACGTGCTTTCTCTGTATTTCCGTTATTTGTTATTATGAATCAGATGTGCTACCTTTTAATCAATTGTTTTTATTGTTAATCCTAGTATTTATTTTATCTACTTCGTATCGTGAACGAGATATATCTTTTAATGAAATTTCATTCCACTGGAAGAGTTAAGCGCTTCACTACCTAAACTTCCAGTGTCACATAAAAACTACTCTAAACTCGCTACTATTGTACATAATGACAAAATATCGGATTGGAATGTTTAAATTTTATGAGACACAGAATAGCAAAGAGCAGAAAATTCAAACTGCATAAAACAACACTGAAAATACTGAGATAAAACTTGAATGAATGCAAGTGCCATGAGAAAATCACACGCAAAGACAGAAGTACTTGGCAGCGTATTACAAGATAAATGTTAATTCTTGTATGTGGTAAAGACATGAAAAATGGCAAATGAAGATTCAGGATATAGTTCCTTTGCATTTCATTTGCATCTTTAATATTATGGGTTGGATATAGTGTCTTTGCGTTTCATTTCTTTGCTTAGTAATACAAATAAGATGCGAAGATTGGTCCATGGCTTTAAGATGCGACTATTTTCATTTTTTAAAAATGTCTTTCTAACTTCATAGTGCACAGTTTATGCTTTTCATTTCTTGCTATTATTGTTTATAGAACTGTGGTTTCTTTGTATTATTCACTGAGCATTGTTGTTGGATGTGAAATTGGTTAATGTATTCTGAATCGTGGGTATTTATTCGTTGAAAAATCTTCCTAACACTGTTGTGTACAGTTTATGTTTCAGATATCAATATTTCTTAAATCGGGACAGGTATTTTCTTGGGTGCTATCTACCCGGGCAGAGCCGGGTATCCCTGATAGTAATGAATAAAATAAATGATTACACTATATAATTTTGTATTTTATTTTACTCACAGTACCTGTACACCACTCTTTTATATGTGTATAATGTCGGTGTCTGGTGTTGGTGTTTGATGCTGGTGTCCGATGTTGGTGTCTGATGTTGGTGTCTGATGTTAGTGTCTGATGTTGGTGTCTGATGATTGCTTAAGTCGAAATATCACTCTGTAGCTTTGTTGTCAGAACATGCTATTATCAGAATCGTTAATATAGTATGCACATATGTATGAAGTATTGGCATATGTATCAGTCTCTTTGTTTGTCTGTCTTTCTACAAGTTCTTCTGGTCACTCACCTCCCTATGGACATACTGCTGTAGCCAACCATATGTCCTGCGTAGGACAAGTAGCCCAAGTCCACAACAGAATGTCCCACCATGAAGCTGGGAAACTTGCTGATCACGTCCTGAGCCGATTCGGCTGATGTGTTCACGGCATCACCCAAATATGTCTGATTGATGAAAAACTTATACATAAGAAATATAAACGCAAACGCGATGTGAACGGATACAATATATCATGAGAAATACGTTGTTAAATATGGCTTTCCTATGTTCTATGAACAAAAATAAACGAAGCTGCAGTTGTAAACTGCAGAAAGTGCCTACAATCTGGTTATCACAGTTTCTTAATTTTGGGGAAATTGATCGTTGATCGCTTTTTGTTTATTTACCTCTGCGATTTTCTGTTTGATCTCGCCTTAATTATAAACAGAGTTTTAATTTGCCTCAAACGTTATTTTGTGTGTGAGAGGAAAACACTTCTAGATGAGGTGCCTAAAGACGATGACTGGTTTGTTACGGATACAGGACCGACCTCAGCTAACAAAGGTTATTATACAGAAGGACCGTGAATGTTCGAGACTGTGCACAGGGAGCAGTTGAACTTTGGGTTCAAGATCTCATCCAGCATCACTGTGGGTCTTCCGACATGGTAATATATACAGATGGTTCAGTGACTCGGAACAGCAGAAGTGGTTGGGGTTTTGTTGCCTACCGAAATGGAAGAGTAGTGGCACAGGGTTCGGGAGACTTTGAAGTCAGCACATCAAGCTCTGAGGCTGTGTCGACGGCAGTAGAATGGTTAGTAGCCAGTGGTTAATGGTGTCAGTGTGACCGATTCACAGAGTGTGCTTCGTAAGAATGAGAAGAAATTGCTTCGAAAAGAATGGGTTCATCTGTTAAGCCAGTCACCTGTGACAAGCCTAACGTGGCTTTACTGTCCAGGCCACGCGGGAGTACATGGCAATGATGTGGCAGACAGACTTTCTGGACAGGGTAAAATAAATGGCAGACTGTCAGTGGACAAGGGGGACATTGCTATTAGGCGGACTGCGAGAAAATGAAGAGCGGGAATGGAAGAACGATGTAGCTGTGAGGAGACTGCTGGAGCTAGGAGAAATTAAAGGTGCTGGCAGGAAATCCGAACTGTGTGGCAGAAAACGCATCGTAAACAACCAACACTTGACAGGAACTATCAGCAAACATACTCTTGGATGGATGCTGCGGCTTGCGGTGGAGCATATATGGGGTTGTCCCGAATGCAGTGAAGCCGGAGTCTGACTTCTGAACTTTGAACTTTGAAGAAAAGAGTGTCCTTTCTGGGTTCCTGGAGTATTTAATTTTCCACCAAGAATGGTTAATATAACAGTCTGATATCAAGATAAATGTTTTTTTCCCTTTCTAGGTGTGTGTGTGTGTGTGTGTGTCCCTTCAGACTGATGGCATGATGTGGCCAACTAGCTTCTGATGTCGACAATGAAAGGATTCTAACGTCTGCAGTTGAAATGAAAATTAGCACCTCATTCCTCTCGGATGTGGCATAGGAAATGTGGTTATGTTAGTGACAACATCATTCTCTCCATACTCTAAACCAGTGGTTACCAACAAGTGGTCATCGGAGCATTATCAGGTGTTCCGTGGCTGCTTTATCGAACTGGTATTAAGAACACACACACACACACACAATTAAAAGTTCATGGTATTGCAGTATTACATACAAGGTGATGGTTCACAACTTCTACACATTTGGAAAAGTGATCCTTCAATGATAAAAGATCGGAAACTACTAGACCAACAGTTCCCAACTATTTTTTGCGCGACTCCAAATCAGCAATGGCATACGACCCAACCGTGACCCATGAATAATTTTTTAAAAAAATAATTAAATTAAAACGGAAAGCAGTTTCAATGAATGACTAGCAAATGTGGTTATCGTTACTCCTATATACATAAAGTAGTAGCATTTCCCTACATTCCTGTACATTTGTACTGTGATTTGTTATTATTTTTTATTAAAATATTTTTCTTCATCACTCCTTACGACCCTACCTCAACCACATCACGACCCCATCTCAAAGACCCCAAGATCCTACAGCAAGTCCCTTGCCACCCTGTCTCTGGCACCCCGCTATCCCCCTCGTAGAGAGCCTAACTCAAGCACCCCGCGACAATTCAAGCACGTAGAGAGCCTAACTCAAGCACCCCGTGACTCTACCTCAAGCACCCCGCGACTCTACCTCAAGCACCCGGCTACCCCGCGACTCTACCTCAAGCACCCATCGACCTTATTTTGGGTTGAGACCTGAGTCTGGGAACAAGTGCTGTGGATCAGTGCTTCTCAAAGTTTTTTTTTTCTCTTTCGGGCTGCCTCCCAGCCCATGTCCCTACAGTCCTCATACATACACAAATGCTCCCTGGAGCTTGAATATGTGTAAGAGTGCGAAATTTGATGGACAGAGAATGTAAGAATATCCTGTACGCCCTGTTATTCACTCCTTTTTTTTTCGTTGCATCTTTCTTATTTTGTGTTCTGTTAAAGTTTGTATCAATGTTATGTACACATGCTGCTATGGATCATATTTGTGCTGAGCCAGAGGTATACTTGTATCATGTTTAGGGTTACCATAGTTCTCATTTCTGCTGACGTGTCTACATTCTGGGAGTCAAAATTACTGTCTATATATATTTTTGTGAATTTCATATTTTGTGCACGTGTTTGCACGTCTTTTATTCACTCTAGTGGCGGTACACCGCGTAAAAATGGAGATTTTCGTTGTTGCTTAAAGCGTAGCGCAAAATTTAGAATTCAGAAGTTGGCTACCCAACCAGTTACCATCATCATCATCAGGTGCCGTGCTGACTGGCGTTGGCTATTACACCGGTAATCATTTCCACTTTCGATATCACGTTTCTAGCACCACGTTTCCGGCTCTGGTCTTCATTAGCAGCCATTTTAATTTTTCAGTCGTATGTGGACAGCGTTAGCTTATGTTTACAAAAGTTTACAGTGTTTACTGTTTATGGATAGTCTACAGTTTATACGCCAAGAAGCACCAAAGCAATCTATTTGCTTAAAGCAAGTTTACCATGTAAGAAGAAATAAACTGTTATTGATTACAACATAATATATAGGAAAATATTACTTATGTAAGGTTAAAAAAACCCAAAGAGCATCATTCATCGTGTAGCAAAGCTTCAAGAACTTGGTTTGAGGTTTATTAAGTCAAAAGGCTTCTGAAAGTTAAGATTCATTAGAATATAAGGTCTGTAGTTAGAACATTTTTTTCTGGACTTCATGCTTATCCCAGGGAACCGAATTTAGTGTGTGTGTTGTGGGGGGGGGGGGGTATCCTTATTATGGATTTCACATTATGATAATCCTAATCATGTCGCTGTGAACTATACTGTGTTTATATTGTACCTGACCTGGGTAAATATAGCCGCCTGGACGTAACTGTCAGTATACGTCTTAACTGTTGCGTTGACCTGGTATGTTCCTGCCTGGTAAGTGATGACTGTGGACGACCAGTAGCCGAACCGGTCTGAACCACTTCCCGTCGAGCTGGCAATGAGCTGTTCGTGTTGTACAAAAATCCAATTGAGGATATTAAAAGTGTGGGTCTTAGAACAAGCATGGAGATACTGTACCAATACTGATAAAACTATGGATACCTTTGCAAGAATAGAAAGACTTCAGTGCCATTAATATAATAGCAGGTAGGCCTAATTAGAATTATCTCTGTACATAACTCTATAAAACGATAATAGTATACAAATCTCTATACATGAAAAATGCAGGCCCTATTGTGGTTTACTCTTATTTACTCTTATCCATTAGGGACAGCACAGAGAATGGTGAGCTGGATAAAGTGATGGTCGGGAGCAACTCAGCTGTTAAAAGAAGTACTCAGTTCGTGCAATGAGCAGGCATCTCAAGGTACAAGCAAATTATAGTTGTCCATTCTAACAAATTATATCATAACATTAATCTCATGTGTATGGGGGGGGGGGGGGGTACGTCCGATTTCAAAGAGAGTGTCAAAGAAGAACTTATCAAATGATTTTGAAAGAGTTGCGATGTTATAGTTGGAAACAAGAACACTTTTAATACAGATAAGCAAACAGTTTTACACGCACACATTACATGCAGACACTGATTAAAAATCATGCGCACATTAAACGCAAACACGCAGACTTAAGAAACAGAGCACACCTTCAGAGTGTTGTCAGAGACAGAGTACGTCCTCCCGTCGCCCCTGAAGGCAGTGTCACCGCTAATCACCCACGTGATGTTATTGACAAGGATGCTGTAAGAGCCATTAGCTTCCACCTTCACCTGAAAAGCCGAACGTCTAGTACAGTCTGCAAATAGAAAGAGTGGCTTGCTGGTCGTGCACATATTTATTGTTCTTATTCTACAGAATCGAGAATTAAAGTGCCTGATCTCCGGACCTTTTTCTCTGTATAGCGAGAATATTCTAAGAACGATCATTACAGAACCAGGCATAAAAATTGGAGGATACAATATTAACAGCCTTCGGTATGCTGATGACACAGTACTGATAGCTGAGAACCAACAAGACCTGCAAAATCTCTTGGATAAAGTCGCCAAAGAAAGTGAACAGAAAGGCCTTACTTTGAACATCAAAAAGATAGAGACTATGGTTATATCTAAGAAACAGAATCCACCAACATGCAGTATAAAATTAAACGAACATAAATCAGGTGCAGAAATTCAAATACCTTGGAACAGTAATAACTTCAGATGTGAAATGCAGAACAGAAATTAGGAACAGAATAGGTCAAGCAAAGACTGCATTTCAGAGAATGAGAAACATATTAGCCAACACATCCTTATCAATGAATGTTAGAAAACGAGTCCTAAAATGCTATATTGAACCTATCTTGTTATATGGAAGTGAATCATGGACAATAGGCAAGTCTGCACAAAAATCATTGGAAGCAGCAGAAATGTGGTTTATTAGAAGAATGTTGCGAATCCCCTGGACAGCAAAAATAACTAATGACGAATGTATGAGAAGAGCTGGAGAGACAAAAAATCGTGTCAAAAAGATAAAGAGAGAGACAATGTACTTTCATAGGACATGCAATGAGAAGAGGGGGCATTGAAAATATTATAACAACAGGAAAAATAGAAGGAAGAAGATCAAGAGGAAGACCAAGAGAAATGATACTGGACAGTCTGACGGGATGGTGTGAGAGGAGATCACCAACTGAGCTGATGGCCTGCATGAAGGATCGGGTACTCTGGAGAAGCATAATAGCCAACGCCAGTCGGCACGGCACCTGATGATGATGATGATCACATCTTTTGAGTCGGAAGGGGAACTCTCTCATTTATAGGAACGTCACAATAAAATGTGCCACTGTGAACTGCAGTGAGATACTTCATGGCTGCTCCATTATGGCGAGGACAGTTCCAAGCTCTTTCGCCGAACAGCTGTGACAGACTTGCCACCAAGAGAGGCTACAAGGAGGTGAAAACGTTACGTGTCTGTGACCTAGTCTAAGTTATATTATGAAAAGCGGAATGTTAGAGTGGTTTGCGTGCTCAATTCTTAACCCTTTGAAAATAAGTTCGTTCGTTCGAGGTAGGCTGTTGCCGGCTAAAGCTTTCCAAATCTGACGTCTCAGTGATGTTATCAGATGTTCTAAGCGTGAAAAAGCCGAAACAAGCAACGAAACGAACAATTACTGTCGGAGCAAACCAGGAAAACGAAGCAAGACGAAAACTGCGAAAATTTAAACAGGTGAAAGTTTGAAGCGCTATAAGACATTACTCACCTACACAAGGAGCTCTGATTACAGTCTCAAATATAATAACAACAACTATTATCGCTGTTTTCATTGATGCATACATTTCGGCCACAGAAAAGAGGATATAATCTGTATATCTGTGTTCGTTGGTCTGGTTTGTCTCTCATGAAATGTTACTGCTATAATGTTATCTCTGAATCATTGTTTAGTGTCTTTTTCCCCTCAGGCCAAGATAATATGTGAATGTTTATGTTATCTGTGAGATGATACGGAAAGGACATTTTGTACTTGTTATTTTCAAGGACAGATAATCATATCACATCATTTTCAGTCATTCCCTCCCCTTCCCCCGGCACCATAACAACATACAAGTTCGTTCCTTTGTTCTCTCTCTCTCTCTCTCCCCTCTCCTCTCTCTTTCATAGCTTTACTTTCTTAGCATTCAATGTACGCTTGCAGAGCTGTTCTTGAATGTTTATCAATTTTATCTTTTTTATGTGTGAGAATGTATAACAGCTTCATCTTGTATTTTATCTGCCTATAGCATTAAATGTATGAGATACGAGGCTGTATGTAATAGTTTTCTGTTCATATTTGTAATTATGTAAGGCTGATAATAAACTGACGCCGAATGTTGGGTTCGAATGAAAGTATAAGAAATAAAAGAGCAAAATGCCAAATGGATCTACTTGCCCATTTTCTTTACCTTTTCAAAATAAAGTTTGTTCGTTCACTACCACTCATCCATGTTTATTGGAGAAAGCCTTCTGGCTGTAATGATAACAGGGTAGAAAAAAACTTTATTGCAAGTAGCAGAGAGTGTCATATTTCTGTGGCACTTTTATTAAACACACCAACAATCACAAAGAGAAAGAAGATAAATGTCACAGTGATTTTCCAGGGTTATTTCCCTTGTTTATCTACAGAGACTGATCTCCACTTGATCGATATGCTATTACAAACTACAAGGGCCATGGATGTGAAATCAGGCCCACGGGAAATTGTAAGGAAATTTTTTTTTTTGGGGGGGGGGGGGTGGGTTCTGGTTTTGTGTAAGATTTTTAAGATGGTTGGAGTCTTGGCTCTCGAAGTGAGCAGTTGTATTTTTGTTAACCATGACGTAACGCAGAGCGGTGAGAGGCAAAGCAGTGTCTCCTGTTTTTGTGTGTTTGTGTTGGAACAACTGGCCTCTAAGTTATTTGTTGCCAGTATATTTGTATTCTCTTGCGTCCCACCATTAATGTGAAATATCGAATGCCACCATCATGATACACTTGCACAGTTCCAGTATTAAACATTTGTTTGAATCGTAGAAGGATGTGTTCAGACTCCTGCTGCATGTAGTACCATTATGGACTTGTTAATAATCTGGGTTGCCTGTCGGAGCATATCCTACATCCATTGTCTTGTGTCCAAACTGTGACATGTTGTGTGTGAATCCAGTCATCAGTACTACATATGATGTCTACATATTGTCTTATCTTGATACCTTACTACAAACTTTAAAAGATTAATTGCATACAATAAATGGTGTAAGCAACAGATAATAGAGAGAATTAACCAGAAGAAATTTTGCCTATCAGATTTTAGTATACATTTTTTCATCCAAATTGTCACATGATTTCCGGTCAAAAGCCAGAAACATTTCTCACTGCCATAGCATAACATTTTTTTTCCAGCTGTTTTAACATTACTGTCTTCGTAGTTACTGTCCGCAGCCTTATGTCAGCAACTGTGCAGATGTTTGTGTGAATTCTTGTAGGAACTTATACATCTTTTTTCATGTTAGTTAAGTTTTGTAGTCAGCAACAGATTCTATTTACTTCTAACGATCTGTGACCAACTTCTGTATGACGCCCCAGCCATATAGTCCTGTACAAATTGATTCGTGCAGTTTTCTGTTGTTTTCCCTAATCTGTATCTTTACCTATTACCTTCATGTGGTCATCACTTTGCTGTTCTAGCAGTAGTCCTTGGGGTCTTTTCAGGATGCATCTGTAGCCCATTTCCAGAGTCTTTTTTCTTTATATATGTGTTTGCTTTTTTTTCCACTTCTAGTAGGTAAGCTTCTGCAGAAAATGTTCAGAAAATTTCTTGGACAGTGGTTGTATATGATGAGGATAATTTGGCCATTATCTTTTCATTAATGTTCCAGAATTCTAGGCCACACAGAAGTATGGAAAACATACAGATCTGGTCGTTCAGTTTGATTAAATTATTATAGTACAGGGTTTCGGTGGTGGTGGGGAAAGGGAGAAGCAATATACATCCAAATGTTTATCAGGTTATCAAAGAAAGCTGTTTTGGCTTTATGTTTATTTTTGTCTTTCCATCAGTTGTTTTTTTTTACTTGAAATTTGACTTGAAATTAACAAGGACAAAACAAAAATAATGAAACTTCCCATTAATCAAAATGGAAAAATACACGTAGAAGGGACAGATATTGAAGAAGTCAATCAGTTTGCATATCTCGGCAGTTACGTAGACCAGGATGGTGACACCAGAAAGGAAGTTAGAATTAGAATTGCAAAAGCAGCTTTGACCTTCAAGAATCTTGAGAACAAGGAATTCAAAAGTTATAAGCACAAAAACCAAGTTAAGATTATTCAATTCAAATGTGATATCCACACTCATTTAAGCATGCGAAAGCTGGAAATCAACTAAAGAAATAGACAAGAAATTAGACTCTTTTGAAAACAAATGCCTAAAGAAAATGCTTGGTATAAACTGGAGCAAATTCAAGAAGAACACAGAGATAAGACAGATGAGCAAACAACAACCTGTCTTATGGGTGATCAGAAAAAGAAGATGGACATATGTAGGCCATGTGATGAGAAGAAACAATTAGAGAATACCAAGACAAGCTATCAAGTGGAGCACTACAGGCCAAAGAAAAAGAGGTCGACCACGTGAAATTCTAAAGAGAACATTGTTAAGAGAAGCCAGTTTAGTAGGCGTAACACCCATTGATGAAGTTGAAAAACTTGCCGAGGACAGTAAAACTTGGCAAACAACTATGCGAGCCCTATGTGACGTTTAATGGCACGGGAGGGATGTAAGATGTTAGTTATTCTAGTGCATATAATGTTTTAGCATCATGCTTATTCACAACCACTTTCACTTTGTAAAACTTAATTAATATTTAGGGCGTTGTGCTACATTCCAAACAGCATAAAGTCCGCTCAATCAATCAAGTGCCGTGCTGCGTTGTGTAAGTGATCATTTCTCTCCACAACTCCCTGTATTTAGACTTGATTATGAGATCTGCTGGTGACTTTCTTCTTAGCCATACTGACAGTCCATCCAGTAACTTCTCTCTCTGTCTTCCTCTGTCTCTTTTTCTCTCAATTTTTCCAGTTGCCACAATATGTTCCAATTTTCCTCTTCTCAGAAAATGTCCTACAAATCTCGCTTGTCTGCCTCTGATCTGTGCTGTAATTTGCCTTTTAACTCCAGCCTCTCTTAAGACTTCTCCACTGGTTTTCTTGGCTGTCCATGGTACCTTCAACATCCTTCTTATGAACCACATTTCCATGGCCTCCATTTCTTGCTGTACTCTCTTACTCATGGATCATGCTTCACATTTCACTCATTCATTCATTCATACATTCATTTGCATGTCCCTTGTGGAACTTTGCCTCCCTAAAAGCACTCCTTTAGCCCTCTCAGTTGTGAACAAGATGGTCTGCTGCTGGTGCATCCATTTGCAGATCATCAACGATGTCTTGCAACCATTTTCACCTTGGTCTTCCTCTCTTTCTTTTTCGCATTATTTCCATAAGCTGAATTTTCCAACCCCTTCTATCCTTATTCTCTGTCACTAGAGGGTTTTGATAGCTTCTTTGTTTAGGCATCCTAAGCAAGATGTCTTGCCCTTTCAGTAATCTCTATTCATTCTGAACCTTCCCTTATCCACTCCCTCCATATATTGTTTTTCTCACTTATATTATCTGCATCATAGGGGCAGATTTGTTTAGGCCATAGTTATCCAATGGGAGCAAGTTGGGAATATCTGAGGCATAATACCTTGTTGTTTACCATCTGGCATCCTTTGTTATCATCCCATTATCTTATTTCTTAGCAAACTGCCTGCTTCCACTTTGTGCTTACTTACATCTATCTGGACACATTTTGTGCCCATCTTTCTTACAAGGATACCAAAATGTTAAGTTTTTAATTAATTTTTAATTTTGTGTTCTATTGTTTTTATATGTGGTCCTTGAAAAAGACTTTTGCCAAATATATTGGATAGTTGTATGTTCTTGGTTACACATGCTCATCTTACTTTCTGCCACTCTTGTTCCTATTCATTTTTTTCACGCTTTCTGTAAAACTGAACTATACACAACTGCCTCATACTTGTTACTAGAACCATTCTGACTACAATCATCATTTCTCTTCTCTCTCATCAAAAAACTATAAAACTATCTAGCACAGTGTGACAGTTACATTTTTTTTTATAAATGATCAAATGGTGATATGCAAATGAAAGCAACATGTTAAATCTAGGGCATTGTGACAAAAGCTTTTGGCAACGGATTATTTTAAATCAGTACAGAATTTTATGTTAAAATAAGAAAAGAACAGATACAGCAATAAATTTTGAATAGTACTGAAATATGGGATTAATATGTTAAAAAAAAACCAGGACATATTGACTGATTTAATTTTACACTTGTAAGATTATACATAAAGAAGTGGTCAGTCTGTAAAAGTGATGGTGGAGTGGTTCAGTTCAGGTCAGTAACGCTCTAGTCAGTGCAACTATATAAATAGGTACCTAGCTGTCCCAGAGACAGAAAAAAATGAGATACTGAGCACATCACCTTTTCTGCACTGACAGGTGAATGGAAGCATGGGGACTAACACCATTCCTGCCACATGCTCCAGTGACATTGAAAAGAAGTGCTTTTTTTTTTTTTTAAAGTTAATAAAAACTAAATAAACCAAATATCATACGTTTATTGCAGATAATTTCTGCTTATTGGAATATATTTAGAAAACAAAGTTGATAAAAGCTAAATAGATCAAATATCATAAGTTTATTGTAGATAATTTCTGCTTATTGGTATATATTTTGAAAACAAAGTTATTAAAAACTAAATAGAACATCATCTGTTTATTGTAGATACTTTCTGCTTATTGGAATATGACTATGAAATGTTAGTCTTCAAATGTCTCAGTAAACAGACACAGCCATGACAGCTTACAGCTGTGGGCAGACTTCATGCTACAGTACATGTACCACTGGGAATGCTGATGAGGGTACTTAGAGCTGGTGTAGAACTCTTGCTGTTATCACACACAACTGTCTTCAGTTCACTTTGGCTAGCAGCATAATAAGTAAAGGTCACAACTTCTTTTGCTTGTACCATTATCTGGACAAAGATGCCAACTCCAGTCTGTTGGATACTGTTGACCCTTAGATGTGACATAGGGACCCACTTGTCCAGCTCACCCAGGACAGCAAATGTCTCACTAGGAAGAGAAAAAAGTATCAGTGTGCAAAACTGACTAAGATAAAGAGGCAAAAAAAGAGTTTGGAGAAGAGAAGGAGAAAGATAAATAGTGAAAATGCAAAAAGGAAATCTGTTGCATTTTCATCACTTTAAATATTCTTAGTTATTCCTTCATAGCAAATCTACCATTGGTCTCACTGTATTTGCATCAGTACCTGTGTGAAGGGAATTTGATAAATAGTTTTGTGAAGAATATCTTTTTCTTTGTTTGCTTCTACCACCAAGACTGCACTGTGATCCTACTGAATTTACGCCTGTGGTCCTCGTTAGGTCCCGTGGTCTCTTGTGTGGTCCCTGAAAGGACCACACGAGATCCCCGAGAGGACCACAAGAGGTTCAGAGTATCGCAGGGCTTTAGCCTGTATTCTTGGTGGGTCTCTGAAGCGGATTGCGTGACACCGTGGTTTTCGTTGCACCAGTTTAGTCTAGAGTTGGACTTTCTCACCGGAAGACCTCGACGTGTTTAGGATATCAGCGTATCCCCGCCAGGTGAGAGGTGGTAGCCCACCCAGGCCAGAGTTGGACCTTCTCATCGGAAAACCTCGACGTGTTTTGAGATACCCGTGTATCACCGCCGGGTGAGAGGTGGTTGCCCATCTAGTCCAGAGTTGGACTTTCTGACTGGAAAACCTCAACGTGATTAGGATACGCAAACATCCCCGCCGGGTGAGAGGTGGTTGCCTATCTAGACTTCCCTGGTCCAGTGTCTCCGACTTCAGCATTTTGTGGTCGTGGCTGCTACCCTTCCTAGTTGTGACCAGGATGGAGCTTTTGTCCAGGAGGACAAATCCTTGCCACTAGTGACTTCCACCCCTGGGTTGAGCCGGTTTAGGCATATTAACCCAGTATGGGCGTGTTTGGGACGTGACCGACCTCTAGAGCAGAGGTACTGTGACATGCGTTGCCTTCAAGATTCACCCCTGGTGTGAGCCGGTTTAGGCATAATTCACCAGTATGGGTGTATATCAGGCGTGACCGACCTCTAGAGCGGAGGTGGCATGACATGTCTAGCCATCAAGTTTCATCCCTGGTGTGTGCCGGTTTAGGCAAATTTCACCAGTGTAGGTGTATTTCAGACGCGGCCGGCCTCTAGAGCAGAGGCGCGGTGGTATGTGTAGCTCTCGCAGCGATACTAATGGACATACCGATTAAATTTCACATTATCCTTTCCACCACATTTTGACGTCAACGCTGCACAGCAACCTTTATTTCTTTTCCGCATTTTCTTCCTTGACCAGGAGGAGCTACACTCCATGTGTGGCATTCGAAGAGTCTCACCAGCAGTGTCTTAACCTCTGGGACAAGCTGGTTCATGCTTTTCACCCGATATGACTGCACTCAGGACGTGGCCGACCTCCAGACCAGAGGTGCCATGATTTGACTGTTTCCTTCACTTTATCATTTCTACCACCTTTTCCGCAGTGATGCTGTGCAGCAACCCCATTTGCACTTTTCTTCATTGGCCGGGAGGAGCACCGCTCCACGCACGGCAGCTAAGAATCTCGCCAACAGCGGTAGATGAGCTACCAAACGTGCCACTCATCTACCCTAAATATCTGGTTTTCAGGCACCAGATATTCGCCCACGCACCTTCTCCTGTCAGGTTCAACAGTTCTGCCACGGGAAGGCCAGGAGCTGGACTTGACTGCCAGAGGCTGTTTGAGATGCACGGCGTTGGAGTGGAGATCGAATTCTCCACCCCACCTCCGGCAATAACAGTCCTTAAAACTTTGTGAAGAGTAAAATTAGTAAGAATTTTTCACCACGTTTATTTATTTGTGTAGCAGCAGGTATTATAAATAAAAGAAAAAAAAAGATGTAAGATGTAAGAACAAAACATATTCATGGAGCCATACAAAAATAATGAGGCAGTTTGCAAACAGGAATCAATATTATCATTTCTTTCTTTTAGAACACTTACATCTTACATCCTTCCAGTGCCATTAGACATCACATAGGGCTTGCATGATAGTTCACCAAGTTTTCCTGTTTTCAGTGAGTTTTTCAACCTCATTAAGGGATTTTATGTCCACTAATTTGGCCTCTCTTACCAATGTCCTCTTTAGAGTTTCATGTGGTCTACCTCTTTTTCTTTGGCATGTTGTGCTCCACTTGATATTGTGTCTTGGTATTCTCTGATTGTTTCTTCTCATCACATGGCCTACATATGTCCATCTTCTTTTTCTGATCACCCATAAGACAAGTTGTTGTTTGCTCATCTGTTTTATCTGTGGACTGTTCTTGAATTCGTTCCAATTTATACCAGGTATTTTCCTTAGGTATTTGTTTTCAAAAGAGTCTAATTTCTTGTCTATTTCTTTAGTTGATTTCCAGCTTTCACATGCATAAATGAGGGTGTATATCACATTTGAATTAAATAATCTTAACTTGATTTTTTTGCTTATAACTTTTGAATTCCTTATGTTGTCAAGATTTTTAAGGACAATGCTGCTTTTGCAATTCTAATTCTAACTTCCTTCCTGGTGTCACCATCCTGGTCTAAGTAGCTGCCAGGGTATGCAAATTGGTTTACTTCATCAACAACATTCTTCTACATATATTTTTCCTTCTTGATTAATGAGAAGTTTCATTATTTTTGTTTTGTCTTTGTTAATTTCAAGACCTATTTTGCTAGCCATAACAGGGAATCTGTTTTTTCCTGCATCAATTTCACACTGTCACTGATAAGAGTTATGTCATCTGCAAAATCAAAGATCTTCTATTTGGTCACATGTACCTGATAAATGCCGGTTTTACCTGTACAGCATCTTTTCATTATGAAGTCTATGGCAATTCCGAAAAGCAATGGAGATAATATACATCCTTGTTTCACGCCTGTTTCAATCTGGAACCATTCACTCATTCCTTCATCTGTCTTGACTGCACAAACATATCCTTTGTAGAGATGTCTAATGATGTTGACAATTTTAGATGGTATTCCATATAAAATTTGAGATGGTATTCCATTTAGAACACAACTGGGATCTAAATCCTCTTGGATTATTATCATCTTCTTAGTTAACACATGAATGCACACTGTCAGACACAATTCACAGCTAAGAGCTTTTGTTTTTAAACTATTTTTATCCATGTTTATTTGTTGTATATCATTCATGTGAATTTATATTTGATCTTCTTTCCATTTTTCTTTGCCCTGTATGTTTTTGAATGATTAAGCATAAACTGAACATAAAAACTGTATGCTCGTTAATTAATAAAGCTGTTCCTACTTTTCTTTTTAAATAGTTTTAATACCCTCTCAGTAAAGCATCTTTTTCTCTTGCTTTTCTATAAACCCATGCAACTCCTAAAGAGGAGAATAAAAAAGGTAATTTTACTTGACAGTACTGTTGCTACTGTATAAAGAATCAGTTTGTTAAGCCTTACAGATATTGTTTTTGTTCTTAATTACTGTGTACTTACCCAGAATCAAGCTTCAGTAGAGTACTTGTGTAGTAGAGACAGAAATCTTTAATAGAGCACTCTTTGCTTAATTTAATTGGCTTGTCATTGGAAAACTGGAACAGTTTTTTGGGGTTTTTTGCAGAGAAGGCCAGACTGGTTGGAAACTGTTAATGCAGAACAAAATGTTTAGAAACAACAACTTTGCCATAGACAGAACATAACATTGATTCTGATAACAATATTGTATTGATATCTTGAAATACTGTCACTTGTAGTAATGATGGTACTGACAAAATGATAGTACAGAAAAACTAACCTGTGTAGTTGGCCATGCACTGGCTGGTGTTAGGGAGTAATCATTGCTAAGATCTGCAGCGACCACAATACCAAAGAAGATTCCTGAACAAACAGTGTAGGTTGTGTACACCTCCCCATCAGGGCCTGCATATGGTGATTTGAAAGCAGCCTGTGAGTGCAAAAAATGAGACGCTGGATACTGAAAAAAGACTGACTTTATTTTCTTTTTCCTCCTTCATTTGAAAACTGAAGCTTTCCTTGTTTTTGTTCTAAAAAATGTCTCCAGCATTAAAAATACTAGTAAGCATTTATAAAGTTTCAGTGAATTATGATCGTCTTTGAAGACTGTGAGAAGGCAAACTGAAATGTAGATCAAATTTGATGAAAGTGAATTTCAGCAAATTTTAGCGATTGAAGGTTTTTTAAAACTTGAACTCAGTCAGTCATTTGCATGTCCCTTGCAGAACTTTGCCTCCCAAACAGCTCTCCTGTAAGCCTCTCGGTTGTAAGCAAGATGTCCTGCTGCTGATGCATCCATATGCAGATTATCAATCTTGTCTTGCAGCCATCTTCGCCTTGGTCTTCCTCTCTTTCTTTTTCCCATTATGTACCCTTCCAAGACTATCTTCCCTAGATTATCATGATGTTTAACTGTCCAAAATATTTAAGTTTTCTCTGTTTTATCCTCTTTACTAGCCAGCCATCTTCAATACTGAACTAGTACTTGGAAAATTTTATTTCAGATTATGAGTTATACACATCTTAGAGGAAAAATAAAAATTATGTTTTTATTTTGTCTCTCATCATTTGTGATGACTTACAGCTGGTCTCTTAATCTCAAATTACATATACTAAACTGTAGTTCTCAGGGAAGACTTTGGCTATGATTTTAGAATGTACAAGAATTTATGAGTTTCATAGTTTGTTTTTTTTTCTAATGGATCTCTGAGAGACAGTAGCTGATCCCTTCTATTTTATTTCCTTTCTTGTAAGTTTTAGTTATGAGATATCAGATTTTTTTTTTACAGTATTTCATTCCCATATTGCTCTCACCTCTGCAGAGAATTTATCTACTGTTCTATGGACCACATCTAGACAGATCATCTCAGCAAATGTTTATGTTAATGAAATGTCTTTCTTTAACAAAATGAAATTTTTCCTACTCTTTTTATTTGGTCATCAATTGCTGTCGCTGGTTTAGCTGGTTTTAGGATGAGGCCGTCTGCATCACAACATCTGCAATAGAGAGAATATCCACATTTTTAATCCTGCAAAAATAACATTGTTGTGTTGTTTGCATAATCATTGACTACTTTTCAGTTATTGCACAAGTGCATTTTGTTCATTACAATTCAGGAATAACTGTTTAAAATCATTCTTTTGACTGGTTGGTGGCATTAGTCTTGTTGCTGTGAAAGTCTAATAGTAAACTATCACCTAATATTTTAGTATTTTATTTTTTGTGGGAGTCTGTAATGGTAAACTAGTTCCTAGTATTTTAATCTTGTTACTGTGGGAGTCTGTAATAGTAAACTAGTACAAGTGGTTTGTCTGGCTAGAAAATGTGCTCAGCATTGTACATATAATTTGTTTTGTTAAAAACAATTCTCAGATCTTGACAAACAAAAATGGCCTTCCATCTGCTTGAAAAGACTTTCATGGTTTGATTTCTTGCTGCATACACACATACAATCGTCATCATCATTTCATGCAGTCTCTGCATGGAAGGTTGGCTGGAGTGAATCTCCACTTTGCTCTGTTTCTTGTCTTTGTAGAACACTTAGCTAAGCTTGTCCCTGTCCATCTTTTGATGTTGTCCACCCATCTATATCTCTGTCATCCTCTTGTTCTAGAATTTCCCTTTGATCTTGCCTTCAAGAAGCATCTTCATTATGGTATTGTGCCTCTTGACATGCCCAAAGTATCTTAGCTGTCTTGATTTTATTATTTTCAATATTTATCTTTTCTCTTTTAGTTGATTTAGCACTTCGTTCTTTCTTTTCTTTTCTGTCTATGGGATACGCCCTACTCTTTTGTATTCACACACCTACACTACCCTTTACACACATACCAGGTACTGGTAAATGGAAGATTTCTAAAAGTGAGTTATTTTTAGTATGTATTTTCGGAATCGAAAAAACAGAACTTGAGAGAGATATGAAATCTTTTCCTATTTAGTTTTTTAAGTTAACCTGATTTAGATCTAACATCTTTCTAACTTCATTGGAAATTTGGTATTACTCAAATGTTATTTTTTAATATTTCTTGTCTTCTTCTGTTTTCTGAGTGAAACATAGAAATGTAATATATGAGCTGATAATTAATATGAATTAACAATTATTTCAGCATGTAATTAATAAGAATTTTTATTTTTATAAAATTAGCCATTTGCCTAAGAAAACTGTTGACCTATAACTGGAAATGCCAAATTTCATATGTTTAAAAATCTGTGACATAGTATTATAAAGTTACATTTTACATGTATGTGCAAATCTTACATCTTACATTCTTTCCATGTCATTAAACATCACATAGGGCCCACATTGTAGTTTGCCATGTTCTTCTGTTTTCTGCAAGTTTTTCAACTTCATCAAGTGATCTTAAGCTTACTAATTTAGCCTTTCTCAGCAATGTTCTCTGTTGAGTTTCATGTGATCAACCTCTTTTTCTTTGTACTGTTGCATCCCATTTTATATACATATATATAAAAAATGTGGAAATATATAAATAAATACACCTATTTGCATTCATTCATTTATTCATTTGCATGTCCCTTGCGGAACTTTGCCTCCCTGACAGCACCCCTGTAGGCCTCTCGGTTGTGAGCAAGATGGCCTGCTGCTGATCCATCCATTTGCAGATCCTCAATGATGTCTTGCAGCCATCTTCGCCTTGGTCTTCCTCTCTTTCTTTTTCCCATTATGCATCCTTCCAAGACAGTCTTCTCTAGATTATCATGACGTTTAATGTGTCCAAAATATTTAAGTTTTCTCTGTTTAATCCTCTTTACTAGCCAGCCTTCTTCAATATTAAGTTCTTGTAGTATAGATATATTTGTTCTTTTTTGTGTCCATGATATTTGAAGAACTCTTCTGTAGCATTTACATTCAAAGGCATTTATGCATTTCTCAGCTGTTTTGTTAAGTGTCCAGGTCTCACAGGTATATGTTACGATGGGAAAGATTCATGCCCTTAAAAATCTTATTTCTGTGGTTCTGCCTGCTCCTCTCCACAGATTCTTTAGTTGTTTTACTTTCTGAAGAGTGACAGATGTCCTCCTTTTAATTTCCCTCATTGTATCTCCACTACTAGTTAGTAGTGATCCAACATATTCAAAACTCTCCACTTCTTCCAGTTTTTCCTCATTGATACATATTTCAGCTGCCTTGTTTGTTTTGTCAGTTGTCATCAATTTAGTTTTCTTTGCATTAAGATAGAGGTTTTGCTCTTCGCTGTTCTTACGGACTGACATAATTAGTTTTTCCATTCCCTATTTGCATATATATATATATATGCAAATAGGTGTATTTATTTATATTTTTTACTATATCATTGTTAATATCCTTATTATAAGCAAAAAAGATTTTGAATTATGTCTTACCTCATGAGGAGACTTTTGTTAATGTAACCAATCTCATCTCCAGGCCCCACAGGTCCAGTGCTGAGAGTGGAAATCAGGGCTTGCAGTCGTGTGTGAGGTTCTGTTAGATCTGGTTGATTTTGAATAATGATTTATTGTATTAGGTTCTGTTAGATCTGGTTGATTTTGAATAATGATTTATTGTATTAGGTTCTGTTAGATCTGGTTGATTTTGAATAATGATTTATTGTATTAGGTTCTGTTAGATCTGGTTGATTTTGAATAATGATTTATTGTATTAGGTTCTGTTAGATCTGGTTGATTTTGTATAATGATTTATTGTATTAGGTTCTGTTAGATCTGGTTGATTTTGAATAGTGATTTATTGTATCAGGTTCTGTTAGATCTGGTTGATTTTGAATAATGATTTATTGTATTAGGTTCTGTTAGATCTGGTTGATTTTGAATAATGATTTATTGTATCAGGTTCTGTTAGATCTGGTTGATTTTGAATAATGATTTATTGTATTAGGTTCTGTTAGATCTGGTTGATTTTGCATAATAATTTATTGTATTAGGTTCTGTTAGATCTATGTGATTTTACATAATGATTTATTGTATTGAGTTCTGTTAGATCTGGTTGATTTTGCATAATGATTTATTGTATTAGGTTCTGTTAGATCTGTTTGATTTTGTATAATGATTTATTGCATTAGGTTCTGTTAGATCTGGTTGATTTTACATAATGATTTATTGCATTAGGTTCTGTTAGATCTGTTTGATTTAACATAATGATTTATCTTAAGTTGAGACAGGAAGAGAAAAGAAAGAAGAAGACAGCTGGAGAGAATCTGATCTGATAAAGAATGTGAGAAAGTGTGAAAGAAAGAAACACACAAAGAAGTAGTTTCATAAATTAAAAATGTAAGAAAATCTAGGGAGGAAAGATGAAAAGAAAATAAAACAAAATGAAAGAAAATATAATACACAAGCAAAAGAAGAAAGCAAACAAGGAAGAAAAAAAGGAAAGTGAAAAAAAAAAGGTCACATAGACAAAATTAGAAAATGAAAAACTGAACAAAGAAAAAGAGAAAAAGAGAGAGAGAGAGAGAGAGAGAGAGAGAGAAAAGATAGCCTAAAAATTTTAAAAAGCCTGTGTATCTCCAAATTATTCAATACTTTGTTTCTTATGTAAGATACAAGATTGTTATAAAAGTAAAATGCTAAGTTTTGTGAAAGGAAAATAAAGATGTATGCCAGTAACTGTAAGTATTTCCAGGCTGTTTCTCGCTGGTCCAAAATGTATCCTTGAACGGAGCAATATTCAGGGAATCAGAGAACAGTGAAGTTATTCCTATGTTCCACTGCCGATTTCCAGGCTGATAATCTCTGCTTACTCGAGCCTGAAAAATATATATATATACTCCTTAAAATGGAGTTCATCTGAAATATTGATTATGGTTGCTCAGTCTTTCAGTCATTTATTTCTTGTATAATCATTGCCATTTGTAAAACTGTAGCATACACTATGTAATTTATCACATATCACCAGTTTCAT
The DNA here is from genome assembly GCA_009760885.1 of Achatina immaculata. Taxonomy (NCBI): domain Eukaryota; kingdom Metazoa; phylum Mollusca; class Gastropoda; order Stylommatophora; family Achatinidae; genus Lissachatina; species Lissachatina immaculata. The sequence goes on along the minus strand of CM019708.1, from coordinate 236,300 downwards.
TGCTGCTATCATTATGTTCATTTCTCACAACAGTGGTGACTGGTAATTATGAAAATGGTAGACACAAATTTGATAATGGATGAACATAAACTCACTTGTGTAACAACAGGAATTTCTAGAGCTTGCAGCATGTGTCTGCTGTATGATGTACAATACTGGATGCTGATTGTGCCAAACTGCTCTGCTCCCTTACCCATCTGCTGCAGCCATCGCTGGGCCATAAAAAGGTCATTCAACATCACGGCATTATCATCAGTTTCTCTGTTCAGCCAGTCCTAAAATGCAGTCACAGAAATTGTTTTGTCAAGTCTGAGTATATATTTACAAAGCAGCATCATAAAGCTCCTGGACTGAACCTGAAAAATGTACAGGCTTATCTTATTTAAATTTGATCACTATCCCTTTGAAATGGTCCCCTTGAGAATGCACAAAATGATGCCAGCATCTCTTTCATGTCTCAAAAGCACCATTGAAGTTCTTTTCTTCAAGGCCAGACTCCATAACTGATCCCAGCATGTGAAAGAGCAGATGGATTGTTCAGCAATGGTCTTGGTGGATGAGTTCACAAAATGTTTCCACATTTTATGGCATTTTGCCTAATGCTTGTTATCTTGAACAAACACTTGACTAATTCTGAAAAATGCATGCTACTCAGAAACCTGTGTTCAACTCAGAAAATGTTTATTAAAAGCATAAAGAAGCATTTTGACAGTCTCTGTAACACATCTGCCAAACCTCACACAAAATTTGATGCAGGCACATTGTGCAAATCACAATGATCACAGAACAGTTCTAACACAAAAAGTCACAATACTACAAGTACGGATTGAACATGTTCAGATAGCACAACACCAAGTGGCAGACTGTTTGGAAATAATGACCATCTGTATCCCGTATGTTTTTATGTAACAGTACAATCATGGTCAAGTATGGTTTGGGAACTTCCATAAGTCACCCTGTGTAATTACAGTTGGAAATCCAGATAATTCAAATATCTTTTAAAAAAAGCATTTGATAGCGTACAAAGAGATTCATTGTGGAGAATTTTAAGACTGTATAGAATACCATCTAAAATTGTCAACATCATTAGACATCTCTACAATGGATATGTTTGTGCAGTCAAGACAGAAGAAGGAATGAGTGAATGGTTTCAGATTGAAACAAGCATGAAACAAGGATGTATATTATCTCCATTGCTTTTTAGAATTGCCATAGACTTTATAATGAACAGATGCTGTACAGGTAAAACCAGCATTAATTGGGTACACGTGACCAAATAGAAGATCTTGATTTTGCAGATGACATAACTCTTATCAGTGACAATGTAAAATTGATGCAGGAAAAAACAGATTCCCTGTCTTCCTTGGCTTGCAAAATAGGTCTTGAAATTAACAAAGACAAAACAAAAATAATGAAACTTCTCATTAATCAAGAAGGAAAAATATATGTAGAAGGAACAGTTGATGAAGTAAACCAATTTGCATACCCTGGCAGCTACTTAGACCAGGATGGTGACACTAGGAAGGAAGTTAGAATTAGAATTGCAAAAGCAGCATTGTCCTTCAAAAATCTTGACAACATAAGAATTCAAAAGTTATAAGCACAAAAACCAAGTTAAGATTATTCAATTCAAATGTGATATCCACCCTCATTTATGCATGTGAAAGCTGGAAATCAACTAAAGAAATAGACAAGAAATTAGACTCTTTTGAAAACAAATGCCTCGGGAAAATACTTGGTATAAAGTGGAGCAAATTCAAGAACAACACAGAGATAAGATAGGTGAGCAAACAACAACCTGTCTCATGGGTGATCAGAAAAGGAAGATGGACATATGTAGGGCATGTGATGAGAAGAAACAATCAGAGAATACCAAAACAAGCTATCAAGTGGAGCACAACAGGCCAAAGATAAAGATGTCGACTATGTGAAACTCTAAAAAGGAAATTGTTAAGAGAAGCCAGTTTAGTGGGCATAACATCCCTTGATGAAGTTGAAAGACTCGCTGAGAACAGGAAAACTTGCAAACAACTATGCAAGCCCTATGTGACTTTTAATGGCATGGGAAGGATGTAAGATGTATAGTTGCAGCCATCTTTTCTTAGATGAAAACATTAGGCAGAAAGGCAGTTTAAGAAAGACTGCACAGATCAACAGATGACTAGCAAGAAAAGCAATGATTCTTATTTATCAGATCTTTGTGACTGTCACTGACATACATGCATCTGAGTCATGACAGTGTATTCAAGAGATCAAGAAAACTTACCAGTTTCAAAATTTGCTTTTTTTAGGGTTGTTGTTCAGTTAAAAATTTAATTGTGATTAATTGCATGATTAAAATTTTTCATTACAAATTAACTGCATACTGATCAAAATTTTGCATATTTCTTCCATGCATATTGTTTTATAAATCTGAAATAGCTCAGTGCTACTTTCTAATATAAAATAGTTGAAGTGAAGTACCACTGACCTGCCAGTTTGTTTTATAAAAATTTTATTTAAAAAATATATATATTTGAATGAACAGTAAACTGTTAAAGTAATTTTTTCAACCACATCATTATGTAATAATGCTCTCTTTAAAAGGATATGAAGATGAGAAATAACTGATTCTCTGACTGTTAAATTATATACTCAGCCAAATTGTTTCAACAGACCACTTACCCAGGTCAGTACGAGGGATACTTTTTCTTCTTTTAACAACAAATCCAGATTTAGAAAATGAACATTCACAAGGGACAGCTGTAACTGGGGATGCTAAATATTTTCTAACTTAGCCAGAACTTGGTATTTGTTCTCCTGCAGGTTCCACCAGTGTAATGGATTCAAGTTGGTGTCAATTTGTTACTCAAGTCTGTATCACTCAGTAACTGGAGAGAGGTTTTGGTGGCTCATCTTCAGAGTCTAATTATAATTCTTGCATTCACATTTTCTTTCATGATTGTTTTAATGGTGTGTGTTATCAAGTTGTTAATGTTATCAAGTTGTTAATGTTATTAAGTTGTTAATGTTATCAAGTTGTTAATGTTATCAAATTGTTAATGTTATTAAGTTGTTAATGTTATTAAGTTGTCTAGAATTTGCCAGAACAACTTGCAGCTCCTGCCAGCCTTGATTCTTTTGTCTTTTCACAAACATTTAAGATTTTGAGATGAGGGCTCCAGCATAGTCACAGCTCTCAATTATGACAAAGACTGATTTCCACTTGCAACATGAACAATATAGGTCTTCATCAGTGACAATGTTAATTGGTCAGTTATTCTCGACAACCCATCTTGTGATGGCATTAGCGATATTGTAGTATTTCCCTTGATTCATTGGTCTTGCCATTTCCTGAAGTTCAAACACTTGGTCACAGCCCAATTCAATGTTAGTGGACAATGTGCCCAATGTTGATGGCTCTAGTGAGCAAAAGAAGGATGCTTTGTTTCGCAGGTCGTAATTCTTGGATGAACTGCTAACACTTATTTTTAATGCAACATTTGCACACTACAAAGTCACTAGTTTTAATGATAAACTTTTCCATTCAAAACCATTTTTTCTACTTTTTGCTTCCATTTCTGTTTGTCTCAAACAGGACAGACATCAGAACCTATTACAGCATATTTGATGTATCATTCCTATAACAGATACTCATTTTCAGTTATTCATAAACCTTCACTCATTTCAAAAACAGCGTCTGTAAACATCTAGTCTTGATATGTCCTCTCCTACACTAGCAAAAAGTTTAGAAGGTGCATCTTAGATTAGCCCATACTCAAGATGTCATGTGTCTGATCTGAATAACTAATCTGCTGACATTAGGGCATCACAGAGTATTCCCCAGGGTCTTCCCACTGGCCTGAGTACCATGAAGATGTGATATGTCTATCTTTCAAAAGATTAAAATCTTCCCACAGATAACAGATTCACATTATTATCTACTGGCTACTCGCTATATATGAGATTTCTGGCCTTCAATAAATTTGCTGTGTATTGCAATTTTAGATGAGAATCTGGAAAATGGATTACTTTGGTCACTGTTTTTCAAGGCTCATTGCACCTGCATTCTGTAATTAATGCATTTAGGTGCTGCATTAAAAAAATTTAACTGCATACATTTTTAATGCATCAAACACACATGTTAATGACAATTAATTAGTAGCCATACCTTTTATTTTTGTACAATAATGAATATTGAATGACAGGACAAAGTAATGAACTCTAATTTGTGACAGTGAGCTGAACATCCAGACATGATGACAAAGCTCAGCAGCAGCAGCAGCAGCAGCAGCAGGTTAAGATGTCTGGTGCACAGAAAAGAAGGTTTATATAGGTCACAAAAAGTAGCTGATGAATTTGTCTGAGTTACTCTGAACATAAATAAGAGTGAAATTATTCAAACCTAAATAAAAATTGAGATTTTTCTTTAGATCCAAATACCTGTTCATATAGAATGAACTTGCCCCAGTTTTGTGTTGTATTGAATAAATATGGCCAGAATTTCTGGAAAAAAAAAATATAATAAAAAAACATAAGTTTGCACTGAAATGATTGTGATATATTTTATAATCATGAAATTAAAACAATTAATTGTACAGTCATCTTTTGTTTAGGTATTACAACAATAAAGTTAATATCACATTTTTACAAAGGTCTTGCTTGAATATCAAAGGAAATTGTTTGCCCACTTCTAAATCTATTTGAATTTTGTATGCTTAGTTCAACATGTAAACATGGATGAGTTATTTAGAGTACAAGCAACACATTTTTTTACACATGCAGGTGTATTCATAGTAAGTTTGTGAGATATAAAATTATTGCTTCCTTTTGTATCTTACCAGAAAATATGCCTTAAATGCAGTTACTTGTTGTAGCAACAGACAGCTCTGTAGGCTGATTTTCCTTTTCTGTTGCTAAATTTATCTGAGATCAGTTGTTCTGAATACACAAAAATGGCAAATGCAACATGTGGCATTCTGCATCGCACATTTTCTCTCATTTTCAAATTATTTTTTTTTTTATTTCTCTGGATCTCTTTTCATGTAATCTGATTTGTTGCTTTTGATTTCTTTTAAATCAAGCAGAAGAGTTGTTAATATTAATAAATAAATATATCCAGTTATGCAGTTGAAATTCTAATGACAAACTGAAACAATACAAGCAACACAAAAAAAGCAGTGTCATTTTGTGCAAACCCCCCCCCCCACAAAAAAAAAAACACTGCCAATTGATTTGGTTAAAAAAAATGCTGAAAGCAAAACACTTCATTTTACACTATCATCAGGCACTGCGAGTCCGGACACAGAATCACGTATAAAGTTGAATGGTCCACCATTGTACTTTGCGTATGTTGTATCTCCATCCCTAAAAAGAAATAGTATAAGGTGAAGAGTTACACTAAACCAACATGTCATTTCTAGGTCCATCTTATCTAGTCCATATATATAATGCGTAGGCATTCACACCATTATGTAAAACAAATAGTTGAGTACTACACAAGGAGCGTTGATTCTAGTTAAAAATAAAGAGAAAGCTACTCCACACTCCCCTCCCCACTCACACATACAAATATGCACACAAACATGAAAAAATATGGTGATTCAGTTTCTGAAAGACATATTTTATTGTGCATTGTTCACCACAATCTTACCAAAATTTGTTGTGACAGCCAATAGGAAGCTTGGTCTTTTCATAAAGATACCTACAGAAGATATATGCAACGATGCATGAAACAAGAAATTAATGAAGAGGAAAAACGAAATCAGAGTGAAAGAGAATTATGGATACTTATATGATAAAATATAAAAGAGGACAGAAAAAAATAGTTAAAATAACAATGTATGGAAAAGAAGAAGATATAGACATTAAAATATATCATGAGATACATCACAAAATTGTGAAACACAAAAGAAATGGTGAAGATAAAAGAAGATATGCTGACATAATTTTGTTTATTTCTTAAGAATTTAATCAAATGATCTTCACCTGAACCCATCAGGAAAGATGTTGCTTTGTGGTTCCCAAGTTTTAGTCCCTTGTTGTTCACCCTTAAGATACCACCAGGAGTCAAACTGCAGGTACCTGTATGATAGCAGACACTTTACCAGGATTAAAAAGGTGAAAATCAGCTCTGTCTTTGTGTCTGTCATAGTCACTGAGGGGTACAAGCAAGTAAAGGCATGAAGGAAATCATTTCTTAGAAAAGAATGAAGTATTTTGGACATACAAGAAAATCATAACACCACGCAAACCATTGTCTGGATTTAGTGTATTGTTTAACAAAATATTTTAATGATTTGATCACATAAAGGCAACTGAAATGATTGAAAATACCAAAGATAGCACTAAATGAAGAATCATTGCACACCAAAGTCTAACAGCACAGAACATAAAAAATGAATAAACAATCATTTTCATTAATTGTATTTTATTTTATCACACCTAGAAAATAGAGTACAGTAAATAAAATATGAGCATAAAATGATAATTAAAGAAACTAATAAAATGGTTGAGAAAAAGATTGAAAATTGGCAGTACAATAGATAACAATGAAGGTATAAAAAAAAGAGTTTGAAGAAAATTTACAGATCATATCATGGTGAAGTACCCTAATAAATTTATTAACATTTTTAATCATTAAAAATTATTTCCATCACTATTCAATATTTTTATGACACATTTAAGATCTTTCTCAATGTACCTGTTTTCCAATTTAACCACTAGCACTGCATTATTTATGACTGAGCTTGTCATCTTGTCTGTTATAAAAATGAAAATGAATAATTCTGGCTTTTTTTCAATACAAGAACATGGCAGGGTCAAATATTTCCTCACAAAAAACTTGTGAAGTATAACATTTCTGTACTTATACTGTATATATGAACATGATGATGAAAAATAAAATATTACTGTTTCCTAGTAATGAGAAACTTACTTAAATGGTATATCCAACTCATGGATGTAGTTAACAACATCAGTAATGGTAGTCTCATAGTTCTTGCTCTTCTCTGTGTTGTAGTAGTAGAAAGCTCCTGAAAGTTCAAATTTGGAGTGAGAAAAAAAAGCCTGTGCTGAAGATGCATATATTCAGATACTGTAAGAAACATTCATGTTCAGAAAGCACAAATATCTTGTTTTTCTGATTAGTTTTGGTCCTGAAACTCTTAGCAGCTGACCTCAGGACTGAAATCCTGTAACACATCGCATTTAACGGGTATGAGTTCTTTAAACTTTGAGTGCATATAAAACAGTCTTGAAAAGCAAGCTGAACCATCAGGAACAAACTGATGCATACCCTTGTGCAGAATCACAATAGTCTATTCACAAAAAGCACTGCCTGGGTGCAGAAAGACACTGTTTTAAGGTAGGAAGGGCCTTGAGATATGGAAGAGTGATGATGATTGGTATGATTCTGATAACAGTAATTCAGATTTATGACTTAAATATTTCCATTCTCAGCAAACATAAATAAGAAAGTATGCAATTACAGTTGTTAGTGGTTAAATCACTTTTACACTCGATCTTTTCCTCACCGAGATCATTATCACTATTACTCTTGATGAAGCCTTGGTGTTATTCTTCAGAATTATTTTCAGAAATAAGGTTGAACTATAAATTAAGAGAGGGTGTCTGAGTGGCGAAGTGGTTAGTGCACTGGTCTCTCATGGCGAAGGTTGGGGGTTCGAATCCGGCCAGCGGCACCCCAGTCACCCAGCTGTAGAAATGGGTACCCGACTTCTTCGGGAGTTGGGGAAGGAAAAGGCAGCCAGGCATGATACTGACCATATCACCCTCTAGTGTGCTGACAGTTCAAGGAAAATATGGGCACTAACACCATATCCCTATGTGCCTCTAAGGCATGACAGGATTACCTTTACTTTTTTTTTTTTTTATACATTAAGAGAACTGAGAATAAGTAGGATTATGAAGACAATACACATGTAAAAAAGTAAAGCAACCCTACATGACAACATAAACACATGAGTATTGCAAGACTGTACAAACACATAAAGTAAAGAATCACTGCAAGACAAACCATTATCAGTCCAGTAGCCCAGATAATGAATTGTGAGATCACTGTCTCTATTGGCTGTAGACTTTTGGTAAAGTGTGGTCATATAGTTACCCCAAGACTGCACTGCCTGGTGTTAGGAGACAGGATCAGAGTTACTGGTAAATGAAATAGATGTAGGGAAGACAGTTGACTCATGGAAGCAGACAGCTTTTGTACTAAATGAGTTACTGCTTCATGATGAAAAAAAAAAAATGTAAAAATATGTTCTGCTCTGAGGTTTTGGCCATGTTGTATCCACAGACAGAGAGAGGGAATAAACAGATGTAAACAGAAACAAGAAAAAAAAGTGAGTGGAGGAAGAAATGGAGAATGAGAAGCAGAAAGCAACAAAATAAAAGAGAATTAAAGTTGAAGATAATGATAACAACAATAAAACAATAATATCATTTTAGCAGCCAAAGCTCATTCATCCACTCTGTCTCAGTGACTGTCCTTATGTTAATGTACACATCCATCATCATCATCATGTGCCGTGCCGACTGGCGTTGGCTATTATGCTTCTCCAGAGTACACGATCCTTCATGCAGGCCATCAGCTCAGTTGGTGATCTCCTCTCACACCATTTCGTCAAACTGTCCAGTATCATTTCTCTTGGTCTTCCTCTTGATCTTCTTCCCTCTATTTTTCCTGTTGTTATACAATTTTCAATGCCCCTTCTTCTCACTGCATGTCCTATGAAAGTACACTGTCTCTCTTATCTTTTTGATAAGGTTTTTTGTCTCTCCGGCTTTTCTCCTATATTCTTCATTAGTTATTTTTGCTGTCCAGGGGATTCACAACATTCTTCTAATAAACCACATTTCTGCTGCTTCCAATGATTTTTGTGCAGACTTGCCTATTGTCCATGATTCACTTCCATATAACAAGATAGGTTCAATATAGCATTTTAGGACTCGTTTTCTAACATTCATTGATAAGGATGTGTTGGTTAATATGTTTCTCATTCTCTGAAATGCAGTCTTTGCTTGGCCTATTCTGTTCCTAATTTCTGTTCTGCATTTCCCATCTGAAGTTATTACTGCTCCAAGGTATTTGAATTTCTGCACCTGCTTTAGAATAGTTCCGTTTAATACTCCATGCTGGTGGATTCTGTTTCTTAGATATAACCATAGTCTCTGTCTTTTTGATGTTCAAAGTAAGGCCTTTCTGTTCACTTTCTTTGGCGACTTTATCCAAATGATTTTGCAGGTCTTGTTGGTTCTCAGCTATCAGTACTGTGTCGTCAGCATACCGAAGGTTGTTAATATTGTATCCTCCAATTTTTATGCCTGGTTCTGTGATGATCATTCTTAGAATATTCTCGCTATACAGAGAAAAAAGGTCTGGAGATAGTACACATCCAGGTCAGACAATTTCAAGTATCTATATCACACTTTAATTGCTTGAAATCATGAATAATTTTTTCCACTTGTAAGATTTCTTTTTTGCTTTATAAAACATCTAAGTTAAACTGTATACCTCAACTTTTAACAAATATTTTCAATCTTTAAATATATATATATATTATCACAGATAATAATTATCACTGGATATACTTCACAGCATTTGTTCATTTATTCCTGATTAAGTAAAGGGGATATCATTCAAGTAGAAATGGAATTTTTAAAATTATCTTTCCCTGCAAGTTGCTGATTAATAGAATGTCTTTAACTCAATAAAGATTGAAGTTTTAAGTACTTGTTTTCCCCTTCAGAATGTGCTGTTGTTATAACTTGTAATAATAACAACAGAAGCAGCAAAACACTTAAAAACTTATCTTTCCATGGCAAAAAAGTGAGCTCTAACGCAGCTACAGAATGTACCAATAAATCAGTTTAAAAAATACATACCTGTTACATATGTCAGTGAAAAAATACATACCTGTTACATATGTCAGTGAAAAAATACATACCTGTTATATATGTCAGTGAAAAAATACATACCTGTTACATATGTCAGTGAAAAAATACATACCTGTTACATATGTCAGTGAAAAAATACATACCTGTTACATATGTCAGTGAACTGCCTATGAAAGAAATAGTCTGCATCAATGGAAATGTACATCATAAATCAGTGTAAGCACAGATTTCAATGTATTCAAATAATACAGGACATTGACTTGAAATTCAGTACTACCCATACCAAACTATGCTTAAGTTTGCCTGGTGGATAACACACACACTCACATATTATCAATAATACCTGGTTAATTCCCTGGCTGCTGTAGTAAACAATAAAATCTGCACTATAACCAACTGGAACTGTGTTCACAAGTCCCATGATGCCCCAGCTGATTTGATGTACGTGTGAGGTGTCAATTTCATTGGAGGTGGCCATGAACTGTGACACTGGAGATATGACAAGAGCATTACTGGAGTTGTCAAACAATACGACTGGTCCCCCTTTTGTTCCTGTTAAGACATGCTTCATGTCGGGTAACCTGTTGAAATTATTCAATCAATCAATACATTCATTCATTTTATCTGTCTGCTATCACAAAGGTCTACTTACTCCAAGTAACTTACTTGCCCATCAGCATGTTGCTGTAGCCAGCCATGTATCCAGCATAGGCCAAGAAACCCAAATCTGGACCTGGTGGTTTCAACCCAAAGCTAGGAAACTTGCTGATCACATCTTTAGCAGACGTAGTTGCTGTCTTCTCCGCAGTATCTAGGTATGTCTGACAGATGGTATGTTCAGGATATAAATATAGATGTCTAATATATTGTCTAATATATATATACCAGTACATTAAAGTATATCTTACAATATTCTTATACTCACATGATTGCATTAAGTATGTGTGTGAACATGTACCTTAAAAGCTGTATATGTTGCTTATATAGGCACTTTTATTTTAAGAACTCACATGTAATATGATTTATAGTTGCAGTCAAAATCTTAATTTTACCAAGATAGAAAAAAAAAAAATATATATGTGGATATATAAAATTATATATATATATATATAATTTTTTATACATTTCTTGCATATTGATCATCTGTCAGATAATGTACAAATTACATTTGTATAAGAAACGTGAACTCATATCTGCACCTTTACCTGTGTAAAAATAGCTGCTGGGACTTTGGAGTCTTCATACACTTTGACTGTTGCATTGATCTGGCTCTTTCCTGCCTTGTACAAGAAGATCGTGGACGACCAAGGGCCAAATTTATCTGAACCACCTCCTTTTGCGGTGCCAATGAGCTGTTGTATGTTACATGTAAAATTATAGTTTAATAATCCTATGTTTGTAGGAACTATGGGTACAATAATTAACAGAGAAAAAAAATATGTGAGATTTATACAGAAATCTCTGCCTGCATCTTAACATAGAAACATACGGAAGACCTGAATCAGTTGTTGCAGATAGTGGCCTATTTTAGCAGTCGAAAATGTGTCTGTTTGAGATCTACTACCTTTTTTTTTTTTAACAGTAAAGACTAAAATTGTTACGTGACATAAAATCCTGAGAAAGCACTCTCTGAATATGGCGAATATGTCCATGCAAGGCGAAGCACACCTGCACTGCACTGATGATCGCAGGTGAATAAAATGAAAGTTAAAAAATTTTTAAAATCATACGAATGTCTATCCCACAGGTAAAGAACTTTGCCGGAGTCCACAACAGGTGAAAGAACAAATATGTCAAATGTGTAGAATTGTGGTTCCTAACTTGAAGTCACAACCCAAATTAGGGTCATGAGGGATCTGAGCTTGGAGTGCAAGAAAAGAAATGAAAAATACATTTTAAAAAGAAAATAATAAGTTTTTTTAAAAATAACAAATTTGTTTTAAAAGAAAAAACAACAACAGAGAACTCTATAGAAATCCTGGTTTATGTTTTGTAATCCAAACATTAAAATAACAACAATCACATATGCTACGGTTCAATGGAATCTTTTTTTTTTTTTTTTTAAATTTCAACATTTTTACTTATCTTCTGCCTGGATAGCAGACCATGTACCACTGATGATTTAGAGGCCCACTCAAAAAATGGTTTAGAAACCACAGTTGTAGATCCATGATACAATATACAAACCTTGAGAGATCCATGATGCAATATACAAACCTTGAGAGATCCATGATACAATATACAAACCTTGAGAGATCCATGATACAATATACAGACGTTGAGAGATCCATGATACAATATACAAACCTTGAGAGATCCATGATACAATATACAAACCTTGAGAGATCCATGATACAATATACAAACCTTGAGAGATCCATGATGCAATATACAAACCTTGAGAGATCCATGATACAATATACAAACCTTGAGAGATCCATGATACAATATACAAACCTTGAGAGATCCATGATACAATATACAAACCTTGAGAGATCCATGATACAATATACAAACCTTGAGAGATCCATGATACAATATACAAACCTTGAGAGATCCATCAGAAAGAGAATAAAGCTTCCCGTCCGCCCTGAATGCTGTGTCACCGCTGTTCAGCCACACTACATTGTTTACTACAAGGCTGTAAGAACCATTACGATAAACCTTGACCTGAAATGTGGGACTGCCAGAACAATCTGGGCATGGACATAGACAACATGGTGGCAGAACGGTTTTTTTATGTAATTTTGTAAAGTAAAGGAAAACAACACATACGCACACACAACTGAAATATAACAACGATTTCCCCACAAACTGTAATATCTGAGAAATAGTATGAGGCAAGTCATGTCTCTAGAAAAAAAAAAAAAGAAGTCAGATCCCTGTCCTTTCAGGCCACGGAATAAAATGAGACATGAATTTCCATCGGCAACCAAAAGCTATAGTACTTCGAGTCTGGAGCAGAAATGAAAGTAAACTAACTGTAAAATGAAGTCAAATACGAATTTTTTCCCCCTTCTGACGAAAACATCTAGCCATTCTATTCACGTTCAACAGAATTACAAGATTTACGAGGCTGAAAGTCACATTTATCAGAAAAAAACGTATCACGTAATAAGGATGCAGAAAAGAAAGGCAATAAAGACGTTTTTAGAAATGTCGGACTTAGATGGGAAAGGAAAATAACGTTGCGGGAACTGCGAATCCATATTCAAGACAAGTTGACTAAAACTGCATACGCGATGCAGCTGTCAAAATACTCAGTGATTTTTATTTTTATAAATGAGAGTGGATAAATAATCAAACCCTCTAGTTTACCCAAACAAACGACCACTATGCAGTTAAAACAATGCGTGAATATCATGTTGGTTTTGACAATAAAAAACTGCCGTGATTATGTTTTCACGGTAAAGATAACATTAATGAAAGGTAACCAACTAAATGAAAAAACAATGCTAGCTTTATAAAATTCTCATGTCTAGTGTCTCCTGTGTTTAAACGTTGTCTACCGAGAATTAGTTCTAGCTATAATTGATTCAGTATTTTAAATAATTTGTATATCAGCACAGGAGACGTAAGCGTCCAACAAGCAGGCTAGTGTAAAGCTTCAAAACAACTGCACTTTACGAAAAACAATAATTTGACAAAGAGTCATCTGTACTTAGCACTGAGAACTCAGAACACTGGAGAAAGAGAGAGAGGAGAGAGAGAGTGTGTGGATAGATAGATAGATAGATAGATGGATGGATAGATAGATAGATAGATAGATAGATAGATAGATAGATAGATAGATAGATAGATAGATAGATAGATAGATAGATAGATAGATAGATAGATAGATACATACATACAATAACAGGGAGGGGAAAATTCACACGACCCATCGTAAGTGAAAAGGCCCCATGATGATGATTTAATGATAAAAAAACTAAGAACATACTCACCAATATATGGAGCTCTACATATTGTTTCAAAAATAACGAAAGTTATTATCGCTGATTTCATCAAATAACACATGATTGAAGCGGAAACCAGGATGTGAACAACAGTGTGTGTTCAACTGGCCTGATCTTATCCTAAGCGCCCTTATCTGGGAATGGCTTATGTTTTTGCGATAGTAACCTTTCAGCTTGTAACTATCTCTGTCGTAACCATTTCTGACATATAAACATTATCAGTGTATGAAACATTATCAATGTACGTGTTGCTGTTTTCAAAAACATGATTTTATCAAGGTCACTTCAATATGAATGCACTTTTATCACGCCAGTACAATCCCCAGCCATACTTCAGTGCCCTGTTTATGGTGTCAGTAGTAAGCAGTATACCCCCCCCCCCCTCTATATGTCTTACGTGAGTTACAAACACTCATTAAAATAAATGTACTATATTAAAATAGTTTTAAACATTCAATCAGCAGAGTTTACAATTATCTTTTATCTTTAACGAACAATATTATGGCAGGGATTGATGAAATCAGCGATAATATGCTACACTATGCCGCGCCTGTTATTTCAGGTACACTAACACACATTTACAATCACAGTGCTCGCAAAATATTATTTCCCCAGGGCTTTTCATATCGCATAAATGTATCCTTTTCAAATCTTGTTCGTCCAGTAATCTTACCAACTACAGACAAGTATCCGAACCATTATCACTACCAACACCACTGGAAAAGTACATACAGAAAATAACTTCACGGCACATGCAAGAGAACAATTTACTCGTTGAGTCGGTCAAGCTTTTGACTTAATCGTTCCTGCTACACGGTTCTCAATAAAATGACAGAAAATTGATTAGCAGACGTAAATGACAACTTACTCTGTCATGTTATCTTTGCCGATTTTAAAATGGCATTTTATGAAATTCTTGTAACAATTTGATCAACGTATAGACTACATCTTGACGTAACAGAAAGAACTGCATCGATTTTTTTCCACACAGACAAAAAACCGTGATCACGTAAACTGGTAGTTACCGCAAAAAAAAAGAACTTACTTTTGGAGATCGTCGTTTTATATATACAAAATCTGAATAATGGTCATGCTCTGCTGATGGTCTATAGAGGGGCCTCCTTGCACTCAGGACACTCCCATATGTGCTAGGACTTTAATCTCAGCGTTGTTCGTAGTGTGTGTTTGGTGATGGTGCCAATGGCACATTGTACACAACTCAATAGTTAGTGTATACGTATACAACTAGCACTGCAGTAAAGCTGTGATACCAAAATGTAAAAACTAAAAAAAAAGTAGGAACAGCTTTATTACTTAACGATTACAAAGTTGTGACGTTTCGGCGTGAGCCTTAATCATACAAACACACACAGGACGAAGAATTAGAGAGAGAGGGGATAAAGTATATATTCACTTCTTCTTCTTCTTTTTCTTCTTCTTCTTCTTCTTCTTCTTCTTCTTCTTCTTCTGCGTTCGAGGTTGTTGGTCACTTCAGATCCTGATCCCTGTCGACATGGCAAAGCTCGCAGTCCTCTCCAGATCCTGATAGGAGCCCCAAAGCTTTTGCCACAAGCTTGAGTCCTTTGACCATGTCTCACGCCTCAGGTATGCACAATTCACATGAATCCTATGTTAAAAAAATAATAAAATGAATAGAGCACTTAGTTATAACTTGAAAGAATTGTAGCTTTTCCGACACTCGTTCAGAAATGCGCCTGTTCAAAATGTGCTACATTCAAATTTATGCTCATTAAGAAATGTACAGAAATGCGCATGGTGGAGCGTAGAGAATGTCTAAATAGAGACTTCTGATGTGTAATAGGTGGATCGTAACTGAGGGTGGTGGGTGGGGAAACTGTTGAGGGGAGAGAGTGTGATACAATGGTAATCTAGCCAGGAGAAAGTGAAATAAATGATTATGGAGGGGTTGTAATGCGATGATGTGAAGAGTGAAAAGAGAATGGAGCTTAGTGGAGAGAGATTATGATTGTGGAAGAGGAGAATGCTATGTGTAGCTGAATTACGAGATCAAACCATGTGGTTCCAGCGTCCAATATTCCTGAATATAGCGGTTCTCAAGCGCTAGGTGGTTTGTATCATCTGCGTGACATTGTTTGATGGCTGTTACCAGAAAATCAGATTTGCCTCTGTGGTTGGGCCACTGAAATGATTTGGGACTGGTTTCCAATGCATTTAGTGGATTTTGTCTGCCGCTGCTCTTCGTTATATATCTTTTGCATAGTCTTTGGTGATATCGTACAGATGTTTCTGCATGCGGTCCCCTAGTCTGAGGCCAGTTTCACCAATATAAGTTATCTTGCATCTTTTGCATACGATGACGTATATTACATTAATGGGACTCGCATGTGAATCCCTCAGGAAGAGTGAGGATAGTTTTAGGAAAGGTGATTATTTTCGTTTCCCAGACTACATGACAGGTAACAGCGACAGCGGTTACATTTTCTGGTGCCAACATATGCAAGGTTCTGCTTCAAGTGGCTGTGGACGAGGATGATCTTAAGATTTGGCTCACGCTTGTATGCTAGTAGGGCTGGATCAGAGAAAATATCGCGAGTGTCAGTGTCGAGTTGGATTAATGGCAGATGACGATAAATAATTTTCGTAACCATCTGACCATGCAGGTGGAAAGGCAGTACTAATTTAACTCTGTCAGAGGAGGTAACAGGTTTATTTTCTGAATGCTTCTTTGCGGCTCATTAGTTGGATACGGTTGAAGGCTTCACGAAGGATTTTTCTAGGTAGTGAAGATGACGGAAACATTCTAATAAATTGCTGCACTGATCTATAAAGTCCAAGTTATCCTGACATATGCGGCGAAGACGGATGAGTTCGGAGTATGGAATGGAGTTCTTACAGGTTTCAGGATGGGAGGGGATGTAAAGTAAATAGGTGTGGCTGTCGGTGGTCTTGTAAAATACAGAGATGACAAGCCTGTCTGTGCCGATAGATATTTTAATGTCTAAAAAGTTGACAGATTGTCATCCCATGGGAACAATAGTGTTAAGAACACACTTATCTTAGCATAGTCTTTGTGAGACAGGAAGCAGATCCGTTTGCTTAAAAACTCTGGCCTACTTCTGTAGCCAGAAACTTGTAGCAATCAACACTAATTTTAATTATTTTTGTAAAATGTAATGCCTGGTTGGTGGACGGATGGGGACATGGAGATTGCCGGCAAGGATGAGGAAAATCTGGTGTGAAACCAACGAATCCAGGACCTGACAAACCTATGGCTCTTTACAACAGTGGCTATCAGAATGATGTAAACAAAACAGAGGCAGCAGACTATAGGTGGCGGGGAATGGATATCGTTGAGGCAGTCATCAGATTCCTCATCCCAAAATCAGGGTGTCTCTATAAAACTGTTTCAAAGCCGTCTGGCCAGTCAGTGTTGCATGCTGGATCTGACGCGGAGAAGCTACCAGAGGCTGGAAAACAAAGCTTTGGCCAGGCCAGCCTACACCACTGTCTTCATGGCAGTCCGAGCAAGACCACGGTCTTCCCTAGCAAGGAAAGGTGCTGAAGTCGGAGGTACCCAGCCAAAAGGCGCATCGCAAAAATCAGGTGAACCAGGCATCATCGCCAGTGTGCGTAAGAAGAAGAAGACGACAGACTTGTCAGAAATTTCATAAGTGAATTTTATGTTATTATTAAGTGAGTTGGCGAATTCAATTAGTTTTTTTTAGCCCGTCCTGTGGCATACTGGTGACTCCAATGCCATCATCGATGTACCTTTTATAGAATTCTGGAAGTCTGCCAGTGTAGGGTTCCCATAATTTGACTTCCAGAAAGCCCATAAATAAATATGCATAACTGGGACCCATCTTCGTTCACATGGCGACACCACTGATATGCTCAAAGTATTCACCGTTGAATTCGAAAGAATTTAGGCCTAGTAGTAGCTTTTTGAGTCTTATTATGGTATTAGTATTAATGGTAAGGTGAAGGTCTTTGTCGAGAAAACAGCGGAGTGCTAAGAGTCCATCCTCATAGGGAATAGAGGTATGTAGGGAGCAGACATCAAGGAGGAAGATGTGATAGGAGTGGTGTTGAGACAGCGTGATCGCATCAAAAGTTGTTAGGGCGTGGTTGGTATCTTTCAAATAAGAGGGCAGTTTGTGCATTAGCGGCTGAAAATTCCGCCCAGAAAGCTGTACACAGCTCGATCTTTTCCACAAAGTTCTGATTGTCTGCCGCTGTTCTTCGTTATATCTATTTTGCAAAGTCCTTGGTGATAAATGCTGCATTCAAAAGTTGTTTTTTTTTTAACATTAAAAAACAAACAACCAACCCTCCCCCCGCTCCCCCCCCCCCCAAAAAAAAACAGCAACAATCAAGGGCGCCTTACAAAGGACCAAGCAGACCTCATAACAACCGCCCTATCGAAATTACAAGGAGAGGAGCACAATTTTTTGGATTGAATAAACGAAAGAACATACTTTATTATCAAAGGGTTAAGAATTTGCCATGCAGGCCCGTCTAATATTCTGCCCTTAAAAACAGGGAGGGCGGGCGGGTGGCTGGGCGGATGGACAATTTTCCCACATTCATAATGAGAGTAATTTGTCACGAAAACTTGACCACCACAGAAGCAAGCTCATCTACTGTGACATCCCAGAGGCATTCCACAGAGTATACGTGTTTGCTATCTTATGTCTCACTTCTAATTTATTTCTTTGAAACTGTCTGCCTCATATATTAAAATGTTTTGATAAAATTCTAGACAAGTTCTTTGTATTTTTACCTTCTCCCTTGTCTGTTTCACAATATAGTTTTGTGTAACCCTACAAAATTCATCTTTTTTTTTTCATTTGAGCTCTCCTCATTTTTTTTTTAGGACGACGAAAACAACAGGCCGTGACCCGGTGGTACTGCAAACCGGGTCCACCCGTAACGAGATGTGGACCATACCCCAGGCATTCAATGTGCAGGGCAGGCCTCGGGCATCTCGTTTAGTTAAAAAATAAGACGCTTTTGTCTTAACCAAAGGGCATGTTGATCAGGATACCTGCCAAGAGGACACTTTGACCTCAGCCAAAAGGCTGAGAAGCGACTTTTCCAGCCTTGGTCCAAGATAAATGTCCTAGATAATGAGCCCAGTATCTTCCGTGCCTCATTCTGTCAGTGATGAATGAAAATGATTATACTGGATTACACGAGCCTTTTATACCCTTCACTCAAATTTTTAGAAGTAATTTCCCATTCATGTGGGAATGTATACATATATTCCTTGTTTACTTCTTGTAAGATTTTCTTTTGGAAATTTTTATTCATTAAAATCTTTCTTTAACTGAACGGCACTTCCAAATTTCACCACAAAAAAAACAAAACTAATTGTAAATTCATTTTTGTTTGTTTGTTCACACAGCCATGAAGGAAGAACCTCACTACTTGTCTCCCTTTTTTTGGAGGGAACTTATTTGGTCTCCTGATTTGTCAAGACATTTCAGAACTTTAACTTTTATTATCTTTTGTTTTCATTAATTATTCTTGTAAATATTTATTTCATTTTCTGATTATATGTTACATAGTGCCAGTGTTTGATACATGAGACAGAAATGTTGCTGAAATGTTCTAATGGGCCATGCAGAAGCTGTAAGCCATGAGCTCTGCTCTCTTGAGAATAGATGCTGGACATGAGTGGATATCCACGCCACCAAACTTCTATGTGGCTCTGTACTTCATACTACATTTGACAGGAAACAAAGACTGCTGCAGCAGATGCTGAATCAAAGCACTAAATGGTGAAAGTACCACAAAGTACTGATGCATCAGTGATTTTCAAAACAAAAATAATGAAAATTCCTCTCAATCAAAATGGAAAAATACACAAGGAAGGGACAGATATTGAAGAAGTCAATCAATTTGCATACCTTGGCAGCTACATAGACCAGGATGGCGACACTAGAAAGGAAGTTAGGATCAGAATTGCAAAAGCAGCATCAATTTATGCCTCATTTATGCATGCGAAAGCTGGAAAACAACTAAAGAAATAGACAAGAAATTATACTCTTTTGAAAACAAATGCCTAAGGAAAATACTCGGCATCAAGTAGAATGAATTCAAGAACAATGCAGAGATAAGACAGATGACTGAACAACAACCAGTCTCATGGGTGATCAGGAAAAGGAGATGGACATATGTTGGTCACTTGATGAGAAGAAATGATCAGAGAATCCCAAAACAAGCTATCAAGTGGAACACAACAGGCCGAAGAAAAAGAGGCAGACCGCGTGAAACTCTGAAGAGGACATTATTAAGAGAGGCCAAATTAACAGGCATAAAATCCTTTGATGAGGTTGAAAGACCCGCCGAAGACAGGAAAAATTGGCGAACTACTTTGCGAGCCCTATGGGACGTTTAACGGCACGGGAAGGATATAAGATATAAGATCAGTGGTTTGTGGCAAGAGGCATGCCTAGGCCTTCACAGTCAACACAAATGGCAGAACAATGGAGAAATAAGTGGTGCTTTTTCTGTGTCACAATGGAAACCATGGCTGTGACAAAGACTTTCAGCTGGCTGAAGTCACAAGAGTACATGCAAGCTTGCATTCTGAATGAATAATCGTGCTACAGAAAATTCAAGCTCACTCTGTGAGGCAACAGTGGCTCTGATCCTTGCAGATATCATAGATACATCAAATGACCTTCATTTTTGTACTAGGTCATGCAATGTTAGAGGAAATAAAAGAGAAGATCAGTTGGCTGACTTGTTTATCATAGAAAAAGAAAAAAAAAACACTGGATAGTGCAGACATGGTTAGTGCTACAAGAGATGCTGGGTTGGACAAAATATTTCACTGGTAACTCTGGATCAGCCTTTCTGGCAAAACATGAAGGAGTTGGGGAAGAAACTTGGTGTGGCATAACAACAACAACAACAACTAATCAAAAGCTCCAGAAGGATGGTAAACCAACACAGGATTGGTGTAACTTGCCACCGTAAGCTGAAGGAGATGATGAAGAGAAGACTAGAGCACTTATGAATATGTTTGGAGTGCACAGATGATGATGGTCCTTCCTAACTGATAATCTTTCTTTTATTTATGAGGTTTTTTGTTCAGCAGAATTGGAGTTCATGATTTCATGATATTTAGCTTAAAGCAGCATGACTGAGACTGTGAAAAGTTAAAAGGAATTTTAGGGCACCACACAAAGTTAGCTTTGGGTCACCTTTTGGTCATCTTGATAACGAGGGTTTACATTAATTAAATCTTAGTGACATCATGAAATCAATGTGTTTATGAAATCATGATATCAGTGTGTTTATAACATCATAATGTTTAAAGTGGATGATAGCAACAAACTCATGGCCCCTTACATTTATGGGTTTTGCCAGTAGTGTTAAACCAGAACTGACTGATTGTATTATCTTCTATAAATATATGTGTCCCATCATTCTGAAATTTGTAATGATGTATACACAGCATATTAATATAAAGGTAAAGGTAATCCTGTT
Organism: Achatina immaculata; assembly: GCA_009760885.1. Lineage (NCBI taxonomy): Eukaryota > Metazoa > Mollusca > Gastropoda > Stylommatophora > Achatinidae > Lissachatina > Lissachatina immaculata. The sequence continues at coordinate 214,965 of CM019708.1, read as the reverse complement.
ATGCCTTAGAGGCACATAGGGATATGGTGTTAGTGCCCATATTTTCCTTGACCTATCAGCACACTAGAGGGTGATATGGTCAGTATCATGCCTGGTCGCATTTCCTTCCCCAACTCCAGTACTCATTTCTACCGCTGGGTGACTGGGGTGCCTCCTGCCTGATTCAAACCACCGACCTTCACCATGAGAGACCAGTGCACTAACTACTTCGCTACTCAGGCACCCAGCAGAATAAAAAAGTAAAGGCAATTTGAAAATTGCACTGTAACCACAACAAAGAGAAGCTGGTGCAGTATAACATGTTTGTAATGGGTGATTGTTATTTTGAACAGACACAATACAGTGCCCCGCCCTTAGTCTAGTTGAAGCCAAGGTCAAATAAACATGGGCACTTCACTGTTTGATTGCACCACTGTTGAACGTGTCTTAGTGAGATCTTTTTGGGCATATGGAGTGAAACCCAATGAAATTCATTGTATGATGTTGGTTCAGTTACAGAAGAACAAACAGCATGACTCAACAAAAAAGTTTATGAATGGGTAAACATGACAAGAACACGTGTAGCTGATGAAGCACCAGAACAGTGCATGTCCCATGCAGTGGCCACAACAGTGGAGGCAGTGCAACAACTGGGTTTGACTGCTTCTTCATCAGTCTTACAGCCTTGATCTTGTTCCATATGATTATCATGTCTTCAGGTTACATAAAGAGGGTCCAAACAGTCACAGGTTCACCTCTGATGATGAGGTTAAGATAGCAGTGCTGACCTAGATTCAAGAGCAGCTGATAAAGCATCTCCTCCAAGGAATGAAGACACTAGTGGAATGACACAAGAAGCACAGTGACCTGCAGGGGACTGCGTGGAGAAATGATATAACCATTATGTTAATTTGCTCACAATTATTGGTGTTGAAGGGTATATTACATTTATATTTTGATTCTTTCTTGTATAACACAAACTTTTACAATATAATTTGAAAATGCATGTATCTCAGCTGCTTTCTGGTAAAGAAATACATTGTTTTCAACAGTAAGCTACAAAACAATTTTACAGTTAATTAGATGGAAATTTCTTAGTGCATACAATAATATAACAAATCAGAATGATTTTTTCTAAAAATTTGAATTGCATATCAAAAGTTCAAGTTTTCTTCATTTAGTAAGTTTCCACATTATTTAATTTTTAAAATTGTTAATAGAAATAAATAATTTGTTTTCATGCTAACATTAAACATTTTCTATTACAGTGTGTTCAAAAAAGCACAGTTTAATTTAAGACTTCAGAATATGACATATTCTAACGTGTGTGAAATGTGTACAAAGCCTTCCTTATTTAAAAAAGAAAATGTCATGATTTTAGTGCACAGGTGAATGGTATAACTGAAGCAGTTAAACATGTTGGCACATTGTTGCATTTATTAGATCCAAAGAAAGATGACTCTAAAAAAGAAAAAGTGAGCTTTTTAGTAGTTTGAAACAGAAAGCACATCTACTGACCTGATAAAATAAAACTTAAAACAGAATGAACTTGTGTTTCAAGAATACAGTAAACAACAGAATGTAATGATATGATCACTTCTGTCATTAAGTGTGTTACTTACATATAAAAAAAAAACAATAAATTTATCAGTCACATGTTTTAAACATTTTATTTTGCATTAGCAAATTAATTAACAGCTACTGTGAAATTGCACTGGAAGTTGTAAAATCCATACAGGACTGAAGATGGACAGTGTTCAGACATTAAGCCAATGTACACTTCTTATTAACGACACTAATGACTGTGGCTGGTGCTGGTGTAGAACTCTTGCTGTTATCACACACGATTGTCTCCACCTTTTTCTCACCAGAGAAATAAATGCTGAAGGTCACAGTTTCCCTGGCTTGGACTGTTATTTGTATAAGAGAGTCTGTTGCTGTCTGTAAGATGCCTTTTACACGCTGCTGGGACATTGGGACCCATTTGTCAAGCTCGCCCATTATTGCAAATGTCTCACTGAAATAAAAAAAAAATAAACATTTATTTATCTAGTGAGAAATCATGCAAAAGAGAGAACTGAGCAATATGGTCAATAATGAGCTGCCTTCCTATGAGAATGTGGGCTGAAGACTCATGACCAGTGTCTACTAGTGAAAACAGCTGCCAAAAACAGCACCTGATACATTTTACTGTGAGAAACTGCCATTGGTGATGGTGGATATCTGTTAACAGGGTGAGTAATGCTGGATTACACTGTTCATCAGGAAAGTCATTACAAGATAAGAAGTAACATATAATCCGCTCAGTACAAGATAAGAAGTAACATATAATCCACTCAGTACAAGATAAGAAGTAACATATAATCCACTCAGTACAAGATAAGAAGTAACATATAATCCACTCAGTACAAGATAAGAAGTAACATATAATCCACTCAGTACAAGATAAGAAGTAATATATATATAATTCACTCCCGCAAAAGTGAAAGTACAGCAGAGTTCACAGTGGAAGAAAAGGGAAAAAAAATGCCTCCTAAAAAAGAACAATGAAGCAGTGGGAAATTTTGCCCTCAGAAAAGTTAGCCTTCACATCTTTCTCCCATTCTCATTTTACCCTCTATCATTTATTAATTTATTTGTGATCATAAGATCAACAGCCACAAGCTTTCATCTCAGTTCTAAAGAAAAATATCAAAACTATGGGATTCAGATATCCAGTTCATGAAGAAAAACATGTCACTACCACATCTATAGTATCAAATATGGCACTGTTGTAAGTAAAGATGTAATTTGTTAGGTTTGTATGTTGGCTGAAAAATAAATGATTGCCAAGGCAAAGGAGTAGTGACCACACAGCTCAACAGCCACAAGAGCTTGTCTTCAGATTCAGAAAAAACTAAAACTAAGGTCTTTAGATCAGTGTACCAACTTTAGCTGTAGAGGTATTGAATAATTTACCAATGATCACTACAGGATCAGTATAAACTTGTAGCACTGCCTAGAAACACAAATTCTAGTTAACTGAGTGTTTCATGAGGCAATAAATGTATATCAAGATGATTCTTGAGACAATAGATCTTAGGATAGAACTGAACAAATTTTAATGACAAAACATTACATGGCTTCATTTTTGACATAAATGGAAAAAAGCACAGCCATTTTATTGTTATGTGATCAGTGCAGTCGGTACTTTCTTTGATCAGTTGCACACAGATTTCAAGACTACAAATCTCTTATCCATTTTCTCATTTCTTGCTTACCTAGAAGACAGCTTTAACAGTGGACTTGTGTAGAAAAGGCAAAAGTCTTTGATTGTGCACTCCATTCCAAATCCAATGGGGGAATTGTTAGAGAAGTATAACTGTGTTCCAGGATCACTGGCCGAAAATGCCAAGCTGGCAGGAAACTGGTGATGAAAATGAATGGATACCCTGCTGTTCAAGATATTATTAGCAGTTTGATATGATGTGCTAGTATCATTTTTAGGATTAATAATCTTATGAAGAAGACAATCATATTTATGCAATAAAAGTTCATTCTTCTGTTGACAATATGCATGATTAAAATAAGTAATTATAACAAATATTATTTTAAAAAAGATAATGAAATAGCCAAGAAAATAAATGCATAATAAATAAGTGCAGACATTCACTTAAAAAATGTGACAGGATGATAAAGAATGAAAAATTAAGCCATAGGAATTTGGTGGCAAGATGCCTTCATTGGTACAAACCTCAATTGTTGGCCAAGCATTGCCTGGTGTAAGTATGTAAAAGTTTTTGAGGTCAGCAACAAAAATAATCCCAAAGAAAAAGCCGGAAATAGTACTGTATGTTGAGTACAGGTGTCCATCTGGACCTGGATATAGTGAGCCAAAGGCAGCCTGTGGCAGACAAAAAGCACATGTCTGGAAAAAAATGATAGCCCTTATCTACTTAACACAGTTTAAATGTTGTTTCCATTATCTGTTATAAATCTTCATAGTATTTCTCTAATTATCTCCATATAAATGAGTACTTAAAAATTATTATATCCTCTTTCGCCGATGGACAGGCCACTGCAGACCACTGAGCCAACTACATCAACTCAAAATGCCTCACACAGACAAGTGTCCATGTGGCAGTGGAGTCCAGACTCCAGAACATATCCTTCAAAAGTGCTCAAACCATGCAGACCTGAGATAAGAGACAAGGCCAGAGGAGACAAGCTTGGGGCAAAAGCTTTGGGGCTCTTATCAAGATCTGGAGAGGAAATGGAAAATATTGTGTGTTTGTTGATTCATGTCAACAGGGATCAGGATCTGATGTGATCAACAACCTTAAACACAGAAGAAGAAGAAGAATTGACAGCCATTTTGATGATTTTAGGTAGGTAAAGGTAACCCTGTCATGACTTAGAGGCACATAGGTATATGGTGTCAGTGGCTGTATTTTCCTTGACATGTTTGTACACTAGAGGGTGATGTGCTCAACATCACACCTGGTTGGCCTTTCCTTCCCCAAATTCAGACCTTCTGAAGTTGGGTAGCCATTTCTACAGCTGGGTGACTGGGGCATCTCTAGCTGGATTTGAACCCATGACCTCGCCATGAGAAACTAGTGCACTACCACTTGGCCACTCAGACACCCTTGATGATTTTACAACACAGGTCCTGAATTTCAGTGGAAGTGAGATATTGTAGCTTTCCTTAATTCTAGTATCAAAATTCTTACCAGGCTCCATCACAATGTAGAAGATGCATTAGTCACTGGCCAGGAAATGGTATACAATAAAGCAGGACATCCTATGATGGTCTATGATCACAAGGCTGAGGTGACAATGTATTTACTCTAACACAACCATCATTGCTTCCTATTATATTTCGTGTCATTATTTGTTGAGATATATGTACATCAGTAAATTTTGTGGCAAGATGAGCATCATCATCATCATCAGGTGCCGTGCCAACTGGCATTAGCTATTATGCTTCTCCAGAGTACACAATCCTTCATGCAGGCCATCAGCTCAGCTGGTGATCTCCTTTCACACCACCCAGTCAGACTGTCCAGTATCATTTCACTTGGCCTTCCTCTTGATCTTCTTCCCTCTATTTTTCCTGTTGTTATAAAATTTTCAATGCCCCCTCTTCTCATTGCATGTCCTATGAAAGTACATTGTCTCTCTCTTATCTTTTTGACAAGGTTTTTTTGTCTCTCCAGCTCTTCTTATACATTCTTCATTAGTTATTTTTGCTGTCCATGGGATTCGCAACATTCTTCTAATAAACCACATTTCTGCTGCTTCCAATGATTTTTGTGCAGACTTGCCTATTGTCCATGATTCACTTCCATATAACAAGATAGGTTCAATATAGCATTTTAGGACTCGTTTTCTAACATTCATTGATAAGGACATGTTGGATAATATGTTTCTCATTCTCTGAAATGCAGACTTTGCTTGACCTATTCTGTTCTTAATTTCTGTTCTGCATTTCTCATCTGAAGTTATTACTGCTCCAAGGTATTTGAATTTCTGTGCCTGCTTTAGAACAGTTTCATTTAATTTTATACTGCATTTTGGTGGATTCTGTTTCTTAGATATAATCATGGTCTCTGTCTTTTTGATGTCTAAAGTAAGGCCTTTCTGTTCATTTTCTTTAGCGACTTTATCCAAGAGATTTTGCAGGTCTTGTTGGTTCTCAGCTATCAATACTGTGTTGTCAGCATACCGAAGGTTGTTAATATTGTATCCTCCAATTTTTATGCCTGGTTCTGTGATGATCACAGGCAACTTCAGTGACTGCAAAAACTGGAGGGGTGTAACCTTACTATCAGTTGTGTCAAAGGTGTATTGTAAAATGATTCTGAATATAATTAAGGATATAGTGGATGCTGCAAGGAGAGAAGAACAGGTAGGATTTCGAAAAGGGAGAAGCTGTCTTGACCAGATCTTTACTCTAAGAATAATACTTGAAGAACAAAAGCAGAAACCATTAATTTTGAACTTCATAGACTTTAAAAAAGCATTTGATAGCATGCACAGAGAAACAGGCGTGAAACCAAGGGTGTATATTATCTCCATTGCTTTTTAGAATTGCCATAGACTTTATAACGAAAAGATGCTGTATAGGTAAAACTGGCATTGATTGGGTACATGGGACCAAATAGAAGATCTTGATTTTGCAGATGACATAACTCTTATCAGTGACAATGTGAAATCGATGCAGGAAAAAACATATTCCCTGTCTTCCTTGGCTAGCAAAATAGGTCATGAAATTAACAAAGACAAAACAAAAATAATGAAATTTCTCATTAATCAAGAAGGAAAAATATACGTAGAAGGAACAGTTGCTGATGAAGTAAACCAATTTGCATACCTTGGCAGCTACATAGACCAGGATGGTGACACCAGGAAGTAAGTTAGAATTAGAATTTCAAAAGCAGCATTGTCCTTCAAAAGTCTTGAAAACATATGGAACTCAAATGTTATAAGCATAAAAACCAAATTTAAGATTATTCAATTCAATTCTGATATCCACCCTCATTTATGCATGTGAAAGCTGGAAATCAACTAAAGAAATAGACAAGAAATGAGACTCTTTTGAAAACAAATACCTAAGGAAAATACTTGGTATAAAGTGGAAAGAATTCAAGAACAATGCAGAGATAAGACAGATGAGCAAACAACAACCTGTCTCATGGGTGATCAGGAAAAGGAGATGGACATATGTTGGTCACTTGATGAGAAGAAATGATCAGAGAATCCCAAAACAAGCTATCAAGTGGAACACAACAGCTGAAGAAAAAGAGGTTGACCACGTGAAGTTCTAAAGAATACATTGTTAAGAGAAGCCAGTTTAGTGGGCATAACATCCCCTGATGAATTTGAAAGACTCACAGAGGATAGGAAAACTTGGCAAACAACTATGTGAGCCCTATGTGACTTTTAATGGCACAAGAAGGATGTAAGATGTATCAATTCTGGAGTCTGACAGTTTTTCAACTGCAGCAATAATTGCCCTAACTTCTGCATAAGGAATATCAATTATCGGGTATAACCGTAACAACTTAAGATATGCAGACTACACAGTTCTGATTGCTAAAAGTGAAGGGGAGGTACAGGCTCTTCTTGACATCATGGTTCGTGAAAGTAAAAGTAAAGGTCTCAGTCTGAATAAAAAGAAGACTGAAGTGATGGTCATCTCAAAGAAAAGAATACCACCAAAATGTACCATCAATGGCACATAAATGAAACAAGTTGATAGATTCAAGTACTTAGGAACAATTATAACAGCTGATGGGAAATGTCACAATGAAATAAAAAGCAGACATGCTCATGCCAAGTCAGCATTCCAGAAAATGAGAAACATCTTGTACAACAGATCCATTTCAACCAAAACAAGATTCCAAGTACTTAAATGTTACATCAATCCAATTTTGTTTTATGGATGTGAAGCATGGTCCATAAATAAGAGTACAGCGAGAAATGGAGGCCATAGAAATGTGGTTCATAAGAAGGATGTTGAAGGTACCATGGACAGCTAAGAAAACCAATTAAGAAGTCTTAAGAGAGGCTGGAGTTAAAAGGCAAATTATAGCAAAGATCAGAGGCAGACAAGCGAGATTTGTAGGACATTTTCTGAGAAGAGGAAAATTGGAACACATTGTAGCAAGTGGAAAAATTGAGAGAAGAAGAGACAGCGGAAGACAGAGAGAGAAATTACTGGATGGACTGTCAGTGTGGCTAGGAAGAAAGTCACCGGCGGATCTCATAATCAAGTCTAAAGACAGGGAATTGTGGAGAGAAATGATCACCGATGCCACGTGGTACGGCACTTGATTGACTGCTCCTATCAAAAGAGATGAATGCTTCTGTGAACATTATGGCAGGAGTATTTTAGGAAGTTACTATTAAAACTGAGGTGGTTCTGAACTGGTTCTTCACTTCTTACAAAGAATTAAGTCATAAATCATGTCCTGATTTTTTGTTTCATCTTTTGTGAATTTTTATTCTCTTCACTACTTTCAGTTTTCACCACTTCCTAATTTCATTGATTATGTATTAATTATCTAAAGTTATCTGTCCATGCCCTGTACTCTTCAGTTTTTCTCTTTTTATTCCATTTTTTTCTCTCCTGAGTTATAACTTGATTTACTAGTCTTCAAGCTGAATTTGTCTCATTTCAAGACCGCATAGTAAATTTTTTTCCTTTTTACTTAGGATTTTTTCTTACTATCTTTAAAACATTATTATTTAATTAGAATTTTAATCATTTTTTTTTCTAAATCCATTATATGTAGACCTATCAAATCACAAAGGCACTTAGCTATGTGATGTTAGTGCCCATTTTTTCTTTGACCAGATGGCACACTAGAGGATAATGTGGTCAGCAACATACTTGGCTGCCTTTCCTTTTTCTAGCGTCAGAAGTTAGATACCAGTTTCTACAGATGGGGCTTCTCTGGCTAGATCTGAACCAACTGCTACGTCAGAGGAGTGCAGTTTCCACTATGCCATTCAGAGTCTATTACATGTCACTTTTACTCATTCACATCTGTTTCTTGTCACCACATGAGACTGTTGCGGAGAATGAATTAAAAACAAACAAAATCATCATGTTCAGTCTCAGAGATTTGAAATATCAAATGACTGCTAACAAAATCAGTAAGGCAGTTTGCTCGTACCATTTTGATTTGATCATCAATGGCCATTGCAGGTTTGTCTGGTTTGAGGATCAGGCCACTGGTATCACAACATCTGGGAAGAAAATGTGACCAAATGAGTTCTTGATCCTGGCATTTGTATTTATTTCTAGAACATAATATTCTTCTATCATCTGTTTAGATTAAATATAGTGCACAAAGAATATTTCTCCTGCATATCAGTGAATATCAAGTGACCATCTAGGAACCCTAACCCTAACCACACACTGAAATGTGAAACAGATTAACCGAGATCAACACATCAGACTAGAGAAGAAAACAAATTAGAATTTTACAATTTGAGGCTTTTATTAGAGAAGAAATTGAGGGAAAAGGACAAAGCCAGCTATGCAGATCATTAAAATATAACATAATCGGAAGATATAGTTAGAGATTTAACTGTAAAAATGGCTGTTTTCTGAATGTAGTTTTCCTCAGTGAAATAAAACTGATGGCACTTGTTGCTTTTTTGGGAAAGAGACCTCAGATAATATTATATTATAATAACATTGTAATAATCATATCTTTGAATTCTGTTTAGATTAAATACAGTACATGAAGAATATTTCTCCTGCATATCAGTGAATATCAAGTGACAGAGAGGGATTGTTTTAGTTTAGGAGTATTCATGATGATGTTACAGGAAGCATTCTCAAAAAATGCATGATGAAGTTATGGACACTGGTGGATTATCAAGAACAAGAAACACTGTCATGAATTCACCCTAACAACGACATCATAAAGTATTCCTCATCTTAAAGGATCATGGAAACAGAGCCAGTATCATATCTTCTTCTTTGAGCAGAATAATTTCATGGAAAAAAACATGGTCGTAGAAGTACCATAAATCAGATAATCAGACAAACACAAAAAAATGTCATTTTTATGAACAGAAGTCATAATTAAAGATGCCCATATAATTACACAGAACACCTTATGTTTTCCTATCAACCATGCCTGTAATATATTTTTATGGTACTATTATTTTATTATTACAAAATATAAAACTATCAGCTCTAAGAATGCTACTTACTTCATTAATAGAGATTTGTTAATGTAGCCAATTTCATCTCCAGGGCCTACTGGTCCAGTACTAAGAGTGGCAATCAAAGCTTGTAGTCGTGTATTTGGTTCTGTCTTGTCTGTTAATAACAGCATTTTTTCATGTTAGAAAAGATATGAAGAAGAGGGATCTCATATCATGCAGATAGCAATCTTAAATGATATTTAGGAAGACTTTAGCACCATGGACTTGTCCTGAATGCAGTGATGAAAGTCTTTAACATTATCTTTTGCAGCAGAGAGATAGAGAAAGAGAGCAACACAGATTGTCAGAGACAGACAGGAAGAGACAGAGAAACAAAGAGAGAGAGAGAGAAAGAGAGAGGAAGGAGAGAGAGAGAGAGAGAGAGAGAGAGAGTAGAATGTTAGGATTCTCTTAAGATTGTGTTCTGGATTCTTTAGATGTTTAGATGTAAGATTCTTTGAAATCTCCTTTCTTTAATTATCGCCTTGCTTTGACAATCTTCTTGCTTTGATGATCTTCAGAAATAAGTGAATTTATAAAGCTCATCTCACCTTGCATACAAAACATATGAGTATTATGATCTGTCAGTACCCACTAACTTAGCAAGCTTTCTTCCACAGTACATGTTAAAGTTTGAAATGTCTGTCAAGTGATTTTATGATTCTCAAACCCACCTCCCACCCCCCCCCCAACCACCAAAAAAGCCAAAACAGATACATATGAGTACTACAGACAGAGGAGATAGTGCAGCAATAGCAGAAAGAAATGAAGAAAGACAGATAAAGACATCTACATGCACAACTCTCTCTTTCTTTCCATTCTGCACTCATGCCAGTTAAAATAACTAACTAAAATTGGTTAATCTCCCACTTATTCGTTAGTTAAGGATCAGAGTTAATAATCAGACTGGTGAATGGTGAAATGCAGCGAATGGTAAAGTATAGGTTTCATTTTGGTTACAAAATCATTCTGATTGCCAAAAACATAAATAATACACCATTCACATGTATCACATGGAAGTGTAACACACAATAATTAATGTATAAGTATACAACTATACATGAAGCACTGCAATAAAGCTGTGATGTCAAAATGTATAAACTAGGAAAAAAGTAGGAACAGGTTTATTAATTAACGACTACAAAGCTGTCACATTTCAGTGTGAGCCTTAATCATACAAGTGTCAGAAAAGCTACATATTCTTTCAAGTTAAGCTAAGTGCTCTATTCATCTTATTTATTTATTTTTTTTAACATAGGATTCATGCGAATCTATACTTTATCTCTTCTCTCTAATTCTTCATCCTTTGTGTGTTTGTACGATTAAGGCTCACACTGAAATGTGACAGCTTTGTAGTCGTTAATTAATAAAGCTGTTCCTACTTTTTTCATAGTTTATACACATGGAAGTGTATGTGATAAACAAACAAAAATAATGAATGCTAACCATTAGACAATCTGAAAATGGATGCAACAGCAGCAGGCCATCTTGCTCACAACCGAGAGGCCTACAGGAGTGCTGTTTGGGAGGCAAAGTTCCGCATGGGACATGCAAATGAATGAATGAACGAACCATTAGATGTTCAAAACTGCAGTATTACACTGAACGAAAGCTTCATATATCCTTGTGAAAGAATAAATGATACTATAATTTCATGAAAAACTTCCATCTGCCTTTTTTCAGCATGATGATGGTAACTTCTAGAGCCATCAGTGGAAAAATATGATGAAATAGAGAACCATGTGGTGAGCGAATAATTGTAAAATGGTGAAAAGAACAAAGTGATGAAGTGAAAGAGGCGAATCAGCAGGGGTCTGCTGTATTGTTACATTCAGTCAGTCATTTGCATGTCACCTGTGGAACTTTGCCTCCCTAACACCTCTTCTGTAGGGCTCTCGGTTGTAAGCAAGATGGCCTGCTGCTGATGCATCAATTTGCAGATTATCGATGATGCCTTGCAGCCATCTTCACCTTGGTCTTCTCCTCTTTCTTTTTCCCATTATGTACCGTTCCAAGACTGTGTTCTCTAAATTTTCATGGTGTTTAATATGTCCAAAATATTTAAGTTTTCCCTGTTTAATCCTTTTTTACTAGCCAGCCTTCTTCAATATTAACATTAGGAAAGCTAATTATCAACATTCTGTTGTTAGGAAATTTAAAAATAAGTGACAACTTTTTATTTACACAAAAAAATAACAAAAGACATTGTGCATAGAATATTTTTAATAAACATATACCTACAGAGAATGTGGGCACCTGAAAGAATGTGAGCACCTGAAAGGTGAAGTGGTTAGTGCAGTCATCTTGCACGGCAAAGATTGGTGGTCCAGATCTGACCAGAGATATCCCAGTCATCCAGCTGTAGAAATGGGTACCTGATATCTTCTGGAGCTGTGGAAAGAAGGGCGGCCAGGCATGATGCTGGCCACACCACCCTGCAGTATGCCGACAGGTAAAGGAAAATATAGACACAAACCACATTCCGTAAGTGCTTTGTGGCATAATAAGGCTACCTTCACCTACAGAAAATAATGAAGAGTAATGTCATGAATGAAAGAATGGTATCTGACCACATACTGTAAGGATTTCCAGGTTGAAGTTCACTAGTCCAGAACGTGTCCTTGAAAGGAGCAACATTAAGGGCATCAGCAAATATAGATGTTATTCCAATATTCCACTGATGGTTTCCTGGCTGATAGTCTCTGCTAGCACGAACCTAGAAGACACTGAAACTGATACAAACTAAGGAGACATTGATTCAATGTTTTTTTTTATTTGCATTAACTTTCTTAAACTTTTTTCTTCTTATTTGTTTTTTGATGAGGAGATTGTACTATTCACGATAAGATTATGATGAAGAGATTGTACTATTTATGATAAGATTTGTTTTATGGTCAAACAATTACAGAAATGGACAGAATTACTTATAGAATACATAAACACACATGTAAGAGAAATAGTTACACACATACATATGTATACAAATGTATATAACATACTGAACTTTCTTTCCCAGCTTTGCGTGTATTTTAAAAATTTTATTAGACAATAAACTATAGTCCTGTGTCATTATAGATTAAGTTAATCTTGGTGGAAATTATTACCTGTGTCATCATAAATTAAGTTAATCTTGATGGAAATTATTACTCCCTACTTGCAAAAGATTCAAGAATCTTGAGAACATATGGAATTCAAAAGTAATAAACACAAAAACCAAATTAAGACTATTCAATTAAAATGTAATATCCACCCTCATTTATGCATGTGGAAGCTGGAAAACAACTAAAGAAATAGACAAGAAATTAGTCTCTTTTGAAAACATATGCCTAAGAAAAATACTCTGCATCAAGTGGAATGAATTCAAGAACAATTCAGAGATAAGTCAGATGACTGAACAACAACCAGTCTCATGGGTGATCAGGAAAAGGAGATGGACATATGTTGGTCACTTGATGAAAAGAAGTGATCAGAGAATCCCAAAACAAGCTATCAAGTGGAACACAACAGGCCAAAGAAAACGAGGCAGACCGCGTGAAACTCTGAAGAGGACATTGTTAAGAGAGGCCAAATTAACAGGCATAAAATCTCTTGATGAGGTTGAAAGACTCGCTGAAGACAGGAAAAATTGGCGAACTACTTTGCGAGCCCTATGTGACGTTTAACGGCATGGGAAGTATATAAGATAAGACTTGCAAAAGATTACATACAAGGGTGAATAACATGGAAGCTGGAAATTATAGATTACACAAACTTGTATTTAGTACAGGAAAACTAGAATCCTGTTTCTCAATATAGTCTCCTGCTTCATAATTCTACTTGTGAACTAGCACCTGAAATCCAATTGAAAAAGACCCGCTAATGTACCACATCCCTTGTGTGCTTGTCCATGAAGGTTGGTGTTGTGCAAGCTTGTTATGTCTATCTTGAATTGTATAATTCAGTTGCAGACTTGTACTTTGCACAAACACTCATCACCATACACCACAAGTATTTCACAGTTATGTCTGAGGAGTTCAGAACTTTGGCAGACAAGAATCAGATGACAGAACACACTTCTTCCTTAGTGTATGTCTGCAATGTAGTTGTCATCTTGACATGAATTAATCTTGGCTTGCTGTTTATTGATGGTAACACTATCAACTTACTGATATTACTGACCTTGGCACTAACATTTGGTACTACCAATGGATTTTCTTCTATTCTTTCAGAAATTTTATTTGCATTTTCAAAATTTCATCTAATTATACTAATATATCAAGAGTCAAATAACTCCATTATCTGATTTTTCTGTCCACATTCTCACATGTTCTTTATATTGTTCTCTGCTTTAATAAATTGCACAATACTTAGCAGTAATGGGAATATTAGGTTTTTTTCTTTTCTAGAGGCTATAGAGCAGAACACAAGCAGGTGTAGTCAAGAGTTATCAAATGAATGAGACCAATTTACAGTTGAAATCCAATGTTACTGGAAACTGCAGCTCTTTGCTAACATAAAAAATCATCATAAAATAGTATGCTCATTCATATATTTTTTTGAAGGTAATACAATTTGCTGTAGATAGATAGAAAATAAAGTTTTTTTTTTCTATGCCAGCGTTTTTTTTCCCTAAGGTTATACAAACCCTGTGGGGTAGTTAATAAACCAATGCTCACTTACTTGAGTAACTGCAGCAATCTCTAGTGACTGAAGCATATGTCTGCTGCCAGCCATGCAGTACAAGATGGTTATAGTGTATCTCTCTGCTGCTTGTCCCATCTGCAGCAGCCAGCGCCGAGCCATAAACAGATCTTCCAAGAGGACAGCATTCTTTTCTGTCTCTGTACCTAGCCAGTCCTAAAAGTTTATCACAAAAAGATATCCAAGAAATCTGTACTCATGTGTATATCATATCTAGTGATTAACCTGTCTTCAGTACCAATCCACTTAAATTACCCAGAAAATGATAGAAATGCTAGCATTTATTGTCAATGTTGAAGCATTCAGAAAAAAAAACTGAAACTACACAATCTTTTAAATATAAAAACTTGTCTGCTACTGTTGTTAGTCTATCTTTGATCCTGAAAAGGCCTGTAAATTGAAAAAAAATATCTAAGGTGATACTGTACTACTAACAAAACTTCAGACCTCACCTGGAATATTCTACAGAGTGCTGCAGGGCAAAAGATAAAGCAAATAACAGCAAGAGTTGAGATCCCACCTAAATGCTTCATAGGTGCTGGTACGACATCGAATATTGAAATCAGGGACATTAGCAGACTTGCCAGGAAGAAGGGAATACCCGACTGCCATCAAGAACACAGGAATGCAACCGGACATTGTAGTGTACTCCATAGAAAAACAGGAACTAATAATGACTGAGCTGATGGTTCTGTATGAAACAAGCATAGAGGAGCAACATCTGTTCGAATGTGAGAAGTACAATGACCTGGTCAAACAACTGAGGCAGGGGGCAAGAGTCAGCAAAAGTGATAGCTGTAGAAGTGGGAGAGAGAGGATTCGTAGCAACATCAGCATATGACCTATGTAAGAGACTGGGCATAAAGGGACAAGCAAGAGCAAGGGCAATGAAAAGCCTTTCAGAAACAGCAGAAAAGGCTTCATGCTGGCTGTGGAGTATGTGAAACAAGCATTGAGAACATAAATAATTTCATTTGTTGCGACCAATACCAGTCCTCCGTGGCTAAATCACTAAAGACGCACTTCAAAAGTGCAGTGTCAACTCAATCCGGGGACAAAAAAAAAAACCAACAACTCACATGACCTCTGGGAGTCATGACCCAGAGGAGCCCACCCCCCTTAGAGTGTCAGGAGTTTATTAGGGCCGAAACACTTGTCTGGGAGGGGGGAATTCCTCTGATGATCTGAAGGAGTTGTGTTGTTGTTCCACTCTCTATAGTAGAGAGCTTCCTGCATAAAAAGCAAAGACTTAGTATAACATTAGAAAATAAATTTAAACAGAAATTTAAATATGAAAGTCATCAGAAAAGAAGAAATCTATGACACACAATCAAAGAACAATCATGAATTTAATTGTTGACAACATAAGGTGAACACTGCATTCTATGAAGATTTCAACCTTGATGTCTTAGAATGAATTTCCAAAAGATGCTGGGGATGGTTGGGAGATGTTCTCCAGATGACTCACTGCCAAAAATAGCACTAAGATGGACACCACAGGGGAACAGAAGTAAGGGTAGACCAATGGAGACATGGAGAAGAACAACAGAGAGGATGTTGAGCAATAGAGGGCTCACTTGGGCAAGAGCGGAAAAAAAGGCAAAAGACAGGCATTTGTGGAAAACTCTTGCAGAAGCCCCATGCTCTTTGGGTACTTGAGGTTCAGAGAGATCTTAGAATGTTTAAAGAGGAAGAAGAGTATTGTAATTAACATTAAGAAGGAAAATGAAATCCAAAAACATCTGATAAATTTTTTAGCAAATCAGAGATAATTACAGAAATATATATGCATCAAAAGTTAAAAAAAAATTGTTCAAAAGCTTTAAATATACCTGTTCATATAGAATGAACTGGCCCCAACCTTGTGTCATGTTGAACAAATCTAGCCAAAATTTCTGATGAAAAACAAAATGACATGTTGTTTTGGAAAGCTTGCTAACTTACATATTACATCTAAAATAATGTGATGGTTTTGTATAAAACATTTAACATCACAAGGTCTGGAAACTAGGCAAGATGCCAAGTTGAGAGGGTCTCTATAAAGGCATAGTTCATTCATTCATTCCTTTGCTTGTCCCTTGCGGAACTTTGCCTCCCAAACAGCACTCCTGTAGGCCTCTCGGTTGTGAGCAAGATGGCCTGCTGCTGCTGCATCCATTTCCAGATCATCAACGATGTCCTGCAGCCATCTTCGTTTCGGTCTTCCTCTTTTTCTTTTTCCCACCATGTATCCTTCCAATACGGTCCTCTCTAAAGTATCATGACGTTTAATGTGGCCAAAATATTTAAGTTTTCTCTCTTTAATCCTCTTTACTAGCCAGCCTTCTTCAATATTAAGCTCTTGTAGTATAGATATTTGTTCTTTTTTGTGTCCACGATATTTGGAGAACTCTTCTATAGCATTTACATTCAAAGGCATTTATGTGCTTCTCAGCTGTTTTGTTAAGTGTCCAGGTCTCACAGGCATATGTTGCGATGGGAAAGATGCATGCCCTTAAAAATCTTATTTTTGTGGTTCTGTCTGCTCCTCTCCACAGATTCTTTATTTGTTTTACTTTCTGAAGAGCAATAGATGTCCTCCTTTTAATTTCCCGCATTGTATCTCCATTATTAGTTAGTAGTGATCCAAGATATTCAAAACTCTCCACTTCTTCCAGTTTTTCCCCACTGATACATATTTCAGTTGCCTTGTCTGTTTTGTCAGTTGTCATCACTTTAGTTTTCTTTGCATTAAGATAGAGGTTCTGCTCTTCGCTGTTCTTGCGGACTGACATAATTAGTTTTCCCATTCCTTCTTGTGTTGTGGACAGCAATACTGTGTCATCAGCATATCTGATCTCTGGTATTTCATAACCTCCAACTGTTATGGCATCGTAATATTCTTTGTCTACATCTTCTCTAACATTCCTCATTATATTTTCAGTATACAAGTTAAATAAGTAGGGTGACAATATGCACCCCTGACGGACCCCTTGTTTTATGTCAAACCAAGTTGTTGTTTCACCATTTATTCTTACTGCTGAGCTGATGGTTCTGTATGAAACAAGCATAGAGGAGCAACATCTGTTCGAATGTGAGAAGTACAATGACCTGGTCAAACAACTGAGGCAGGGGGCAAGAGTCAGCAAAAGTGATAGCTGTAGAAGTGGGAGAGAGAGGATTCGTAGCAACATCAGCATATGACCTATGTAAGAGACTGGGCATAAAGGGACAAGCAAGAGCAAGGGCAATGAAAAGCCTTTCAGAAACAGCAGAAAAGGCTTCATGCTGGCTGTGGAGTATGTGAAACAAGCATTGAGAACATAAATAATTTCATTTGTTGCGACCAATACCAGTCCTCCGTGGCTAAATCACTAAAGACGCACTTCAAAAGTGCAGTGTCAACTCAATCCGGGGACAAAAAAAAAAACCAACAACTCACATGACCTCTGGGAGTCATGACCCAGAGGAGCCCACCCCCCTTAGAGTGTCAGGAGTTTATTAGGGCCGAAACACTTGTCTGGGAGGGGGGAATTCCTCTGATGATCTGAAGGAGTTGTGTTGTTCCACTCTCTATAGTAGAGAGCTTCCTGCATAAAAAGCAAAGACTTAGTATAACATTAGAAAATAAATTTAAACAGAAATTTAAATATGAAAGTCATCAGAAAAGAAGAAATCTATGACACACAATCAAAGAACAATCATGAATTTAATTGTTGACAACATAAGGTGAACACTGCATTCTATGAAGATTTCAACCTTGATGTCTTAGAATGAATTTCCAAAAGATGCTGGGGATGGTTGGGAGATGTTCTCCAGATGACCGATGACTCACTGCCAAAAATAGCACTAAGATGGACACCACAGGGGAACAGAAGTAAGGGTAGACCAATGGAGACATGGAGAAGAACAACAGAGAGGATGTTGAGCAATAGAGGGCTCACTTGGGCAAGAGCGGAAAAAAAGGCAAAAGACAGGCATTTGTGGAAAACTCTTGCAGAAGCCCCATGCTCTTTGGGTACTTGAGGTTCAGAGAGATCTTAGAATGTTTAAAGAGGAAGAAGAGTATTGTAATTAACATTAAGAAGGAAAATGAAATCCAAAAACATCTGATAAATTTTTTAGCAAATCAGAGATAATTACAGAAATATATATGCATCAAAAGTTAAAAAAAAATTGTTCAAAAGCTTTAAATATACCTGTTCATATAGAATGAACTGGCCCCAACCTTGTGTCATGTTGAACAAATCTAGCCAAAATTTCTGATGAAAAACAAAATGACATGTTGTTTTGGAAAGCTTGCTAACTTACATATTACATCTAAAATAATGTGATGGTTTTGTATAAAACATTTAACATCACAAGGTCTGGAAACTAGGCAAGATGCCAAGTTGAGAGGGTCTCTATAAAGGCATAGTTCATTCATTCATTCCTTTGCTTGTCCCTTGCGGAACTTTGCCTCCCAAACAGCACTCCTGTAGGCCTCTCGGTTGTGAGCAAGATGGCCTGCTGCTGCTGCATCCATTTCCAGATCATCAACGATGTCCTGCAGCCATCTTCGTTTCGGTCTTCCTCTTTTCTTTTTCCCACCATGTATCCTTCCAATACGGTCCTCTCTAAAGTATCATGACGTTTAATGTGGCCAAAATATTTAAGTTTTCTCTCTTTAATCCTCTTTACTAGCCAGCCTTCTTCAATATTAAGCTCTTGTAGTATAGATATATTGTTCTTTTTTGTGTCCACGATATTTGGAGAACTCTTCTATAGCATTTACATTCAAAGGCATTTATGTGCTTCTCAGCTGTTTTGTTAAGTGTCCAGGTCTCACAGGCATATGTTGCGATGGGAAAGATGCATGCCCTTAAAAATCTTATTTTTGTGGTTCTGTCTGCTCCTCTCCACAGATTCTTTATTTGTTTTACTTTCTGAAGAGCAATAGATGTCCTCCTTTTAATTTCCCGCATTGTATCTCCATTATTAGTTAGTAGTGATCCAAGATATTCAAAACTCTCCACTTCTTCCAGTTTTTCCCCACTGATACATATTTCAGTTGCCTTGTCTGTTTTGTCAGTTGTCATCACTTTAGTTTTCTTTGCATTAAGATAGAGGTTCTGCTCTTCGCTGTTCTTGCGGACTGACATAATTAGTTTTCCCATTCCTTCTTGTGTTGTGGACAGCAATACTGTGTCATCAGCATATCTGATCTCTGGTATTTCATAACCTCCAACTGTTATGGCATCGTAATATTCTTTGTCTACATCTTCTCTAACATTCCTCATTATATTTTCAGTATACAAGTTAAATAAGTAGGGTGACAATATGCACCCCTGACGGACCCCTTGTTTTATGTCAAACCAAGTTGTTGTTTCACCATTTATTCTTACTGCTGCTTGTTGGTCTAAATACAGCAGTGATGTTAATTGTATCAAATGTGTTGGAAATCCCATTTTTTCCATTATTTCCCAAAGTTTCTGGTGTTGTACACAATCAAATGCCTTTGAGTAGTCTATAAAGGATAAATATAGATTCACATTAAACTCCCTGCATTTCTCTATTATTAATCTTAGATTGAATATATGATCTCTTGATCCTCTTCCTTGCCTGAAGCCAGCTTGGACCATATTGACTTCTTCTTCTTTCTTTCGAAGTCTACCCATTATGATTTTTAACAGAATTTTACTGGCATGACTAATCAGGGCAACAGTTCTGTAGTTGGTGCATAATTTCAGGTTACCCTTTTTGGCAGTGGTATGAATACAGTTCTTTTCCATTCTTTTGGCCAAATACCTGAATGCCATATCTTTTTACATAGTGCATGATAGATTGTTGCACACTCCTTTCCTCCTGCTTTAATAAATTCAGCGGTTATCTCATCACATCCTGGTGATTTACCATTTTTCAGACTCTTTATTGCCCATAAAACTTCTTCCATTGTCGGCTCGGGTTCTTTCTCCTCCAATAATAATTCACACTGTTGATTTCTGCTTCCACAGTCGGTTGTTTCATACATTCTTTTGCAATATTCCTTCCATCTTTCCAGAATTTCCTCTGTCTCTGTCAGGGTATTCCCCATCTCATCACAAATTACATTTAGCTTAGGTGTGACATTTCTCGTCAATGTCTTCATTTCTTTAAACATTTCACTATCTCTTCCACACTTCTGATGTTCTTCTATTCTTTCACAACAATCTTGTATGTATTGTTTTTTGTCTTTTCTTATGTTTCTTCGTACTTCTTTTGTTAAAGTTTTATATTTATCTTTGTTGTTGTTTGTCACTCTCCATTGCGTCTTCATTTCTCTACATTGTTTTATCAGTTCTAGTGTACCTGCTGTGATCCATCTATTCTTTTGTGTTTTCTTTACTGGAACCATGTCTTTAGCTGTTGTTACTAAGATATCTTTGGCCTGCGTAGCCAATTCATCTGGTGTCATCTCTTCCTGTACAGCCATCAGGATTTCGAAACGGTTCTTCACTTCTATACCGTATTGTTCTGGTATTTGTAAGGTCAAAGCGGAGTGGTCTTGATCCCATAACTATCTTTTTTAGCTTTATCTTCATGTCTGCTATTAATAACTCATGGTCCGTGTCACAATAAGCACTTGGTAAAGTTTTTGCTGATGTTATGCTTGACCTCCACCTTCTCTGCACTAAAATGTAATCTATTTGATTCCTGGTTTTCCCATCAGGTGATGTCCATGTGTAAAGTCTTCTTGGATGTTGTTTAAAAAGTGTGTTAGCGATCATTAGCTCATTTTCCATACAAAACGCCATTAGATTGTCACCTGCCTCATTTCTGTGTCCTATGCTAAATTTCCCTACAACTTGTCCTTCATCTTCTGCTCTTTCTGTACCAATTTTTGCATTAAAATCACCCATTATAAATACAATATCATTTTTCCGTACCTGGTCCATTGTCGTCTGCAGTGTGTTATAAAAATGTTCTACTTCATCTTCTTCTGCTGCTGATGTAGGTGCATATACCTGGATGACTGTTACATTTCTAGGAATGCCCTTAAGTCTGATTGTTAGGATTCTATCACTTACTGGATTGTAGCCTAGTAATGCTTTTGATGTTGATTTGTCCAAATAAAAAGCCACTCCATTCTTTCCTCCTACTTCTCCGCCAGAATATATAAATATTATCATTCTCGCTCTTAAAGTGTCCTGATCCTTTCCATCGATGTTCGCAGATTCCCAAAATGTGTATCCGCGTTCTTTTCATCTCGTCACTTATTACTTGATATTTTCCCTCATACATACTTCTTACATTCCATGTTCCTACTCTTATTTTTCTTTTTAGTTTGATACAGGGGTTTTCCTTGGTAACACCGTCAGGATTTTGTCCGTCATCACAATTACTAGTACCGACCTCTGCCTCACACTCTTCCCCAGTGTTAAAATTAGATCTATCTGGCCTGGGGGACTCACCACCAGATCTTTTTCCTATTTGACTTTCCATGATTGCTGCTTGGGTTTCTTGGTATGTTTCCAGAAGGTAGTTTACCATTGCTTTCCTACCGGGCAGTGACTGTACTAGTCAGTGATCGTAGCCATTGTCCCTACATTGAGATCATCTGCCTACCATCATAGAATAGGTGACCATGACCAACATTATCTGTCAGCTGCTCTCCCATTCCATCCACCACCTGCTCCCATGGCTTCACGTCACCCTGATCGGGGGGCTATACGGGTACTCCACCTTGCCCAAGGGTGTCCCGTAGACTAACGGAGGTAAGGAGGCGTCTTACTTCTCCTTTGATAGGGGATACCCCTACCCCGCTAACCACAAAAAAGGCATAGTATTATTTGAAAAAAAGAAGCTCAAAGTGACAGTAGCATTGTCTCCTATTTTTTCACTGATTATGTAAATCCAGAACTGGTAGCATCAGTCATGAAAGAAGATTTTCAGCAAAACGGTCTTTGGTTAGTTCAATCTGCCTGCTTCAAAATAGTCTACTAAGATGAAGAATGTTATCATATAATTTTCACAAGAGTACTAGTGTAATCACATCTTCAGTATGTACTGCCAAGATTTCTATAAAAATATTGTATTTAATTATGCTTCAATATAAGTATTATTACCTACATGTTCACTGTTGTAAGAACATACAAGAAAGAGATCTATTACTGATATCCTGTCAAATGCACAAGGTGATTGAAATGTACTGTTATCTGTAATATCTCTGCTATCGTTTCATTTTCCAGACTGTTATCTTTATTTGTTTTCTTTCTCCTGTTGCATATTGTCTACAGTATGTCTATCTGCCAGTGATTTAGCTTCCTTTATACATATTGAATACTTACTCTTCATTTCATAGAAAATCACTTATGTGAATACTATGACAATATATTACCTTTTTGTTCCTCGTTAAATTCTCTCTGGACTAACTTCTCAATTTATAATTTTTAAGTGTTTACATTTTTTGATTCAATAATTTGTTTAATGCACATACTGAAAACATAAAATAATAATAACATAAATCACAAAGTAACACCAATTTCAAAAGTTATTCACGCAAATTCAATTCAATTCAAGTGCCATGCCGCATGGCGTAGGCGATCATTTCTCTCCATAATCCTCTGCCTTTAGACTTGATTATGAGATC
This sequence comes from Achatina immaculata, assembly GCA_009760885.1. Lineage (NCBI taxonomy): Eukaryota > Metazoa > Mollusca > Gastropoda > Stylommatophora > Achatinidae > Lissachatina > Lissachatina immaculata. The sequence goes on along the minus strand of CM019708.1, from coordinate 192,011 downwards.
CACCGGTGACTTTCTTCCTAGCCACACTGACAGCCCATTCAGTAACTTCTCTCTCTATCTTCCTCTGTCTCTTCTTCCCTCAATTTTTCCACTTGCCACAGTGTGTTCCAATTTTCCTCTTCTCTGAAAATGTCCTATAAATCTCACTTATCTGCCTCTGATCTTTGCTATAATTTGCTTTTTAACTCCAGCCTCTCTTAAGACTTCTTCATTGGCTTTCTTGGCTGTCCACAGTACCTTCAACATCCTTCTTATAAACCACATCTCCATGGCCTATCCATGCAAAGACAGTCCTATAGAATACCATAGTACTTCTCATAACGTAATGACCGGAGAATGACAAAAATATTCTTACACCATCATCAGGCACTGAGAGCCCTGATGTACTGTCTGGTATAAAATTGTATGGCCCACCATTGTACTTGGCATATGTTGTATCCTCATCCCTTTAGAAGCAACAAATACAAAAAAATGTTGAATTAATGTTATATAAGAAAAAGTAAAAGTTAATGCTATGGACATCTTACATCCTTCCAGTGTTGTTAAACGCCACATAGGACTCGCATTGTAGTTCGCCAAGTTTTCCTGTCTACAACGAGCTTTTCAACCTCATCAAGGAATATTATGCCTACTAATTTGGCCTCTCTTAACAGTGTCCTCTTTAGAGTTTTGTGTGGTCGACCTATGAACATCAAGTACAAAATACAGGGCATTTTAAAAAATACAGAACCACAGTGGATACTCTTACAATTTGGAATAAATTCATTGTTGACGTGAATTCACTCTGACAAATTTATTTTCTTACATTTTATATCATTCCCATGCTGTTAAATGTCACATAGGGCTCGCATAGTTGTTTGCAAAGTTTTCCTATTTTCGTCGAGTTTTTCAACTTTATCAAGGGATGTTATGTTCACTAAACTGGCTTCTCTTAAGAATGTCCTCTTTAGAGTTTCATGTGGTCGACCTCTTTTTCTTTGGTCTGTTGTGCTCCACTTGATAGCTTGTTTTGGTATTCTCTGATTGTTTCTTCTCATCACATGGCCTACATATGTCCATCTTCTTTTTCTGATCACCCATGAGACAGGTTGTTGTTTGCTCATCTGTCTTATCTCTGCATTGTTCTTGAATTCATTCCACTTTATACCAAGTATTTTGCTGAAGCATTTGTTTTCAAAAGTCTAATTTCTTGTTCTTTAGTTGACTTCCAGCTTTCACGTGTATAAATGAGGATAGATATCACATTTGAATTGAATAATCTTAACTTGGTTTTATTATTTGTATTTTATTTGTATTATTAATAACATATTATTCCTTTCCAGTTAAGGCAGAAACGAAATATCCACTGCTGCTGTACACAATAATATGTATTTAAAATGATAACTGACACCCAGTTTTTGAAAGAAAGAAACCACAAAATAATTTTGTTATACTCAAATCAGCTCTTTGCTAAGTAGTACTACTAACACTTGATGTAAAACACAGTTTTTGAATATAAATATAGAAAATCAAATATGCTGATATCAAAATCCCTCTTTTTCCCATTGTTTCCTTTCATATATGTGAATAAAAAGTTACAATTTTGCGGTTTGTTAATAAATAAAGCTGCTCCTATCTTTTTTCTATAAGCCATCCCCTGAAGGAGAGATTCAATAACTTGGCATTAAGCCGGCTTAAAAGAAGCAGCTTCATTCACCAGGCCAAGCGTATGCGTAAGCTGATACCTGACCTTCCAACTGTAGTCACTCCATTATCATCTGTACCAGAGCATACACCATGGAAAGAAGCAGATTATACACAATAACTATTCAGACTGAAGTGAAAGGTGTGCAGAATGGTGAGATGCAAAGCAGCCTTGTAAGGTCAACAGCCACACTTAGTGTGCTAGATGACAAATATCCATGTGGCACCTGGATACGTGTGTATACAGATGGATCTGCACACAATGCCATAAAGAATGGAGGGGCAGGAGCACATATTGAATATCCAAACAACACCTCTGACAAGATTTCCATACCCACTGGAAAATACTGCAACAACTTTGATGCAGAAGTTAGGGCAATTATTGCTGCAGTTGAAAAACTATCAGACTCCAGAATTGATACATGTCCTGTAGTAATTCTCACAGATGTAAGATCAGTACCGGAAGCTCTTCAGTGCAACAAACTACCAGACCTTAAGGATGCCTTGTCAAAAATTGGCTTACAACATGGAGTCAGTTTGCAATGGATTCCCTCCCACTGTGGTATACCAGGCAATGAGAAAGCTGACCATCTGGCCAAAGATGGCACTGAAATGGAGCAACCAGACATACCAATCACCTATAATCAGAAGAAAAGCATGATAAAAACCTACAGGAAGCCACAAACACCACCACATGATGACTATCACATGCTAAACAGAAAGGAACAAGTCACCATCTTCCGTCTCCGAACAGGACACACTCGACTCCGAAGTCATATGTATACAAAGTTTAAGGTTGGTACTACTAGTCTATGTACATGTGCCCAGGTGCCCCAAACTGTGGAACATATCCTCCAGAACTGCACCAACTATGAAACACAGAAATAATTACTGGCCCAGTGAAACCACTAAAGAAGATAAGCTCTACGGTTCCATACATGAATTACAAAAAAACAGTGAAATTTATCCAAGAGACAGGACTGCAGGTATAGACAGACAATGCGAACGAAGAAGAAGAAGAAGAAGAAGACATATAAAAGAGGCTAACAGGTACTATTACATCTAAAGAAAGACCAATCCTTAGCAAAACTGGAACCCTATTAACATTATGTAAAGACCAAAACCAAAGATGGGATGAACACTTCCAAGCAATACTTAATCAACCACATCCAAAAGAATTGATAAACCTTGAAACCGACTTACCAACACCACAACTAAATGTCAACCTGGAGGAAATTACATTGCATGAAATGGAAACAGCAGTGAATTTAATGGCTAACAACAAAGCTGCAAGAGAAGATGAAATAACACCAGAAATGTTAAAAGCTATCAGTACTGACAACATGAGACAACTACAGAGAATGTTTAACAAGATTTGGAAAGAAGAAAAGATCCCTTCTAAATGGAAAAAAGGAATCATTGTTAAAATACCAAAAAAAGGCAACCTTAGTGACTGTAACAACTGGAGAGGAGTAACCTTAATATCAGTTGTGTCAAAAGTATTTTGCAAGGTCATTTTGAATAGACTTAAAGATATAGTGGATACTGCAATGAGAGAAGAACAAGCAAGATTTTGAAAAGGGAGAAGTTGTCTCTACCAGATCTTTACTCTAAGAATAATACTTGAAGAACATATTGAAAAGCAGAAACCATTAATACTGAACTTCACAGACTTTAAAAAGGCATTTGATAGCATACACAGAGATTCATTGTGGAGAATTTTAAGTCTATATGGAATACCATCTAAAACTGTCAAAATCATTAAGGACCTCTACAATGGATATGTTTGTGCAGTCAAGACAGAAGAAGGGATGAGCGAATGGTTCCAGATTGAAACAGGTGTGAAACAAGGATGTATACTATTTCCTTTGCTTTTTGGAATTGCGATAGACTTCATAATGAAAAAATGCTGCACAGATAACACAGGTATTCAATGGGTACATGGGACCCAACTAGAAGACCTTGATTTTGCTGATGACATAACTCTATCAGTAACAATGTGAAGTCTATGCAAGAAAAAAACGGATATCCTGTCTTAACTGGCTACCAAAATAGGACTTGAAATTAACAAGGTCAAAACAAAAATAATGAAACTACTCATTAATCAAAATGGAAAAATACATGTAGAAAGGACAGATAGTGAAGAAGTCAATCAATTTGCATCCCTTGGCAGCTACATAGACTAGGATGGTGACACCAGAAAGGAAGTTAAAATTGCAAAAGCAGCATCGATCTTCAAGAATCTTGAGAACATATGGAATTCAAAAGTTATAAGCACAAAAACCAAATTAAGACTATTCAATTCAAATGTAATATGCACTCTCATTTATGCATGCAAAATCTGGAAAACAACTAAAGAAATAGACAAGAAATTCGACTCTTTTGAAAACAAATACCTAAGGAAAATACTCTGCATCAAGTGGAACGAATTCAAGAACAATGCAGAGATAAGACAGATGAGCGAAGAACAGCCAGTCTCATGGGTGATCAGGAAAGGGAGATGGACATATGTTGGTCATGTGATGAGAAGAAACGATCAGAGAATCCCAAAACAAGCTATCAAGTGGAGCACAACAGGCCAAAGGAAAAGAGGCAGACCACGAAAAACTCTAAAGATGACATTGATAGGCGAAACTAATAGGCATAAAATCCCTTGATGAGGTTGAAAAGCTCGCCGAAAACGGGAACTATTGGCGAACTACTTTGCAAGCCATATGTGACGTTTAACGGCACAGGAAGGATATAAGATATAAGAATTAATGTATATTCAGAAGAAATGTAATTATTACACTTTTATCAGTCCAAGATTTAATAGTCATGAATCTTCACTCATGAGTTTTATTTTTTCAGTTATCTGGATAATGTGGTCACAACAAACCTGTGCTGTAACTTTCCCAGAAATTATTTTTTTTTGCTTTCTGTGAAACAAACAGGCAATGATATCAGGAATGGAAAGAAGATATTGACAATAAACAGCACTGTATTTATTTTTCTACTGAAGTGAAAATGGTGTGTGTGTTACAGTGGATGCTCAGTATTCATCTTACCAAAATCTGTTGTGGCAACCAAATGGCAATTTTGTCCTGTTATAGAGACTCCTGTAATTTATACATACATCTTTGTTACTTAAAGAACATAAATGAGAATAAAATAATTGGCATAAATGAGCATAAAAAAAAAAAAGAAAGTCAGTGTGAAGAAAAATATGAGAAGATCAATCATTTAAAGAAAAATAGGTAAAACTGAGAAGACAATGAAAAGTAGGAAGAATACTTTGTTAAGATACACGCATGCGTTAGAAATAATAGTCATTATTAATAATAATGCATGCAAAATCATGTAGGGTTTGTATCTGTGGTTATTCCATTCACTGATCATAACAGGCTGCTATGGCTCTTCTAACTTTTGAATGTGGGGTATATCAAGAAACTCCCTGTTTGTTGCTGTGCTATTTTTCTCATTAAGCTGCACTGTAGTAGGAACTCTTTGTCTTACACTTATTGGCCAGATTGGCACAGCACACAGAGGCATATGGAACACTGCTAGGAACTGAGAGTTTTTGTCCAGCTCTGACATGCTAACTTTGGTGATTATGTTGTTTCTATTAAGAGAATTCTTTTTTTTTTATTTTTTAAATTTTATTTTAATTGTTCACCTGCTGTGACTAAGATGAAGTCCAATTTTCTGAGAACTCAGATGCTCTTGATATTTGACTGTGTATGCCCCACTCTGGATGCAACAGCAGCAGGGCATCTTGGTCACATCCGAGAGGCCTACAAGAGTGCTGTTAAGGAGGCAAAATTCTGCAAGGGACATGCAAATGAATGAATGACTGATGCCTCACTCTGTATTTGTTTTCCGGTGCAGTTTTTTCCTCACTACAGCATGGCCAATACCCATTTATGTACAAGTAAACTAATTTGAGAGTGGCAGCAGTGGAAATAGAACAGACTGCTTTAAGCCTTTGTAAATGCATACTCATGGATTTGACCACATCCATCTCAATCAAGGATACTTTGAAGAGCAAGATTTTATGCAAAATTTGGACAAATGAGTAATAAAAAAAACACTTCAGTTATATATATTTGGAACAGAAGAAGAAAAAAAAGTAAAATTAGCTATAATAATAAAATAAGAGAAAGATCAAAGATATGTAGTGCTATAATTAGGATGATGATAATGTACAAAACATGATAAGAGGCACATTACTGACAGTTTTAATGCATCACCTGAATCCATCTGGGAAGATATTGCTCTGAGGTTCCCAGGTTTTGGTCCCTTGGTGTTTGCCCTTTAGATACCACCAAGAATCAAACTGTAAGTATCTGTATGGAAGTATACAACTTGCCATAATAACAATAAGCTAAGAGGTCAGACATGCTTCATCTCAGATAAGCAGTCACACATAAAGAGACTGAACAAGCTTCATCTAAGGTCTGATATTAAGAAAGCAAATGTTTACTGCAGATGCTATGGGACCATGATTTTGCTTAGTGAACGATGGAACTGACAAATTATTTACTTTGTTGCCATTGTTTTTATTATGTCTTAGGATTCACATGAAATACTAGCTACAAAACTCAAGAGTCTCCATAAATTCCGCTACAAAAGGGACCCACAAAAATAAATAAATGTACAATATTTTGACACACAGCAATGGACAAGCCACATCTTCTTATAGTTACAGCTAAGTGTTCTATTCATTAATAATATTTTTTTTTTTATTAGCATTCATGTGAATCTATACTTTATCTCCTCTCTCTATTTCTTCATCCTGTATGTTTTTGCATGATTAAGGCTCACACCAAAACATCACAACTTTGTAATCATTAAGTAATAAAGCTACTCCTACTTTTTTTCCTAGTTTATACATTTTTACATTTTAGTATGAAGAGATGTACAGAAAATGTATTTCAGATTTGAATAACACATTTAAACAGAAAGGAACAAGTCACCATCTTCCGTCTCCGAACAGGACACAGCCGACTCCGAAGTCATATGTATACAAAGTTTAAGGTTGGTACTACTAATCTGTGTACATGTGCCCAGGTGCCCCAAACTGTGGAACATATCCTCCAGAACTGCATCAACTACGAGTCACTGAGAAATAATTACTGGCCCAGTTAAACCACTAAAGAAGATAAGCTCTATGGTTCCATACATGAATTACAAAAAACAGTGAAATTTATCCAAGAGACAGGACTGCAGATATAGACAGACAGTGCGAACGAAGAAGAAGAAGAAGAATAACACATTAGCAGCAAGAAGGAAGTATACAAATGCCAACATTTTTGTCCACAAGATCACAGTTACAAGAAAAGAAATTACAAATATGAATAAACAGCAAAGTATGTGTACACTTTTCTTAACCTTAGATGTTACCCAGCAGTGAAAATTAATTATCGGAATCTTTTATCAGAAAGGCTTTACTTTTCACTGTCAGACAGTAAATATGTATTTCAATAATTCTCTGCTTCACTCAGTTTTTAAAATCATGTAGACCTACTGCACTCATGTAAAGAGCAGAGCAGAATTTGAAATTGTCTGACAAGTGAGGTTTTAAATGATTTAATTTGCATTAGAAAAAATGTACTAATATTTGGAGTAAAAACAGCAAAGAATCTTACTGAAATGGTACATCCAACTCATGGATGTAGTTTACAACATCAATAATGGTAGTCTCATAGTTCTTGCTCTTCTCTGTGTTGTAGTAGTAGAAAGCTCCTAAAAGTTAAAAGAAAATAATGTATCACACATTTAGCATAGCAAGAATGACAGTTCCTTAGCATAGAAAAATAGGGGGAAAGATAAAATAAAAAAAGTTATTGGAACTATTAGCAGTCAAACTCTTTGATGGATGCTGCGGCATGCAGTGGAGCGTAAATGAGGCTGTTTTGAATGCAATGACACCGGAGTCTGATTTTGAACCTTTGTTTCATGCTAGAAAGATACTCTAAAGGAAGTAATTGTACCACGGGTTTTTCTGAACCATTTCTCTTCTTGTGATGCATTTGCATAATCTGCCCTAGTGCTGTGAGGCAAAAAGAGCGGACTGGATTTTGTTTCTGTAAGTGAGGTAGACTGGTGGCACTGAATGCAGGGCCTCCTTTATGACGGCATCAAGCATGTGGATGGAAACTGAGACAGTGACCAAGGCTCTGTCCTGGCTAGTTCAGCAAGATGATACACACGGTATGGTGATGATGGACTCTCAAAAGCATGTTTCGGAAGATAGAGAGGAGTTTCCTGCATCATGAATGGGGTCAGCTCTTGTGTCACCTGGCTAATGTGGATATACTGCCAGGGCTTTTGGGAGTGGGAGGCAATGAGGTAGCTTGTCTGTAAGCAATGTTGTCTGTAACACTATTACGAGAGACATGATTCCTATGGATAGAACAGATGTACTGAAACTGGTGGCTGAGGAACTGGTGCAGGACGAGGAGTGTACATATGCTTATAATAGATATCTAAAAAGGATAAAAGACACAGCGTGAGGAGGAGCCAGGGGGCTGGCTGGTAGAATTCAAGGTTGCTAGAACCAACAGCTGACTGACACAGTTAGTGTTCACACTCTTTGATGGCTACTGGAACAGAGAGTAGAAAGTGTATGGGCATGCTCTGAGTGTGATGATGCTAATTTTTAGATTCAAGATTCAGTCTACCATAGTATTACAGATGGCAAAGCCAACTCCCTACACTCTAGGGCTATTCAGGACTGAAGCCTTGCCAGAATAATAAGTAATTCTTTTCTTTCATCTCACTAGAGTCTGAGAGACAAGTTCCCTGGAGGGCAGCAATGTTGATTTGCAGTCTTTTGAGAATTGTGCCAATGAGTGCTGGTTTTTTGTATCTGTTCATCCTTTGTGACATACAGGTTTTTGATTCCATGACACATAGTCCTTACAATTCATGTGCTAAGACCAGCTGTAAATTTCTTATTTCCACTTCCAGAAACATACTTTTTGACTGCATTTGTTTATCCCACAGAGCAGGCAGGTGTGGTTGATAAGCACCTTAATGTCTGGGGACTGTCTGGTTTGAAGTGGGTGACAGCTGACATTGCACAACTAAATCACTGAAAACAACCTGCGATGCTCTGTCTTAGCCATTTAGGGAGGATGGAGTTCAACATCTCTATGGAGTACATTTCCTGCTTTACTTGGACAACCGGTAAGCAATTAATGCCCTGTTCATGCTACGTAACCCCATCTTTACTTTTTCGATCATTTTGCTGTATGGTCTTCTAGTAAATTGGAATTTGATTTATTGGTGGCTGATTCTGTACTGAAGGTCTCGTAAAAATGGACATTAAGTCAGATTAAGAATGGATTGCAGTGGCTTTTCTTCCTTCCGTGAGTAAATCTAAGAAACAGACTTCCTGAATGGCTCTACCATAATAATAAACATGATAAGCTTATACGGTGATGAAGTAAAGCAACAATTTGTTCACAATTGGACCATGAGTAGGCAGGTTCAGATCTAGGGCAGGCACAAGATTTTTCTAGAACTGATACCATTTCTCTATCGTATTTTTAAACCAGAAACATATTAAATAAACTAAAAATTAATTATGTATAATATTTTTCATTTAACTTTTGCTGGTTAATCTTTTTATATAATCCATTTTGGGGGGGGTGTGAGGACACCTGTCTGATGAGGCCACCCATAGCTGATATGCCAGCGTCAGAGTTAGCGAACTATAGCTGACTAAGACCATGTCCCACCTCTCCGTGGTACCCCCAGTAACAGGCCTAGCCTGGCTAACGGGGTAGGGATTGTCATAGTCCCCATGGTGGTGGAGTCTGCTAAAGAAGAACTGCACACCCCCCTGTTTTTTAGCTGTACTCCGGGACTGAAAAAGTAGCTGCCATAACCCGCTCCCACGCCGATACAATGCTGTGCCTCAACAGCTCTACAGCATTGGCTGCAAAGAACAACAGCTCGCAGTTACAGGGAGTTCGTACAAGTACAAACATATAATCCATTGTCAAGCTGTTCTCCTTTTCTAAATCAATATGGTGAAAAAGAAGCTGTACTATATAGACTTGTGGCGCAGGATTCATATTTTTCTTCATTTGTTAATTAAAACATGAGCATATGATGGTGTGGCAACCTCTCATTCTAGTTGTGAGTGACTGAAATACAGTATGAGTGAAGCATCCCCTATTGAGATGAAACCACTGACCAGTGATATGTGAAATGAGTACAAAAACCACTTGACTACTCATGTATGTAATTAGAATTTTATGAAAAGAGTCTGAAACACTGCTGCCATAAATTTGTTGACACTGAATTAAATATGAACAAATTAGACACAGCATTACATGATATACATAACAGAACACAGAAAGTTCAACAAGGACACAGAAGAGAAATGTATGACACACAAGCTTTTAAAGAGACACAAGACTGACCATTATCAGTCCAGTAGCCCAAGTATCGAATAGTGGGATCATTGTCTCTGTGGAGTTTTGATTTCTGGTACAGTGTGGTCATGTAGTTACCCCATGCTTGCATTGCCTAGTGTCACATGATGAAAAATTGGATTAGAATCCTCTGTAATTTTCAGGCAAAAAGGGAAACGTCAAAGTAGCTTAAAAGGGAAAGCAATATCGGAAGTTCACATTTCCTAAACATGGAAGAAGGCTGTAACACAGTGTTAATGTTTACTGAAGTAAACAGTTATAACAGTGATAAGAACAAGATTAAGAAAAATGGAGAAAAACTTTTAAAGTTGTAGATACTACAACCAAATATAAAGGGCTGCATAAGAGAAAAAAAATGCAGCAGCAAGAAAATGGTGATCAAGCAGAAAAGCACACAAAAGATTTAGTAAATTAGAGAAAAAAATTGATAAAGAATTTAACATTTATAAACAGAAAATAATATTCAAAATTTTATTTTTGGCATAGATCACAGTATTGAGCCAACTAACATACAACAAATAGTTGAAACAAATTACTTGATTAATCCCTTGACTGCTGTAGTAAACAATGAAACCCACAGTATATCCACGGGGAACAGTGTTCACAAGTCCCATAATGCCCCAGTTGATCTGTTGCAAGGAGTCAATGCTGTTTGACGAGGCCATGAATTGTGACAATGGAGAGATAACAATAACATTAGTGGAGTTATCAAAAAGCACCAGTGGTCCACCTTCTATTCCAGTTTTCAGATTGCTTGTGTTTGGAAATCTGCAAAGAAAATGAAAGATTATCCATCTTTTTCAAGTGTCACTGTCTACTTGCCTGTTTGTCCATCTGCCTCATTATCTATTTTTATGCAACCATATCACATTCATACAATCATGTACCTGCATAAAATTATGTCTCTGTTGTTTCCAATTAACTGAAGTATAACAGGCCTGGGCCTGAAGGCAGTCATTAATCTATTAAAAAAGGAATTATATATACAAAATACATCAATTAGGAATTCTTAAAGTTTTGGACATAAAACATTTTGGCCCTCAAAGGGACTTGGTATGACTGATCCTGGTAACATGGCACACGTCAGTGCAATAGTTGAATTCCTGTCAGGTTTTATGTAGCATAACAGATGCGATGATGTCCGTGATTTACTGTTTCAAAATGTTCAGATCCTGTAGAAGTGAGGCATGTAAACATTTTAATGTATCCCACAAAAAAAAGTCACAAAGTTGTCAGGACAGGGTATTTAAGTGACCACCACAACAAATGGGAGTTATTTTTAACCAGCTCTTCTCATTCATCAACTGGGCAGGTTAGCATTCAAAAAGGTGCACTCATCTTGGTGCCAATGAGGAAGTTGTTGATCTTGCTGAAAAATAAAGTTTTGGCTATCTTCCTGAAGCTGATATAAAGGTAAAAAAAAAAAGCTGATACATCAACCAATTAATTAACATGCTGAGATAGGACATACTAGTTTACATAGTCTTTCTTGAAGAAGAAAGGACTATCAAACCCCTCTCAAAGCGGTGTAAAAAAATGTTCACCTTTGGCATCAAGGGGTTCACACTGAGTTCCAGTAAGGTATGTCTAAGACTTTAAGTACGAGTTTCTCTACAAAATAAAAACACTTTCTTCATGTAACACACAATAATTAGTGTTTGAGTATATGACTATACACGGAGCCACTGCAGAAAAGCTGAGATACCAAAATGTATAAACTAGGAAAAATGTAGAAACAGCTTTATTACTTAACAAGTACATACCTTAAGTAATAAAGCTGTTCCTACTTTTTTCCTGGTTTATACATTTCTTCATGTAACTGCATTTTTCTTCCTACATTGGCCTCTTGAAGGCATAAAATAACTTTTTGAACACATTATATATATATATATATATATATATATATATATATATAATATATATATATATATATATATATATAATTTTGCATAATGTATGTTTTTTTTTCTTACTTTACACTTGTGCTTAGTCTCCTCTGAACTAGCCTTGTGTCTTTAAATCACTTATACTCACCTGCCCATTGACATGCTAGTGAAACCAGCCATATATCCTGAATATGCGAGGTAACCCAAGTCCAAGCTGGCATGTTTTAATCTAAAGCTGGGAAACTTGCTTATTACATCCTGTGCTGATCCAGCTGAAGTGTTCACAACATCATCCAGGTATGTCTAAGAGGTAGACAGATGAGAGTATACAACTGACAAAGCTTCTATTTGTGTACAATTTTTTTGTATGAATGTTTGTATATCTATATATATAAAAATGGATGTATGTGTGTGTGCATGTATGTATGTTCCAGCATACCTCTAGAATGCCTGCAGCAATTTCAACCACACTTGGTACACATATGACTTATAATCTGGAAAAAAAGAAGACACCCCTAGCACCCCAGGGGTGGGGGTGGGAAGGGGGTGACATAAAAATAATCAAAAACAACTGATATTAGTGTCAAATCCACAGTTTTCGGGTTTGCTGAGATGAATAGTGACCTTTAGATAAAATTACATCGATTTTACATTATAGAGAGCATTCATTCCTTTTTCATAAAAGATTGTGATAAATACCCAGGCAATGCTGGGTAATCAGCTAGTGTGTTTATATTTCAGGGCACAGACAACTGGTCTGATTGTAATGGTATATCCAACCTATCACTCACTTTTCTGTAACAACATCTTGTTCTTTTGTCTCTAGACTCTTCATACAGTTTTCAGTGATTTTAAAAAATATTTCTTACTTTATTTATATACTTTAAATGTGTTTGTTTTAAAATGAGAATGTTTTATTTCCTTAATTTCACGTAGAGGAGAATATATAAAGAAAGTATATTATTTTTTCATGATTATTAAGCATGACATGTTCTCATGTAAGTTATATTACAAGTGTTCTTGATGTAGAGGTCTTCTCAGTCTTGAAGTGGCCGGCCATGCCAGATCTTGAACTCTTTCCTCAGGATAAAACTTGGAATTTTCTAAAAGTTCTGGCAGCAGGTCCTGTTTACAAATGTTTATTATTACACAATGAACGTCAGTGTTCTAATGTTTAAATTTTCTGGAGGAGTGTCATTTTAATACAGGGCAACATTGCAACTTGCACGGGCTTGGGGGGAATGTGAGACTGACCTGTGTAAAGATGGCCACAGGCAGATCTGGGTCAGAATATACTTTAATTGATGCTTGTATCTGGTATGTTCCTGCCAGGTAAGTGAAATTTGTGTATGACCAAATGCCAAATTTGTCGGACCCATTTCCTGTTGTGGTCGCAATGAGCTGTTGTGGTGAGAAATATTGAACAATGAAATAAGGAAAGAAACACTGTATTTTGACACTGTGAGATTTTGACATTGAGAGATTTTAACACAGAGATTTTTCACTACTAGATATCATGTGAAACATCCAGTGTTATTTTAATTACTAGATATCATGTGAAACATCCAGTGTTATTTTAATTTCTTTATTATTCTTTTATAGCCAAGTCATGACTAGGAAAGCAGATGATGCTTCCTATAAAACCAGGTCTCTTGTGGATACTCATGAGAATTAAAAGCAAAGATTTCATCATCATCATCATCATCATCATCATCAGAGCATAGGCCAGGGATAAAGGCTCTCCAGTCATTCCTGTTCTTGGAGTTATTCTCTGCTTTCTTCCATGTGTATCCCTTGTCTCTGAGCAAAGATTTAAACCATTAAAAAAAATAAATAATGAAAGACAGAGAATTTATAGCAAGATTCTCTTTCTTTATACTCTTCTGTTAATATTATCATCACTGCACTTTAGATAAATACAAAGTAACAGATATTCTGACTGAGAGGAGAGGTGTTCACTCTCCATTTAAACAGGCAAGAACTTTTATGAACTTCTGTACACTGAAGGTCCAGCAGCACTGCACAATCCACATCCTTTGGTCCACGAAACTGTCTCTGTGCATTCACTCAGTTTCCCCTCTAAGATTCTTTTCTATTCATCTTATAGTATTTCCTGCAATAGTTTTAGATTTTTAAAAGTCATGGACCTTATCCCTTCTTTGAGAACTAATTAGAGAAAAAAGGGGAGGGTAATGTTGCCACATGAGTGAGGAATTTTATCCATACCAAGCACCTGGGCAATGCAGGAATGACTTTCTTCTGGTAAATTAAAAACAGGTTCAGAAATTGGATAAATTTGGTGTACCAAAAACAGAAATGCTAATTTTACAATTTGTGTAAATGTGAAATTAAATATATTCTTACTTAATAATTTACAGTGATTAATAATAAGAAAATAAAATTCATCAGACTGATGTATTAATATGTTCAAGTGGAAAGAAGAAAAAGTCCCTTCTAATTGGAAAAAAAAGGAATCATTGTGAAAATACCAAAAAAAAAAGACAACCTTAGTGACTGTAACAATTGGAGAGTTGTAACCTTAATATCAGTTGTGTCAAAAGTATTTTGCAAGGTCATTTTGAATAGACTCAAAGATATAGTGGATACTGCAATGAGAGAAGAACAAGCAGGATTTCAAAAAGGGAGAAGCTGTCTCGACCAGATCTTTACTCTAAGAATAATACTTGAAGAACATATTGAAAAGCAGAAATCATTAATACTGAACTTCATAGACTTTAAAAAGGCATTTGATAGCATACACAGAGATTCATTATGGAGAATTTTAAGTCTATATGGAATACCATCTAAAATTGTCAACATCATTAAGGACTTCTACAATGGATATGTTTGTGCAGTCAAGACAGAAGAAGGGATAAGTGAATGGTTCCAGATTGAAACAGGTGTGAAACAAGGATGTATACTGTCTCCTTTACTTTTTGGAATTACAATAGACTTCATAATGAAAAAATGCTGCACGGGTAACACAGGTATTGAATGGGCACATGGGACCCAACTAGAAGATCTTGATTTTGCTGATGACATAACTCTTATCAGTAACAAGGTGAATTCCATGCAAGAAAAAACAGGTATCCTGTCTTCACTGGCTAGCAAAATAGGACTTGAAATTAACAAGGACAAAACAAAAATAATGATAATTTCCCTTAATCAAAATGGAAAAATACATATAGAAGGGACAGATATTGAAGAAGTCAATCAATTTGCATACCTTGGCAGCTACATAGACCAGGATGGTGACACTAGAAAGGAAGTTGGAATCAGAATTGCAAAAGCAGCATCAGTCTTCAAGAACCTTGAGAACATATGGAATTCAAAAGTTATAAGCAGAAAAACCAAGTTAAGACTATTCAATTCAAATGTAATATCCACCTTCAGATGACTGAACAACAACCAGTCTCATGGGTGATCAGGAAAAGGAGATGGACATGTTGGTCACTTGATGAGAAGAAATGATCAGAGAATCCCAAAACAAGCTATCAAGTGGAACACAACAGGCCAAAGAAAAAGAGGCAGACCGCGTGAAACTCTGAAGAGGTCATTGTTAAGAGAGGCCAAATTAACAGGCATAAAATCCCTTGATGAGGTTGAAAGACTCCCCGAAGACAGGAAAAATTGGCGAACTATTTTGCGAGCCCTATGTGATGTTTAACGGCACGGGAAGGATATAAGATAAGATTTATTTGAATGGATTTGTGAATTATAAAAATCTTAAGTGAAAACATTCCTTCTCTCTCCTGCTCCTTCAGTGTCCATGGCACATTGGGATGCTGATAGCAAGAAATATATATTTTTGTTGCACAATAATCAGTGTATAAGTACTCAACTATACACGAAGCACTGCAGTAAAGCTGTGATACCAGAATGTATAAAATAGGAAAAAAATAGGAGCAGCTTTATTACTTAACGATTACAAAGTTGTGACGTTTCGGCGTGAGCCTTAATCATACAAAAGCATACAGGACGAAGAAATAGAGAGAGGAGATAAAGTATAGATTCACATGAATACTATTAAAAAAAAATTTTAAAAGGGTACTTAGCTGTAAATTGTAAGGAGTGGCTTGTCCGGCGGTGTGTGTCAGGAATGGATTTAGTAGCATGTGGAGACTGTTTAAATAGAGACCTGTGACATGTGGTCGGTGGGTTGTAACTGGGGGTGGTGGATGGGGAACCGGGGAGGGGAGAGAGAGTGATGAAATATTGACCTAGCTAGGAGAAATTGAAACAGATGATTGGGGAAGAGGGGTTGCAGAGTGATGCTGTGAGGGAGTTTGAAAAGTAAGAAGGGGTGGACTTAGTGGAGAGGTACTATAATGACTGAAGAAGATGATGTTACGTGTAACTAAACAGCGAGTTTAACCCATGTGGTTCCAGCGTCCCATAATTTTGAATGCAGCGGTTCTCAAGTGCCAGGTGGCTTGTGTCATCTGCGTGACATTGTTTAATGGCTGTTACCAGAAAATCAGATTTGCCTCTGTGGTTGGGGCCACTGAAATGATTTGGGACTGGTTTCGAAGCATGCTGGGCGATGTCGTACAGATGTTTCTGCATGCGGTCCCCTAATCTGAGGCCAGTCTCACCGATATATGTTATCCTGCATCTTTTGCAAACGATGACACATATCACATTACGGGACTTGCATGTGAATCCCTCATGAAGAGTGAGGATAGTTTTGGTAAAGGTGATTGTTTTCGTTTCCCAAACTACAGGGCAGGTAAAGCAGCGGGGGCGGTTACATTTTCTGGTGCCAACATACGTAAGGCTCTGCTTCAAGTGGCTGTGGACGAGGATGTCCTTAAGGTTTGGCTCACGTTTGTATTTTTGTTGGCCCTTTTGTGTCTTCTTCACTGTCTGCCATGTCAGTCCTTTCTCTACCAGCTTTCTCTACCAGCATTCTCTACCAGCTTTCTCTACCAGCTTTCTCTACCAGCTTTCTCTACCAGCTTTCTCTACCAGCTTTCTCTACCAGCTTTCTCTACCAGCTTTCTCTACCAGCACTCTCTACCAGCATTCTCTACCAGCTTTCTCTACCAGCATTCTCTACCAGCATTCTCTACCAGCTTTCTCTACCAGCTTTCTCTACCAGCTTTCTCTACCAGCATTCTCTACCAGCTTTCTCTACCAGCTTTCTCTACCAGCATTCTCTACCAGCATTCTCTACCAGCATTCTCTACCAGCATTCTCTCTGCTGTACACCTCCATGTCTCTTTGGGTCATTCCATGTTTCTTTTCTCCTATGCAGTCCACATCAAACCTGCTCTTAGTAAGGATTTGTCTGCCATTCTCTTAATGTTGCTAATCCATTGCCACATTCTCCATTCAGTCGCTGATGACAGTGGTGTCATGTCTGTCTCTCTTAACAAGAGTGAACACTTGTGACCTCTTCTATTGTTATAGGTCCTGTATTCATCATGTTTTTTTTTAGCTGGTGGTATATCTCCTGTATTCATCATGTTTTTTTTTAGTTGGTGGTATATCTCCTGTATTCATCATGTTTTTTTTTAGCTGGTGGTATATCTCCTGTATTCATCATATTTTTTTTAGTTGGTGGTATTTCTTCTGTATTCATCATGTTTTTTTTTTTAGTTGGTGGTATATCTCCTGTACTCATCATATTTTTTTCAGCTGGTGGTATATCTCCTGTATTCATCATATTTTTTTTTAGCTGGTGGTATATCTCCTGCATAGATACATAGACCAGGATGGTGACACCAGACAGGAAGTTAGAATTATAATTTCAAAAGCAGCATTGACCTTCAAGAATCTTGAGATCATATGGCACTCTAAAGCTATAAGCACAAAAACCAAGCTAAAATTATTCAATTTTGATGTCTGGAAAACAACTAAAGAAACAGCCAATAAAGTAGACTCTTTTGAAAACAAACACCTCCAGCAAATACCCCGTATAAATTGGAACAAATTCAAGAACAACTCAGAGATAAGGCGGATGAATAAACAACAACCTGCCTTATAGGTGATCAGAAAAAGAAGATGGACATATGTCAGTCATGTAATGAAAAGAAACAGTCAGAGAATCCCAAAACAAGCTGTCAAGTGGAACACAATAGGCCAAAGAAAAAGAGGTTGACTACATTGTTAAGAGAGGCCAAATTATTAGGCATAAAATCCCTTGATAGGGTTGAAAAGCTCGCCAAAAACAAGAAAACCTGGCAAACTACCATGCAAATCTGGGGTCTATTTAGTAGATTGCTGAAATATTCTTTTCTATCTTAAAATTTTTCCTTTTTATCTATTTATTTGTTTTCCATCTTGTGCTTTTAGTTGCCCGTCTTGGCTTAGGGTTAGGAATGCATTCAATCCTTCTAATGGATTTTAGTGTGTCTTCAATTCATTGCTGTGTGCAGCTGTTTCTGCTTCTTTTGCCAGTGCATTATCAAAATTTCTTCTGTCATGCTGTCATTGCATTTTACTTCTTTGTCTTTTTTGGCCATAGCCAAACAGGCAATAGGCAAGCTTTCTTGCCTATTCTGTTAGTTGCGATGTTGCATTCAGTAATTTTCCTCTCTAGTTTCTTATTTGTTCATTGTTGTCCCTATTGTTTTACTAAGTGTTTGATGACGGTATCCTGAGACATTTTTTGCTGTTTCTTCCGATGCATTGTCAAAGACTGCTATAGTCAGTTCTTCACTATTCTGTTGGGCATTAAAGTGATTTTGTAAATCCAGGGAAAATATACCCCTGTTGTGGCAGCACTCTAGCCATTTTCTGTCAAAATATAGATTCCTTTTTTTTCTCCTGATTTTGTTTTCTTTAGCTTCAATTTAACTTTTGCTCTTGTGGGGTTGTGGTCACTTCATGCAACAGCTCCTCCTCTAACTTTAACGTCCTGCAGAAATCTTCTCTATCTCCTATTTACGAGTATGTGATCAGTTTTGTTCTGTGTTGTTCTAGCCGGGGATCTCAATGCCATTTTATGAATTTGCTGTGCTTGAAGATCGTTTCTTCTACGGCCAACTTATTTTCTTCACAGAAACTACAACGTTTCTCTCCATTTCACTCTATTTCCTCAACACCTTCTTTACCTGCTATATTTTCATTTTTGCTCGCTATTGCTGCCAGTTTTTGCATTGAAATCACGTAAAAATGGTTACATGTCATGTCTAGGGGCTTATTCGCTGTTATTTGCAGACTATAATAACTTCTTCTTCTTGGTTCGCATGCAGACTATAATAACTTCTTCTTGGTTCGCATGCAGACTATAATAACTTCTTCTTGGTTCGCATGCAGACTATAATAACTTCTTCTTGGTTCGCATGCAGACTATAATAACTTCTTCTTGGTTCGCATGCAGACTATAATAACTTCTTCTTGGTTCGCATGCAGACTATAATAACTTCTTCTTGGTTCGCATGCAGACTATAATAACTTCTTCTTGGTTCGCATGCAGACTATAATAACTTCTTCTTGGTTCGCATGCAGACTATAATAACTTCTTTTTGGTTCGCATGTAGACTATAATAACTTCTTCTTGGTTCGCATGCAGACTATAATAACTTCTTCTTGGTTCGCATGCAGACTATAATAACTTCTTCTATAATAACATTTCTCTTTGCTGTTTCTACATTTTCCGTAAGTGCGTAGCTTACTATGATTGACAGATTTGTGAATCGTGACTTCATTCTGGCATAAGGCATTTTCCCATATATTTGTTTCCCATCTGTTTAAGAGGTTGTTTTTTTGTTCATGATTAATACTACTCCTTCTTGGTGGTTATTTTCTCTTTCTGACCACAGCCCGAAACATCCTAGTACATTTGACTGTTTTCCCTTCCCCTGTCTTTCAAGCTTCTTGGACTGTCCTTAAGCCAAAGTTGTATCGTTTGATTTCTCTTGTTATTTCTACCAGTTTAACAACCCGACTCCTTGCTCTTACACTCCAGCTTCCAATTTTAGGTACTGTCTTTGGTGTTACTGTGTTACAGCATAGTGTGTTTGCTGTGCAGGTTTCTGTTGTCAGTATGTTAACTTCTTATAGCAAGCTTTCATCAAATTCCCCCCATCGTAACTTTGCCCCTCTCGTCGACATTTTTGGGTTTCTCTTGCGTCAGTTTCTGCAACTGTTATTCCTTTCAACTGGGATAGGGTCGCCGGCAGAATGCACCAACTCCTTGGTCGTCTCTTGCTGGAAAGTATCAGAGGCTGAATTCTTTACTTCCCAGACTTACGTCCTGGCCCGACAGCTCCATAAGAGGAAAACATCCTGATATTTATTCTCGTATCTACTCACAACTTCTCAGTCTGAAGTCCCGCGCCAGTTCTGGTTGTCTGCCCGAAAACTATATTTGCAATTGTAAAAAAAAACAAAAAACTGTATATTTCTTGTTTAGTAGAAGAAATATACTTCAGTACGAAACAAAAGTGTCATTTAATAGGGTATATCGTTGAGTTTAAATCGCATGAGAAGGGTTAGAATCAATTTCAAGATAAGAAAGAAAAATGCAAACAGTGCCGGTTCCAGGAAATGGCTGCAGTGCTACGAAAATAATACAATCAAATAAATGAAATGAAAACTGTATTTTCCTTGGAAAAAGTGTTTTGCCGAACACTAATATTTCTGTCTTTTCATGTCATACTTTTCCCCACCTCCTTATTTGTCTTTCTCGTCTAATCTTACTAATTTAGTCAAATTGAAGTAGGTAGATTCATCCGCCATTACATCGCAGATTCTGATTCGTCTTTATCACACATATTTCGTGCTAAAAGAAGATGTGAGGAAATGATGGTTTCATTGTAATAAATGTTGCATCGATAATGTGAGAGACAAGAGAAATGATGACTGCCGTAAAACTGGTTCTAACAGTAAAGGTAGACAGAGGTGTATGGTTCAGTTCTACAACAACAAAAAATATATAGCAAGAGTGAGGTATGGAGGAGATGATGATGATGATGACGAAACAAGAGGTCACAGAGTTTGACAGTAAAGAACGTCCCCATCTTCACTTTCTCCAGAATGAGCCCGCTACACGAGAACTCTTTGCGGAACCCCCACTGGTAGTGTACAGACATGACAAGACCCTCAAGGCCATATTAGTCAGATGTGACCTAAAGTTAGCGGGCACTACTTTCTCTAGTACCAAACACTGCGATCGCCCTAGATGCAATACTTGTTGTCGAGACGAGTCGATAAGAGTCAAGTTTCCTTCTCAAAGTCTAAAATGTCAATTCTGGAGGGTTTTACCTCCACTTCTTGCAATGTCATTTACGCCATTATGAGCAGACGATGCAATATGAAGTATACACTTGTATATATGAGACTGGCTTACACTTGGGAGATCGGTTTCGTCAACATCTGAACGATCTCGGAAAGTTCAGGAACTTTGTTTTCCAAGGCGGCTGTTTCCATCCTGCTGGAATGAACAAACCCCACATAACTTCAGCTCTCTATGAATTCACATTTCTGCCTATTTGCTGCCTCTTTCTATTTCTCTTCTTGATGCCCAACTTTCTTGTCCTTGACCTACTCACTTCACTGCATTTTCTCATTCTGGCTGAGGGCGAGGAAAGGTTAATAATTTTCCAGCCAGAGAGCGTTGATAGCTTCCTTGTCTATTCATCCTCTTGTCCTTTCAGTGATTTATATTCATTCTGAACTTTCATCAACCCTGTCTGCATATTGCTGTTTTGCCACATTTACTATCTCCACCATCTGGGCGCCTTTTGTTTGCGGTATCATCATCATCATCATCATCAGGTGCCGTGCCGACTGGCGTTGGCTATTATGCTTCTCCAGAGTACACGATCCTTCGTGCAGGCCATCAGTTCAGTTGCTGATCTCCTATCACACCATCCCGTCAGACTGTCCAGTATCATTTCTCTTGGTCTTCCTCTTGATATTCTTCCTTCTGTTTTTCCTGTTGTTATAATATTTTCAATGCCCCCTCTTCTCATTGCATGTCCTATGAAAGTACATTGTCTCTCTCTTATCTTTCTGACAAGGTTTTTTGTCTCTCCAGCTCTTCTCATACATTCTTCATTAGTTATTTTTGCTGTCCAGGGGATTCGCAACATTCTTCTAATAAACCACATTTCTGCTGCTTCCAATGATTTTTGTGCAGACTTGCCTATTGTCCATGATTCACTTCCATATAACAAGATAGGTTCAATATAGTATTTTAGGACTCGTTTTCTAACATTATATATAGTGATATATAGTGTATAGGTATATATTTTGTGTCCATATTTCTTGCGAAAAGGATACCAGAGCTGAGTGCTCAGTTTTCTTTTTCATTTATTTTATTTTATTTTTTTGCGGTTTTATCTGTTTTGTTGTTTTTGTGTTTGATACTTGAAAATTCCATTTGCCGAAATATTGGATTTCTGTATGCTCTTCATTTATACATTTTGTAAAAGTGAACCATACATCGCTGTCCTTTTTTTATTGTAAATGTATGAAGAGAATCTATATTGGTGCATCTCCTGCTGCATGTGGACTTAGCATACACACAGCGGACTGATCCACAATATGAGATCCACATGTGCTTTTTTAAAAATATGAAATTACACATTTCCTAGACTTCATGAGATGTATATAAATATGCAGGCCTTATATAAAGAAGTTATGAGTCAAACTGGGGATATGAAAGGAAACCACGATGTCGAGACATAATTACAACATACATACCTTAAGTGACCCATCTAGTGTGGTGAAACTCCGCCCACTGCCCCTGAAACCAGTATAACCGCTGGCCAGCCAAGTGACATTATTAACTTTCAATTTGTAGGTCCCACTAGGACTGACATACACTTCAAAATGTCGACTTGTGCTACAAACTAGAAAGGATGAAAAACATGTGATGGTATTTTTGTTAATGATGATTCACTTGAGAGAGCAGTAACAATATCTGCAGTAGTATAACATGAAAAGTTGCTATAAGGAACAAGGGATGAGAAATAAAAATACGACCACTCACCGTTACTTTGAATTAGGAACGCTGTGGCAAATATGATGAAAAAAGTTATGGTTATTTTCACGACCGCACACATTACTGAACAAGATCAATGTCTATCTATTTATTAACTGTTTTTATCTCACACATATATACCGTACACTACTTATGACCGACGTGATAAACCTGCATAAAAGAAGTCTGCTTACATTAATGGAGTACAATTTTGGGTTTTGTGTTATCGTTGTAATGTATTATGCAGTCATAAACATATTCGATGAGATTATTCAAACCATTTAAAGACCGTGCTGCAAGCGTTATAAATAATGCGAATAGATGTCAGAGTTCATAGATCAGCACTCCAATCTCCGACGTTCTGTCATTCGCAGCTGTCTCGCTGTAACACACATATTGTGACAGTTATATTTTGATAGTGCGAACAATGTTAAAGTAGAGGTATCATACTGGATGGGTAATGGCTTGCATGAAGCAGAATTTGAACTACAAAATCCACCTTCATGATGAACGTGCTAAACCTATCCATCTTTTATCGCGCCGAACGAACGAACGAACAAACTTTATTTTCAAATGGCGTATAATCTGACACACATGCTCATCTAACATTCTGCCATTCATCACTTTAATTCTAACGCATCAACTCAGTCACTCCATACTCAGACAGAAAAAAATGTTTATGAAAAATTTCTATAGAATGAAACTGAAAGGAATTTGCTAAAATATGGGTTCAGTTAGAAATGTTCTATTTTAGAATTTATTTAGACTGCTTAGATATCACACTGAGCATTGGTATGTGACGTTTAACGGCACGGGCCGAAACTAAAAGTGTTTTGTAGCAGTCCTAGAGTTTCCCTACAGCCTAAACTAAAAGTGTTTTGTAGCAGTCCTAGAGTTTCCCTACAGCTGAAACTAAAAGTGTTTTGTAGCAGTCCTAGAGTTTCCCTACAGCTGAAACTAAAAGTGTTTTGTAGCAGTCCTAGAGTTTCCCTACAGCCGAAACTAAAAGTGTTTTGTAGCCGTCCTAGAGTTTCCCTACAGCTGAAACTAAAAGTGTTTTGTACCAGTAGAAAGAAACTGAAAGGAAGTTTCTATAGAATGAAACTGAAAGGAAGTTGCTAAAATGTGGGTTCAGTTAGAAATGTCTTATTTTAGAATTTATTTAGACTGCTTAGATATCACACTGAGCATTGGTATGCAGAATCTACAACACTGCCAGTGTTGCTTTGGAGTGAAAGAAATAATTCTGTATCACTTTAGTACTAGTAAGCCAATTATATATAGTGTTCAAAAGAGTCGCAACCCTATGGGGAAACTGTTCTACAACAAGTGCTGTAAGTGACCGCCGTTCTGTGGTTCACACAAGTGGACGAGGATACTCATGTTCTTGAACACCCTTTGTAATGTCTGTCGTGGAACTACATCGACATAGTTCTGAATGGTTGCTTGCAATTCCTGATTAGTGTGCGGAAGAGTTGCGTAGGCGACATTTTTCAGGTAACCCCACAAGAAAAATTCGGAAAAGGGTGGGGGTGGGGTTAAATCCGGAACCACACTGGCCACACCCCTCTTAGATCAGGAAAATACTCTCCCAGGTAAGCAATAGCCTTTCTGGCTGTAATGGGTTGCGGTACTGACCTGCTGAAACCACGTGATCTACTTCTTCTTTGCCCATAACGTGTTGACAAATTCTTGCAACATCGTAGCGCACCGGTCACTGCTCACTATTTGCTGGAAATGCTGCTGAAGGTGTGACTCAGTGACATGGAGTACCAGGCACCAAGTTACTGTGAGTGCAGAGGCAAGTCACGCAGCTCATGGGGGTTTTCCGTGGTTACTCTAGAATTATGGGCATTGACACATCCATGGAGATGGAACCACGCCTCATCAGACCAGTACCAATCATGCAGCTCTTCCCCATCCGGAGTTACAGATTCCATGAAACACTGACAGTAAGCTTGAAGAAGTTGCTGGTTTCCAGCCAGTAGTTGCTGGACGGCACGGATTTTATAGGGAATTTCTGTGTCACGACCTCGTTTCTTTCCGGGTGTCACGATCCCTCGTGTCTACTGAACAGTTACTAATGACTATGCTTACAAATACCTTTTTTAGAGGTTATAGCGCAGTTCGTTAGTATGCTATTCTCTCGTGGCTAGACGGCTGCTCGTCCTACCGGAGTCCGTGGTTCGAATCCCAGGTAATTCTCTTGTGATTTTCTTTCTCTCACATCTCACTAAAGTGCTTTGTCAACAATTTTTTCGAGGTCTAATCCTACAAAACTGTGTTCTCTTACTTTACTGGATTTTATAGGGGTACAGTTTCATGCATCTACGCAACGCCGTGTGTACATTGCCGACGGAGCACCCAGACCGACTTGAAAGATGTCCGGGAACTCATAAAATATGCACTCGCACGTCGACCACCTTTTTCTCTCCTTCAGTCAACCGCTTCTCGGTGCGTCCTTGACATTCCCGGTCTCCTGAAACTTGTGTAGCCGCGTCATGTTCGGAGCAAATGTTCCGTACTTTTCCTGAGCATAACTTCCGGAGCAGAAGTACAGCGTGACAATGATTACCCGCTGCTACAGCGTGTACCCTACAGCTACTCATTGTTTTCACCCGTGAACAAAAACGTGTCTACCCATAGGGTTGCGCCATTTTTTTCAACAAGTTTGATATTATAATTATAAAATGAACAAATAACAATTGTAACCTCTCATCCGTGCATCGACAATATAACTACGACAGTTATTTTACATTCTCACACCCTAATTACAGTCAAGCTTGTGTGCAATCTGATTCGAGTAATAAAGTGCACGATGATTTTATATATGCTAATAAGAAAGTAAAATGTCCCAAAAGGGACATATAATCGAAGTATTTAAACATATTGTAATTCAGTCAGTCAGTCATTTGCATGTCCCTTGCAGAACTTTGCCTCCCCAACAGCTCTCCTGTAGGTCTCTCTGTTGTAAGCAAGATGCCCTGCTGCTGATTCATCCATTTGCAGATCATCAACGATGTCTTGCAGCCATCTTCGCTTTGATCTTCCTCTCTTTCTTTTTCCCATTATGCATCCTTCCAAGACGGTCTTCTATAAATTATCATGATGTTTAATATGTCCAAAATATTTAAGTTATCCCTGTAATTAAAAGAAGGAATATATGATGAGATGGAAGTGTGTTTCTAGAAGGAGCACAACAACAGTAAGGCTGTCACGAAAGGGTCAGTCAGGTTTCACTGGCAAGGATAATTCCAGAGTCCCTTAAATTCTTCCCACTCCCTCCCCCTTCCCTCCTCCAAGAAATTGAGGTACATAGAAGATATAGCGTTAGCATAGATATTTTCTCCCTGCCCGGTCGGCACACACAAGAGGGCCATGTGATCAGCACCGCAAATTATAGCATGGTCTTCCCTGACTCTACTTGGAGTAAGATACCATTTTTGTGCAGCCGAAAAGATGGATGACTCGATTTAGTGAAATATATATTAATCTTCTACAACATCAGAACATAACCCATCAGAAACAACGTGCATGTTCGTGTCTGTTCTAGTAGTGAATGAAGAATTTTTTACGGAGTGGAACTGATACTACGTTTGTTCTGATCGTGGTGGGGAGAGAATACTACTGCTTTTATTTGTTTCAGAGGAGGGAAGGGAGAATATATGTTTTTTTCCTGTAGGTGGGAGTATGAGGAAAGGTTTTATGTATCACAAAATATTGTGATTATTACAGTTTTGTTGTTAACTTTTGTTTATCTCGACATTTTCGTTAGCCAGTTAAAACCAGATGAATAATAGCGCGCATTACAAAACGATAAGGTCGAACCCCCCCCCCCCCCCAAAAAAAAAAACAAAAAAAACAAAACCCCTTTGTGGATAGGAAATAGCGCGTTATCTGCCGATACCACTAGGTGAAGGTCTAGAGCTATAAAACTTGTAGTGATAAACAGAGAATGGAAAGAGTTCGGACATTCAGTGACATACTAATGGCACTATCAGACTGGCCTTGATTGTTAAAAACACT
This sequence comes from Achatina immaculata, assembly GCA_009760885.1. NCBI lineage: Eukaryota > Metazoa > Mollusca > Gastropoda > Stylommatophora > Achatinidae > Lissachatina > Lissachatina immaculata. The sequence continues at coordinate 165,054 of CM019708.1, read as the reverse complement.
CCAAACATATTACTTCACTGACGTCAAGGAGATAGCGTGGTTATACGATTATTTTTGGTACTTGAGTGACCTTTGCTTCTCTGATAAGCTGGTAGAGACCTTGAGCACCAGTTAGGACTACCCGAGATAGAGTGAGAGAAAAGTCCATCGCTATTCTGGCTTCGTCTAATATGTGAAAGAAAGCAGCCATGAAGGTAACTCTAATAGCAATCATTATCTTTGAGGCAATTTGCAAGATTTCAAACGCTGGTAAGTCATCATCATCATCATCATCATCATCATTTTATTCTTGTTGTTTCACTTCTTCAGCACTGGTGCTATTTTCATCCACATTATGTAATTTCTGCATCAATCAACAAGTGCCATGCCGTGTGGCGTAGGCGATCATTTCTCTCCACAATTCCCTGTCTTTAGACTTGATTATGAGATCCGCCGGTGACTTTCTTCCTAGTCACACTGACAGCCCATCTAGTAACTTCTCTCTCACTCTCTCTCTCTCTCTTCCTCTGTCTCTTCTTCCTTCAATTTTTCCAGTTGCCACAATGTGTTCCAATTTTCCTCTTCTCAGAAAATGTCCTACAAATCTCACTTGTCTGCCTCTGATCTTTGCTGTAATTTGCTTTTTAATCTCAGCCTCTCTTAAAACGTCTTCGTTGGTTTTCTTGGCTGTCCATGGTACCTTCAACATCCTTCAAATGAACCACATTTGCATGGCCTCCATTTCTCGCTGTACTCTCTTATTCATGGACCATGCTTCACGTCCATAAAACAGAATTGGCCCGATGTAACATTTAAGTACTCGGAATCTTGTTTCCATTAATATGGATCTGTTGCACAAGATGTTTGTCATTTTCTGGAATGCTGACTTGGCATGAGCACGTCTGCTTTTTATTTCGTTGTGACATTTCCCATCAGTTGTTATAGTTGTTCCTAAGTACTTGAATCTATCAACTTGTTTCAGTTCTGTGCCATTGATGGTAATGCTACATTTTGGTGGTATTCTTTTCTTTGAGATGACCATCACTTCAGTCTCCCTTTTATTCAGACTGAGACCTTTACTTTTACTTTCACGAACCACGATGTCCAGAAGAGCCTGTAGCACCCCTTCACTTTTAGCAATCAGAACTGTGTCGTCTGCATATCTTAAGTTGTTGAGGTTGTACCCGCCAATTGATATTCATGGCAAGCTCTCTATATTTCTCATTATGTTTTCGCTGTACAAGAAGAAGAGGTCAAGAGACAGAACACACAACATGTAATTTCTGTATCCGTTGTTTTCATCACTATATTTATTATTTTCACTGCACTGCGAAACCAAATATTGTTAAAAAAAATTGCTAAAAAAGCCTGAGATTTTTTCATGACAGTGGAATTTAGCCATTTCCTATCCCATGTGAACAATTTATTAGATAACCCAGTTTCAGTGTTGCAGTTCCGTGTTGTAAGCTTTACTGGACTAGCGTAAAGGTAAAGGTAAAATTCCCGTTTCCATGTCATTATTAAAGCAAATTGGTGAATACAGAGTTAGGCCCTTATTTTCCATGAACTTTGGCACATGGAAGTGTGATTGGACTAGTGTAAAATATAACATTTTATTATCAGAAAAAGTCAGATTAAAAAAAAAATCAGTTTATCCACTATATTCTCTTTCACAAACTTCACGTACAAACCAGAGTTCCAACAGAAATGAAAAGGAAAAAAAATGCATCTAACCCAAGCAAGACTGAGAAAAATGTAACAGCCGGACCCCACAAATTCTTTCTCACTAAGTGTTCATGTTGGCAGCCACATAACATTTTCGTTACATAGGTCACCACAACATTTTTTAAAGAGTTTTCAGAGTCCAGAGTATGGTAAGAGTTTTCCTTTACAGTTCTGTGCTGGCATTTGCTACTACACGGCGAAGAAATCTTCGGTGTGCAAATGGCGGCTGGTATTATATGTCGCATGACGATCATACTTTAGTTCCTATAAGATTGTAACTATGAACATTTATACATAATACTGACCTACTTGAAGTAATGATAAGAAACGTTAAACTGCGTAGAAGATGTAGACCATGCAGTACTGCAGATGCTGCCTGTAGGAGTCTAAGTCAGCAGGTAGGCTTTTTATCCAAGGCGCCCACACTCAAATAGGTCACGTGAATGCCTTAAGGATGAATCATACACACTCACGGTAAATTAGAAAGAAGAATTCATGGCACGGTAACTTTTCTGAGTAAAACAAACGAGAATGTGGCGCATAATGAGGAAGTTAGAATCCGTACAATATCTGAAATGAAAAACGTGACTTAATTTTCGGAAGCTTATGACATTTTGTTATGACTTAACTAAAACGCAGGATCAGACAGAAGTTAGCTCCTGTAGCCTCATTCTGGGACTAAAAAGCACGCTAGAGACCATTTTGTAAGGTAGAGTACAAGTAACTATGAAACCATAAACAGTCTGAATATTCAAGATAACGAAGACGAATGAAAAAAATAATAAAGCAATAGATACGTTGTGAATTATTGTACTTGTACGAACTCCCTGTAACAGCGAGCTGTTGTTCTTTGCAGCCGATGCTGTAGAGATGTTGAGACAAAGCATCGTATCGGCGTGGGAGCGGGTTATGGCGGCTATTTTTTCAGTCCTGTAGTCAGCTAAAAAGCAGACTCCACCACCATGGGGACTATGGCGATAGCTGCCCCGTTAGCCAGGCTGGTGGGACAGGGTCTTGGTCAGCTATGGTTCGCTAACCCTGACACTGGCATATCAGCTATGGGTCGCTGACTGCCTCATCGGACAAGCGTCTTCACCCTCATACGTTGTGAATATATTCCGCTAAATAAGATCCTCGCGACCATTAAAGTCAGGCGTCAATCCCAGATCTGAAAGCCTGTTAACAGAACAAGGAGACTTGTAAAGCTCGTGCACAGCAGAGTAACAGAGAACACTATGTACGATTAGCCTCGAACAAAGAGAGAAAATGTAACCGACTCCCTGCTCTGAGTTACGTTCTTTCTCTTACTATTTGTCTTTCTTTACTAATTTTGGAGGTTAACTAATCAAACATACTTTGTTCTGTACACTCTCATATCTTACCAATAAAATACTGAAGCTGCTTTTCCATGTTCGTATTCAGATAGTTCAGGATTTCACTTGAACGTGGACAGTAATGGCACCTACAGCGTGGTTGTCAACGGTGTCACGTGGCTGAAAAGTGGAGACACGTTGTTTAGAGGCGGAAGGAGGAGTTTCTACCCTTCTAATGGATCTCTAAAGGTTTGTATCAAGATCGCTGCTTTTGCGCCTTGGTATGCTTTGCTAAGGATTTGGCGTTATGTATCTTAATCAGTAAGATTTGTAGGGCGTGTTTTAAGAAGAGGCAAACTGGAGCACTTACTAACAACAGGAAAACTGGAAGGAAAAAGGGACAGAGATACAACGAAACAAAATACTTGATGGACTAAAAGAGTGCAGTCCAAATCATAGCTTATAGAAAGGGCAAAGGACAGATCGTTATGGAAATCAATGACGACCAACGCCTGATTGCCATAGATAGATAGATAGATAGATAGATAGATAGATAGATAGATAGATAGATAGATAGATAGATAGATAGATAGATAGATAGATAGATAGGCAGGCAGCAGACAGACAGACAGACAGACAGACAGATTCATGGATTTGTTCCAAAGCCCATGTACTCACTTGTGCAAAGGTTTTTGTTTGCACCCATGTCCATATTACTTTCTTATGACTGTATTAACAAATCATACTTGAATAATGATCTCATCTTCTCACCAGCGTTTGAAATCCTGCAAAGTGACTCAAAGATAATACGTTATGCCTTGTCCGACTATAAATTGTTACCAAAAAAAAAAAAAGCATTAACTATGTCATGCCTATATCTCTTATAAAATACAAAACCTTACGTCCACTCACATGAACAATTCTGTGCATTCATTCTGCTATGCGCATTCTTATTTTGTGTCAGTTCATCTCCTTGTTTTGTGATGCACTTAGCCATTGCCTTGATTACAGAAATACTTTACACAGAATACAGCGTATCATGATACATTGTTGGACATTATTATCAGTTTATGAAGCATTTTGTGTGCGGTTCTGCAGTGACAGGCTTCTTGTAATACATGAAATACTCTTGAGTACACAGAGGGTGACCACGCAGCCCGACCAGCAGTTAGTGACCTATAGCTGACAGTCTAGCCTTAGAGTTGGTGAACCAAAGCTGACCAAGACCCTACCCCCACTTCTTCGTTGGTATGAGAGTAACAGGGAGCCTGGTTAATAGGACAGGGATCGATATAGTCCCCATGGTGGTGGAATCTGCTAAAGAAGTATTAAACTCCATCCCCACCCCACCACCACCTTTTAGCTATATTCTTCTTCTTCTTCTTCATCATCTTCTTTCCGAGCTGTTAAGGCTTAATGCTGCAGATAAAGTTCGCCTCCATTCCTCTCTATTCCTAATCTTCTCTCTCCAGTTCGTGGCACCAATATCTTTTGTATCCTCTTCTACGTTGTCTTTCCATCTCTGTCTTGGTCTACCCCCTTGATCTTGTTTCCCTCATCCTAGTCTTCTGCTAACATAATTTTCTTTTGTTAGTTATATTCTAGGACTACAAAAAAGCCGCCGTCACCCATTGTTCATTTGACATGATGTGTGGTCAGCGCCTTGACAGCATCAGGTGAATGAATATCATGCTCACCATTCCATGAAAATACAAGAGCAGGAAAAAAAAACGGCATTGTCTCTTGTGATAGTATAAGACCATTACTTTTGTGACTATTGTCACTTTTGTGACAGTATAAGATCATTCCTTTTGTGACAATATAAGATCATTACTCTTGTGACAGTATAAGATCACCACTCTTGTGACAGTCCAACTTATGTAAAGGACATGATTTATGTTCCCTTTTATCAGGATAATTTGTACATGATTTGAAATAATGACTTCTTCAAAACTTGCTAGAGTCTGTCTTATTTTTCTAAAAGCTAGCACGAGTATTAAGGACTATTCATCTAATTCCCATATTATTAGGTATTTTATTCGTCTAATTCCCATATTATTAGGTATTTTATTCGTCTAATTCCCATATTATTAGGTATTTTATTCGTCTAATTCCCATATCATTAGGTCTTTTATTCGTCTAATTCCCATATTATTAGGTATTAAGGTATTTTATTCGTCTAATTCCCATATCATTAGGTATTTTATTCGTCTAATTCCCATATTATTAGGTATTACTCATCTAATTACCATATTATTAGGTATTTTATTCGTCTAATTCCCATACTATTGGCTATTATTCGTCTAGTTCCCATATTAATAATATAATATGTAGTCACTGACATCTTATTGAAAAGCGTACCTGTGCTGGAGAAGAAATCATTCCATGTTACGGATGGTGTATTGTGCTGACTCTTTGGCCTTTGTTGTGACATGTAGCTTTTCTCTTTACCTTTATTGCTTGTGATATTTTCATTGCTAGTTCTTACAGACGGTCTGATCAAACTCAGAAGCATACAAACATTTTCATATTTAACTCAACTGGTACACTTTTATCATAAAATAACGCGATGTTTGTATGTAGTTTATATTATTAATTTACAATTTAAATGTAAAAAACATAGGAACATGATGGCGAAGTCGTATTAGTAATGTTGACACTGCTCTCGTTTCCTTTATTTGTTTATTCCACTTATCTCTGCACAAAAAACAAATAGCTCACAGCTACAGCAAAAGAAGAGGGAACAGACCAGTTCGGCCACTCATCCTCCACAACTTTCACCTACCAAGCCGGAACTTACCACGTCAATGCAACAGTCAAGGTTTACACATCTCTACCGGCAGTTTTATTTACTCAGGTAATGTCACTTCTCTGCCAGGTTTGTGCCCACAGTGCGTACGCTTCATTGACTGTTTGATGTGTTATACAAGACTAGGACCTTTAATAAAATAGTCAGTACAAAAACTAGAACTTCTTATAGTACAGAGAGTACATATGCTTACAAGTAATTTGAGCAAAAATCATATTTTAATTTCTTCTCTCTTCTTCCTGGTAGGTTACTGCTTGTTGATCATACATTTGGCCAAATTCTTCTTCTTCTTGTTCTTCTTGTTCTTTTTCTTCTTTTTCTTCTTCTTCTTCTTCTTCTTCTTCTTCTTCCGCGTTCGTGCTTTGTCTGGTTATGATGTATCCTGCAACAACGTCGCTCTGATGAGTCAGTCGTCTTCTCCAGGTTTCAGTAGAAGCTTTTCTTTCAGTTTCTTTCCCACGAGCCAGAGGAGGTTTGATAGGTTGGACAGGTCTGTGATCGGAGGTTTGATAGGTTGGACAGGTCTGTGATCGGAGGTTTGATAGCTTGGACAGGTCTGTGATCGGAGGTTTGATAGCTTGGACAGGTCTGTGATCGGAGGTTTGATAGGTTGGACAGGTCTGTGATCGGAGGTTTGATAGGTTGGACAGGTCTGTGATCGGAGGTTTGATAGGTTGGACAGGTCTGTGATCGGAGGTTTGATAGCTTGGACAGGTCTGCAGGACACACGAATAATTAGTGTCTAAGTATATATAACTAAGTATATTATTATACACGAAGCCAAATGCAGTAAATATATGATAACTAAATGCATAAATTAAGACAAAAGTAGGAACAGGTTTATTACTTAACAAGCACGCAGTTGTGACGCCACAACTGGTGTGGTCGTTAATTAATAAAGATGTTCCTACTTTTATCCTAGTTTTTACATTTAGGTCTGCAGGACAGGTCTCTGGCGTCTTTATACCAAACTTCAGGGACATTCGTTAGTATGTGGCATTTTAAGACGATAGAGATGACTAAGTCTGCAGTGTCCAGTTCGTGGACGAAAAATTGTAGTTTGCTGGTATCGCTGTAGTTGATGAATGGAGTCTTGTTTTGTTTTTACGCGTATTTTCATTTTTGTTTTCCAGTTGGTGTTTAGTTTGATGTGGATGATTGTATTTGCTCTTTGGCATGGTCTGAAAGTAAATCCTAGAAGATTAGCAAAGAACTATAGTCGTAACCATCTGGAAGAATAAAGGAGATAAAAGAGATTATGGATCGTACAGAGGGATATCCTTGTCTTGTTACTCATGTGGGGAAGTGCAAGCAAAAATATCAGAAAGCAGAACAAGACAAGTTAAAGAAACACAAGTGAGTGAAGCACAGTTTGGATTTAGGAAAAGAAGAAGCTGCACTGACGCAATATTTGCTCTTCGACAACCCTGAGAAACAAGCTATTGAATATGACCAGGAAAATATCATCATTTCTGTGGATGAAGAAAAAGCTTTTGATAGGGTGAACAGAAACAATCTGGAATTAGAGGAATATGGGGGTACAAGAACATCTTTAAAAAAATAAGGTCATTATAAAAAAATAGTCCAAGTCCAGTAATGACAACAACGGGAAACACAGATTGGTTCAGAGTAACAACGGGAGTTAGACTAGGTTGCCTATTGTTACCAATATTAGTTATGATCTACATGGACGAAGTAACGAAAAAGACAAACCCAAACTTGTCAGAACTGAACGAGTTAATGTTTGCAGTCGACCAGTGCATTACATTACAAACAATGGCCCGAAAAGCTGACAAGATCATATGAACAATCTCCAGCAGTCAGTTGTAAGCATTATGATATGAAAATCAACATTGTCAAAACAGAGATCACGAAAGTTAGCAGGAGTCCAACCCCATTGGACATCTATATCGAAGACAATAAAATCTAACAAGTTAAAGAATTCATGCATATTTTATGTATGTTGACAGAAGATGGGAAGCTATCCCCTCTACTTTGTCACCCTAACATACCACTCGAAACCAAGAGACAACTAATTAATAGCATATTTATACTAACGTTGTGCTACCAATCTCAAATATGGGAACTAACCAAGAAACAGCAAAATAAAATGTCTACGTGCCAAATGATATGCCCAAGACAAACAGAAAACGCCACTAGGAGTGACAAAACGATAAGAAAAAGGACGACATAAGACAACTGGTAGGAACTACAAATGTGTAGAGAAACAAAGAATTAAGCGGTTTGTCCACTATATGAGACCGTCACATACACAGCCAGCATCGAGGGCTTTCAACCAAAGAACTACAGGGCACAGATCTAGAAGAAGACCCGGAAAAAGATGGATAGACGGAGTTAAAGAAACACTCATGAACTAAGGCATGAGCGCCCACGTGACCCACAGACGCCAAACACATCTCTCTTCAACACTTCACGGTATAAAAGGAAGTAAGAAGTAAAGTAAATAAGGTATGTCACCGAGTGGTTAATTTTTCCCATTTTTGCTCCCTGCTTTTGAGAAGGCATCTGCTTTTTCACTTCCATTTATCCGGCAAAGTGAGAAGCCACTGTAACGTCTTGGAGTTTGTTTAACTGTGATATAATTTCCTGTGTTTGTGGGCAGTTTTTGTTGTATTGCTTCTAGCAGCGCTCTACAGTCATTGAAGCATGAAATCTTCTCTGTTGGATTGTTTGCTTTCTGTGGATATTTTGAGGGCCTGTTTGAGTGCTGTTGTTTCTGCCTTGTAGGTTGATGAGTACATTTCTACTGACTGGTTTTTCCGTTTGAGAATCTGATGAAGATGACCCCCCCCCCCCCCCCCCTCGTTTCGTTTGGCCCTTTCTTGTATGTATTCGTCCGCGAAGATAAATGTTCATTTGTGTATGCACTCATTTCTAAGACCTTGATTTTCATCTCGTTGGTTGTGTGTCGGTTTTTCGTTGTTAGTTCTGGTATTCATGTATTTATCTGGATGTTAACTAGTACTAGTTTGTCTCTTCGCAGTCAGATAATGGGTTGGATTTCTTCCGGGTTGGCGGGGAGCAGTTTTTGGTGAAGGGAATGGAGTTTTTTTTTAATTTACGAAGGAAACTGCTTCTTTTCATAAACGAACTATTATTTGCAGATGACCAAACTCTAGTTGCCGACTCAGAAGAAAGCTTGCAAGATCAAATTAATAGATTTGAATGACGCATGCAAAGAACACAATGTGAAAATTAGACTAAGCAAAACAGAAATCATGTCCATCGCAAGAGTAGACACACCAATAAACATTACACTGGAAAACCATACTATGAAGCAAATAACGCATTTCAAATACCTCGGAAGCATTTTCTCAACAAAAAAAAAATAGACATAAAGATCGAAAACAGATGTAACAAAGCGAACCAACTTCTCGGGCAAATGGCTCCCATACTAAACAACAACCAAGTCTCACTGGAAACCAAAGGAACTATCTATAAGACAATCTTCATACCAAGTTTGTGCTACCAATGCCAGGCATGGATGCTGGCAGCATAAGACAAAAGGAAAATTACAACAACTGAAATGAGATTCTTGATAAGAATTCTTGGAATATCAAGAATGGACAGAATCAGAAATGATGTCATTCGAAATAAAGTAGCAGTCGAACCCTTTCTGAATTATATTCAAAAACAGCAAATAAAATGGTTCGGTCATGTATCATGGACTACCAACAGAACGTGCACCACAGAGAGCAATGTTTTACAGACCACACAAAGACAGAGGAAGGGGCCGCCCATGCAGACGATGGACAGATGATATAGCAGAGTCCCTGAACATCTCAGTGTACGAAGCCAACAGGCGAGCCATTGGGAGACAATTGCACTTCACCTCTACACCTAACAGTAAATGAGGAAGGAGAAGACAAGACAAGACTGCTTCTTTTGATTTTCTTTTTGGTTGGGGGGGATGTATTTTATTCTTGTATGCATGTGTAGTAGCTGTTCTCTGTAGGTTAATATTTCTTCCTCTCGTCTGTTGTGTGTGTGTGTGTGAGGGGGGATGTATACCTATACTCCCAGGTTTACCTATGCCTTCAGTTTTAGGATTTGAGTAGTCTTTAATCCTCCGGTGATTAGTCTGAGTACTGCTCTTCATAGTTTTGCTAGGCGCTCTGTACTGGTTGTGGATGCTGTGTCCCACGCCATCATCCCATATTAAATTGTGGTCTAACTGTGTTTGACCCCCCCCCCCCCTCCATCCCCTCTTTGTTAGGTAGAAGTATTAGTATTTTAACTGTCATATGTTCCAGATTTCCTTCAATGGATCTCTCTGTTTCTATTGATGGAATTATGTTCTAGACCAGTGTGAGTATTCCTCCCTTGGCTATTCTTTCTCTGTCTTACCTGTATAAATCATAGCCTCTGGTGAAGAATGTCTTTAAGGTGTGTTTCTTGAATACACATTACATTGACGTGGGTTTTGTTTAAGGAGACGTTTAGTTCAGGTTTTCTTTTTATTTCTTATGCTTTCGGCGTTCAACTGCGCCAGCTTTAGTGGTATGGATGTCTGCTTTGTTGTTTTTATCTGGCTCTAGGTACTATTGTAAGTTACTGCTTCACCCGCCACACCCGATACTATTAATTTCATGTAAAAAAATTAGTTGCTCATTTTGCACGACCTTGTGATCCATCTAGTATATTTAATCCGTCTGTTAGACATATCTGGATGATGCTGCAGACACGGCGGCTTCTTCTTTGGACGATGTAATCAGCAGTTTCCCAAACTTTGACTTGCATCCCAACAATCACAACCTGGGGTACTTAGTGTTTGCTGGAAACATGGGCGGCTACGGGAGGCTGGCTTGGGGAAGGTTAGTAGAGAAATACTCAAAAGAGACTGAGGAAGGTTAGTAGAGAAATACTCAAGAGAGACTGAGGAAGGTTAGTAGAGAAATACTCAAGAGAGACTGAGGAAGGTTAGTAGAGAAATACACAAGAGAGACTGAGGAAGGTTAGTAGAGAAATACTCAAGAGAGGCTGAGGAAAGTTAGTAGAGAAAAACACTAGAGGGACTGATTAAGATTAGTAGAGAAAAACACTAGAGAGACTGAGGAAGGTTAGTAGAGAAATACACTAGAGAGGCTGATTAATGTTAGTAGAGAAAAACACTTGAGAGCCTGATTAAGATTAGTAGAGAAAAACACTAGAGAGACTGAGGAAGGTTAGTAGAGAAATACTCAAGAGAGGCTGATTAATGTTAGTAGAGAAAAACACTTGAGAGCCTGATTAAGATTAGTAGAGAAAAACACTAGAGAGACTGATTAAGATTAGTAGAGAAAAACACTAGAGAGACTGATTAAGATTAGTAGAGAAATACACTAGAGACAGACTGAAGCATGAGGAAGATTAGTAGAGACACTAGAAACAGACTGAGGCATGGGGAAGGGTAGTAAAGAAATACATTAGAAACAGACTGATGCATGGGAAGATTAGTAGAGAAATACACTAGAGACAGACTGAGGCATAAATTAGAAAAAAAACATTTGGTTATTCTGACTTAAGTAATGTGAGAGCATTTTCACGGTGCAATCACGGAGAAATAGTAGGAAAAAAGGATTAATGCTTTACTTATGGACGTACAGACAGACAGACAGACAGACAGACAACATATAAAGTTCATTTTTTATTTAAAACAGACTAAACAATACCCAGAATCTACATACTGGAATTAGTGGAGGACCTGTGGTGATATTTGACAACTCCAGTAACGCTATCGTTATATCTCCGGCCTCACAATTCATGGCTGCATCAACCCACATTAACTCTTTACAGCAGATAGGCTGGGGCATTATGGGTGGAGTGAATCACGTGCCCCGTCACTACAGCATCAGCTTCATTGTTTACTACAGCAACCAAGGCATCAATCAAGTAAGTATTGTGTTTGTGGTGGCTAGAAATTTCTTGTATTCCTGGCCTCTCAGGCTACAATAGCTGACTGATAATAAAGACGTCAGACTGATCAGTGTAGATTTCCTTTTGGGCGCGAGTAGCCCTGCAGAACAGAACCAGGCATAAAAATTGGAGGATACAATATTAACAACCTTCGGTATGCTGACGACACAGTACTGATAGCTGAGAACCAACAAGACCTGCAAAATCTCTTGGATAAAGTCGCCAAAGAAGGTGAACAGAAAGGCCTTACTTTGAACATCAAAAAGACAGAGACTATGGTTATATCTAAGAAACAGAATCCACCAGCATGCAGTTTTAAATTAAACGGAACTATTCTAAAACAGGTGCAGAAATTCAAATACCTTGGAGCAGTAATAACTTTACATGGGAAATGCAGAACAGAAATTAGGAACAGAATAGGCCAAGCAAAGACTGCATTTCAGAGAATGAGAAACGTATTAACCAACACATCCTTATCAATGAATGTTAGAAAATGAGTCCTAAAATGCTATATTGAACCTCTCTTGTTATATGGAAGTGAATCATGGACAATAGGCAAGTCTGCACAAAAATCATTGGAAGCAGCAGAAATGTGGTTTATTAGAAGAATGTTGCGAATCACCTGGACAGCAAAAATAACTAATGAAGAATGTATAAGAAGAGCTGGAGAGACAAAAAAACCTTGTCAAAAAAATAAGAGAGAGACAATGTACTTTCATAGGACATGCAATGAGAAGAGGGGCATTGAAAATATTATAACAACAGGAAAAATAGAAGGAAGAAGATCAAGAGGAAGACCAAGAGAAATGATACTGGACAGTCTGACGGGATGGTGTGAGAGGAGATCACCAACTGAGCTGATGGCCTGCATGAAGGATCGTGTACTCTGGAGAAGCATAATAGCCAACACCAGTCGGCACGGCACATGATGATGATGATGAGCCCTGCAGATATTGATCTGTTTTCTCATTCGGAAATTTGTGAGTTCCTGAGCTGGCGTTAGCTCAGGATAATGGACATTGCTGTAAATGAATACTCGGTGCGTTTGTGTTGAGGAAGAATCCTTTATAGGCGGAATTTATTTGCCTGCGGATTCACTTACACTGGACTGTACTGCACCATAGAATGGCACTGCATGGCGAAAATATAGACCATGGAAAGTTCAGTCTAACTTTTCCTAATTCATAGCTGACCAATGAGAAGAAAATGAAGCTTTTCTTGTTTCTGAGAACTGATAAGTGTCTACTTGTTCCTTTGAACTGATTGTTCTGATGTAAAAAGTGTTACAGGAGAAGTGCTGTGAAGGTGGGGTCTAGTACGCTGGCTGTGCTGTGTACTCAACAATCATCAAGAATTTTCTTTATCTCGTTATATTTTGCCTTCTTTATCTCATTATATTCAGCTTTCCTTATCCCGTTATATTCTGCTTCTTTATCTCATTATATTCAGCTTTCCTTATCTCGTTATATTCTGCCTTCTTTATCTCATTATATTCAGCTTTCCTTATCTCGTTATATTCTGCCTTCTTTATCTCATTATATTCTGCTTTCTTTATCTCATTATATTCTGCCTTCTTTATCTCATTATATTCTGCCTTCTTTATGTCGCGTCATTTTCTTCTTTACAATTCCTCTTTTCTCCCAAACTTATTTCTTTCTCTTAACTGTTTCCGGTTAAATTATTGTCTGGTATTTGTCTGTCTCTTCTGCTGGTCACTGTCTCCTTTTTTTTTTTTTTCTGTGTGGCTTTTCTTTTCCTTTTTAACTATTTTTGTCTGAGGGACTTCCTCTTTCCAAATATCCTATGATCCAAACACACTATAGTCCAAACTTACTATGGTCAAAACACGCTAAGGTCCAAACATACTATGGTCCAATCACAGTATGGTCAAAACATACCATGGTCATTGTATTACAATTTGAAAAATCTCAGGATGAATTTGTTTTTCGCTGCGAGAATTCCCCCTTAAAAAGTAAAAAGCATGCATTCCTTCTAAGTGAACATTTAACAAAACCTCTTATACTCTTTTATGCTATGTCATGCCAGGCAATACAAGACTGGGGGAACTATCTGACTACGCTCTATCAGAAATCTAGACAGCGCAGAGACAACGATCCTACAATTAAGTATTTGGGCTATTGGACGGACAACGGTTAGTGTGTTTCTTTTGCCTTGCGTCTTTTCAATGCTTGCTCTTATATATTAGTCCTCATATAACTACTGCACGATGATATTGTATGATTTATTACACTTTTATGTCTGTATATTTAGCTACTGCTTTATTTTATGCAGCTTTAAGTTCTACAGAATCTGATGATTCCGAAATGTTCCTTTACCCCTGTGGATTAGAATGTGGTCGGGTGTGACTCGGTGTCATTTGATGTCATATTTGCCATTCCAGCAGTGACAGCCGCGTCCAAGAGTATCAGATATAATTTTTATTACAGAATAGTCGACTGGTAGTTGGTCTCCAGCCCACAACCTGAACAAAAACAGAGTTCACCACAACATGAACAAAAAAACAGAGTTCACCACAACATGAAGAAAAAAAATAGTTCACCACAACATGAACAAAAAAACAGAGTTCACCGCAACATGAAAAAAACTGAGTTCACCACAACATGAAAAAAAACAGAGTTCACCACAACATGAACAAAAAAACAGATTTCACCACAACATGAACAAAAAAAAAACCAGATTTCACCACAACATGAACAAAAAAACAGAGTTCACCACAACATGAACAAAAAAACAGAGTTCACCACAACATGAACAAAAAAACAGAGTTCACCACAACATGAACAAAAAAACAGAGTTCACTACAACATGAACAAAAAAACAGAGTTCACCACAACATGAAGAAAAAAAAAGAGTTCACCACAACATGAACAAAAAAACAGAGTTCACCGCAACATGAAAAAAACAGAGTTCACCACAACATGAACAAAAAAACAGATTTCACCACAACATAAACAAAAAAAACCAGAGTTCACCACAACATGAACAAAAAAACAGAGTTCACCACAACATGAACAAAAAAACAGAGTTCAGTATTGACTGAACTGCTCAGTTAAAAAGAAACGAGGCCTTTGTGCATGTAATTTCCTGTCAGGTTGGATCTCCTTTCCTCATTTTCTACCTGGCAGAACCCTTGAAATACCTGTCTGGTCTAATGTAATCTCTACATTTTGTACTTGCACTTGTACGAACTCACTGTAACTGCGAGCTGTTGTTCTTTGCAGCCGATGCTGTAGAGACGTTGAGGCACAGCATCGTATCGGCGTGGGAGCGGGTTATGGCAGCTACTTTTTCAGTCCCGGAGAACAACTAAAAAGCAGGGGGTGTGCAATGCTTCTTTAGCAGACTCCACCACCATGGGGACTATGGCGATCCCTGCCCCGTTAGCCAGGCAATACAAGACTGGGGGAACTATCTGACTACGCTCTATCAGAAATCTAGACAGCGCAGAGACAACGATCCTACAATTAAGTATTTGGGCTATTGGACGGACAACGGTTAGTGTGTTTCTTTTGCCTTGCGTCTTTTCAATGCTTGCTCTTATATATTAGTCTTCATATAACTACTGCACGATGATATTGTATGATTTATTACACTTTTATGTCTGTATATTTAGCTACTGCTTTATTTTATGCAGCTTTAAGTTCTACAGAATCTGATGATTCCGAAATGTTCCTTTACCCCTGTGGATTAGAATGTGGTCGGGTGTGACTCGGTGTCATTTGATGTCATATTTGCCATTCCAGCAGTGACAGCCGCGTCCAAGAGTATCAGATATAATTTTTATTACAGAATAGTCGACTGGTAGTTGGTCTCCAGCCCACAACCTGAACAAAAACAGAGTTCACCACAACATGAACAAAAAAACAGAGTTCACCACAACATGAAGAAAAAAAATAGTTCACCACAACATGAACAAAAAAACAGAGTTCACCGCAACATGAAAAAAACTGAGTTCACCACAACATGAAAAAAAAACAGAGTTCACCACAACATGAACAAAAAAACAGATTTCACCACAACATGAACAAAAAAAAAACCAGATTTCACCACAACATGAACAAAAAAAAACAGAGTTCACCACAACATGAACAAAAAAACAGAGTTCACCACAACATGAACAAAAAAACAGAGTTCACCACAACATGAACAAAAAAACAGAGTTCACTACAACATGAACAAAAAAAACAGAGTTCACCACAACATGAAGAAAAAAAAAGAGTTCACCACAACATGAACAAAAAAACAGAGTTCACCGCAACATGAAAAAAACAGAGTTCACCACAACATGAACAAAAAAAACAGATTTCACCACAACATAAACAAAAAAAACCAGAGTTCACCACAACATGAACAAAAAAACAGAGTTCACCACAACATGAACAAAAAAACAGAGTTCAGTATTGACTGAACTGCTCAGTTAAAAAGGAACGAGCCCTATGTGCACGTAATTTCCTGTCAGGTTGGATCTCCTTTCCTCAATTTCTACCTGGCAGAACCCTTGAAATACCTGTCTGGTCTAATGTAATCTCTACATTTTGTACTTGCACTTGTACGAACTCACTGTAACTGCGAGCTGTTGTTCTTTGCAGCCGACGCTGTAGAGACGTTGAGGCACAGCATCGTATCGGCGTGGGAGCGGGTTATGGCAGCTACTTTTTCAGTCCCGGAGAACAACTAAAAAGCAGGGGGTGTGCAATGCTTCTTTAGCAGACTCCACCACCATGGGGACTATGGCGATCCCTGCCCCGTTAGCCAGGCTATACCTGTTACTGGGGGCACCACGGTGAGGTAGGACAGCTATGGTTCGCTAACCCCGACTCTGGCATATTAGCTATGGGTCACTGATTGCCTCTTCAGATATAAAGTATTACACTGTGGCTACAACTCATGGTTTGTTATAGTGACCAGTAAGTTGTATATAACGTATTGTACCACCATAATATGCTTATTTTACCAGTCATTATTTCTTGCAGAACCCCTAGTGACCTTGTGTTGATCTTAGGCTACATTGAAACCAGAGGAAACTGGTCTGAATAATGAGAATATGAAGTGTCTCACAATTTCTAGTAGAGTATTGTCAGAGCTTGTAGAGTATGGTCAGAGCTTGTAGAGTATGGTCAGAGCTAGTAAAGTATGGTCAGGGCTAGTAAAGTAATGGTCAGTGCTAGTAGAGTATGGTGAGAGCTAGTAGAGTATGGTTAGAGCTAGCAGAGTATAGTTAGAGCTAGTAGAGTATGGTGAGAACTAGTAGAGTATGGTTAGAGCTAGCAGAGTATAGTTAGAGCTAGTAGAGTATGGTTAGAGCTAGTAGAGTATGGTTAGAGCTAGTACAGAATGGTTAAAGCTAGTAGAGTATGGTTAGAGCTAGGGAGTATGGTTAGAGCTAGTAGATTATGGTTAGAGCTAGCAGAGTATGGTTAGAGCTAGCAGAGTATAGTTAGAGCTAATAGAGTATGGTTAGAGCTAGTACAGAATGGTTAAAGCTAGTAGAGTATGGTTAGAGCTAGGGAGTATGGTTAGAGCTAGTAGATTATGGTTAGAGCTAGCAGAGTATGGTTAGAACTAGTAGAGTATTGTTAAAGCTAGTAGAGTATGGTTAAAGCTAGTAGAGTATGGTTAGAGCTAACGAGTATGGTTAGAGCTAGTAGATTATGGTTAGAGCTAGTAGAGTATGGTTAGAGCTAGTAGATTATGGTTAGAGCTAGTAGATTATGGTTAGAGCTAGCGAGTATGGTTAGAGCTAGTAGAGTATGGTTAGAGCTAGTAGAGTATGGTCAGAGCTAGTAGAGTATGGTCAGAGCTAGCAGAGTATGGTTAGAGCTAGTACAGAATGGTTAAAGCTAGTAGAGTATGGTTAGAGCTAGGGAGTATGGTTAGAGCTAGTAGATTATGGTTAGAGCCTCTTTCAAACTCGACCCTACCCTACTCTCCCATAAAATTCCTCATCCAATCTGTTATAATTACGGAGTACATTTTAACTTCACTAATTTGTGAATTTTTTTTTTGCAGGTGCCTACTACTACTATAACAAGGAGCAAAACAAAGATTACGAGACTACAATTGTTGATGTCGCTGACCACATCCGAAACCTGAGCATACCATTTAAGTAAGTTTCAGTGTGATAGAAGATTATTCCATTTCTTTTCTTATGACATGCTCCAAACAACTTAGAGTGAAGCATACGGAATTCAATTTTAATTGTTCACTTCAACTTTGATTATGGCATTGAGTGAGTCTGTCTTCAATCAATCAATCAATCAATCAAGTGCTATGCCGCGTGGCGTAGGCGATCATTTCTCTCCACATTTCCCTGTCTTTAGACTTGATTATGAGATCCGCCGGTGACTTTCTTCCTAGCCACACTGACAGACCATCCAGTAACTTCTTTCTCTGTCTTTCTCTGTCTCTTCTTCCCTCACTTTTTCCAGTTGCCACAATGTGTTTCAGTTTTCCTCTTCTCAGAAAATGTCCTACAAATCTCGTTTGCCTGCCTCTGATCTATGTTGATATCTTCTTCTGTCTTTTGATCATAAATACTAGAGAGGACATACAATGTGTAGCTTGTAATTATTTTTATTGGCAGTTCTTCCTGTTGGCGTATGTGTTATGAACAGATAAGCTGTGAAATTTTCCGTATCAAGTCCAGCCTTGCTCTCTCTCTCTCTCTCTCTCTCTCTGAACCTTAAGTGCCCTCTTCACTTGAAGAGGAAGTAAACTGTATTCTTTGGCTGGCTGTTGGAATAAAAAGTAGTCTTCACATGTCTCCTTAAAAAGAAAAGAAACTTCAGTGCGGTCAACTCTGATGATTGCTTCACTTCTTGCAAGACATTGTCAAACTCTGAGGGCAAAGTTCTGTCACTGTTATATCACTTGATCATTGTTACATTACTTTATCACTGTTATACTCATCATCATCATCAGGTGCCGTGCCGACTGGCGTTGGCTATTATGCTTCTCCAGAGTACACGATCCTTCATGTAGGCCATCAGTTCAGTTGGTGATCTCCTCTCACACCATCCCGTCAGACTGTCCAGTATCATTTCTCTTGGTCTTCCCATGGCTCTTATTTCCTCTATTTTTAATGTTATAATATTTTAAATGCCCCCTCTTCTCATAGCATGTCCTATGAAAGTACATTGTCTCGCTCTTATGTTTTTTTGCCAAAATGTTTGGTATCTCCAGCTCTTCTCATACATTCTTCATTAGTTATTTTTGCTGTCCAGGAATTTGCAACATTCTTCTAATAAACCACATATCTGCTGCTTCTAATAGCTTTTGTGCAGACCTGCCTATTGTCCATGATTCACTTTCATATAACAAGATAGGTTCAATATAGCATTTTAGGACTCGTTTTCTAACATTCATTGATAAGGATGTGTTGCATAATATGTTTCTCATTCTCTGAAATGCAGTCTTTGCTTGGCCAATTCTGTTCTTAATTTCTGTTCTGCATGTCCCATCTGAAGTTATTACTGCTCTAAGGTATTTGAATTCTGCACATGGTTTAGAATAGTTCCAATTAATTTTATACTGCATGTTGGTGGATTCTGTTTCTTAGATATAACCATAGTCTCTGTCTTTTTGATGTTCAAAGTAAGGCCTTTCTGTTCACTTTCTTTGGCGACTTTATCCAAGAGATTTTGCAGATCTTGTTGGTTCTCAGCTATCAATACTGTGTCGTTAGCACATAGAAGGTTGTTAATATTGTATCCTCCAATTTTTATGCCTGATTCTGTGATGATTGTTCTTAGAATATTCTCTCTGTACAGAGAAAAAAGGTCTGGAGATAGTACACATCCTTGTCGCAACCCTTGTTTTATAGGTTGATATTTTCCAGTTTTATTTTCAACTTGAATAACTGCTTCCTGCTGCCAGTATAGATGTTTTTGTCGTCTACGTTTATGTCGTCAAGCATTTTAATAATCTCATATTTCCCCTTGTCGGATGCCTTGGTATAATAAATGAAACATAAGTAGAGATCTTTCTGTACTTCTAAAGTTCTTTTCTGTTAGTGTTCGTAAAGCATAAATGGCATTGTGTGTTCACTTTCCTGCAACAAATCCAAACTGTTCATCTACTATTTTCATTTTTATCTTTTTCCTTGTTCTTCTCACAATAATTCTCAGAAACAAGCATTGAGAACATAAATAATTTTGTTTGTCACAACCAATACCAGTCCTCTGTCGCTGGACCGCTAAAGACGCACTTCAAAGTGCAGTGCCAACTGGAAGATTATGGGATCAGTCTCGGGATGGAGAAAAAAAGCAACAACTCACAAGACCTCTGGGAGTCATGACCCAGAGGGGCCCACCTCCCTTAGAGTGTCAGGAGTTTAACAGGGCCGAAACACTTGTCTGAGGGGGGTATTTCCTCTGATGATCTGAAGGAGTTGTGTTGTTTCACTCTCTACAGTAGAGGGTTTCCTGCATATTTTATTTTTTAAAATAATTACTATTCTCTTTATTTGTTCTCCAGAAGAAGATTTCGTGTAAAAAGTGTTATCTTTAAAGGTTCTATTTCTCTAGTGCAAATTCTCACAGCAAACTCTCTCTCTCTCTCTCTCTCTCTCTCTCTCTCTCTCTCTCTCTCTCTCTCTATCCTTTCTCTCCGGAGGTGTACATGAAAAAACTTGTTTAAACTGTCTAGTCTTCCTCTCCAAACGCAAGTCTGACGCGGATTCTTCTCTACTTCTCACTCCCTTCTTTCTTGGTCTTCTCTTTTTCTCTTCTAGTTATATATCCGTCCCGTCAGTCTTTCAGTCGCTCTTTTAAACCCCTCCGCGAGGTGATCAGCTGATCTCTTTGCGCTCCCCCCCCCCTTTCCCGCGTCACTGGATAAGACCAGTGACACGCGTCCATCACGGCAGTAAATCTGTGATGCGTCATTGTTTCCCCGCCTATTCACCTGTTATGGATGATTACCCAAATGAGTCTAGTCACTGTGGCCTGCGCGGTCATTTATATCATGGTTTCGTCATTCTTAATAGTAATTGGATCAGTTCCAACGAATGGCAGGCGACAATTGTCATAGACGCCGCCTTGTTTACCGGTGCTCGCGAGGAATGCGTATGGCGTCTGGGCTCTAGGATTTTCATTCTCCTGACACCGACGTCTATGCTTTTTCCGCGCCATCCTGGCTTTGCTGTCATGCTTTTGTGGACATTTACCGTGGGAGGGAGAGATAGAATGAGAGAGAGGAAGAAGGAAGAGAAAGTTAAAAGAAAATAACAAATCTTCATGCACATCCCAGGAGAGAAAGAGAAGGCAGTGCCAAAACAAATTCATGTACATCTCCGGAGTGAGAGAAGTACGGAAGAGAGAGAGAGAGGAGAGAGAGAGAGAGAGAGAGAGAGAGAGAGAGTGATACAAGAGATAGAGTACTACTAGGGAGATCATTCATTCTTTCATTAAATCAGTCATTTGCATGTCCTTTGCGGAACTTTGCCTCCCTAACAGCACTTCTGTAGGCCTCTCAGTTGTGAGCAAGACGGTCTCCATGGAGATAGGGAAAAAAAGCCATCGAAATGTTTATCACACAAATACTTATCACACGCACAAAAGTGTCAAATGATGACAGCGACAAATATCATTCGGATGAGTTTTTTTTTTTCCAAAGTTGCACAGTGCAAGATCTTGACAGACCAATCACTGAGTCTTGACAGACCAATCACTGAGTCTGAGACACACACAAAAGATACCATGGGAGTGCCTTCGTCAAGGATTCCCCGCCTTCTTTTCATTCTGAAATCACGTCGCGTGTCTCTTGTTCTATCTTAGAGGGACTTCTTTGTTATAACTTTCGACTACCATATTAATAGTAATAGTAGTTGTAGTAGTTATAATAGTAATAACAATGATAATAACACAACCACGATGATACCTTAGTTAAAAGAGACTGTGTTACAAAGTGACAAAGCAATTTCTGTGTTGTGCATCTTTGTTGTAATGGATCCTAAATCATCTTTGGTCAGCAGTGACAAATTATAGCCAAACCAAGCAAATAAAACAGTTTCATTTCTCTTCAAGTGAGAACATGGGTTAACAACTCTGTAAAGAAGATAGTAATTTTTAATTAAAAAAACATGAATAATGATAATAATAATAACAACAACACAACAACAACAACAACAACACATTTTTGGAAGACTAGAAGAAACAACAGCAACTAAACACATCAAGCTTCTAAATGTTTTCTACAGCTTGTTTTTGTCCTGTATAGATCCAATGAGGGAAATTAAAAGGAGGACATTTATCGCTCTTCAAAGAGTAAAACATCTAAAGAATCTGTGGAGAGGAACAGACAGAACTACAAAAATAAGATTTTTAAGGGCATCTTTCCTATCGCAATTTATGCCTATGAGACCTTGACACTTAACAAAACAGCTGAGAAATACATAAATGATTTTGAATGTAAATGCTACAGAAGAGTTCTTCAAATATCATGGACACAAAAAAGAACAAATATATCCATACCAAAAGAACTTACTATTGAAGAAGGCTGGCTAGTAAAGAGGATTAAAGAGAGAAAACTTAAATATTTTGGACACATTAAACGTCGTGATAATTTACAGAAGATCATCTTAGAAGGGTACATAATGGGAAAAAGAAAGATGGAAGACTAAGGCGAAGATGGCTGCGGATGCATCAGCAGCTGGGTATCTTGCTCACAACTGAGAGGTCTACAGGAGAGCTGTTAGGCAGGCAAAGTTCCACAAGGGACATGCAAATGGCTGGCTGACTGCTACATCCAAAGTTATAAATAATGAAAATTACAGGCGAACTTTATTAGATACCCTATATTTATTACTATTGTATAGCATAGACTCATACGAGTCTTACTATGAGTTGTCCTTAAATCATGACGTGCTGATGATATTTCGTTCCGTTGTACGTGTTGTTTTGCTGAATCCATTCGGTTATTTGTTATTCATATTATGTACATGAAGTGAACTTGGAGTATTTACGAAAAATTATTTCTATAGCTTTCTACAGTTTAAAGAAAAAAAAATCACTTCTTCCGTCATATTTGATCAGTTGCACCTGCGAAGGAATAGTTTTCTACTGAACAGATTCCAGAAGGCTTCATATTATTTTAACTTTATTTCGGGCAAGCGTAGTATAAATAAACATTGGTTTGTATCAATGAAATTCGCATATGATATAAATGTTGGTATAAGTTGAATAATTTATAACAGGTACCTGCAGTTCGATTCCTGGTGGTATTTGAAGGGCAAGAATGGCGGAACAAAGACCTGGGAACCGAGGACTGAAGTGCTCCCTGGAGGTTTCAGGTACTTCAGCTTCTTAGAATGAAACATCCTTGCTAAGAGAGTTGCCGCCCTGTTTTCTTTTCTCAATAACTATGTTTTCCTCATAAATATGTTCTCAGTTTTCATATTTTTTTGGTCTATTTTGTTTCTTCTTGTTTTCTTTTTCTAACAAAGACCTTCCGTATTTGGTTTTAACTGAATTTTAACGGTCCTTTCTTTTTCTACGCAAAACTTCATGTTAATCCTTTTCTCTCTTCAGTTTGTTTTTTTTTTTTTTTGCTTTTTTCAATACTCCGAAATGCATTGTTAACTTAATTATTATATCTTTTTTCTACGTGACCTTTCTCTCTTTTAGCGCCTCTGTAGTCTACTGATACCAAACTTTCCAGCAGAAATTAATTAAAAAAAAATAAACAAAACAAAATGTTCCCTTTAAAATGCAGTAATCTCGACTGACATTTGGCGATGAGGAATTGCAATTTCTGTTTTGAAAAAAAAAGATACATAGAAACACAGAAATGTATGTTTTCAAAATTAAATAGTATCAACGATTCATTTCACTCATTCATTAGCATGTCCTTTGAGGAACTTTCCCACCCTAACACCTCTCTTGAAGGCTTCTCGGGTGTAAGTAAGATGCCCTCTTGCTGATGCATTCATTCGCAAATCATCGTCATCTTAGCCTTGGTCTTCCTCTCTTTCTTTTTCAAGTTATGTACACATTATGTACACTTCCAGTTGAGCATTGTGGGCAGGTCGCATTTGACTGTTTCACGCTCTGGCAAGCGATACTCCCAATATTACGATAATTGACGTGGCTTTGGATTTCTGCGCTGCCAGTTAAAAGTGGTTGTGTCCTATGGTGGCTCATCACTGCCAGTTAAAAGTGCTGGTGTCCTGTGGTGGCTCATCACTACCAGTTAAATGTGCTTGTGTCCTGTGGTGGCTCGTCTCTGCCAGTTAAAAGTGCTTGTGTCCTGTGGTGGCTCGTCTCTGCCAGTTAAAAGTGCTTGTGTCCTATGGTGGCTCGTCGCTGCCAGTTAAAAGTGCTTGTGTCCTGTGGTGGCTCGTCACTGCCAGTTAAAAGTGGTTGTGTCCTATGGCGGCTCGTCGCTGCCAGTTAAAAGTGCTTGTGTCCTGTGGTGGCTCGTCACTGCCAGTTAAAAGTGCTTGTGTCCTGGGGGCTCGTCGCTGTCTGACAGAGTGTGGTGCGAACATGAACACACAAACGTTTCAAATGAGCTACAGTGTCGTCATTACTTTCAAAATGAAGATCTGTTCTGTGTGCCGAGCTACTGAGCTTAGTGCAATGGCACCGCTGTGAGCTGTGAACTTCGCTTAGACAGCACTGGTGATTTTTTTGTCATGTCTGCTCGGCCAATGGCAAACTGTGGTGGTCTTTTCTACGTCCTAGTTCGGCTTGGCGTCTTATCTACAGAGTTCGTGGTGACAGTGACACTGACTAGTTTCGCAGTTGGACTGCTGTAGTTCCTAAAATGGCGACCTTGCTGGATGGCTCATCAGGAACTAATACGAGTGATCGTTGATGAACATTCTGTGCGATATCCACTGGAACAGGCGGTGGAGCGATTATGAGATGGTCTCGTCCGCGATGATATCAACAACCTAATCAAACTCAAACCCCAAGACTGTCTTCTCCAAACTCTCCTGACGTTTAATATGCCAGAAATGCTTACGTTTCCTCTCCTTTTTCCTCTTTATTAACCAGCCGCCTTCAGTATTAGATACTTGCAGTATGGATATATTTGTTCCTTTCTGTGTCCATAATATTTGAAGGACTCATCTATAACATTTGCATTCAAAGGCATTTATGTGTTTCTCCGATGTTTTGTTAAGTGTCCAAGTCTCATAACCGTATGTTGCGATGGGAAAAATATATGTCTTTAAAACTTTAACTTTAGTAATAAAGGAAGTTTTCTTTTTATTAAGATAAAAGTTTTGCTTTTCATTATTCTTATGGACGGGCAAAATTAGTTTCTCTAATCATCTTTGTGTTGTGGACATTATTGCTGTGTCATCAGTATATCTTATCTCTAGTATTTCATAACCTCCAGTTATTATGGCATCGTAATGCTGTATCAACGATATCTTTGTGTTAATTAGAAGTGATTTATAGGCGTTCTCATTGCTAGATTTTAACCGATGAAATATAATCGTGTGTTCTGTTTCCTTGGGATGATGTTTGTTGCTGAAGAATACTACAAAGCAGATGGGACCGAGAAAAGAAATCTGTGCCAAAACGTCATTGTCTCTCCTTTGAAAAAAATTATAATAAGAGAAGCTACAGCTAAATTTAGATTGCAGGTTTGTAATGTTGCATGGCTATGACAATGACATTTTTCTTATAGGAATGCCCAGATACATTAAAACATGCCGTTTTTTTAACAGGAGCTGCATAAGTAAATATGTTTGTGATGTATGTTATTAAAGTCATTTGAGGACTGTTAGATAACAGTGAGTGCCTATAAATGATCAGAAGGAAAGTGACTGTATCCTGCTGTGGTAACCGCATCCTTTTTCCCTTTGACCTAATCTATAACTGGCTCGTAGTCTCACGTGTCTACATAATGAAGAGGTCTGAATTTTACATCTTTAATTGTTTATCTGGTACCAGGTTCAGTCCCAGCGGTAGGATTTTTTTTCTGGTGCGCGCACGCGCACGCGCACCCCCCCCCCCACACACACACACACGCACACAAAGGCTCTGGGGTCGACTCAGCTTCTAAAAAATGGGTACCAGAGAAATCTGGGAAGGTAAATTCGGCCAGGTGTGATACTGACCACATCACACTTTCATGTGCTGAAGGTCATGGAAATGCGAGCCTAACACCGTATCCCCAGGCTGCCTTAATGGCATAGGGGTGGGAGTTTTTTTTAAAACTTGTTTATTCTTAAATGCACTGATAACGTTTCTACATTTTACTCTCACAATTTTGTTTTAATGGCGTGAAGCGTGGACCTTGGAAGTACAGCGAGAAATAGAGGCCATGGAAATGTGGTTTATAAGAAGGATGTTGAAGGTACCATGGAAATGTGGTTTATAAGAAGGATGATGAATGTACCATGGACAACTAAGAAAACTAACGAAGAAGTCTTAAGAGAGACTGTAGTTAAAAAGGAAATTATACCAAATATCAGAGGCAGAGAAGCGAGATTTATGGGACATTTCCTGAGAAGAGGAAAACTGGAACACACTGTGGCAACTGGAAAAATTGAGAGGAAGAAGAGACTGAGGAAGACAGAGAGAGAGAAGTTACTGGATGGGCTGTCAGTGTGGCTAGGAAGAAAGACACCGGCGGATCCCATAATCAACGCATAAGACGGAACTTTGGAGAGAAATGATCGCCCACGCCACGCGGCACGGCACTTAGATAGACTCTAGCAGCAAGTTTATGTAACTTAAAAGACTGAAACACATGAACATTGGGTCTAAAATCCACCATCTCTGCTGAAAAGTTAATTCAGTTCTATTGTGTAGTAAGTTCTGTGCATTTTCATGATGGTCTTGTGACTGTTCAGTAACAACCATACTGGCAGAGATGTAGCAATCAAACTGAAGGAAACCATGGATAATAAGTGACCTCTTGTGTCAGAATTAGTGAAACATAGTAAACCAAAACTCTATTCATCCTCTCAATAGTGTTCTATAGAAACAGGTCACAGTGTGACAGAGTGAATAAGGACTGAGCTGGAAAGAAAACCCAGTCCTAAGAAACATATGCCATGCCGAAGACGATCGTGCTGTGCTAAAAGGCGCAATATTTCAGCTGCAAATCATGAGACACAATGCGACCAACGGTCTTGTGAAGTAGATTCTGCAATTCTTCACACTGGAGATTGGGACTTTTAGAAGAGCCTTGACAATTTTGTTTTATGTTGTGTCAGAAACTAAATCGCGAACATGCTTTTTATAAATTGTTTTCAGGGACGCAGACACAACATACGCCAAACACAATGGAGGACCATACAATTTTATAATCGACAATTCTACTGGATTCTCTGTACCCAATGACAGCGTAAGTGAAAAGTACGGCTGCTAGATTGCCGCCCTTGTGGTGGACAATGATGAATTAATGACTGTTTTAATACTACAGTATTTATGAAAATATGTTCAAGAGCTGCAGATTTATTTGTGTTAGGATTTACAGTAAATCTTTTTATTTTTGGTTGGCAGAGAACACAGTAATGATATGAGAACATGAGTATACTAGAGCCTGTGAACAAATGATAAATGACAGAAATATCGCATAAATTAACAAGAGATAAATTATATATATATATATATATATATATATATATATATATATATATAAATGCTACAGGAGAATTCTTCAAATATCATGGACACAGAAAATAACAAATATATCCATACTACAAGAACTTAATATCGAAGAAAGGTGGCTAGTAAAGAGGATTAAACAGAGAAAAGTTAAATATGTTGGACATATTAAACGTCATGATAATTTAGAGAAGACCGTCTTGGAAGGGTACATAATGGGGAAAAGAAAGAGAGGAAGACCAAGGCGAAGATGGCTGCAAGACATCGATGATAATATGGAAATGGATGCATCAACAGCAGGACATCTTGCTTACAACCGAGAGGCCTACAGGAGATCTGTTAGGGAGGCAAAGTTCCACAAGGAACATGCAAATGACTGACTGATATATATCGGATGAATTAACAAGCGATAAGTGATAGAAATATGGTATAAATAAACAGTTAATAGATGATAGAAATATAGTATAAATCAGCACAGCAGAAATAAATCTGAGTTGAAAGTACACAAAAATACAGCAATCTACTGCTCATGATCGTAAGAAAAGCAGGAAGAAAAACATACGTGAGTAACTACTCAGTTACATGCCGGGCTCGGCCGAAAGATGGGAGCAGCAGCCCTATTGCTTCATTCTGGCCGTCAGAAAATTGAACCTTCAGAAAATGGGAAGCCTCTAAACTTGGTAACAGCTGGAACCAAAGACTAGTCTTATGTGATGAATAAAGAGTGATAGATTGAGAAGAATGTTGGTCGTTCAGGAATTTTGATCCAGAGGGTAATTAAAATTGTCTGGTGAAAGAAAATAAAAGGACTATGGCGCTCTAAGCTTGAAAGAAAGTTCATTTCAGTTGAAGTAATTTTGTGCTGTTAAAATTTATAGCTGTCTTCATTGAAGGGAAGGGAGAGAGAGAGAGGGAGAGAGAGGGAGAGAGAGAGAGAGAGAACGGTGGGGAAGAGTGATAATGATGTTGGCGATAATGATCATAGTGATAATGTTTATGATAACGATGATGATGTGCAGCTGATAATAATCACAGTGGCTCTGAATGTGTGAATGTGTGTGTGGGGGGGGGGGGGAAAGGGGGGGGGGTGATGATTAGAGAGTCTGTTAGCAACGACTGAGCATTTAACGGATAATGAAAGAGGACAAAATGAAACTATAAGATGGCTGCCAAGAACTACTCAGTATCCCAGAGTGCACGTCAAAAGACTGGAAAACGCGCCAGAGTTTTGGGTAAAATAGTCTGAAAGGTACGAGAAACAAGGTACACAAGGGTAAACGGAGACAGGGGAGATTTGGTCATACTGAGATGAAGTTGATGAAACACTGGATTGAGCGTAGAGTACAATACTGAGATGAAGTTGATGAAACACTGGATTGAGCGTAGAGTACAATACTGAGATGAAGTTGATGAAACACTGGATTGAGCGTAGAGTACAATACTGAGATGAAGTTGATGAAACACTGGATTGAGCGTAGAGTACAATACTGAGATGAAGTTGATGAAACACTGGATTGAGCGTAGAGTACAATACTGAGATGAAGTTGATGAAACACTGGATTGAGCGTAGAGGACAATACTGAGATGAAGTTGATGAAACACTGGATTGAGCGTAGAGGACAATACTGAGATGAAGTTGATGAAACACTGGATTGAGCGTAGAGGACAATACTGAGATGAAGTTGATGAAACACTGGATTGAGCGTAGAGGACAATACTGAGATGAAGTTGATGAAACACTGGATTGAGCGTAGAGTACAATACTGAGATGAAGTTGATGAAACACTGGATTGAGCGTAGAGGACAATACTGAGATGAAGTTGATGAAACACTGGATTGAGCGTAGAGTACAATACTGAGATGAAGTTGATGAAACACTGAATTGAGCATAGAGTACAATACTGAGATGAAGTTTATGAAACACTGAATTGAGCATAGAGTACAATACTGAGATGAAGTTGATGAAACACTGAATTGAGCATAGAGTACAATACTGAGAGGAAGTTGATTAAATACTGGATTGAACGTAGAGTACAATACTGAGAGGAAGTTGATTAAACACTGGATTAAGCGTAGAGTACAATACTGAGATGAAGTTGATGAAACACTGGATTGAGCGTAGAGTAAAATACTGAGATGAAGTTGATGAAACACTGGACTGAGCATAGAGTACAATACTGAGATGAAGTTGATGAAGCGATGGATTGAGGGTAAAGTACAATACTGAGATGAAGTTGATGAAACACTGAATTTAGCATAGAGTAAAATATTGAGATGAAGTTGATGAAACACTGGATAAAGTACAATAGTAGGTGGCTGAAGAGGAAGCACACAAATGATATTATTATTTGATTGTCTTTTACAGAAATTCTGGCATGACTTGTTCAACGAAACGCAGAACTGGGGCCAGTTTATTCTTTACGAGCAGGTACTTAAATTATAGGAAGATGAAATTAATTTTTTGTGTTATTAACAGTTCATAATTCTATGCCCTTGACACATTTAATTTCGAAACGATCTTATGCTGTAACAACATTTTACACACGATAACGATAACTGCATTGATAACGCGTTTGTCCGCATATTTAAGTAGAGCCAACTATTTGCTGTATCATCCGTTCTACGCCTGATATTTCAAATTGTCAAGGACAAGGAAAACTTGTTGTATAAGATAACAAAGTGACACTGACTTAAAAAAAAATGAACTTTTACAGATAAGAAAACTGTTTTGAATAAAGAGGGAACGATGTGTTTGAGTGACGGAATGGTTGCAGGGCAGGCAAGCATGCGTTGTCCAAGACCTGTTGTTGCAACTCTCTATTTTGGTGATTTCAGAAATAGGCTGAGGCTACCTGTGGGAGCGCTGGTCACTTCGGTCATCTCGTAGTAGTGGACCTTGCCATTAATCTCGTTTGGGGGTAGGGGTCTCCATATTTTCAAGATAGCCACTGTAATCAAATATCAGACCATACGTGAGGCTTGTGCTCCAGCATCTTCGCACGTCGACTGCCCAAAACAGCCTGCCCAAAGTTTCACAAAGATACAGCAGAAGTAAAGAAAAAAAAAAGGTTCTTTTGTTTTTCTGCTTGAAAATTTGCACAGGCTGTACGGCAGAATTCGTCAACATAAAGGAATGTAGAACAATCACGTGCCCATATTCAGTTCGTACTTACGGCTAAGGTCCCATAGGACTGTTTAATGTGTTGTGTACGATCAATTTACGAACATTTACTGTTCTTGTAAAAAAAATTCACCACAAGATAAGAGAAGGAGATGAACAAGCGCACTGCGTCATCATTTACTGGGTACAAAGTGTACGCAGACGCGTGCATGCGCCTTTACATTTTGTGTGTGTCGTTGGAAAGTTGCCAAAGCAATATTCTTTATTTACTGTTGTATGATTAATATGGATGCATCAGCGGCAGGCCATCTTGCTCACAAACGATAGGCCTACAGGAGTACTGCTTAGGAGGCAAAGTTCCGCAAGGGACATGCAAATGAATGGATGAATGAATGATTCATATTTTATCATTTATTTCCATCCAATTACGGTCATAATTTGCATTCTGTTACTATTTTAAAATGACGTGAAACATCTCAGTTCATCCAGTGATGTGTTATAGTAATGAATTGTACTCTGTCCGATCTGCCCCTATAACAAGAGACACACGACCAGATCAATTTATGGTCAGCATCCCGCCTCCCCAGATTCCAAACCCGGTCGTTATATGTATGAATGTTCGTAATATTCATGGGCACGTTCTCTCAACCTCTTTCCTCCCACCCTTCACCCAACATCATGATTGCTTTTAAAAATTATTTTCACTGACGAAAATTGCGTACAGCGACCTCATGGCGCATTACTTCATATGCAGTATAGAAAGTGTGCTAGACCACAGCAGTAACTAATAAAATGCTCAAACGTCTTAATACGTTCTTAGTACATTGGGCGTGGAAGACTGCAGTTCCTTAACATTCCAGGATTATGTGCCGCAAACTGTGGAACAAAAGTGCATCAACTATGAGACACTGAGAAATAATTACTGGCCCAGTTAAACTACTAAAGAAGATAAGCTCTACGGTTCCATACATGAATTACAAAAAAAAAAAACAACAGTGAAATTTGTCCAAGAGACAGGACTGCAGATATAGACAGACAATGCGAACGAAGAAGAAGAAGAACATTCCAGGACTGTCGTGAAAGAAGAACAAACGAGGACTTAAAAAGTGGCTTATGTGCTTCGGCTATTAATCAGTCAGATCTCTCTCTCTCTTTCTTTCTCTCTCTTTCTCTCTCTCTTTCTTTCTTTCTCTCTTTCTCTCTCTCTCTTTCTTTCTCTCTTTCTCTCTCTCTCTTTCTTTCTCTCTCTCTTTCTTTCTCTCTCTCTTTCTTTATCTCTCTCTTTCTTTCTTTCTCTCTTTCTCTCTCTTTCTTTCTCTCTTTCTCTCTCTCTCTCTTTCTTTCTCTCTCTCTTTCTTTCTCTCTCTCTTTCTTTATCTCTCCCGTTCTCTCTTCTCACTCTCTCTCTCTCTCTTTCTCGTGAACATTGGTTCAGACCATATGTCGTTTTTCCTATCTCGATCACACAATCTACTTTCATGTCTCAGTAATTTGATCACATCGTTGATGATCTGCTAATGGATGCATCATCAGCAGGGCATCTTGCTCACAACCGAGAGGAATACAGGGAGGCAAAGTTCCGCAAGAGACATGCAAATGACAGACTGACCGACTTTGATCGTTAAAACGGATCTAATTAACAGAGACGTGCATTTGATTTTCTTCGCATACTTTTCTTAAACATAAATTCATTCATTCATTCATTCATTCATTCATTCATTCTTCACATTCAATTAAGAAAAATAATTTAAAATTGAGTGAATGAAAAGAATTTAAATGATGTTATTTTTCATTCTTATATGACAAATCTCTTGGATAAAGTCGCCAAAAGTGAACAGAAAGGCCTTACTTGAACATCAAAAGACAGAGACTATGGTTAATATAAACAGACCCACCAGCATGCAGTATTAAATTAAACGGACTGTTCTAAAGCAGGTGCAGAAATTCAAATACCTTGGAGCAGTAATACTTCAGATGGGAAATGCAGACAGAATTAGGACAGAATAGGCCAAGCAAAGACTGCATTTCAGAGAATGAGAAACATATTGACCAACACTCCTTATCAATGAATGTTAGAAAACGAGTACTAAATGCTATATTGAACCTATCTTGTTATATGGAAGTGAATCATGGACAATAGGCAAGTCTGCACAAAAATCATTGGAAGCAGCAGAAATGTGGTTTATTAGAAGAATGTTGCGAATCCCCTGGACAGCAAAAATAAGTAATGAAGAATGTATGAGAAGATCTGGAGAGACAAAAACCTTGTCAAAAAGATAAGAGAGAGACAATGTACTTTCATAGGACATGCAATGAGAAGAGGGGGCATTGAAAATATTATAACACAGGAAAAATAAAGGAGGAAGATCAAGAGGAAGACCAGAGAAATGATACTGGACAGTCTGACGTGATGGTGTGAGAGGAGATCACCAACTGAGCTGATGGCATGCATGAAGGATCGCGTACTCTGGAGAAGCATAATAGCCAACGCCAGTCGGCACGGCACATGATGATGATGATATTAAACAATTGTTCACATTTTAACAAGACTTGGAAATTCAGATAATATCTTCACTCTCGTGGATATTCAATTCGAATTTGAACAGGTAGCTTGTCACTTGATAAATTACCAACGTTTAGCTGGTGTTCTGTCTGTAGACCAATTAAATATGTATAATATAAGTTTGGACTGACATATACATTATTTATAATTCTGTAAGTCGAAAGTCGAGTCATTAAATTGATATCTTATACTAGAGTGAGTCTAACCTTGTTTAATGTCATTTGAATGAAATGCACAAATATTACTGGAAAATCCTTATCACTTTCCAACATAGTCCCAACCATGTTCATTGCAGGTCTGCCACTGACTAGATTCCTTGAGGAAACAAAAAAATCTTATGACTGACAATTTAACAAACATTGTCTCTTTAATCTCTTCTTCTGCACTGAACTTCTTTCCACCTAGCGCCTACCCGATAATCACATGGTACAGGATCGGTGAATGTGTAGGATGCGGAAGACACTCCAAACGCAGATTCGTTATTTGTTGAACTGTTGCACATGCTGTGTGAAGTGGCGCATGTCATGCTGAATCAACACACTAGAAGTGAGGAAACTGCCACGTTCTGACATGATTGCAGGTTTCAGGTAGTTCTCAAGCAGATCGCATTCTGCGTCGCTATTAACAGTGGCTCCTCTGGGGGTGCATTGCTCCAGGATTAGACCTTTACTGTCCCAGAATAGCGTAAGCATCAATTTTAACGCCGATGGAGTTTTATGGAAACTTCTTTGGTTTCGGCGAGGAAGAGTGTTACCAATCTTTGCTGGGTTGCTGTTTCTGACTGGAAGTAATGTAGCCAGCACTCGTCTCCAGTGACTGAACGTTGTAGAAGGCCTCTACTTCAACTTGGCAACATCAGACACCAAAGAAACGAATAACTGCTGGCTCTTTTACTCTGGTGCATGATGCCAAGGGAGCGGTCATCTTGATCTGATCAAATTCAGATTTGATACTACTCGATTTATAATCTTTAGATCAAAATTAAGGATATTTTTTTATACGTCATCGTACTTAAAAATACACGTGTCGAATTTTGGGTCGTTGTTAATAACAATTTCACTTGTCTTATCCTTTGTTTTTTTTTTGCTGATTTTTCTGTTTTCTTCTCCCTTATCTATTTTGTGTGTGTGTAAAACTGTTATTTGCAGGACTGGTTGGATAAAGAAACTTATGGGAACCCAATCCTGGAGAAAGACGTATCTTTGGGTCGTCAGTGGTTGCTCCAAATGGGACATGGTGCAGAAAGCGTTGGAACCATCACTATACAGTATTGTATGTCGTACAGCAGGCACTTACTTCAGTCTGTTGAAATTCCTGTAGTCACTCAGGTGATATATGAACTTTATTTGTGATTAACTTGATAACCACATAATTCAAGATTGTGTTCGTTACAAAAATGTCTCTCCATGCATTTGTCCCATAAGTCTAATCAGAAAGGCTGTCTATTTCATTTCGTTTCTATGGGTTTGAGTGAAAATTTTAAGGGATTTGTACGTGTACGAACTCCCTGCAGTTGCGAGATGTTGTTCTTTGCAGCTGATGCTGTAGAGGTGTTGAGGCACAGCATCGTATCGGCGTGGGAGCGGGCTATGGCAGCTATTTTTTTCAGTCCCGGAGTACAGCTAAAAAGCAGGGGGTGTGCAACTCTTCTTTAGCAGACTCCACCACCCTGGGGACTATGGCGATCGTTGCACCAGTTAGCCAGTCTATGGCCTGTTTCTAGTTTAAGTGATAAAAGACGTAATAAGCGGCTGTCTCTTCATTCTGTAAAAATAAAGTTCTTTCGTTCGATCGTATATCTATTTTCTATTTGTGCTGCTTGTACATATAACTGTTTGTTTGTTTGTTTAGCAAAAATATTACAAATAAAAAGCACTAGTGCTTAATGAACAATTAATATTTTTAAAAAAAACGAGAAAATAATCTTAAATCTTAAAGCTCAGTGAAGTACAGGAGCGGATGGTTCAGTTCTTATAAGAAGGATAAAAAGAGGATGGAGAATGTAGAATTTCCACATCTTGTTCTAAGAAATGAATAAAACACCTCTTTATTCTCAAATAGTATCAGCTTTACCGCGTTATTATCACACTATAACATAATGAGCAGTTGTAATTTCAAATAAAATGTACATCTGAAAGGCCAGAGTCAGCGCTGACTATAAACCTGGCAATCACCAGTGGAACATCGGGATAACCTCAATACTTTCTGACGCACTGAATGTCGCCCCTTTCAAGGACACGTTCTGGACTACAATGACCCAACCTGGAAACCCGTACAGTACGTGATCAAATAAAACTATTGATGATCAGTTCTCATGTTTGGCATTGTAATGTACCAGAATTTCATTAGTTATGTTATGTTGATAAATTCTTCATTTTGATACACGTATCTTCGTGTCTCATCTTTCTTTATGATTAGTTGTATATTTGATGATCATGCAGTCAAACATTGATAGTATGTCTCAGATAGATCGTCGAATCGGTAGCTGTAATATAGACATCAAATACTCTTTTATATATGCCACAAATATCCTCCCAACACATTTTGTAACATAGATATCAAATACTCTTTTATATATACCACAAATATCCTCCCAACACATTTTGTAACATAGATATCAAATACTCTTTTATATATGCCACAAATATCCCTCCAACACATTTTGTAACATAGATATCAAATACTCTTTTATATATGCCACAAATATCCCCCCAACACATTTTGTAACATAGATATCAAATACTCTTTTATATATGCCACAAATATCATCCCAACACATTTTGTAACATAGATATCAAATACTCTTTTATATATGCCACAAATATCATCCCAACACATTTTTTAGCTTCTCGTAGTATCTTCATGCCAGCCTCTCCCATTATTTCATTCATAACATAGCACAGTTAAAACAATATGTTTATGATATCTCTAATGTTACCATTAGATGCATATGAACCAAATACAAGACTACAAGCCCTGATCTCAACACTCAGCACTGGGCCAGTGGGACCTGGAGATGGAATTGGATTCATGAATACAACTCTGCTTATGAAGTAAGACATAAGTCAGTTCTGAAATTGTTTGTCACTATAGTCATCATCGTGTGCCATATCGATAGACATTAGTAATCGTTCACTTCTAGAGCGATCATTGATACTTTTCATTGTCATTGTTAGCGATTTTTCTAATAAGCTATCTTGTTATGCACTGCATATAATCTTCTCTCTTGGATCTTGCTCCTGTTTCCTTTCATCTTTTCTACTGTTTGATTGTTTGATTGTTTTCAAATCATCATTGTCTCTCATTGAACATTACTGTCTTTGACTTAAATTCATTTCTTAGACTTCCTCATTTCTCATCTTAGCTGAGCTCATTTCTCAGATTTAGTTGCCCTCGTTTCTCATCTTAGCTGTCCTGTTTTCTCATCTTAGCTGTCCTCGTTTCTCATCGTAGTTGTCCTCGTTTCTCATCTTAGCTGCCCATGATAATTTTAACAGTCTTTGTTTTTTGCCACGACGGATATTTGAAACAGTCTGTTTATTGTCCACATTTCAGTTCCATTGGGCAAGATAAGCTCAGTGTAACATTTTGATGGTTATGATACTTAAAGTGAAGTGAATAAAAATAACGCCCATAGCATTCTAACTAGATCAGGGCTTTTCAGAGTTTTGAACTTAGCATTAAAGTGATGTGAATAAAAATAACGCCCATAACACTCATATTGTCTAACTAGATCAGAGCTTCTCAGAGCTTTGAACTTAGCATTAAAGTGATGTGAATAAAAATAATGCCCATAACACTCATATTGTCTAACTAGATCAGAGCTTCTCAGAGTTTTGAACTTAGCATTAAAGTGATGTGAATAAAATTAACGTTCGTTTTGGAGAGTAATTTTCATTATTATCTTTCCTTTTACAATAGTATTTCTAGATCTTCATTTTTTTTTTTTTGAAGTCGTGTGGTTAAAGTTTCTAAATATATTTGTATTTTTTAAATTCTGAATGTTTCAATACACTTGATATATTTCATCCTAAAGTTACTGAATGTTTCAATACACTTGATATATTTCATCCTAAAGTTACTGAATGTTTCAATACACTTGATATATTTCATCCTAAAGTTACTGAATGTTTCGAAGATGTGCCTATAACACTTTGCTCCAAAACAGATAAAGTTGAAACCCATAACTGTATCTTGACAGTCTGTTACTGGGTTGGTTCACAAGACGTGCGCCTAAACCTTCTGTCTAAGGAAAAGTTTATTACAAATACTACTACACAAATGTAAGCTGTAGATAATAAGCGCTGATTTAGCCACAAGAGTATCAGTAATAATTATGACAGTATCTGTCACATCACTGGTCTCTCATGGCGAAGGTCGGGGGTTCGAATCCGGCCGGAGGCGCCCCAGTCACCCAGCTGTAGAAATGGGTACCTGACTTCTTCTGGAGTTGGGGAAGGAAAGGCGGCCAGGTGTGATGCTGACCATATCACCCTCTAGTGTGCTGACAGGTCAAGGAAAATATGGGCACTAACACCATATCCCTATGTGCCTCTAAGGCATGACAGGATTACCTTTACCTCTTTTACTTCTGTCACATGTATAAAAACTGTGAAATTCAAACATCTTTCTGAAGGTCATTTAATTTATCTCTGTAACAAAACATAAACATAGAATTTTTGGAATGAAATCTCATTAAAAAAAAAAAGAAATGACTTTCGTGCTGAGGCCACGGATTAGAGTGAAGTGTAGTCCACCTACTCAGTTAATTATGTCCACCTACTCAGTTAATCATGTCCACCTACTCAGCTAATCATGTCCACCTACTCAGTTAATTATGTCCACCTACTCAGCTAATCATGTCCACCTACTCAGTTAATTATGTCCACCTACTCAGTTAATCATGTCCACCTACTCAGTTAATTATGTCCACCTACTCAGCTAATCATGTCCACCTACTCAGCTAATCATGTCCACCTACTCAGCTAATCATGTCCACCTACTCAGCTAATCATGTCCACCTACTCAGCTAATCATGTCCACCTACTCAGCTAACCATGTCCACCTACTCAGCTAACCATGTCCACCTACTCAGCTAATCATGTCCACCTACTCAGCTAACCATGTCCACCTACTCAGTTAATCATGTTCACCTACTCAGTTAATCATGTCCACCTACTCAGCGAATCATGTTCTGAACAAAGTAATAACAGCACAAGGTGGCAAAAAAGGACCAATTTAATTTCCATTTATCAGTGTTTAAAAAATTCTTTCCATTATTAGTTTCAACCACGTCCATTCTTTCATACATTCTGAGTAGTTCATTATTACTGAACAATGACAGAAACTTGATCTGTCAGAAGTCAGATTCTCTGAACCGTATAGTTTTATCTGACTGATTGTCTAGATCAGTGATTTGTCAATCCTTATCAGCTCAAGCCACGCTTATGAGGGCTAAAAAATGCCACGGTACAGAGTTTTCAAAGTGAAATTTTATCTTTTAAAAATAATTAACTGTTTCTTGTGAACCCTCCGAAAAAACTTTTTCGGGCAGGTCCTTTATGGTAACATGGTGGCACGTGGATTGAAGTCATTGGAAGATATGTTTGCTCTAAAGCCGGAGCTCTCTCTTCTCTCTCTCTCTCCTCTCTCTCTCATCTCTCTCTCCTCTCTCTCTCATCTCTTTCTCTCATCTATCTCTCTTCTCATCTCTCTCTTTCTCTCTCTCTCTCTCTCTCTCTCATCTCTCTCATCTCTCTCTCTTTCTCTCTCTCATCTCTCTCTTTCTCATCTCTCTATCATCTCTTTCTCATCTCTCTCTCTTTCTCATCTCTCTCTCTTTTTCTCTCTCTCATTCTCATCTCTCTCATCTCCCTCTCTTTCTCATCTATCTCTCCTCTCTCTCTCATCTCTTTCTCTCATCTCTCTCTCATCTCTCTCTCATCTCTCTTTCTCTCTCTCATCTCTCTCTCTCATCTCTCTCTCTTTCTAAACTCTCTCTCATCTATCTTTCTCTTTCTCATCTCTCTCTCTCTCATCTCTCTCTCTTTTTCTATCTCTAGATGCTGTGACGCAAGCGGATTAATCCTAAAACCAGCCAAACCAGCCACAGCCATAGATGACCAGATAAAACAGGTAGAAATACAATTAAATTTTTGTCATTATTTTTATTTCTTTTTCTTCTTCCTCTTTTTTCATTTTCTTCATCCATCTCTATGGATTCCAAATTTGTGTTTCTGCAAAAGATCTGGAAGCACAAGCATCATGTGGAACTGGGAGTGACTTGATTAACTTCCTTGAGGAAACAATGTCCTGAAGTAGCAGACTTACTGATAGACGCCAGCACCATATTGACCCAGACAGCAGACAGATAGACACCACAACCATATTAACTATGCTAGCAGACTTACTGATAGACGCCAGCACCATATTAACCAAGTTAGTGGACTGATAGACACCAGCACCATATTAATCAAGCTAGTGGACTGATTGACACCAGCACCATATTAACCAAACTAGCAGACTTACTGATAGACACCAGCACCATATTAACCAAGTTAGCAGACTTACTGATAGACACAAGCACCATATTAACCAAGTTAGCAGACTTACTGATAGATATCAGCACCATATTAACCAAGCTAGCAGACTTACTGATAGACATCAACACCATATTCACCAAGCTAGGCGTCTTACTGATAGACACCAGCACCATATTAACCAAGCTGGTGGATTGACAGACACCAGCACCATATTAACTAAGCTAGGAGACAAATATACACCAGCACCATATTAACCAAGCTAGTAGACAGGCACCAGCACCATATTAACCAAGCTAGCAGACTTAATGATAGACACCAGCACCATAATAACCAAGTTAGTGGACTAATAGAAACCAGCATCATATTAACCAAGCTAGCAGACAGGCATCAGCACCATATTAACTAAGCTAGCAGACTTACTGATAGACACCAGCATCATATTAACCAAGTTAGTGGACAGATAGACACTAGCACCATATTAACCAAGTTAGTGGACAGATAGACACTAGCACCATATTAACCAAGTTAGTGGACAGATAGACACCCCAACCATATTAACCAAATTAGTGGACAGATAGACACCAGCACCATATTAACCAAGCTAGTGGACTGATAGAAACCAGCACCATATTAACCAAGCTAGTGGACTGATAGACACCAGCACCATATTAACTAAGCTAGTGGACAGATAGACACCAGCATCATATTAACCAAGCTAGCAGACTTACTGATAGATACTGGCACTATTAACCAAGCTAGTGGACTGATAGAAACCAGCACCATATTAACCAAGCTAGTGGACTGATAGAAACCAGCACCATATTAACTAAGCTAGTGGACAGACAGACACCAGCATCATATTAACCAAGCTAGCAGACTTACTGATAGATACTGGCACTATTAACCAAGCTAGTGGACTGATAGAAACCAGCACCATATTAACCAAGCTAGTGGACTGATAGAAACCAGCACCATATTAACTAAGCTAGTGGACAGACAGACACCAGCATCATATTAACCAAGCTAGCAGAATTACTGATAGGCATCAGCCTCATATTAACCAAGGTACCAGACAGATAGACACCAGCACCATATTAACTAAGCTAGTGGATTGATAGACACCAGTACCATATTAACCAAGCTAGTGGACAGATAGACACCCGCACCATATTAACCAAGCTAGCGGACAGATAGACACCAGCACCATATTAACCAAGCTAGCGGACAGACAGACACCAGCACCATATTAACCAAGCTAGTGGATTGATAGACACCAGCACCATATTAACCAAGCTAGTGGATTGATAGACATCAGCACCATATTAATCAAGCTTCATTGCGTGTTATGATTTTGTGCCTGGCCAGCTAAACTTGTGCTGACTATGATAACTACCATACCACTAACATATTTATCATTGCTCACATTGTAGCATTTATCTATGCTCACACTGTAGTATTTATAATTGCTCACATTGTAATATATAATAAACATCTGTGTCATACATTTTCACTGGTCTTTAGAGTCAAGGAAATTAGTTGCCCGAATCCGGTGACTGAGCTGCCACGTTGTAAGATGATTTAACAACTAAGACAGTGTGATTTAACAACTAAGACAGTGTGATTTAACAACTAAGACAGTGTGATTTAACAACTAAGACAGTGTGATTTAACAACTAAGACAGTGTGATTTAACAACTAAGACAGTGTGATTTAACAACTAAGACACAGTGTCACACTCGACGCAGCTTCACGATTCCCCCTTGACATACACTTAACAGGACTCAGGCAAGACATGTCATGGAGTACAGATGTCATGGAGTACAGATGTCATGGAGTACAGACGTCATGTAGTACAGATGTCATGGAGTACAGATGTCATTGAGTACAGATGTCATGTAGTACAGATCTCATGGAGTACAGATGAAAACAGTTGACTCCATTTCCCCCACATTTAGTTCAACAAACGCCGACATTCAAGTCAGAATAACAAGGTCGTGTACTGATGAACCAGATGATGATGAAGTTCCTTGTGGTGGCTGATGTAGCAAGGCACACATGCGACTGCTGGTGGCCACACACAGAAAGCCAAATCCCACGGCAGGAGATACATTAGTCAGCTGGGTTCTCCAGACTTGCAGAAAACGTCTTCATCTCTCAAGGAGTACATAACGCCTCTAGGAAAACAGCACTATATCCTCACAATCATAAGCACAGACCGGGACTAATTCAAAAGCCACAGCTGAAGAGTGACAACTGAGTTTATATCATGAAGTAGCTACACTGTAATTAATATAAACATTTCTTGCCTTCAGACTTAGCATGGGCCGATTCAAAATGAAATAGCACAAGTGCAGATTGTCTAACAAATTTGTTCCAGTGATAATAAACGAATTTAGCATCAATAAGGATAAAGGTTAAAAAGAAAATGTCTCACAACAGTTTTTCAATTCCATATAGGGGAAATAACTTGTGACTGGAGATTGTAGACAGACTGGATTGCACGATAATGTATTAACCAAAAACTAAAGGTCTTTAAGACAAAGACAATGATGATAAATGATGATGACGATAAATAAATGGGACATTTGAAACAAAGATATAAATGCAGCACCGAAAGTTCTGGAATATTGACTCACACAGAATCACACATTATACATGTTTTTAGAGTAATGTCGCGTCAGTGAATGTCAATGAAAGAAAGCCTAAATAATTATTTTTAAAAAAAATGTTTCTCTGGAATTGTTAGTCCGTGTTCAGAGCCCCCTACTCCGGCCCAGATGGAAATCTTTACACCACCTACACCAACATCTCGGGCCTGTTCTTTGGAATTGTGGTGGGCATTGACATCAAGAACAATTACTCTCTCACCCCCGCCAGTGCCTGGCCAACAGTTCAGGTCAGTACCAGCTTCATCTTGTCTTAAACAAATAATATATTCAGATGCGTCAGTTTTAAATCATACACTTCGGGTATTTATAATTGCTCACATTGTAATATTTTATAAACATCTGTGTCATACATTTTCACTGGTCTTTAGAGTCAAGGAAATTAGTTGCCCGAATCCGGTGACTGAGCTGCCACGTTGTAAGATGATTTAAGAACTAAGACAGTGTGATTTAACAACTAAGACAGTGTGATTTAACAACTAAGACAGTGTGATTTAACAACTAAGACAGTGTGATTTAACAACTAAGACAGTGTGATTTAACAACTAAGACAGTGCGATTTAACAACTAAGACAGTGTCACACTCGTCACAGCTTCACTATTCCCCCTTGACATACAATTAACAGGACTCAGGCAAGACATGTCATGGAGTACAGATGTTATGGAGTACAGATGTCATGGAGCACAGATGTCATGGAGTACAGATGTCATGGAGTACAGATGTCAAGGAGCACAGATGTCATGGAGTACAGATGTCATGGAGTACAGATGAAAACAGTTGACTCCATTTCCCTCAAATTTAGTTCAACAAACGCCGACATTCAAGTCAGAATAACAAGGTCGTGTAATGATGAACCAGATGATGATGAAGTTCCTTGTGATGGTTGATGTTGCAAGGCACACATGCGACTGCTGGTGGCCACACACAGAAACCAAATCCCACGGCAGGAGATACATTAATCAGCTGGGTTCTCCAGACTTGCAGAACACGTCTTCGTCTCTCAAGGAATACACAACGCCTCTAGGAAAACAGCCCCATATCCTCACAATCATAGGCACAGACCGGAACTAACTCAAAAGCCACAGCTGAAGGGTGACAACTGAATTTATATCATGAAATAGCTACACTGTAATTAATATAAACATTTCTTGCATTCAGACTTAGCATGGGGCGATTCAAAATGAAATAGCACAAGTGCATATTCTCTAACAAATTTGTTCCAGTGATAATAAACGAATTTGACATCAATAAGGTTAAAAGAACATGTCTCACAACAGTTTTTCAATTCCACACAGGGGAAGTAAAAACTTGTGACTGGAGATTGTAGACAGACTGGATTGCACGATAATGTATTAACCAAAAACTAAGTCTTTAAGACAAAGACAATGCTGATAATAATGATGATGATGATAAATAAATGGGACATTTGAAACAAAGATATAAATGCAGTACCGAAAGTTCTGGAATATTGACTCATACAGAATCACACATTATACATGTTTTTAGAGTAATGTCGCGTCAGTGAATGTCAATGAAAGAAAGCCTAAATAATTATTTTTAAAAAAAATATTTCTCTGGAATTGTTAGTCCGTATTCAGAGCCCCCTACTCCGGCCCAGATGGAAATCTTTACACCACCTACACCAACATCTCGGGCCTGTTCTTTGGAATCGTGGTGGGCATTGACATCAAGAGCAATTACTCTCTCACCCCCGCCAGTGCCTGGCCAACAGTTCAGGTCAGTACCAGCT
The DNA here is from genome assembly GCA_009760885.1 of Achatina immaculata. Classification (NCBI taxonomy): domain Eukaryota; kingdom Metazoa; phylum Mollusca; class Gastropoda; order Stylommatophora; family Achatinidae; genus Lissachatina; species Lissachatina immaculata. The sequence goes on along the minus strand of CM019708.1, from coordinate 121,079 downwards.
TCTTGTCTTAAACAAATAATATATTCAGATGCGTCAGTTTTAAATCATACACTTCGGGTATTGATCACTTCAAGCTCTTGCCATGCCATTCTTTTCTCTGTTGTCTTTTCATTTTGTTTTACAAGCTTTGTTATTGCTTCAGAATTCCTTAACACTGCAGCCTATATCATTATTTTAATTATCAACATCAGCAGCTTCTTCACTTACATAGTTAACACAAACCAGCACATTATTATAGTATACTGTCAAAAACAAAAACAAAAAAAGCGCATAACTACTGATGACCCAATTTTAGCCATAAATTTGATATTCTATAGCCTTTTAAGATGGCTGCAAGACATCGTTGACGATCTGGAAATTGATGCAACAGCAGTAGGCCATCTTGCTCACAACCGAGAGGCCTACAGGAGTGCTGTTTGGGAGGCAAAGTTCCGCAAGGGACATGCAAATGAATGAATGAATAGCCTTTTAAATTGAATGAATACAATTTTCAAATTTCACACAATAATACCTAAGGGTTTAAACACTCACTTGACGGTTTCTTGCATCTGTGTGACGAGAATTTGTTAGTCCCAGGGGTTCTCAAGTTAGTATGGTGTGTGTGGCCTCCGCTTGCGTCGATCAGCGACTGGCGTCTCCTGTCTGATGTGCGCCTATGGGATTGCTGCCCATTCTTCCTGGAGTGCCTGCCACAGATCATGACGATTGGCTGGAGAAACGTTTCGGCGACAAACACGTCTTTACAGCTTATCCCATAGGTGCTCGATCGGATTCATGTCTGGAGACAGGGATGGCCAGGGAAGGGTGAGAATGTTGTTGGCAGTCAGGAACTGTGTGGTGAACCGTGCAGAATGGGATCTGGCGTTGCCCTATTAAAACACAGACCTTTGTGCAGCCAAAAATGGAGGGACATAGGGTCGATGAATTTCACTGACGTATCGCTGCGCATTCAAGCCTCCTTCAATCTGCACCAATGGACTCCTTCCGTTGAAACTGATCATTCCCCATACCATTACACCTCCACCACCGTGCGGCGGAGCTTCATCAAGGCAATATTGGGCAAAACGTTCATTTGGCCTACAGTAGACCCTTCTCCGCATATCATGGCGGTGCAACAAAAAGGAAGATTCATCACTAAACCAGACACGTCTCCATTGATTGTCAGTTGTCCAGGGCCGATGCTGGTTGGCTCAAACAAGTCGAATTTGGAGATGGCGTCTCGTTAAGACAGAACCTCGGTGAGGTCGTCGTGCCACCAGTCCAGCTTCATGCAATCTATTCCGGACAGTTTGATCAGACACACGACGTCCTGCAAGCCAAACAATGACTGGGCACTTGAGGAAGCTGTTGTAAACCTCTTTCTGAGTGATGAACCAGAATAAAGCGATCATCAACTGCTGTTGTCACCCTGGGTCGTCCACTGCGGTGCCGGTCTTCAGCTGAGCCAGTGGCTTGAAAATGGTGACAACTGAATTTATATCATGAAATAGCTACACTGTAATTAATATAAACATTTCTTGCATTCAGACTTAGCATGGGGCGATTCAAAATGAAATAGCACAAGTGCATATTCTCTAACAAATTTGTTCCAGTGATAATAAACGAATTTGACATCAATAAGGTTAAAAGAACATGTCTCACAACAGTTTTTCAATTCCACACAGGGGAAGTAAAAACTTGTGACTGGAGATTGTAGACAGACTGGATTGCACGATAATGTATTAACCAAAAACTAAGTCTTTAAGACAAAGACAATGCTGATAATAATGATGATGATGATAAATAAATGGGACATTTGAAACAAAGATATAAATGCAGTACCGAAAGTTCTGGAATATTGACTCATACAGAATCACACATTATACATGTTTTTAGAGTAATGTCGCGTCAGTGAATGTCAATGAAAGAAAGCCTAAATAATTATTTTTAAAAAAAATATTTCTCTGGAATTGTTAGTCCGTATTCAGAGCCCCCTACTCCGGCCCAGATGGAAATCTTTACACCACCTACACCAACATCTCGGGCCTGTTCTTTGGAATCGTGGTGGGCATTGACATCAAGAGCAATTACTCTCTCACCCCCGCCAGTGCCTGGCCAACAGTTCAGGTCAGTACCAGCTTCTTGTCTTAAACAAATATATATTCAGATGCGTCAGTTTTAAATCATACACTTCGGGTATTGATCACTTCAAGCTCTTGCCATGCCATTCTTTTCTCTGTTGTCTTTTCATTTTGTTTTACAAGCTTTGTTATTGCTTCAGAATTCCTTAACACTGCAGCCTATATCATTATTTTAATTATCAACATCAGCAGCTTCTTCACTTACATAGTTAACACAAACCAGCACATTATTATAGTATGCTGTCACAAAAAAAAAGCGCATAACTACTGATGACCCAATTTTAGCCATAAATTTGATATTCTATAGCCTTTTAAGATGGCTGCAAGACATCGTTGACGATCTGGAAATTGATGCAACAGCAGTAGGCCATCTTGCTCACAACCGAGAGGCCTACAGGAGTGCTGTTTGGGAGGCAAAGTTCCGCAAGGGACATGCAAATGAATGAATGAATAGCCTTTTAAATTGAATGAATACAATTTTCAAATTTCACACAATAATACCTAAGGGTTTAAACACTCACTTGACGGTTTCTTGCATCTGTGTGACGAGAATTTGTTAGTCCCAGGGGTTCTCAAGTTAGTATGGTGTGTGTGGCCTCCGCTTACATCGATCAGCGACTGGCGTCTCCTGTCTGATGTGCTCCTATGGGATTGCTGCCCACTCTTCCTGGAGTGCCTGCCACAGATCATGACGATTGGCTGGAGAAACGTTTCGGCTACAAACACGTCTTTACAGCTTATCCCATAGGTGCTCGATCGGATTCATGTCTGGAGACAGGGATGGCCAGGGAAGGGTGAGAATGTTGTTGGCAGTCAGGAACTGTGTGGTGAACCGTGCAGAATGGGATCTGGCGTAGTCCTATTAAAACACAGACCTTTGTGCAGCCAAAAATGGAGGGACATAGGGTCGATGAATTTCACTCACGTATCGCTGCGCATTCAAGCCTCCTTCAATCTGCACCAATGGACTCCTTCCGTTGAAACTGATCATTCCCTATACCATTACACCTCCACCACCGTGTGGCAAAGCTTCATCAATGCAATTTTGGGCAAAACGTTCATTTGGCCTACAGTAGACCCTTCTCCGCATATTATGGCGGTGCAACAAAAAGGAAGATTCGTCACTAAACCAGACACGTCTCCATTGATTGTCAGTTGTCTAGGGCCGATGCTGGTTGGTTCAAACAAGTCGAATTTGGAGATGGCGACTCGTTAAGACAGAACCTCGGTGAGGTCGTCGTGCCACCAGTCCAGCTTCATGCAGTCTTTTCCGGACAGTTTGATCAGATACACGACGTCCTGCAAGCCAAACAATGACTGGGCACTTGAGGAAGTTGTTGTAAACCTCTTTCTGAGTGATGAACCAGAATAAAGCGATCATCAACTGCTGTTGTCACCCTGGGTCGTCCACTGCGGTGCCGGTCTTCAGCTGAGCCAGTGGCTTGAAAATGGTGCCAAAGTCGATTGCTGATACTCTGCTGCACGCTTAAATGCCTGGAAACCTGATTTTGACTTTCGCCTGCTTGTAGGCGACCAATTACAACGTTTCGTAAATTTTGCCATAGACGCGCCATAATTGTCTGCTTGAAAATTAACTGAATTTATTTGTGTAACCTCATCCTTTTATAGGGTTTCATTTGCGTGGGAAGTGAGTTGTGCTCACCACAAAAATCACGACTTTTCCATGACCGCAACATGAGTTATGGTAAAAAAATGCGTGGTTAGCAAGGGCAGCTACTGCGGTCTGACTATACACGAGAATAGCAAAATTCACGCTAAATCATGGACCTGATATCTTGGTGACAATTTTTCTTGTGTGGTTTGAGATACTCGGGAAAAAATTGTTGTCATAATATATAAAAAATGAAGCTTATATAAGCAATTCGTTTGTTTTGGACAGTATAATACAAGTATTTACGATCATATTTTATAAACATTAACTGTTAATAATTCCAGAAGTGCACATAACACAGGTTTGTAAAATCGCAGAAGAAAAATAATGGAAACCATGAACGTAGAGCAAGTGTTTCCAACCTAGGTGGTATTTCATCCCCCACCGCTCCCCAACAGCTAGAAGATCGGGGGGTTGTTTGAGGTGGGGGGAGGGGGGGGGAAAGGAATCAAGGGGCATCACAATTATTTTTTTTAAAAAGTGGGTTATTTTGAGAAAGGGGGAAAACGGACTCAGAGAGTCTGGGAGACATGGAGGGCTAGGGCTGTGGTCTGGGAGACATGAAGGTCTAGGGCTGTGGTCTGGGAGACATGAAGGTCTAGGGCTGTGGTCTGGGAGACATGAAGGTCTAGGGCTGTGGTCTGGTCTGGGAGACATGGAGGGCTAGGGCTGTGGTCTGGGAGACATGAAGGTCTAGGGCTGTGGTCTGGGAGATATGAAGGTCTAGGGCTGTGGTCTGGGAGACATGAAGGTCTAGGGCTGTGGTCTGGGAGACATGGAGGGCTAGGGCTGTGGTCTGGGAGACATGAAGGTCTAGGGCTGTGGTCTGGGAGACATGAAGGTCTAGGGCTGTGGTCTGGGAGACATGAAGGTCTAGGGCTGTGGTCTGGGAGACATGAAGGTCTAGGGCTGTGGTCTGGGAGACATGGAGGGCTAGGACTGTGGTCTGGTCTGAGAGACATGGAGGGCTATGGCTGTGGTCTGGTCTGAGAGACATGGAGGGCTATGGCTGTGGTCTGGTCTGGGAGACATGGAGGGCTAGGGCTGTGGTCTGGGAGACATGGAGGGCTAGGACTGTGGTCTGGTCTGAGAGACATGGAGGGCTATGGCTGTGGTCTGGTCTGAGAGACATGGAGGGCTAGGGCTGTGGTCTGGGAGACATGAAGGTCTAGGGCTGTGGTCTGGGAGACATGGAGGGCTAGGACTGTGGTCTGGTCTGAGAGACATGGAGGGCTAGGGCTGTGGTCTGGTCTGAGAGACATGGAGGGCTATGGCTGTGGTCTGGTCTGGGAGACATGGAGGACTAGGGCTGTGGTCTGGTCTGGGAGCTATGAAGGGCTAGGGCTGTTGTCTGGGAGATATGGAGGGCTAGGTCTGTGGGCTGCGAGATATGGAGGGCTAGGACTGTGGTCTGGTCTGGGAGACATGGAGGGCTAGGGCCGTGATCTGGGAGACATGGAGAGCTAGGGCTGTGGTCTGGGAGACATGGAGGACTAGGGCCGTGATCTGGGAGACATGGAGAGCTAGGGCTATGGTCTGGGAGACATGGAGGACTAGGGCCGTGATCTGGGAGACATGGAGAGCTAGGGCTGTGGTCTGGGAGACATGAAGAGCTAGGGCTGTGGTCTGGGAGACATGGAGAGCTAGGCCTAGGGAATTAAAAACAATATAGACAGTCAACAAGGAAGAATAAAAACAATATAGACAGTCAGCAAAGAAGAATTAAAAACAATATAGACAGTCAACAAAGAAGAATAAAAACAATATAGACAGTCAACAAGGAAAAATAAAAACAATATAGACAGTCAGCAAAGAAGAATTAAAAACAATATAGACCGTCAGCGAGGAAGAATTAAAAACCCATATAGACAGTCAACAAGGAAGAATTAAAAACAATATAGACAGTCAGGAAAGAAGAATTAAAAACAATATAGAGAGTCAACAAGGAAGAATTAAAAACAATATAGACAGTCAACAAGGAAGAATTAAAAACAATATAGACAGTCAACAAGGAAGAATTAAAAACAATATAGACAGTCAGCAAAAAAAATAAAAACAATTAGTAAGTAAAAAAACAAAGAAGAGAAGTACTGGAGCTAATTTTAAAAAAAAAACATCTGAGACATAGCAACATAAGAAATGTAAGAGAAATATAAAAGAAATATAAAAGAAAAAAAGAAATGAAAATGAACGCAACCATATCAGAACGAAATAGATGGTTTATTCTAAACTAATAATTAAGCAAAAACAAGAACTACAACTGAAAATTGTTAAATCATATTTATAGTTCGCCGTTTTTCTATTAGGAGCATGAAATTATGTACGGAAATTGAACAAGAATGGAAAAAATGAACTTGAATCATTTAAAATATGAATGTACATAAGATTAGTGAGAATTTAAATCAGAGCAAAGAAGTTGAAAAATGGAAAGTGAAAAAAAGAAATAAGGAAAATAATTGACTAGACAGTGGAGAACACTTTTATCATAGAAGCATAATAATGTACAACAAACAATCCTCGAGGAAAGACTTAAAGGAAAAAGAACAATGGTGTAGGAACTATAGAGGCAGGTGAACAATATTCGGAGGTATATCAGGCAGGCCTGGGGCACTATAAATCAAGTGACAGAGGAAGCTTTCAACTCATTTTTGTTCACCTTCCCCTCATGGAAGAGTGGCACAGGATGAACGAGAAATGTGCATGACTATAAATATTCTTATATCTTGTATCTTATATCCTTCCCGTGCTGTTAAACGTCATATAGGGTTCGCAAGGTAGTTCATCAGTACTTCTTGATTTCGGCGAGCTTTTCATTCTCATCAAGGGATTTTATGCCTATTAATTTGGCCTCTCTTAACATTGTCCTCTTTAGAGTTTCACGCGGTCTACCACTTTTTTTTGTTTTTGGCCTGTTGTGTTCCACTTGATAGCTTGTTTTGGGATTCTCGGATTGTTTCTTCTCATCAAGTGACCAACATATGTCCATCTCCTTTTCCTGATCACCCATGAGACTGGTTGTTGTTCAGTCATCTGTCTTATCTCTGCATTGTTCTTGAATTCATTCCACTTGATGTCAAGTATTTTCCTTAGGCATTTGTTTTCGAAAGAGTCTAATTTCTTTTCTATTTCTTTAGTTGTTTTCCAGCTTTCGCTTGCATAAAGGAGGGTGAATATTACATTTGAATTGAATAGTCTTAACTTGGTTTTTGTGCTTATAAATTTTGAATTCCATATGTTCTCAAGATTCTTGAAGGTCAATGCTGCTTTTGCAATTCTGATCCTAACTTCCTGTCTTGGTGTCACTATCCTGGTCTGTGTAGCTGTCAGGGTATGCAAAGTGATTGACTTCTTCAACATCTGTCCTTTCTACGTGTAATTTTCCATTTTGATTAATGGGAAGTTTCATTTTTGTTTTGTCGTTATTATTTTCAAGTCCTATTTTGCCAGTGAAGACAGACTATAAATATTACCACACGCAAATTATGATAACTTTACTATCTTATATAGTGTTCAAAAAACAAAAAAAAGAAACGCCACACTACTGTAGTCGTATTGGACACCACATTTCAAACTTATATCAAAATTGTATTTTAGGGAATTAATGTTTCAATCTTGGCATGAAGAAACTTTAAGACTTTAACAATGAAATGATGTTCATTAAATTTAGTTTGGACTTTTATTCTTTGCGACTGAGGTCTCCGTTTCAGTAAGGTGTATGGCCTCCTCTGTATCAGAGAACGATATCTCCTTGATGGATCCGATTAGCTGTTGGATCTATTATTGTGGGATGGCTGCCCACTCTTCCCGCAGTGTAAGAAACAACTGTCGGAGATTGGTTGGCGCCACGTCTCGCTAGCGGACTTGTCTGCCGAGTTCATCCCATAAGTGTTCTATTGGGTTCATGTCTGGACACTGATGGCCATGGAATGGTCTGGACGTTGTTGTCAGCGAGGAACTGAGTGGTGAGTTGTGCCACATGAGGTCGAGCGTTATCCTGCTGAAAAATCGACCCTGGTGCAACCAGAAGTGGAAGGACGTGAGGACGAAGAAATTCAGTGACGTATTGTTAGGCATTCAGGCGTCCTTTAGTTTGCACCAGGTCACTTCTTCCCATGAAGTTGGTCGTCCTCCCACACCAGTACACCTCCACCACCATGTGGAGGAGCCTGATACACTAAGTTCTGGGCGTGGCGCTTATGGACTCTGCGGTAAACTCTTCTCTGTCTATCGTGTTGCTGAAGCAGAAAGAATGATTCATCACTAAACCAAACCCTTCTCCAGCCATTCGCAACGGTCCATTGACGATGCTGGTTCGCCCACTGAAGTCGGTTCTGGCGATGCCAGTCTGTAAAAACATGACCTCTGTAGGGTCTTCTTGCCCAAAGACCAGCGTCGTGCAGCTGGTTCCTAACCGTTTGATATGAAATTCAACGAGCTGCTGTCATTGACTGGACTGTTGAGGACGCAGATGCAAATCGATTCCTGAGGTGACACAGCCGTATGAAGCGGTCTTCGGCAGGAGTTGTGACTATAGGTCTTCCACGGCGCGCCCGTTCTGCAACTGAGCCATTTTCTTGAAATCGTCTCCAAAGGTGACTGAAGTGCTTCTAACCACATTAAATTGTCTGGCCACTACACTTTGTGACTGTCCAGTCTGTAAACGTCCAATGATGATGAGTCTTTGTTCTGTAGTGAGATGAGCCATACTTGCGCATTGATTTTTCGAATGAATTAATTCGAGGAGTGTCAATCTTTTATAGGCATTCAATAACATGGTCAGTGAGTTTTGTGATCAGTAAGTTTCACGGGATTCTCGTGAACCTGTCATGAGTTATTGTCAAAAATGCTGTTTTGACTAATGTCGCTTTTCTGTGCTCATGAATCATCTGCTGAGTACAATTCAGGTCAGCACGCGAAGTTGATGTCCAATTGAACGTTTCAGGCAATTTGCCCTAGTCTGATCAGCAAACTTTAGTTTAAATAGCAACATCGTATTTGTTGCGTTTCTTTTTTTTTTTTTTGAACAGTATAAAATGAATGTAGATTTCACACTGACTACAAATATATCTCCACAGTTATTTTTATACATCTTATAAGCCACACTCATATCTATTTCTGTTTAACCTTACCACCAGTTCCCCCCAGTCTAGCATTCTCCGAAAAGGATCCGCACAAACAGTCTGTATTCTCCAACAGCGTTCCCATCCACTTTGATAACAGATGCACCGCTAGATACTTCTGCCTCTTCTACTCAAGTCCACTAATTAGCCTGGACTCTGGGTAAGTAAACAAACGTGTCAGGATTTCTTTTCCGAACAATTAACAAAGAATACAGAGGGCGTCATTCAGACCGAATTGTCGTAGACAACTGTAGTGTAAATACTGTTTGAAAAGTCTTTATTATTACTTGTTGTTTCATCAAGACGCCCAGCAAGTTGTAATGTTTTAGTAGAACAAACTAATATTAATAGTTTTTGTTTGTGTGAAGTCATAATGAGGTGGGTTTTACAATGAGTAAACAGAATTCCAAAATCGTAATAAAGTTGGATTTACAATGATCAAAAAATATGTTTTGACAAAAGAGCCATTGTGGTCTGGAGTTTGAAGAAGTTTAGAAAAGCTGATTGTAAGAAGAGTGTTAGAAGTATTAATGTCCCTAGTTAGATTGTTTAAAATAAAGTATGATCAGCTTTGTTTTTGATAGTCTAACATTTTGTTATCGCAGCTTTGCTGCAGTTGTTTTGTGTATATTTATAGTTTTATGTACACTTATACCCAAAACTGTTTGTATAGTCTTTAGTGATTTTCTAACAATTTGCTGACTTTCCACATGCTCCTTTTGCGTAAAAATCATATTTTTTTAAAACTTTAATTCAGTGACACTGTGGCAGTACTTGGTGAGTTGGACAAATGGGTGCCTATGTCCCATCAGCGGATCAGCAACATCCATCAAACTGGAACTGAAGTTCATGTGCAAATAACTGTCCAGGCCAAGGAAACTGTGACCTTCAGCATTTACTTTTCCAGTAAGAACAAAGTGGAGACAATCGTGTGTGACAACAGCAAGAGTTCCGCGCCTGCAACACGCACGGTCATTAGTGTTGTTAATCAGACGTGCGCTGTGGCCTAATGTCTGAACAGAGGATCTTGTCAAAGTACAATGTGTGCAACATTTACCATAAAATGTCCCGTCTCTAGTATACGTTATATACTGTGACATTTGTTTCATGTCTGTAGTACGTGTAATAAAAATCAGAAAGCATGCACTTATATGTTATTTTATGTCTTTTGTCTTGATTTAGTAACGTACATATTTTGATAAACACGCGCGTTATAAAATACACAGCTGGAAACAAACACAAAGAAAACTGCCAGTAGCTGATAGCGTGAGATACTGTGGGAGAATCATCATCATCATCATCAGGTGCCGTGCCTACTGGCGTTGGCTATTATGCTTCTCCAGAGTACCCGATCCTTCATGCAGGCCATCAGTTCAGTTGATGATCTCCTCTCACACCATCCCGTCACACTGTCCAGTATCATTTCTCTTGGTCTTCCTCTTGATCTTCTTCCTTCTATTTTTCCTGTTGTTATAATATTTTCAATGCCCCCTCTTCTCATTGCATGTCCTATGAAAGTACATTGTCTCTCTCTTATCTTTCTGACAAGGTTTTTTGTCTCTCCAGCTCTTCTCATACATTCTTCATTAGTTATTTTTGCTGTCCAGGGAATTCGCAACATTCTTCTAATAAACCACATTTCTGCTGCTTCCAATGATTTTTGTGCAGACTTGCCTATTGTCCATGATTCACTTCTACATAACAAGATAGGTTCAATATAGCATTTTAGGACTCGTTTTCTAACATTCATTGATAAAGTTGTGTTAGCTAATATGTTTCTCATTCTCTGAAATGCAGTCTTTGCTTGACCTATTCTGTTCCTAATTTCTGTTTTGCATTTCCCATCTGAAGTTATTACTGCTCCAAGGTATTTGAATTTCTGCACCTGCTTTAGAATGGTTCCGTTTAATTTAATACTGCATGTTGGTGGATTCTGTTTCTTAGATATAACCATAGTCTCTGTCTTTTTGATGTTCAAAGTAAGGCCTTTCTATTCACTTTCTTTGGCCATTTTATCCAAGAGATTTTGCAGGTCTTGTTGGTTCTCCGCTATCAGTACTGTCGTCAGCATACCGAAGGTTGTTAATATTGTATCCTCCAATTTTTATTCCTGGTTCTGTGGGAGAATACACTCAGAATAAAAGTGTATATAAACAGATGATAAAAGCTGGTAGGGTGGGGGGGGGGTGGGGTGGGGGGGGGGACAAGGGATTTTAAGCAACAACATATTATTTCAAAATGAGCGAATAGTGAAGGTGTCATTTTGTGTGTGTACTATATACGGTGTTGTTCAAATTCTAAGTGCGCAGGAAACATTTTGTCAGTAACGAAAGAAAAAAAAAGGCTATAACACTGCTATTTATGATTGTGTGTCATATATTTCTGACTAAATAAGAAGTTCTTGATTAATTACCAACTTTATTTCTCATACATCCAGATTTCTGTTGTTTTAGATTAGGTTTCATAAACATTACACTTCACTAAATCAGAGCAAGTCCGATAAAAAGTTCTCTACAGAATTCATTTAATTCTGACAAATAAGATATTCGACTTAGAATTCACAACATCACTTGTACTAAGATGCAATATGTCGTTAGTTTCGTCATTGAAGTACATCAGTATCAAACTATCATACTCTACATCCAGCATTTCTCAATGTTCCTCTATTTCACAATATTCTACACATCTGAAGTTCGATCTGCAACACGTGGTCAATCAGTTACACGACTAAATAACTGTACTCGAAGTTTCAAAGTATCAATTTTTCGCAATCACTTGAAACACAGCTTCAATCTGTCCTAAAACTACTTCTTCAAAACTGCTTTTCCTGAGTATCTATTGCTCTAAGTGTCCATCTGTTCCATCTGTGGTTACCTACGTCTTCTTTCTCTCTCGTGACTTCTCTGACGTGTGTTCTCTTTCTACTGTTCTTCTCTGATTGTCTCTCCTTCTCTTGTCTGGACCGGTCTCTATTCACTGACCGTCCTTGTTCTTCCGTCTTCGGGGCTCCGTCCTCCGTTTCCTCTACTCTACTTCTTCTTCCTTCTTCGTTTTTCTTCATTTTTCTTATTGCTGTTCTTCCGTCTTCGGGCTCCCTCCTCTGTCTCTTCTTCTTCCTCGTTCTCCACCTATTGGCTCCTCTTCCTTGTTCTTATTGTCTGTTCTTCTGTCTTCGGGCTCCCTCCTCCGTCTCTTCTTCTTCCTCGTTCTCCACTTATTGGCTCCTCTTCCTTGTTCTTATTGTCTGTTCTTCCGTCTTCGGGCTCCCTCCTCTGTCTCTTCTTCTTCTTCGTTCTCCACTTATTGGCTCCTCTTCCTTGTTCTTATTGTCTGTTCTTCCTTCTTCTGGCTTCTTCTTCCGTCTCTTCTTCTTCCTCGTTCCCCACTACTTGGTTCCTCTTCCTTTTCCTGTCTCTCCGCTGACCTTTTTATCTTTAAGTCCAGCTTGATGGATTAACCAATAAGTATTTTGGCTCCACCGTTCATATGTCCATTGGTTCCTATGAGCGTTCTGATTGTCCGTCATTCAAACTGCCCCGTGACTTATATGTCGTAAATCAATTGTCCAATAAGCCACGTCTCTAAATATTTAATTGGTCAGCTGGCCGAGATGGTCACTTTTTTATTTTAAAAAACCGTGTGCAATCGCGTCATCACAAGCTATCAAGTGGAACACAACAGGCCAAAGAAAAAGAGGCAGACCACGTGAAATTCTGAAGGGGCCATTGTTAAAAGAGGCCAAATTAACAGGCATAAAATTCCTTGATGAGGTTGAAAGACTCGCCGAAGACAGGAAAGATTGGCGAACTACTTTGCGAGCCCTATGTGACGTTTTGGCACGGGAAGGATATAAGATACGACAAGAATCGCGTCATAACGCGTGTCAGTCTGTGTCAGTTTCGTCTATACAATTGTTATTTACCTAAGTCATGATCTTGCCCTTTTCTGTCTGAGGTTTTACTGTGTCCTCGCTTTTCATGTGTCTGCCCTCTCTATTCGTCTTTTTTATTGTTTACACGTGTCAACGTCCAGATACCGCTTTGTTACTGGACCATCCTACTTTCTGGCGTCCCTCCTTTGTATCCCCTATATGTCAGCGTCACTGAGTCTCGTCTTTTTCTATTCACTGTTTCCACTGTTTACTTTTGTCCGCGACTTGTTCTAGTGTCATGGAAGGTCTATACCTTTCTATTCTTTTCCTCTCCATTTTTCTCTGTCGCTATTCGATGTTACTATTTTCTTTACATTATATTTTCATAATCATATTCATTAATAATAATAATAATAACAACAATATCCGTTACTTACAAGGCTATGCTACAAGGCACTATGAAACTAAGCTGATAGCAGAATTACTCATTCCTTGAAAATGATCGTGTAGAAACAACAGAATGATATAGTATTTTTCTAAAGAGATTCAGTAAAATTATAGAATGAAGAGAGGGAATGAGAACCTATAGAAACAGTAGAGAAACTAAATGTTTGAAATATGATGATCTATATGGAGAACCAATAGAAACAGTAGAGAAACTAAATGTTTGAAATATGATGATCTATATGGAGAACCAATAGAAACAGTAGAGAAACTAAATGTTTGAAATATGATGATCTATATGGAGAACCAATAGAAACAGTAGAGAAAAACTAAATGTCTGAAACAAGATAATATATATGGAAAGCAAGTCGACAGAAATTTAAGCAGAAGATTTTGGACCAAGTAGTACTCATTTTAACACAGATCTGTCCGGTCTTTCTTTTTGTTTTCTCTCTCTCTCTCTCTCTCTCTCGCTTTCTTATATTTATTTTAAGTATGTTATTATATTTTCAGCAGGTAAAGGTAGTCCCAAAGCAAATGCTACAGGGAGTGAAGCTTTAGAGACCTCATTATACTGGGCCATCAACGTGTGAGCTAGGGTTGCCAGTTCTTTCCTCGCTGCCTTTCCTTCCCAGATCGTCTGTAGTAACCATTTTACGAGGCTGGGTCGACCTTGGCAATGGTAAACTAGCTTCTGGAAATACGCCAAGAAACTCACACAGCAATATGGAAGGTCAGATTGGAACAAAGATGTGGTGGCGATTCCCTTAGGCCAGACAGATCTAATTTTAACACTGGGGAAGAGTGAGAGACAGAGGTCAGTACTAGTAATTGTGATGACGGACAAAATCCTGACGGCGTTACTAAGGAAAACTCCTGCATCAAACTAAAAAGAAAAATAAAAGCAGAAACATGGAATGAAAGAAGAATATATGAGGGAAAGTATCAAATAATAAGTGATGGGATGAAAAGTATGGGGGTACACATTTTGGGAATTGGCGAACATCGATGGAAAGGAGCAGGACACTTCAAGAGCGAGAATGATAATATCTTTATATACTCTGGTGGAGAATTAGGAGGAAAGAATGGAGTGGCTTTTTACTTGGACAGAGTAACATCAAAAACATTACTAGGTTAAAATCCTCACTATCAGACTTAAAGACACTCTTAGAAATGTAACAGCTATCCAGATATATACACCTACATCAACAGCAGAAGAAGAGGAAGTAGAAGCCTTCTATAACACACTGCAAACGATGATAGACCAGTTACGGAAAATGATGTATTAATAATGGGGGATTTTAATACAAAGATTGATACAGAAAGAGTAGAAGACGAAGGATATGTTATTTAATATACGACATAGAAATGAGGCAGGTGACAATCTAGTAGCGTTTTGCATAGGCAATAATAGTTGCTAAACACTTTTTAAACAACATCCAAGAAGACTTTACACATGGACATCACCTGATGGGAAAACCAGGAATCAAATAGATTACATGTTAGTGCAAAGAAGATGGAGATCAAGTATAGCATCAGCAAAAACTTTACCAGGTTCTGATTGTGACTCGGAACGTGAGTTATTAATAGCAGACATGAAGATAAAGATAAAAGACAGTTAAGGGATCAAGACCACTAATAGCAGACATGAAGATAAAGATAAAAAAGACAGTTAAGGGACCAATCCGCTTTGATCTTAAAAAAAATATCAGAACAATACGGTATAGAAGTGAAGAACCATTTCGAAATCCTGGTGTCTGTATAAGAAGAGATAGCATCTGATGAGTTGGCTACACAGGCCACAGCATCTAAAAATATGGTTCCAGTAAAGAAAGCACAAAAAGAATGAATGGATTACAGCAGGCACATTATAACTAATAAAACAACGTAGAAAATGAAGATGAAATTGAAAGTGACAAATAACAACAGGGATGAATATAAATCTTTAACAAAAGAAATAAGAAGACGCATAAGAAGAGAAAAAAATAATGCATACAAGATTGTTGTGAAAGAATAGAATATCAAAAGTGTGGAAGAGATAGTCAAATGTTTAAATTAATGAAGACATTGACAAGAAAAGTCACACCTAAGCTAAATGTAATGTGTGATGAAATGGGGAATACCTTGACAAAGACAGAGGAAATTCTAGAAAGATGGAAGGAATATTGTAGAGGAATATATGAAACAACCGACTGTGGAAGCAGAAATCAACAGTGTGAATTATTATTGGAGGAGAAAGAACCCGAAACGACGATATAAGAAGTTTTATGGGCAATAAAGAATCTGAAAAATGGTAAATCACCAGGATGTGATGAGATAACAGCTAAACTTATTAAAGCAGGAGGAAAGGAATGTGCAACAATCTATCATGTACTATGTAAAAAGATATGGCATTCAGGTATTTATCCAAAAGAATGGAAAAGAACTGTATTCATACCATTGCAAAAAAGGGTAATTTGAAATTATGCACAAACTACAGAACTGTTGCCCTGATTAGTCATGATAAAAAAAATCTGTTAAAAATCAAAATGGATAGATGTGGAAAAAAAATAGAAGGAGAAATCAATATGGTGCAAAATAGTTTTAGACAAGGTAGAGGAACAAGAGATCATATTTTCAACATAAGATTAATAATAGAGAAATGTAGAGAATTTAATGTGAATCCATATTTATCTTTTATAGACTATTCAAAAGCATTTGATTGTGTACAACACCAGAAAATCTGGGAAATACTGAAAAAATGGGATTTCCAACACATTTGATACAATTAACATCACCGCTGTATCTAGACCAACAAGCAGCAGTAAGAATAAATGGTGAAACAACAACGTTGTTTGACATAAAACAAGGGGTCTGTCTGGGTTGCATATTGTCGCCTTACTTATTTAACTTGTATACTGAAAATATAATGAGGAATGTTAGAGAAGATGTAGACAAAGAATATTATGATGCCATAACAGTTGGAGGTTATGAAATACCAGAGAATAGATATGCCGATGACACGGTATTACTGTCCACAACAAAAACAGGAATATAAAAACTACAATTATGTCAGTGCATAAGATCAGTGGAAAACAAAACCTTTACCTTAATGCAAAGAAAACTAAATTGATGACAACTGACGAAACAAATAAGGCAGTTGAAATATATAAATGAGGAAAAACTGAAAGAGGTGGCGAGTTTTGATATAGTGGATCATTACTAACTAATAATGGAGACACATTGAGGGATATTAAAAGGAAGACATTTATCACTCTTCAAAAAAAATGAAACAACTAAAGAGCTGTGGAGAGGAACAGACAGAACTACAAAAAATAAGATTTTTAAGGGCATGCGTCTTTCCCATGGTTTGATGGCCTGCATGAAGGATCGGATACTCTGGAGAAGCATAATAGCCAACGCCAGTCGGCACGGCACACGATGATGATGATGATGATCTTTCCCATCGCAAAATATGCCCGTGATACCTGGACACTTATCAAAACATCTGAGAAACACACAAGTGCCTGATAGTAAATGCTACAGAAGAGTCCTTAAAATAACATGGACAAAAGAAAGAACAAATATATCCATAATACAAGAACTTAATATTGAAGAAGTTTAGCTAGTAAGGAAGATTAAACATAGAAACTGAAATATTTTGGACATATTAAACGTCATGATAATTTAGAGAATACCCTCTTGGAAGATACGTAATGGGAAAAAGAAAGAGAGGAAAGACCAAGGCGAAGATGGCTGCAAGACATTGTTGATGATCTGCGAATTGACGCATCAGCAGCAGGCCATCATGCTTACAACCAAGAGGCCTACAGGAGTGCTGTTAGGGAGGCAAAGTTCCGAAGGGACATGCAAATGACTGTCTGACTAGGTCGATCTCTTGGTGGGAAAAAAATCCCACTCAGCTTGGGATTCAAACCCTCGACCATTCGGTCTGTAGACGAGTGTTCTAACCACTACACTAGCCATTTCATTTATATATATATACATATATATATATATTCAGCATACGGTATAAAAAGTAATAACTCAGTATATTAGTTGTTTTTTATGCAACATTTCCTCAAAAATTAATATAAACACTCACACACAAATAAGCACAAAAATATGTCAACTTCACTGAAAGGCGAGCACAAAAGTCCTGAAGTGAGTATACGCCGGTCAGGCACAAGCACAAAGTCCTGAAGTGAGTATACGCCGGTCAGGCACAAGCACAAAGTCCTGAAGTGAGTATACGCCGGTCAGGCACAAGCACAAAGTCCTAAGTGAGTATACGCCGGTCAGGCACAAGCACAAAGTCCTAAGTGAGTATACGCCGGTCAGGCACAAGCACAAAGTCCTGAAGTGAGTATACGCCGGTCAGGCACAAGCACAAAGTCCTGAAGTGAGTATACGCCGGTCAGGCACAAGCACAAAGTCCTAAGTGAGTATACGCCGGTCAGGCACAAGCACAAAGTCCTGAAGTGAGTATACGCCGGTCAGGCACAAGCACAAAGTCCTGAAGTGAGTATACGCCGGTCAGGCACAAGCACAAAGTCCTGAAGTGAGTATACGCCGGTCAGGCACATGTTGTTTGTTGCGCCCACAAGTACAGAACATTTTACAGTATCCGACCAAGTCCACCATTTTGAACAAATAGAATGCTTAATCGATGCAACAGAAGAGGTTATGAGGGTAAGCCATGTAGCATACCAAAATGATCGTCTCATATTCAGTCACACACATCTTAGCAGTAGAATCAAACGTTTCTTATTTGAGACATCCTAACCATCGAAATTATAAATAAACAGAGACATATACATCATTCTTGGTATAATTTTCTCAATCAGATTTTATGACTGTAAACCAAAGATCAACAACACTTTCGCACCGCTCGAGCGTTCCGATCATTCTCTATATTACACACCGCAACTATTAGCCTGTATGATCGGGTTCCCAGTGCCCAGGTTGCATGGGCTATACAAATCTTTTGGCTTAAGCAACACACTTAATAACAGCCAATTAATAAACAAGATGTTCAGGGGCTACCATACTATAACACGTATAGGGTAGTCTCCTGTTTCAGTCATGCTGTTACACAGGTACAGATATGAAACTGAGAATCTTTACCAAAGCTGACGTCTGTCTGGATTTCTTATCTGAACAATATATATAAGGTAGATAGAGGTGTATGGTGCAGTTTTACAAAGTGAGGGAGGAAGTGAGCAAGGTGAGAAAAAAAACGAATATAAAGTATGAGAATGTATAAATGAAAAACATCTCTTGCGTCCTCTTTTCTCTCCCCTTTCCCCACACCTCTAGCGGCTATCATGTTTCTATTGCCTTCCCCCAACCCCTTTCTCCCACTTGTTCTCTTCCTCTCTCTCTCCGCTTCTTCGCTATGATTGGCTATATCGGGAATCTTTTGTCTGTAGGCAACGTTTTTTTTTTCCTCCTCCTCCTTCTTCCATACACATTTCCGCTTTGCTGAGAGCAAGACGCTTCAGATAAGTTATATATGTTTGTATTTTGTTTTTGCATGTATCCTCGAATAAGGCTCACGCCGAAATATCGGATGTTGTATGTTTTTCATTTATACATTCTCATACTTTATATTCGTTTTTTTTCTCACCTTGCTCACTTCTGTCTGAAACTTTAGCTCAAAGAAGATGAAGAAAAGGGAGCTTTAAGAAGAAAATAAATGTTTGCATTTATACAATTTATAAAATAAATAAAATGCTCATATAATTTTGTATCAGTCAAAATTCACTTTAAAACAGTATATGTTAGATGTATAGCAGTATGGAAGGCAACCGTGTATATTATTATTTGGAGCAAATAGCGTCCTTGGTTCGCATTATATGTATAACATTATATTTATGGCTGGCGGTGTAAAGCCTCACATGCGTTTATTATGGAACACCGTTGACTGACTGTTTATTTTTTCGTTCTTCTAAATAATAACCTCAGGGATTGCGTGCAAGTGGCGCACACGAGTTGGTGAGGGGCAATCTCTGAATGAGAGCTGTTTACAAGACTTAGGAACATTGAAGGACTTGGTGTGTGAGACTATGCCGTTTAGTCGACTGAGTTTTCATATTGTTCGAGATTGTTCGCCATGTACTGGCGACAAAAGTGTAAGTAAATTCAAGCTGTCGTCATCCATTTTCGACATTTCGTGTGTTTTAGTGGCTCTGTTTGTAACAGTCTTACTGGGCCATAGGAATTTACGTTCGTCATATCGTCGCAAGCAGTCTGAGATATTACTTGATGTTTTTACCACAGATTGACTTATCATCTTGTTCCAACATTAAATATTTTTCATGGCACTTCAACGTCTGTTGTACAAGGTTTTACGCGACAAATCGAATTTGGGACAAAAACATGTTTAAGAATTTATCTGTAATAGCAGGACTTATGTTAGTTGTTGTCAGTAATATAAGGAATATTTATGATGTTGTCTGTTCAAATAACTGCTTGGCAAACCCGAAGGGATTCTGTAGAATCTCTTGCGTATCTGGTTTCCCTCTTTCTTTTACATAGTCTTTCAACTCTGCAAAGGACATTGTGGTGCGATTTTAGATTCTGCCAAACCTATCTTAATCCTTCCTTTTCTGTTTCATGTGCCTTCTTGAAAATTTCCTAGCATAGTTCTTCTGCTGTCTTATTGCTTCTATTTTCCTCTGTCTTCTGGACTTTCTTGATGGTACTTTTTCTCTTTTTTTTATCCTGTCTAGTTCCAAACTCTTTGTGGCAGTGAAGATATATGATGTTACAAGATTCTTCCAGTTTTTGTTCAAGGTTTTTCCCTCTCAGCTGTTTGTCCAATTCTTAGCATAATCCTGTGTCCAGGTTTTCCCATATGCTTTTGGCACTTGCTGGTGGGAAGTTAATCTTGTCTCTGGTCTCGTCGGAGGGCTGCATTGCCTCCCCGCTGCCTGACTCAACCTGAATATTCTCTGTACTGTGGTTTATATCCTGACAGAGATCTTCTAATGTCTTATCTGAGACTGGCGTCACAGTGCGCTGTTGAGAATTTGACAGCAAGGAACCACCATATCACTTCTTTGTTCTGTGTATCTTCATGCCACGATGAGTGTTAAATTTCCTGCCACAGATGCCTGGATACTCCATCGGCTGATCTCAACTCACATTAACTGGCGCGGGCATGGTCGTTTCCGTATAATAACCTGTGGATCCATTATTCTCTAACCTCCCCCCTCCCCTTTTCGGTGAATCCCGGGGATATTTCTTACTTTTAGACTTTGTAGCGATAGTATGATGGTTGACAGGGTTGATAGTATGATGGCTGACAGAGTTGATAGTATGATGGGTGACAGAGTTGATAGTATGATGGCTGACAGAGTTGATAGTATGACGGCTGACAGGGTTGATAGTATGATGGCTGACAGGGTTGATAGTATGATGGCTGACAGGGTTGATAGTATGATGGCTGACAGAGTTGATAATATGATGGCTGACAGGGTTGATAGTATGATGGGTGATAGGGTTGATAGTATGATGGCTGATAGGGTTGATAGTATGATGGCTGACAGGGTTGATAGTATGATGGCTGACAGGGTTGATAGTATGATGGCTGACAGGATTGATAGTATGATGGCTGACAGGGTTGATAGTATGATGGCTGACAGGGTTGACAGTATGATGACTGAAAGGGTTGATAGTATGATGGCTGAAAGGGTTGGTAGTATGATGACTGAAAGGGTTGATAGTATGATGGATGACAGGGTTGATAGTATGATGGCTGAAAGGGTTGATAGTATGATGGCTGAAAGGGTTGATAGTATGACGGCTGATAGGGTTAATAGTATGACGGCTGACAGGGTTGCTGGCCCGGACAGCCCAGGTTGGGAACACTTTCCGAGTGAGAATAATGTTCTGGCCTGATTCATTCCTACACGTATAAGCCTGACAATAAAGAAGAAAAACACGCATCAGATTTTTCATCATTAACTGATCATTGGTTTATATTATTATCAACAAAATCAGATCGATTTCTTTCAGTGTTTAAGTTCCTTCAGAAGGTAGCAACAGTGGATTAAATGAAATCAATAAAACGTCCTTAATCATGTGGGTTGGTTTGATTCACAACAAATTCGTCCCTTACATAATCTCAAATGATTGAATGTCCTGATTATGACACGTTGAACTATTGGCAAGAAGAGGTTCAGTCATTCAGTCATTTGTATGTCCCTTGTGGAACTTTGCCTATGTAGGCCTCTCGGTTGTAAGCAACATGCTCTGCTGCTGATGCATCCATTTGCAGATTATCAACGATGTCTTGCAGCCATCTTCGCCGTGGTCTTCCTCTCTTTCTTTTCCCCATTATGTATCTTTCCAAGACGGTCTTCTATAAATTACCACGACGTTTAATATGTCCAAAATATTTACGTTTTCTCTGTTTAATACTCTTTACTAGCCAAACTTCTTAAATATTAAGTTCTTGCAGTATAGATATATTTGTTCTTTTCTGTGTCCATGATATTTGAAGAACACGTCTATGTATTTCTCAGCTGTTTTGTTAAGTGTCCAGGTCTCACGGGCATATGTTGGGATGGGAAAGATGCATGCCCTTAAAAATCTTATTTTTGTAGTTCTGTCTGTTCCTCTCCACAGTTTCTTTAATTGTTTTACTTTCTGAATAGCATTGAATGTCCTACTATTAATTTCCCTCATTGTATCTCAGTTATTAGTTTTTAATGATCGAAGATAAAGTTCAGGATTAATGGAAAAGTAAAAACCATTAATCTTGAACTTTAAAGACTTTAGAAAGGCATTTTATAGCATACACAGAGATTCATTGTGGAGAATTTTAAGACTATATGGAACACCATCTAAAACTGTCAACATCATTAGAGATCTCTACAATGGATATGTTTCTGCAATCAAGACAGAAGAAAGAATGAGCGAATGATATCAGACTGAAACAGGCGTGAAACAAGGATGTATGTTATCTCCCTTGCTTTTTGGAATTGCTATAGACTATATAATGAAAAGATACTGTACATCTTACATTCTGCTGGCCTTCATCACGCAACTTTACGAATTAGACTTTGTTCCCACTAATCTCACTTTTCATTAATTATTACATGGGAATGTATGTTTATTTCTATTTTCGTTTTTGCTCTTTTCTAAGTAGATTAGCCCTGAACACACAAAAAACTACTAATGGAGCAAAAACGCCGTGTCTGGGTTGAAAGATATTTCAGGTAAAGTTTCTTCTCTTTTGAATATCTGAAATTATTTATAGAAATTTATAGAAATTCTGGGCGCAGAAAACGAATAAGTGAAAAAAAAACAAAAAACTGGTACACACATGCCATGCCAGGAAAGTGTAAGAAACAGAAGAAACAAGGAACATTCAAGAGTATGATGATAACACAACGGAAGTCATCCCCTATTTCCTTCGGTGTATGCCAGATTCGTGTGAACTCTTTGAGAAATCTTTCCTGGTGGCATACAGAATGTAAGCGAACCTGAAGGATTTATTAAGAGTCGCTTTTCGTCGTCTGAAAAGCTTTTGTCTGCCATCAGACGTCGAGGCCCCCCGAAATGATCAAATTTATCCATTTGTCGTTGAAACAAACCAGGTATTTTTCAACAAGTCAAATTACCAGTCCATGTGGGGTTCACCCGAATTTGGCGCAAGATTATATACGCAGCAAGATTATTTATAACAGCTGCAATGTCAAGAACAGAGGAGTAACTAGTCGATCGATTCCGCCAACGGAAGGATATCTCCAATAAGATGCTTACATCCGTGACCTAACATTCCAGGCCAGCGCGCCACACACACACACACACACGCACGCACGAACGCACACGAATCTGGATAATTTGTTGCTGTTTCTGCTCTTATTCTTTCTACAAATAAGTTTGGAAAAGGTCTAAAACAGAACCTTATTTTACACCCTAGAAGTGTGTCAAACAAAGAGCACTAAACTCACATGTGAGCTTTCTTTGGATTGTTCCAATCCGGGAAATAGGGGTTAACATTTTGCGAGAAAATATCGCCCATGTATCTGAGAAATGTTAAAGACAAAAATAGAAAGTAGACAAGGTCACACAATGGATCTGTGTTATTATGCGCTGAGGACGGAAACAACGTGATTAGTGGGAATGAAAGAACCATTTTCCCCAGAAAACAATTAGTCTCGTGATTATTCTGATAAACTGAGTGAAATAAAAATTGATTCTTCTTTCACAGATACATACAGGGAAGCATACGGCGTAGACAGGTCACGGGGTGTGTCGGTAAACAGTTTATGAAAAGACAATGTGTCCTGTAGGAGTGTTTATCTATCCATGAAAAGATTTTTACAGATGTGTGAGTAGACCTGAACACGCGGGCGTTAGGAATGATCTATCCCTTGTTCACATAGTAACAACAGAATCTCTTGTTCACATAGTAACAACAGAATCTCTTGTTCACATAGTAACAACAGAATCTCTTGTTCACATAGTAACAACAGAATCTCTTGTTCACATAGTAACAACAGAATCTCTTGTTCACATAGTAACAACAGAATCTCTTGTTCACATAGTAACAACAGAATCTCTTGTTCACATAGTAACAACAGAATCTCTTGTTACATAGTAACAACAGAATCTCTTGTTCACATAGTAACAACAGAATCTCTTGAACACTAGAGACTACTAGAGCCGGCTTCAGGGTGTTTTTCGGACAATAAAATTGTTGCCCTTGCCAACGATCTTGATACTTTATTATTATTATTATTATTATTATTATTGTGGAGAGCGGATGAAGTTGTGGGAAATACAAAGCTCTCGCTTTCCATCTTCCAGCTCTACAGCGACTTGTTTTTTCCAACTACCGGTCCATTAAAATAATAGCAATTCTTATGGTAAATTCACAAAATATTTTTGTATATACTGTGTTTAAATAACGTAAAACTACTTATTTTAAGTTTATTTACAAATTATAAGGTGTTTCAAGTTTAATTTTATATTTTAAAACATGCGTGTCTATTGACAATAAATTAGTGTCGGATCGGCACCCTGCTGAGAGCTAGGACTGTCTGTAGATTAAATACGGAAGACAATCGCACCAACTATCAGCTAAACTTACTCTACATTTCTATAACTCCCCGGGTCCAAACAGGAATGTATCTTCTAAACCAATCTATAAAGCTGCAGTGTATCGGTATACAAGAATTAGATAACTTCTGTTCTAAAACGAGCATAACTACACAGAGATAGTAAAATAATTAGTCAACAAAGGCTGACTCAAATTTGTTTATTTGAAATGCTTTAATAGAAATACATCGTAAACAAAAATATTGTCACGAAAACAAATACAGAAATGATATTAACGTTTTCTGCAAATAAATAAAACAAACTCTAACACAGAAAAAGAACGTGTAGAAAAAAAAATACTAAAGAAAATTCAGTTTAAACATGAAATTCACTCTACAGCCTTCGCTTTCGACATAACCGTGTAGCTTTTTTTTTCCCCCACAATAACAGATGTCTGTCTTGTCTGTTGTCTTGTGCCTACATTTTACCTGTAAACATGAATTACTGTCATTCGATAAATGTGCAGACAGATAAACAGACAGGCAGACAAGCAATCAGATATACAGTAAGACATACATACATACAGACAGACAGAACGGACGAACTTTTATTTTGAAAGGGTTAAGAATTAGGCACACAGACCCGTCTACCATTCTATCCTTCATCGAACAACATTAGTTCAATCACAGATATTCAGCATTTGTTATTGAACATAACATGAATGAAACAGCAAAAAAGTTAATAACTAATAAACCCATACATACATATATACATGCATACATACATACATACATACATACATACATACACCTGACGGACCCATTGTTTTGTGCCAAACCAAGTTGCTGTTTCACCATTTATTCTCACTGCTACCTGTTGGTCTAGATACAGCAGTGATGTTAATTGTATCAAATGTGTTGGAAATCTCATTTTCTTCCTTATTTCCCAACGTTTCCGGTGTTGTACACAATCAAAAGCTTTTGAATAGTCTATAAAAGATAAATAGAGGTTTAAATTCTCTGCATTTCTCTATTATTAATCTTATACTGAAATTATGATTTTTGATCCTCTTCTTTGTCTAAAATCAGCTTGGACCATATTGATTTTTCCTTCTGTTATGTTATGAAGTCTACGCAATATAATTTTTAACAGACTTTTACTGGCATGACTAATCAGGGCAATAGTTTTGTAGTTTATGCATAATTTCAAGTTACCCTTTTTTGGCAGTGGTATGAATACAGTTCTTTTCCATTCTTTTGGATAAATACCTGAATGCCATATCTTTTTACATAGTGCATGGTAGAAGATTGTTGCACATTCCTTTCCTCCTGTTTTAATAAGTTCAACAGTTATCTCATCACATTCTGGTGATTTACCATTTTTCAGATTCTTTATTGCCCATAAAACTTCTTCAGTTCTCGTTTCGGGTTCTTTCTCCTCCGATAATAATTCACACTGTTGGTTTCTGCTTTCACAGTCAGTTGTTATATACATTTCTCTACAATATTCCTTCCATCTTTCTAGAATTTCCTCTGTCTCTGTCAAGGTATTCCCCATCTCGTCACAAATTACATTTAATTTAGGTGTGACATTTCTTGTCAATGTCTTCACTTTTTTAAACATTTCACTATTTCTTCCACAGTTTTGATGTCCTTCTATTCTTTCGCAACAATTTTGTTTGTACTGTTTGTATCTTTTCTTATATTTTTTTACTATATCTTTTGTTAAAAAGATTTATATTCGTCAGTTTTGTTATTTGTCAGCTTCTTAGCACTGTTATTGCTGGATGTGGGGTGGAGGATACATTGCTCTCCACTCCAATGACGTACGTCTCAAACAGCCTCTGACAGTCAAGTCCAGCTCCTGGCCTTCTCGTGGCAGAACTGTTTAAACTGACAGAAGAAGGGGCAAAGGCGAATATCTGGCGCCTGAAAACCAGACACTTCGGGTAGATGAGAGTCATGTTTGGTAGCTCATCTACCGCTGCTGGCGAGATTCTTCAGCTGCCGTGCGTGGAGTGGGGCTCTTCCCGGCCGGTGAAGAAAGGTGCGAATGGTGGTGCCACGCGGCATCACTGTGGAAAAGGTGAAGAAAGGATTAAGCGAAGTAAGTGGTCTGGAGGTCGGCCACGTCTAAGTGCATCAATATCGGGCGAAATGCCTGAACCGACTTAATCCAGAGGTTAAGACACTGCTGGCGAGATTATTCGGATGCCGCGCGTGGAGTGAAACTCCTCCCGGCCAATGAAGAAGATGCGAAACTGAAATCAGGTTTGCCGTGCGGCGCCGATGTGAAAATGTGATGGAAAGGATAAAGTGAAGCTTAGTCGGTATGTCCAGTAGTCTCGCGGCGAGAGCTACTCATACCACGGCACCTCTGCTCTAGAGGCCGGCAACGTCCGATATACACCCATACTGATGAAATATGCCTGGCTTAAACCAGGGGTGAAACTTGATAGCTACGCATGTCATGGTACCTCTGCTCTAGAGGTCGGTCACATCCTATAGACACCCATACTGGGATAATATGCCTAAACCGGCTCAACCCACTGGTGAAACTTACTAGTGGCGAGGATTCGTCCTCCTGGACAAAAGCTCCATCCTGGTCACAACTAGGAAGGAGACACTGGACCAGTGCAGTCTAGATAGGCAATCACCTCTCACCGGGCGGGGATATACCGATATCCAAAACACGTCGAAGTTTTCCGGTGAGAAAGTCCAACTCTAGATTAAACTGGTGCAACGAAAACCAAGGTGTCACGCATTCCCGCTTCTGAGACCCACCAAGAATACAGGCTCATGCCCTGCGATACTCTGAACCTCTTGTGGTCCTCTCGTGCATCTCGTGTGGTCCTTTCGGGGAACACGGGGGGACCACGAGACTATCGAGGACCACAGGAGTAAAATTAGAAGGATCACGGGGCGGTCTTGGTGGTAGAAGCGAAATAATAATAATACGTTATTTGTCACTTTCCATTTCGTCTTCATTTCTCTACGTTGTTTTATTAGTTCTTGCGTGCCTGGTGTAATCCATCTATTCTTGTGTGTTTTCTTTACTGGAATTATGTCTTTCATCATCATCATCATGTGCCGTGCCGACTGGCGTTGGCTATTATGCTTCTCCAGAGTATCCGATCCTTCATGCAGGCCATCAGCTCAGTTGGTGATCTCCTCTCACACCATCCCGTCAGACTGTCCAGTATCATTTCTCTTGGTCTTCCTCTTGATCTTCTTCCTTCTATTTTTTCCTGTTGTTATAATATTTTCAGTGCCCCCTCTTCTCATTGCATGTCCTGTGAAAGTACATTGTCTCTCTCTTATCTTTTTGACAAGGTTTTTTTGTCTCTCCAGCTCTTCTCCTACATTCTTCATTAGTTATTTTTGCTGTCCAGGGGATTTGCAACATTCGTCTAATAAACCACATTTCTGCTGCTTCCAATGATTTTTGTGCAGACTTGCCTATTGTCCATGATTCACTTCCATATAACAAGATAGGTTCAATATAGCATTTTAGGACTCGTTTTCTAACATTCATTGATAAAGATGTGTTGGTTAATATGTTTCTCATTCTCTGAAATGCAGTCTTTGCTTGGCCTATTCTGTTCCTAATTTCTGTTCTGCATTTCCCATCTGAAGTTATTACTGCTCCAAGGTATTTGAATTTCTGCACCTGCTTTAGAATAGTTCCGTTTAATTTTATACTGCATTTTGGTGGATTCTGTTTCTTAGATATAACCATAGTCTCTGTCTTTTTGATGTTCAAAGTAAGGCCTTTTTATGTCTTTAGCTGTTGTTATTACGATATCTCTGGATTGCGTAGCTAATCCATCTGGTGTCATCTCCTCCTGTACAGCCATCAGGATTTCGAAGCGGTTCTTCACTTCTATAATATATTGTTCTGCTATTTTTGTAAGATCAAAGCGGAGTGGTCTTGATCCCGTCACTGTCTTTTTTATCTTTATCTTCATGTCTGCTACTAATAAATCATGGTCCATGTCACAATCAGCACCTGGTAAAGGTTTTGCTGATGTTATACTTGATCTCCACCTTCTTTGCACTAAAATGTAATCTATTTGATTCTTGGTTTTCCCATCAGGAGATGTCCATGTGTAAAGTCTTCTTGGATGTTGTCTAAAAAGTGGGTTAGCGATCATTAGCTTATTTTCCATGCAAAACGCCATTAGACTGTCACCTGCCTCATTTCTATGTCCTATGCTAAATTTCCCCAAAACATGCCCTTCATCTTCTGCTCTTTCTGTACCAATCATTGCATTAATATCACTCATTATTAGTACAATATCTTTTTTTCGTACCTGGTCTATTGTCTTTTGCAGTGTGTTATAAGAGTCTTCTAACTTCCCTTTCTTCCGCTGCTGATGTAGGTGCATATATCTGGATAATTGTTACATTTCTAGGAGTCCCTTTAGGTCTGATAGTGAGGATTATGTCACTTACTGGATTGTAACCTAGTAATGCCTTTTTTTCAAGTAAAAAGCCACTCCATTCTTTCCTCCTAATTCTCCACTAGAGTATACACAGATATCATCATTCTCGCTCTTGAAGTGTCCTGTTCTTTTCCATCGATGTTCACAGATTTCCAGAATGTGTATTCCCGTTCTTTTCATCTCGTCACTTATTATGTGATACTCTCCCTCATACATAATTCTCATGTTGCATGTTCGTAGTCTTATTTTTATTGTTAGTTTGATGCAAGGGTTTTCCTTTGTAATACCATCAGGATTTTGTCCGTCATCACAATTACTAGTACTGATTTCTGTCTCACACTCTTCCCCATTGTTAAAATTAGATCTATTTGGCCTGGGGGACTCGCCATCAGATCTTTGTCCTATCTGACCTTCCATATTGCTGTTTGGGTTTCTTGGTATATTTCCAGAAGGTAGTTTAATGGAGATAC
Organism: Achatina immaculata; assembly: GCA_009760885.1. Lineage (NCBI taxonomy): Eukaryota > Metazoa > Mollusca > Gastropoda > Stylommatophora > Achatinidae > Lissachatina > Lissachatina immaculata. Next base: position 91,904 of record CM019708.1, on the reverse strand, counting down.
AATGAGGGAAATTAAAAGGAAGACGTATATCATTTTTCAAAAAGTAAAACAACAAAGAAGTTGTGGAGAGGAACAGACAGAACTAAAAAAAAATAGATTTTTAAGGGCATGCATCGTTCCCATAGCAACATATGCCCATGAGACCTGAACACTTAACAAAACAGATGAGAAACACATAAGTGCCTTTGAATGTAAATGCTACAGAAGAGTTCTTCAAATATCATGGACACAAAAAAGAACAAATATATCAATTCTACAAGAACTTATTGTTGAATAAGGCTGGCTATTAAAGAGGATTAAACAGAGAAAAGTTAATGTTTTGGAGATAATAAACGTCATGATAATTTAGATAAGACCGTCTTGGAAGGATATATAATGGGAAAAAGAAAGAGAGGAAGACCAAGGCAAAGATGGCTGCAAGACATCGTTGATAATCTGTAAATGGATGCATCAGCAGCAGGGCATCTTGATTACAACCGATAGGCCTACAGGAGAAATGTTAGGAAGGCAAAGTCTCGAAAGAGTCATGCAAATGACTGACATAATACATACATACATACATACATACATACATATATACATACATAATACATACATACATACATAATACATACATACATAATACATACATACATACATACATACATATATACATACATACATATATACATACATACATGCATACATACAGACACACACATAAATACATAGAGATTGAGAGACAGACAGACAGAGAGACAGATAGACAGACAGACAGAGAGACAGATAGACAGATAGACAGACAGAGAGACAGAGAGACAGATAGACAGATAGACAGACAGACAGACAGAGAGACAGATAGACAGACAGACAGATAGACATATAGACAGACAGACAGAGAGACAGATAGACAGATAGACAGATAGACAGACAGACAGATAGACAGACAGACAGATAGACAGACAGACAGAGAGACAGATAGACAGATAGACAGATAGACAGATAGACAGACAGACAGACAGATACGAACCTTTAGCCGTAGATAAGAAATGGAAGTCGTCTTTTATATCTTAAAATAGAAGTGAAACGCAGATTTTAATAGGTAAATTTTCGTGACATGTGTGAAGAGCATGTACTTAAATTACGACTATTTAACTAGAAATATTGGAACATATCAGTAAACTGATGACTGTAGATTCTTGAATGCTACTGAACTAATAAGAACATATATGACGTAAGTTCATTTTCAAGTTTAAGATTTGTAAATAGCACGATAGAACTGTCAACGTAATAGGAACAATTTTTTATAAATAGGAAACTACGAGGTTTTGGTACGGTAAAGTAAGAGAACAAATATTGTAGGATTAAACATCGAAAAAATCGTAGACAAAGCACTTTAGTGAGACGTGAGAGAAAGAAAAATCACAAGAGAATTACCTGGGATTCGAACACGGACTCCGGTAGGACGAGCAGCCGTCTAGCCACGAGAGAACAGCGTACTATCGACTTAGCCAACTCCGTGTTCGAATCCCAGGTAATTCTCTTGTGATTTTTCTTTCTCTCACGTCTCACTAAAGTGCTTTGTCTACGATTTTTTCGAGGTTTAATCCTACAATATTTGTTCTCTTACTTTACTGTCAACGTAATAATGCAAATATGTATAAAACTAAAGAAATTATTTATTTCAAGTCCATGGCACAGAAAATTGCTGATATAGAAACTTATCAAAATGAACACATGTCAATGACAAAGGGCAAATTATAAAAGGAAATGCGTATGAAAGTACAGCGTGATACACAGATGCAACTCATGAAACAACCTAAATATTGCAGCACAAATATCCTCATATGCTGTCAGCTTTAACATCTGACTCCCCTTTAACCCCTTGTATTTAGGTTGGCTTTAAGAAACAGCCATTAAAAATGTCTTGATGTAGCATATTGAAAGATTTAACATTTTTCCCCCCCAGAGAAAGTCGCTGAGAACATAAATTTATTTCTACAGAAAGTCACGGGAAATATAAATTTGTTTTTACGGACAATCAATGAAAACTTAAATTTATTTCTATAGAAAGTCACTTACATTAAACTATAAGTAGTGTCTATAAAATTAAAATTTCTGTACTTCACACCTTGAAGAAGATTTCTATTGTTAACAAAATTAGTAATTTATTCTGTGCTTATATGTATGAAAATAAACAATATTTATACATGGAGGACAATAGAGTAACATATAGTTTAGATTTTTTAACAATAAAAAAGCATATTTACCTCTTCATTTTGTCTGTGAGAATAAATTTTGATGAAAAAGTTTGGCAGAAAGAAACTGGAAGGAAATTACTTCATAATTTAAAAATATGGGCTGCATTAGAATGTGCTACATTTCATTTTATTTAGACTACAAACATATATATGTAGGGTAGGAGCTACTGGGTGGTGGGTGGTGGAACGACCTCTAAATATAGAGTTTAGCTGCGAATAACTAGAATAAGCAGTCGTGGACCGAGACGGTGATCAAGGACGGTGAGGCGAGTTAGTTGTGTGAGGCAGGTACCTCTATACAATGTTTCAGTGAAGCCAGTTAGTTGTATGGGGCAGCTACCTCTATACAATGTTTCAGTGAGGCGAGTTAGTTGTGTGAGGCAGGTACCTCTATACAATGTTTCAGTGAAGCCAGTTAGTTGTATGGGGCATCTACCTCTATACAATGTTTCAGTGAGGCGAGTTAGTTGTGTGAGGCAGGTACCTCTATACAATGTTTCAGTGAAGCCAGTTAGTTGTATGGGGCAGCTACCTCTATAAAATGTCTCAGTGAAGCGAGTTAGTTGTGTGAGGCAGCTACCTCTATACAATGTTTCAGTGAGGCGAGTTAGTTGTGTGAGGCAGGTACCTCTATACAATGTCTCAGTGAAGCCAGTTAGTTGTATGGGGCAGCTACCTCTATAAAATGTCTCAGTGAAGCGAGTTAGTTGTGTGAGGCAGCTACCTCTATACAATGTTTCAGTGAGGCGAGTTAGTTGTGTGAGGCAGGTACCTCTATACAATGTTTCAGTGAAGCGAGTTAGTTGTATGGGGCAGCTACCTCTATACAATGTTTCAGTGAGGCGAGTTAGTTGTGTGAGGCAGGTACCTCTATACAATGTCTCAGTGAAGCCAGTTAGTTGTATGGGGCAGCTACCTCTATAAAATGTCTCAGTGAAGCGAGTTAGTTGTGTGAGGCAGGTACCTCTATAAAATGTCTCAGTGAAGCGAGTTAGTTGTGTGGGGTAGCTACCTCTATAAAATGTCTCAGTGAAGCGAGTTAGTTGTGTGGGGTAGCTACCTCTATAAAATGTGTCAGTGAGGTGAGTTAGTTGTGTGGGGTAGCTACCTCTATAAAATGTCTCAGTGAGGCGAGTTAGGTGTGTGGGGCTGCAAAGTCTATAAAATGTCTCAGTGAGGCGAGTTAGTTGTGTGGGGTAGCTAACTCTATAAAATGTCTGAGTGAGGCGAGCTAGTTGTGTGGGGCAGCTAATTCTATAAAATGTCTCAGTGAAGTGAGTTAGCTGCGGGGGGTAGCTAACTGTATAAAATGTCTCAGTGAGGTAAGTTAGTTGCGAGCGGCAGCTAACTCTATAAAATGTCTCAGTGAAGTGAGTTAGTTGCGGGGGGTAGCTAACTGTATAAAATGTCTTAGAAACTCAATGACAGTGTCATCTGGGAATAAGGGGCGCACTGACCCCTCCTGCAGCTGCCCTGCGGGAAAGGTTTTTAAACCAAGGGCTATAGGTGCAAACCGTACACCACCCAGCAGCAGGGAATGAGACACTACTACTGTACTTCCCTCGTAAAATGATGCTAATACACAATCTCGAATAAGTGAACGACGTGAAAGGAGGGTTCAGTTAACCAACCTTGTCCAGTATGGACAGTTACGCGTCACAGCTGACACCTGATCATCATCAGGATACTATGAGCAAAACAGACCACAAATTCAAATTTGGAACGTGGAATGTGAGAACACTTATGCAGAGGGGAAAACTGGAAAATATCAAGAGAGAAATGGAACGGGCGGGAGCTAGTCTGCTAGGATTCACTGAAGTCCAGTGGTCACGAGCAGGAGCAGTCCAGTCAGAACATTATAAAATCTTACACTTAGCAAGAAGCGATCAGGAAAGAGAAGCAGGTATAATCTTGGATGATGCCAGAAGCAAACCCTTGAAGGGATGCTGGGCAATATCGGATGAGATTTTGATGATCATAAGGCCCTGAAAGGGTACTGGGCAATATCGGATGGGATTTTGATGATCACAAGGCCCTAAACGGATGCTGGGAATATCGGATGGGATTTTGATGATCATAAGGCCCTGAAAGGGTACTGGGCAATATCGGATGGGATTTTGATGATCACAAAGCCCTAAAGGGATACTGGGCTATATCGGATGAGATTTTGATGATCAAGTTGCGAAGAAACCAAGTAGACATAAACTTCATTCAAGTCTACGCTTCAGCGTCAGCAAGTACGGAGGAGGACATGGAAACATTTTACAGTGACCTAAATGAAGCGGCCAAGGGTGTACAGATCACGAATGTACAAAGTGGGAGATTTTATTGCAAAAGTTGGCAGCTGAAAGACAACAGTGTAAGTGGAAGGTACGACCTCGGAGAAAGAAATAAGAGAGGTATGTGAAATGAGACCGATAGAACGGGCAGGGATCCAAGACATGATAGCTGGCAACACCTGGTTCAAGCAACACCCAAGACGTCTGTAGACCTGTAAAAGCCCAGATAATACCACTAAAAAAAATCAAACTGACTGCATACTAATAAATACAAGTTTTAGAAATGCTCTTTTTCTCAGTGAAAGGGGGCAAATTGTGATAAATGGACTTTATTTTCTAAGAATTAAGAATTTAGCATGAAGGCCCGTCTACCATTCTGTCCTTCATCACACAACTTTCATTCAGTCACAGATATTCAGCATTTGTTATTGAACACAATGTGCATGAAAAAGCAAAAAGTGAATAAGTAAATAATAAACCCTTCCTTTCCATACACTCCACATTCTGCTTTATGCAGCTACATGAAATAAATTTTTATTACATTATTACATTCATTATAAATTAAACCATTTTTTGAACAGCAAAATAAAAATAAAGTCATACATTAGATTAAACTAAATGAGAATTAAACTGAAGAAGATCAAGAAAGTGAAAGGCAATATAAAACAGATTAGCACCGCTGAAAACAGATAAAAGTCTAAGAGAAAAATACAACATTACTATAAAAAACAGATGCAATGCAACAGGAAAATTCGATGGCATCGACAATCAGTGGGAAATATTAAGAGACTCTATTCAATAAACATCAAAACCTGAGTTAAAAAGACCAGCAAAAAGAAAAAAAAATGGATTATGGACGAAATTCTAAACTTAATAGATCAGCGGAGACCACACAAGAATGACAAGATCAGCGATAACACAAGCAACATTGAAAAATAACAAAGAAAAATAAAAAGAATTAAACTAAGACATAAATAATAGATGGAACATAGCAAAAGATGTGTGGTTAAATGCAGAATACAAAGAAATAGGACATACCCACCAAGGTAACACAAGAGAAAGGTAAAAAAAAAACACAGATGAATTAACAGGATGAAGACCACATCACGAAACTGGATGTCTTAAATCAAAAGAAGAAGACGTTATAATGGGTAAAGAAGAAATAATAGATAGGTGGGATGAATACACCAAATACCTATAAAGTGACGAAAGAATTTATCCAAACCCCGAGAATAACAGTGAGGGACCTATAATAGCAGCAGAAGTCACAGAAGCCATCCACCAAATGAAGAATAATAAAGCACAAGGTTTAGACAACATAAACAAAGAAGAATTGGAACCGCTTGAGGAATTTGGATTAAAAATAATAACTAAACTTTTGAATGACATCCACAATACTTGATATATCCCAAATAATCTAATGAAATCAGTGTTTATCGCTATACCAAAGAAATCAGGCGCAGTAGAATGTGAAGATCATAGAATGATCAGCCGTATAAACCACATCACCAAAAATTCTGCTCCTTATAATCATGCAGCGAGTACGAACTAAAATATGAGGGTCATACCGAAAGTCGTGAGCAAAACTGTTTAAAAATCAGAATTTATAGATAGAGGAAATATAAATGTACCACCTTAAACTGCATCCCTTTCTTCACTTTTCTACATAATCTCCATTTCTCTGCACACATTTTCCCCATCGCTCTGCAAGTTTGAAAATACCCTCCCGGTAGAATTCCCTTCCAGCTGACCGACGGTACAGACGCACTGCTTTCTGGACGTTCTCTCCTGTGGGATCCAGCGGACAAAAAACGTTTCTATAGCCTAGGGTTTCAATCATTTCCTGTACTGCATTGTGTCCTATTCCAAGATTTACACGATTTCAGATACTGTGACAGGTCTGTCCCTTTAATGATGTCATCAACCCTTTCCAAGTTGCGTTTGGTGGAGGCAGTTCGAGGGCGACCCCTGCGAGGCATATCTTGGATGCTTGTGTTTCCATCTTTGAAAATGTTCACCCACCTCCTAACACTGCTAACACTCATACACACATCTCCATAAGCAAGTTGAAGTCTTTGGTGAATTTCAACAGCGGGGATTTCCTCTTTAACGAGGAACTCAATAACAGCTCGTTGACGAAACGAAACTTCAGCACCCGCCATTTTGTTTATGCTCCGCGTGGTCGCGTTACACGTGATGCTGACGTCATGTGACCTCTACATGAAGTGTGAAGGATGCAGATTAAGTTGATACATTTATATTTTCTCAATCTATAAACTGTGATGTTTAAAAAATTGTTGCTCACGACTTTCTGTATGACCCCAGTAAAAAAGAGCCATAGAAGTTTAATCTAATCTATATCTGTGTTTTATAAATTGCTGAAAAGTATTTGACAAAATAAGGCACAACGTAGTAGTGGAAATGTTAGAAAAAAGAAAAATAGATGGAAAGGACATGAGAATTATTAAAAACTTTTCTTTTGGCAGCAGCCAGCAGCAATAAAGGTAAAAAAAGAAATTGGCAAATATCAAGAAATTAAAATTGGAGTGCATCTAGTTATCACCTGGTTATTTTCTATATACAGCAAGAATAGAATATCATGCGTCATATAGATAAACTACCTGAAATATCAGTGAGTGGATACAACTTGAACAACGTGAGATATGGCATTAATAGCAAAGAGTGAAAAAGAGCTACAAGAATTGCTGGACATAGAAGTTGAAGAAAGTGAAAACAGGGGTCTTACCTTGGACAAGGAGGAAACAGAAGTTATGGTCATCTCAAATAAAAAGGTGATTCCTAACTGTAAAATAACAGTAAACGGAATAATGCTGAAACAGGTGAACAAGTTTATATATTAGGGGACACTACTGACCTCAGATGGAAGATGCCCTAACTGAGATAAAAAGCAGACTAACGCAAGCCAAAATAATGTTTCAGAAAATGACGAACACTCTGTGTAATAAATCACTGTCACTGGGAATGAGGAAAAGAGTTCTCAAGTGCTACGTCGAGCCAGGTTTATTTTACAGATGCCAAGAATAAAGTACAACGCCAGCTGGAAGCCATTGAAGTGTGGTTCCTTAGAAGAATGCTACGAATACCATGAAGAGCAAAGAACAAGGAGGTTCTGAGAGAGGCTGGATAGACGATACAAACAATAACAAAAGTCTGAAAAAAAGACAATCCAGATTCTTAGGACACATTCTAGGACGAAGCAAGCTATAATACATTATAACAACAGAAAAGATAGGAGGCAAAAGACACCGAGATAGACAGAGAGAGAGAGAGAGAGAGAAAGAGAGAAAGAGAGAGAGAGAGAGAGAGGCATTCCGGACGGATTAACTAGATGGCACGGACAAAGAACACGATCACAGCTTATAGTCAGCACTCAGAGCAAGGAATTGTGGGAAAGCAAGATAGCCAAGGCCAGTGGGCAGGGCAGCAGATAGACAGACTAGATAACATATATCGCAGTGATCATTCATTTACACATTCGTGCACGACCTACTAACCCTAACGACTGTTTTACTTCACTTACATGTGCTGAAGATAAAAATAATGAAATACAATGAATATATCTAGAAATACACTGGGTAAAATGCATGTTTATAAGAATCAGTTCCACAAGGTTTTCTATTCTTGTATTGATAAAATACTGAAGATGGGAACTGTGAAAAGCAGCGTACGAATGTATGGCGTCAGAAGTTTCCAGGGCCGAAACGCTTGCCTGATGGAAGTGCTTCTATGATGATCTGAGGCGGTGTAGTGTTGTCTCCCTCTCTACAACAGAGGATTTCCTGTCTATACCTGCCCATTAGAAAAATATTCACTTCTCCAATATTCTTGCAGAGACTTTCTCCTTCATTTTTAGTGGTCGCTTTTCGGGATTTCACTGTGCATATTGTGTATCCATATTATTTTCAAAGCATTGTAGTGACTCTGTATTTAACCTCCACATGTCTTTCTCTTTTATATAATGTTTCTATTTATTACCTAAATACATTACGGCTCTTTGCGCATTATATATATATATATATATATATATATATATATATATATATATATATATAAACTATATAACTTTTACTTTATACGTCCAGCAAGATGTATTTTACGAGTTACATTTTGTCTAAGTGACTAGTTTCGCATCTGGACTGTTGTAGTTCCAAAAATGGCATCCTCCCTGGATTGATCATCATTAAGGCCTGATGCAAAGGACCATAGATGAACAATCCGTGCGACATTCGCTAGCACAGGCGTTTGTGCGATTATGGGAGTAACCCGTTCGCTGTGACACCGAGAACCTAATATAAATGTTGTCATAATTCACCATTTGGCATGACAATAGTTTCAAGACTCATAAATATCCATAAACAATGCATTGTTAATTTATTGTCGCTTTTGAACTCTCGCAGTCTTTGTATTCGATTTTAAAATATCTGTCTCTTTAAAATAATGCCGTCCACCTATTTGTTAACATCTTCTTGCATACTTTTGTATGCGTTCTCATACTCCAGTCTCAACCTTTATTGTCTAACACTAGAAAAAAGCCCCCACAGACACTAATTGGACAATAATCACCACAAACGTCAGCACGCGTCTAATACAAAGAGAAGGGGAAAATGACTCAAACACGGACCTAACTCTAGTCTCCTCAGATGTAATACCAGCATATCAACGATACTGCAATGAAAATACAATATAAAGCATCATTACACAACTGTGACGATCATCTCCCATGCGCCATCACAGTTCGTGGAAGAACAGTTAAAAGTAAACCAAGTAATCTTTATACCTTCAAATAGCAAGCATCACAAGACGAGACAGACTAAGAACCAGAGCTTGGAAAAGAAAATCAACAAAAAAACCACGCTCAGCTGCCACCATTGTGGCGAAAAGAAATTGAAGAGGCATAGACAAGTAATACAAGAAGTAATACAAAACTGTGGCAGTAATGCACAAACAACATAATAGTACAAAGCAAAAAACAGGAACTTGAAGAAGAAATGAAACTGTCAGTCCTTGAAATGTCTAGCAAATGAGGAAAAAAAAAAAGAAAAGATGGCTGGATTTCACGCAATAATTAACAACTGATAAATCATTAATGAAATTCTGGAGCTTTTATCGCAGCATGGGCCAACAAAATCAGAATGCACTATCATGCTTGGTACAAAATTAAGAAGGAGAAAGTTTATACACAGGCAAAGGAAAAGGTCAGGCATTATTAAAGAGATGTCTACAACAAGTAAAGCAGGGAAACAACCCAGACCGTGGGAAAATAAATATACACATTAATAAACTAACAAACAACCAAGCCACTGAAACAAAAACAACAGATAAAAAAGTGCAGGGCATTATAACACAATCAAGATACAGCGCACCTGGCCCACATGGAACCTGACATTCACATTCAAAACTTGCAACCAAACGTAACATCCAAGAAACAACCAAGGATTTCACTCAACTCACCAGCACTGGCAAAGTACCAGATGAATGACTACATAGTCACCTCATACCAATCCCCCAAACGGGAAAGGACAAAAACACATAATTTCTTATCACATTATTACCCTTCAAAACAATTACAGGAAAATCATGGAACAGTTAATAGCTAAAAGATTCTCATGGGAACTTGAAAGAAATGCTTACTACCTGAAACTTTCGGAGGATGCTGGCCGGGACGAGAAACAACCACCTAAGTTGCAATTGCAGCATTTGAAACATATGAGGCATTCCAAAGAAGAGAGGAAACATTGATGGTTGCATTAGACTTAGAAGATGCTTACAATTGTGCAGACTACTACACACTACTAACAGTTCTGCTTGAAATGACGTTAGAAACATGGGTCGTCAACTGGACAGCGAACGCACTTTTTAACAGAATGGTGGCGCTAAAATGCAAAACATGGACATCCCAGCCAACCCAAATATACCCAGGGCCAGCCCAAGGGTTTCCACTCTCCACAGTCTTATTTAACATCTACTTAGAGGGTGTGAGCTCGAATATCTATAAAAAGCTCACAGAAAAGATTCTTCCTCTCAGTGGAGTCAAGTTCCAGCTTGTTCTAAAAATCCAGCTGCGAAGAGATAAAATTGATGGCACAAAATAATGGAGGAGCACACAGATCCTGTGCTGCATCACAAATAGGAGGCTGTCCTGCAGGTCAGTAAGAACGACGAGGTGCTGGGTAAGCCTTTCCTCGCCATCCAGGAGCTACTCGAGAAATGGACTCAAAGAGGTGAGTGGTAGATAGAATCCAAATTCTTTGGCTGGGTGACGCCCTATATCAGCCCTCGAGAAGAGGCTCGTACCAACGGAAAAGAAAAATAAGAAAGCGATTGTGAATGTGAAAAACTGTCTCTGATTAGCTTTGAGATCTGGTTTTTCCTACTAGAGACCATGTAGACAGGCCTGCACAGTACCCAAAAGAAGATGGCATGAACTTTGCGGACTTTGATGCCTTCACGCCCATCTCCCAGGTTCCAAAAGTCGAAAAACAGAATAACCTGGCTATCAACGTATTTGGCTAGAACAAGGCTGTTATTATATATCGCCTCAGTAAACAGCCCGAGAACATACCAAAGATCAACCTCTTGCTGATCGGAAAGGTGGGCAAGTTCCACTACACACTGGTGAAGGGCTGAACCGAATTCTGAATGACCAATCAAATGACGGACATCGAAAATACTTCTGTCAGAGCTGTCTCCACGGCTACACCAGTGAAGACTTGCTGGAGGCTCACAAGCCAGAATGTCGTGGTATAGGCCAAGCCACTGCTAGCGTAGTTATGCCTCAAGAGGGAAAGTTGTCTTTCCAGAACTGGCACAAGCAACTGCCTTGACTTTACGTCATGTATGTTTGCCTCGAGGCATTGACCACCAAGATCGAGAGCCCCGAGCTCGACCCCAGCTAAAGCAACACTCACAAGCTGCAACACAATGAGACCTGGGGTTTTTGCTACATAGTTGTCCGCTGCGATGGCAAAGCTGAGTTGCTCCTAGTATACTGAGGTTCCAACGCAGCGGACCACTCGATAAAAGCGCTTCAGGATGAGGAGTGTAGGATCATGGCTTGTGCTGGCCAACTCTAAAACTTACGGATGAGCAGAGAAGACTGTCGGACCTTCAGCTTGGCCACTATCTGCCACGTGTGTCAGAAGCCTCTGACAGGAGACTGCACGTGATCACTGCGACATCACAGGACAGTACCGAGGTGCACCCCAAAATGGATGTGACCTAAGGCTGAGGCGAAACCCCAAAACTACGGTCATTCCAGTCATCTTCCACAACCTGAGGGGCTATGACTTCTACCTACTGATGCAGATTATCTCGAAAGTGGATGGTAAAATCCCCTGTTACCCAAACAACACAGAGGAGTACATCTCCTCCCTAAGGGAGCTGCGGTTCATTGACAGTGTCCAGTTTCTGTTGTCCTCCTAGGACAATCTCGTTAAAGTCAGCAAGGCCGAGGCCTTCCAGATTACAGACCAGTATGAACCTCAGAGACGAGAATTACTGCTTCAGAAAGGAGTCTACCCATACATGTAGACTCCTGGGATGGTTTGCAGAGTCTCAGCTCCCTCCAAAGGAATCATTCTACAGCACGATCTCTGATGAACACATTTCCGAGGATGTCTACGGCCATGCATAAAAAGTCTGGGAGAACTTCGGGTGTCGCGATCTATTGTGACATCTACCTCGGCACAGATGTGCTCCTGTTGGCAGATGTCTTTGAGACTTTCCCGGAAGACATGCATGCGGGAGTACGGTCCGTATCCGGCCCACTGCTACATCAGCCCCAACTTCACTTGGAACACGTTGCTTACGAACACCGGGATAGAGCTCAAGGGCTTACAGACTATGACCAGCATCTCTTCATTGAGAAGGGGTTACGCGGCGGTATTTCCATGGTTCCAAAAGGCTACGACCCTTCCAAGCCAAACAGTTGCATCCTCTATCTTGATGCCAACAACATCTACCGGCTGGGAAATGAGCCAGCCGCTGCCTGCAGAGGCTTCAGGTGGGTAGAGAATCTGGAGAAACCTTGGAACACATTAGCCGAGCATCCAGCGGACAGTGCAAAGGGCTACATCCTCGAGGTGGAATACCTAGAATAGCTGTACGTGATGCACAACACATACCCGCTAGCGCCAGAGTGTCGTGGTGGGAGTTGTGCGTGTGTTGGTGTGTTTTCCTAAGATTAGTCTTGGGTGCTAGCTCATAACGAAAATATCTGCCAATGAGAAATGGCCCAACCAATGGCAACATGAAATTTATTTTCTTTTCAACTCCATCTCTTTTGTAAACAACGACTCATAAACAGAGACAACAGTAATATGATTCTCACGTTTTCTTTCTTTATTCGTTGAAATGTCACCAGTTCAGCTGGAGTACATTTCTCGCCAATGCATGAACATCGTTCCTTTCGTCCCTTTGCCCGTCGCCGAATCTAGTAAAGTCATTGTCTCGCTCCGGTCCTTCCGTCTATCTTTTCTTCTTCTTCTTCTTGTCTTCTCCTACCAGACGTCGTCCCCAAGTCTTATGTCCTTCTTCTTTTTCTCCCTCTGGCTTCTTCCCCTTAAGTCTGTCTCTAAGTGTCTCTAAGTATCTATAATCTCCCTCAAGTCTGTCTCTAAGTGTCTCTAAGTATCTATAACCTCCTTCAAGTCTGTCTCTAAGTGTCTTTAAGTATCTATAATCTCCCTCAAGTCTGTCTCTAGGTGTCTCTAAGTATCTATAATCTCCCTCAAGTCTGTCTCTAAGTATTTATAATCCCCATCAAGTCTGTCTCTAAGTATTTATAATCCCCCTCAAGTCTGTCTTTAAGTATCTATAATCCCCCTCAAGTCTGTCTCTAAGTATTTATAACCCCCCTCAAGTCTGTCTTTAAGTGTCTTTAAGTACCTATAATCTCTAGCCCCTGTCGTCACTATCCGCTCCTTTTTATTCACTGATTTTGTCTGTGACTAGTTCGTGCTCAGTTTGTTATTCCCACCTAGTCGGCTCACCCTGTGCACTTCGTGTGCGCCCTTCTTTAGTCATACTGTCACAAACAGGTGGAGGAAGTGGATCAGCTCCCCCGCCACGGCCGCCGTCTGATAAGGGTGAGTGAAGGAGTGGGCAGCGAAGCAGCTGGAGAGTTTGTGTTGGCCAACACCGCAGAAAAAGCGGTATCTCCACTCTCTGGAATACTTGATAACGGCGTATGCTGGTTCATTGGCTTCTTTGGCAAGACAGCCACTTAACTCGTTGGGAACCTTTGGGTGGTTGTGGTGCCGCTCTCCGGGTTGATATACATAGCTCTTCAGAACTATGCCATCTCAGCGTCTAAGAAACCAGATCGCAAATAGACCCGTGGCTTTTAAGCTTGCAATCAAAGCCGTCTTTCCTTCTTCCTGCTGCTTCACTTCTTCCTGCTGCTTCACTTCTTCCTGCTGCTTCAGTGCCCGCTCTGTCTTCACGGACTCGTCGTGCGGCTCGGGATATAGGACAATTCTATTTGTGGCTCGCCATGAGGCAGCGTAGGTGGACCTGATCTGGGTGGTGGAGTGAGCCTGGTGTTCACTTCAGGGCTGTAGCCTAGCTGCATGTGTGATTCGAGTTTAAGAAGATTGTTGTACACTTTGATTACACCAGTGTAGTATTGCATGTCACTGGGCGCCATGTAAAGACAGTATCCAAACCTAAAGTCAAGCTTAGATTCGGCATACCCAATATATTTTTCATAAAACCTAAGAGCCTCTGAGAGGTATACTGCTCGATCAATCTTATCTTGAACCGTCTTAAAGAACTGGGCTTGTGCTTCAAACAGGTGGTTTACTTTACTTGTGCCAGGGATGACATTTGAGAGAACCTGCCTTTGAAAATCGAGGATGGTGCTGGTATATGGTAGGACCGATTCGTCTGGCCGCACAATTCCTGTTTGAGTGAATCCTTGCAATTCATCTAAGGTAAATGTGGTCCAGGCTGTATCAGATCCTGTATTATCCTGCAAGATGAGTCGCTGCTATTTAGGACAAAGACTGCAGCAGTCTTCCTGTCCTATGCTGTATGTAGTATGTGCCATTCATCACAACCTGAAAAAGGACCACCAATACAAAAACAGACCTTCCCTAACCATAGTAGGGGAGGCTCTTCCGCCTCCAGCCAGTTTTTGGGAGGCATATTTCTTCATAGGCTCTTCGATTACATGGAGTCTGAAAAACGTTCCAGTCTTGATCATGAGAAAGAAATTTAAATAGAGTTCTTTAAATATTCTGCGGATCTGGAAATAGACATGAAACGGGCAGAGCCATTGTATCGTAAGATTTACGGAGTGTCCGAGGTGATTTTTGGCTCAGATCTCAGACAGTGCGATCTCCAAGTCCCCATCTCTGTTATCCCCATTTTTTTATATTGGACAGTGTTATGTACATCTTAGATATACGCCATGTCCACCAAAGCGTCTGCCTTCAATAAGGATGATGCGGACCAAGCCTGCGAATTCTATGCCGTAGAAACGTCAGAGAAACTAGCCATCGCGGGGTCATCTTTGTGCCAGAGGCCGCTAATTTTACAGCGCAGATCCTAAACACATTCTCCAAGTACAAACTGCCCTAAATATATAGTGACACACTTGTAAATCGTTAGACTTCCAACCGATGTAGTTCTGGCAGAACCAACTAAACTTTGTCTTGTGATGTGCAGCTACAGGGTTTCACCAGGATCACCTGGGGCACTCCGCAAACCCTATGACACACCCGCTCCACCACTTTCATATCTATTTCCAAATCCGCAGAATATATCCAAAGAACTGGGTAATAACTGGTCCCAGCTTGGTAAACAGAAAATCACTGTCCCAGACGGGTTCTATGATGTATGTACGCTAGACGAGCAGGTCTTTTCTCTGCTAAAGCTTAGAGAGACACTAAATCTTGAAAAGTGTTAATGCCCGTTAGTAATATCCAGAAATACTTTGATCTTGCTGGTATAGGACAAACATTAGGACATTAGTTTACTTCCACAGGCTGTTGATGGCAATGATACCGGTTACCCCCCCCCCCCCCCTTTTAGAGGTCTCATAAGGAATTTTTTGTCCATCTTAATGAACTTAATCCTTCAACTGTTTTGCGTGGGATTCCTGTGGAAGAGATGAAGGATTGTAAGAGTGGCTATATAGAAAAGCTCCCTCAACCACAGCTTAAACCTCTTAAGATTGGAATGTTATCTAATATTTTGATTTCAGTTCTCGATAAACATCTCAGACTAAGTGAGTTGACACACCTTGGGTGTGTGTTGGAGACAAAGCGGATCAGTAAACCAACGATTGAAGCCATAACATCCTTAATAAAAAGTAAGGACCTGATGGTGGACGGTACGACAGCTCCTACGCAGAACATTAGTTGGAATGGGCACAAGATTACGCGGCTGGCAATTCCCCAAGAAGCCGCCACAAAAGAAATGTGGACGATCGACTAAGTTCAAGTAGGGTCCTACGGTTCGATGTTTCTTAGACGATGAGGGGCTAGATGAACATGGGCAAACACAGCATAAAGAACGTGGCAAAGACCCCGCCACAGTACATTATGTCAACACTGTATTACTTGAGACGGTAGCAACCCTAGACGCCATGAAGAATCAAGTTGATACTCTCGTAGGTCTGGTCGCTTTAAAATATCACTGAACTGTGTGTGCGTGACAGTGAAGATACTGCCCAGTCAACAAGCTCCTCCTCCTTACTATGTGTAACTCTGTTGCGAATATAAAATATAATTTCTCCGGAAAGAAAACAAAATAGCATTCCGCCTCCACATTTTTAGAACCGCTGAAAACAAAACGAAACGAAACAAACACACACACACACACACACACACACCTCTTAGCCTAAAACTATAAGGAACTAGACACAAAGAGAAACCTATGGTAAATCTGACAGCTAAAGGCTAGCGCGCAAGACTCGTCAGCTTGCAACTCTCCAGACAATCCCGTGGAACGTGAACCTAAGTAACATGCACGACGCGCTGGCTCGGTTGGAAGATTTTGCCAGCAAATCACACTCCCACATATCCATAAACTCGCTTGGGCTGTTAATTGTTAGCAGTTGTAACAGCTCTGGTGGTAACCAGTGTGCTTGTGTGGAGATGTGCGGCAGTGGTTCTCTTCTGTTTTTTTTTTTTTTGAGGGGCATGTGTTTTTACCCATACGCATCTTCAGTGGGTAGATATATCAGTATAGAACATCTCCAATAAAAAAAAATGGTAACAGAACTTAGCAATCACCCGCCGTGGTTCTTTCTCCCACGGCCCGCGCCCCGTCAAATAATTGCCGCATTTTGCTCCCAGCCGGGTGTCGGAAGGATGTTGTATAACATAAATTATGATACAACCACTCATTCAATAGAAGTTGAACTGGGGCCCTTCTTTGGAGCGGCGAGGGCCATATAGCGGTGGTCCAGAACCGTAGTGCTAATACTAGTAATGTTCCCATGAAGTAGTTTTCCTTTCTTGAATGTTTAAGCAGTTACTGGCTTAACTGCAACACCAAGACTCAGAAAATTTGCATAGATATAAACTGTGTAACTACAAGCTAACAAGAACCCAGGTGAACAATAACAAGATCACTATATTGTCAACAACACGAACATGACCAGCCTAACATGAGTGACAACTCAACCATGATAAATGACAAATGGTACACCTAATATTGAGTCAAAATATCGGAGAAGTCAGAATTTGTAACAGCATCGAAAACTTTTCACGAAAAACCGAACGTATGTATGAATGGTATGGAAGTATGAGAATGGAAACTGAGATGAATAAATCAACAAATGTACACACAAACCATCGGTAGGAGTTGCGTCGCCATAGGAATCTATCACCCTAAAACAATGAAAAGTTTACTGACTTCGATCATTCCGAAAAATCCAAGCACAGCCTTCCAGCAAGAATCACATTTGTCTTAAAAAGGACAACTTAGCTTCCCAAAACACCACATAAAGATTTCACAACATTTGTCCATAAAAGTACAACCAAAACTTACAAAAACATTACATCATGACCAAATCAACACGAACAACCACCCGAGCTCAAAGAGAAAAACAAAACAAGACGTTTTCTCTCTCACACACATCTCAAGCAAAGTGCCATCACGTGCAAAAGGAACTACAGACTGACCGATATGAAAATCTTCAATTATTATTCTTAGTTGCCCGCTCTTCTTTTTACATTCAAGACTTGACCAGTTTTAGTCCGAACTTATTTTCTGTTTATCTATGTATGAGAGGACACGCATTCTTGAAATAAAAGAACTATCAATGCGGACAACACAAGACTGCCCGCCCCAGACGATTTTTTTTTCCTATGTCGATATTTTTTTGCAATAACTAGTGACCGAAGACTACTTTCATGAATTGACAGGTTTCCTCTATTTTTACACATAGCTACTAAGAACACTTTTTATTGACTGCAAAGCTGTCATTATAGAAATATCTACTGGATTGTGTCAGTATTTATCTCATCAACACATCACTTACTTCGTTAAGTATAGTACGAACCGTTTCCTTTTCCTGATTACAAAAAATAGAAATAATTACACAATGAAAATGGAAAATTAGTGGATTTTTAATTCAGAAGTATACTTTTATTACAAAGTGAATGAAAGGAAAATGATCATACCATAAAAGGAAGATGTTTTTATTAGAAACATGTCAAAATGTCTAAATCAACGTAAACGTTAATCTATCATATATCTACACCTATGGCTTCTCTTGAAGTCAAGAACACAACCTCTCTTGAAGTCAAGAACACAACTTCTCTTGAAGTCAAGAACACAACAAGAACACAACAAAAGAGAAAAAAAAAAGACAGTGAATATATCTCACAGAATAAACGAGGTAGTAATCATAAATGAAAGGCAACCACATCCTAATGAAATAGACACAGACTTCACATACTTATAACAACTAATGCAAAATTTAAAAATAAATATAAAAGCAAATATACAAAGATTGCTTCTGTTATAACAATCTGGCGATCTGACAAAATTTCATAGCAAAGACAATAATATAATTTGATAAATGTGGTTGAACTACTACAGTGCATGTGTCGATCAATTCCTTAAAACATTTTCTTCAATATAGGCACTGCGTGCTTTCTGTACAGAAAAATACACTGGAGTTACAAATATGCGATGTGTGGCATAGTGTGGAACACTTGATTAAATTGAATCAAGAAATAGGTTCGCGAGTTGAATGTATAGTGGTTTATGTTCTTCAGATTGTGCTTAATTTCAGTTTTGAATTTATGAAACAAACATTTAAATATTCTATAAGAATTTTAGAGTGGACGATCACAAATGATAATAGTCTTCTTATATTTTACATCCTTTCCGTGCCGCTAAAAGTCACATAGGACCCGCACGGTAGTTCGCCAAGATTTTCTGTCTTCGGCGAGTTTTTAAATCTAATTGAGGGATGTTATGCCCACTGAAATGGCCTCTCTTAATACTTTCCTCTTTAAAGTTTCACGTGGTCGACCTCTTTTCCTTCGGCCTATTGTGTTCCACTTGATAGCTTGTTTTGGGGATTCTCTGATTGTTTCTTCTTATCACATGACCGACATATGTCCATCTTCTTTTTCTGATAACCCATGAGACAGGTTGTTGTTTTTTCATCTGTCTTATCTTTGTGTTGTTCTTGAATTCATTCCACTTTATACCGAGTATTATCCTTAGGCATTTGTTTTCGAAAGAGTCTAATTTCTTGTTTATTTCTTTAGTTGTTTTTCAGTTTTCACATGCATAAATGAGGGCGGATATTACATTTGAATTGAATAATCTTAACTTGATTTTTGTGCTTATAACTTTTGAATGCCATATGTTCTCAAGAAGGTCAATGCTGCTTTTGCAATTCGAATCCTAATTTCCTTTCTGGTGTCTCCATCCTGGTGCCTGTAGCTGCCAAGATATTCAGAATGGTTTACTTCTTCAATAGCTGTTCCTTCTACATATATTTGTCCTTTGAGAAGTTTCACTATTTTTGTTTAGCGGGCATAACATCCCTTGATTAGAATGAGAAACTCGCCGAAGACAGGAAATCTTGGCGAACTACCATGTGGTCCTGTCTGACGTTTAGTGGCACGGGAAGGATGTAAGTTGTAAGATTAATGATAAAAAAATATTAAAAACTCATCACCTCTTCCAATTTTTCATATTTTAACTGTCTTATTGGTTTCGTCAGGTGTTATCAGTTTAGTTTCTTTGCGTTAAGATAAGCTGTTCACTATTCTAACCACTGACATAATTAGTTTATCCATTCCTTTTTGTGTTGTGGACAGTATTACTGCGTTATCAGCATATCTAATCTCTGGTATTTCATAACCTCCAATTGTTATGGCATTGTAATATTCTTTGTAATATTCTTCTGTAACATTCTTCATTATATTTTCAGTATACAAGTTAAATAAGTAAGGTGACAGTATGCACCCCTGACGGACCCCTTGTTTTATGTCAAATCAAGTTGTTGTTTCACCATTTATTCTTACTGCTGCTTGTTGGTCTAGATATAGCAGAGATATTAAATGTATCATATGTGTTGGAAATCCCATTTTCCCCCATTATTTCCCAAAGTTCCTGGTGTTGTACACAATTAAATGCCTTTGAATAGTCTATAAAAATAAATATAGATTCACATTAAATTATTTGCATTTCTCTATTATTAATCGCATAATTAGTATATCATTTCTTGTTTTTCTTTCTTGTCTAAAACCAGCTTGGATTATTTTAATTTGTCCTTCTATTTTCTTATGAAGTCTACCCATTAAGATTTTAAATAGAATTTTACTGGAATGACTAATGAGGGCAACAGTTCTGTAGTTTGCGCATAATTTCAAGTTACCCATTGTCCATAATGGTATGAATACAGTTATTTTCCATTGTTTTGGCCAAATACCTGAATGCCATATCTTTTTACATAGTGCATGATAGATTGCTGCACATTCCTTCCCAACTGCCTTAATAAATTCTGCTTTAATCTCATCACATCCTTGTGATTTTGTGACAGAATGTTTATTCTGTTGTAGAAGTGAGTGAGAAACCCTGTATTGTGGTGAAAAATTTGTTGACCACAAGTCACTGTTTAAGCGAGCACGGATCGATTGGAGAGCTGAGTCACGTGGCAGGATTCCTGTGTTCAGTTCTGTTCTAGATTTTGAAGTGAGAGGATTTATTGGTTTGCTCTGGAAGGTCTGATAGGATTCCTTGTTTCATGATGTAAATTTTGTGTTTGGTTGTCCTTTTCAGGACACAATTGTTGTAGAGTCTAGAATGTAGCAGTCGCGGTCGATTTGTCCTTCTAGGGCAAAATGTTGTAGTTGTTGATTTGTCCTTTTCAGGACAGACTGTCATGAACTTTTTCATGTAGTACTTGTAAGTTGTTTGTCTCTTTTTTTTTAACAATGATTGAGACAATAGTTTCCCGTTAGCTCGCAGTTTTTGGTACATATTAAGTTACAATGTTTTTCTGTATTGTCTGAGCGTGTCTGTCACATGGCGATGATAATTGCTCGGACGGTTTCAATCTATTTTCATTTGCTGATTGTTTCCATCAGTTCACACCAGGCTCATTTACAACACTCATCACAAATTAGGATTCACCATTAAATTTTTGTTGACATTTTTAACTGGTGGAATCCTGTGCTCTTTGGATTCATGTTGAGTGTCCCAAATATGGTGTTGAGTTAAGTTGTACTTATGTAAATTGCTCATGTTCGTGTATGTAGTGCTTGTTCGTCGTGGATGGTTGTGTTGTTAAATGTGTATGTTAATTTAACCTTCTGGTGTGTCACTTGTGTAGCAGTCAAGTAAATCGGCTCTGTAAATAGTGATGTTTTGTAACACAGTGAATGAATAATACACATTCATTACTGTAAGTCTCAGATGCTACACACACATATATCAGCACAATACAGTACAGTGTGTGAGCAAGACCTGTACAAGTAACCATTTTTTATATTCTTTACTACCCTAGAAACATCTTCAATTGTCAGTTCGGTTTCTTTCTCCTTCAATAATAATTCAGACTTTTGATTTTTGCCTTCGCAGTCAGTTGTATTATACATTTCTCTGCAATATTCCTTCCATCTTTCTAGAATTTTCTCTGTCTTTGTCAATTTCCTTCCCATCTAGTCACAAATTACACTTAGCTTAGGTATAACATTTCTCTTCAATGTCTTTATTTCTTGAAACATTTCACTATCTATTCCACATTTCTGATGTCCTTCTATTCATTCACACCAATCTTGTATTATTGTTGTTTGTCTTTTCTTATATTTCCTCTTGTTTCTTTTGTAAAAGATTTATATTTCTCCCTGTTGTTACTTGTTTCTTTCAATTTCGCTGTCATTTTCCTATGTTGATTTATTACTTCTAATGTGCCTTTCGTAATCCATTCATTCTTTTGTGTTTTCTTTACTGGAACCATATCTTTAGCTGTTGTTATTAAGATATTTTTGGCCTGTGTGTTCTTCTCCTGTATAGACATCAGTATCTCAAAACGGTTCTTCACCTCTATACTGAATTGTTCTGGTATGTTTGTAAGATCAAAGCGGAGTGGTCTTGATCCCAAACTGTCTTTTTTATCTTTATCTTCATGTCTGCTATTAATAACTCATGGTCCATGTCGCAGTCGGCACCTGGTAAAGTTTTTGCTGATGTTATACTTGATCTCCACCTTCTTTGCTCTAAAAGTGTCTAAAAAAAAGTCTACCTGACTCTTGGTTCTACCATCAGGTGATGTCCATGTGTAAAGTCTTCTTGGATGTTGTCTAAAATGTGTGTTAGCGACTATTAGCTCATTTTCCATCAAAACGCCATTAGACTGTCACCTGTCTCATTTCTATATCCTATACTAAATTTCCTTAAAACATATCCTTTGTCTTCTGCTTTTTCCGCACCAGTCTTGCAGTAAAATCCCCCATTATTAGTACAATATTTTTTTTCGTATCTGATCTGTCGTCGCTTGCAGTGTATTATAAAAGTGTTCTACCTTCTCTTCTGCTGCTGCTGATGTTGGTGCATATATCTGGATAACTGTTACATTTCTAGGGGTGCCTCTAAGTCTGATAGTGAGGATTCTGTCACTTACTTGGTTGTAACTTAGTAATGCTTTTGATGTTAATTTATCCAAGTAAAAAGCCACTCCATTCTTTTCTCCTAATTCTCCACCAGAGTATATAAAGATATTACCATTTTCGCTCCTGAAGTATTCTGATCCTTTCCATCGACGATTGCAGATTCCCAAAATGTGCATCTTCGTTCTTTTCATCTCATCACTTAATATCTCTTACATACTTCTCACATTCCATGTTGCTAACTTTCTTTTTTTTTTTTTTTGCTTGAAACAGTGATCTCATATCTTATGTATTTTAAAAACTATCTTCGCCCATTTAGTTATTTACGTTTGTAAAAGAGTGTTAGTCGAAAATTATTAATAAATATGTTGTTTATCGATATTGTAGTACTTCTAACATAGAGTTTTTCGTTTCTAGAATTGTTTTTTTTAAAATTATGGTGAAAAGAGGAAATTAAGTCGGAATGCTCTTTTGCGGTAACTCTGTCTTGCCCTGTCATAAGACAAGGAGTTAAATAGAAATGTGTAACTGAACGCCAGACACATAACGACTTTCAGATAATGTGGAAATAGAATTCATCTGCCTGAAATCAACCACCACGAGATAAGTTTAAAAGAAATACTGAAGCTAAGATTGCTTCATTGCGGTGATCTGACAAATCTGAGAACAATGAAGAAACTCTAATTAATTTGATGCATGCAATAGAATTACTATAATGCACGTCTGTTTAATATGTTATTGCCTGCCAATATCTTCACCACATTATTCAGTACTGATGCTGAAAGTTTTCTAAATGGATACATTTACTGGAACTTCTAAAATACAATATATTGTATGTTATACATGATTGTTTGAGTATACCGGCACTCATTTATTTGATGTAAAAGAGTGTTAGTGTGTTATTAATTTAGTAGTATGGTATTTCAGTATTTTTGTGGTATTTAGTTTTGATAAATAATTATAAAGGAAACAGCTTCGTATAATGAGAACAAAGGACAGTCACAAGAGAGGGTAAAATGAAATGCTGGAACTAACAGAACAATGTGGGAATCTTTCAGATCTGGCCGCAGATAAGTTAATATTTTAAATATTAAACTGATAAATACAATAGACTTACGATGTCTAATTAATATGAACAGGCGCTGTAAATACGTCCACACTTTCGTCAATATCGTTCACCAAGTTATAAAAATAAACTGAATATATGCATATTCTTCGTCTTGTGAATTTGAAAGATATCTTAACTCATTCAGTTGATATACTTTTGTTAGTCAAAAATATCTTTTAGTACTTTACTTACCTCTTCCACAGTAGGAAACTGTTCGTCGAAAAAGATAACAAAAAATGCATATGATGAGAAAGAAAGTTAAGTGAAATCTATAAATAATTTTTGTTGTCAGGACACAAAGTTCGTGAACACTTTGGATAAGAAATTGTTTGTTTCTTTTTAGAATATAAAAAGAGACATCGTCTGGGCGTACACGTTATATAGGAAGTAAATAGAATAAATGTACATATAGCATTATTTGTCGCTTTATGTTATCCTAATCTGTCAAATTACACTGTACATGTAGCATAATCTTTGGTGGGATATATTATAAAACAATGTATTCATTTATTATTAATACAGCATTTTGAAGGTATTTTGAATATATATATATATATATATATATATATATATATATATATATATATATATATATATATATATATGAATTGGAGGTACCGATTTAAAACTGTCTAAAAATTGATGAAAAAATGCATACTACCTAGTGTCTTCTTTATTTCTGTAGTGTTTTCTAGTTAAAACTGGACTGTTCTTCCTTTCACGATCTGCTGTCCCACAAAACTTTCTTTTGTCTGTTATACTTTCAAACTGAACGATATGAAAATCTTCAGTTATTACTCATCGTTGTCCTCTCTTCTTTTCATATTCACGACTTGACCAGTTTTAGTCAGAATTCTTTTCTGTTTATCTATGTGTGAGAGGACACACATCCTTGAAATAAAGGAACTATCAATGTGGACAACACAAGACTGCCCGTGCCAGAAGAGTTTTTTTTTTTACGTCGATATTTTCTTGCAATAACTAGTGGCCGAAGAATACTCTCATGAAGTGACAGGTTTCCTCTCTTTTTACAGGTTCTAAGGACTATTATTGCCGGAGATGGGGTAGAGAATTCGCTCTCCGCTCTAACGGCGTGCGTCTCAAATAGTCTCTGGCATTCAAGTCCAGCTCCTGGCCTTCTCGTGGCAGAACTGTTTAAACTGACAGGAGAAGGGGCGAAGGCGAACATCTGGCGACTGAAAACCAGACACTTAGAGTAGATGAGAGGAACGTTTGGTATCTCATCTACCGCTGCTGGCGAGATTCTTCAGCTGGCGTGTGTGGAGCCGTGCTCCTCCCGGCCAATGAAGAAAGATGAAAATGGGGTTGGAGCGCGGCACCACTGCGGAAAAGATGGCGGAGAGGATAAAACGAAAGAAACAGTCAAATCACGGCACCTCTGCTCTTGAGATCGGCCACATCCTAAGTGCACTCATATCGGGTGAAATGCCTGAACTGGCTTAACCCAGAGGTTAAGACACTGCTGGCGAGAATCTTCGGATGCCGTGCGTGGAGTGAAGTTCCTGCCGGTCAAGGAAGAAAATGCGGAAAAGAAGTAAGGGTTGCTGTGCGGCGCCGATGTGAAAAAGTGAAGGAAAGGATAAAGTGAAGTTTAATCGGTATGTCCAGTAGTATCGTTACAAGAGCTACATGTACCACGGCGCCTCTGCACTAGAGGCTGGCTACGTCCGAAATACACCTACACTTTTAAAATATGACTAAATCGGCGTACAACAAGCGTTAAACTTGATGGCTAGACATGTCATGCCACCTCCGCTCTAGAGGTCGGTCATGCCCGATATACACCGATACTGGTGAAATATGCCTAAACCGGCGCACACTAGGGGTGAAACTTGAAGGCTACGCATGTCACGGTACCTCTGCTCTAGAGGTCAGTCTCGTCTCAAACACGCCCATACTGGGATAATATGCCTAAAACGGCTCAACCCAGGGGTAGAAGTCAATAGTGGCGAGGATTCGTCCTCCTGGACAAAAGCTCCATCCTGGTCACAACTAGGAAGGGTAGTGGCCACAACCACAAAATGCTGAAGTCGGAGATACTGGACCAGGGTAGTCTAGATAGGCAACTACTTCTCACCCGGCGATGATGTATGCGTATCCTAATAACGCTGAGGTTTTCCGGTGAGAAAGTCCAACACTGGACTGGATGGGCAACCACCTCTCACCCGGCAATATTATACGGGTATCTCAAAACACGTCGAAGTTTTCCGGTGAGAAAGTCCAACTCTGGCCTGGGTGGGCTGCTACGTCTCACCCGGCGAGGATACACTGATATCCAAAACACGTCGAGGTCTTCCGGCGAGAAAGTCCAACTCTAGACTAAACTGGTGCAACGAAAACCACGGTGTCACGCAATTCCGCTTCTGAGACCCACCAAGAATACAGGCTCAAGCTCTGAACCTCTTGTGGTCCTCCCGGGGATCTCGTGTGGTCCTTTCTGGGAACACGAGGGATCACGAGACTTAACGAGGACCACAGGCATAAATTCAGTAGGAATACAGGGCAGTCTTGTTGGTAGAAGCGAACGGAGAGAAAGAAGACGTCTCTTTTTACACATAACTACTAAGAACACTTTTTATTGACTGCTAAGCTGTCATTCTAGAAATATCTACTGGACTGTGTCAGCATTTATCTCATCAACACATCACTTACCTGGTGAAGTATAGGACGAACCTTTTCCTTTTCCTGATTACAACAAATAGAAATAATTACATATGAGAATGCAAAATTAGTGGATTTTTAATTCAGAAGTATTCGTTTATTCCACATACAAAGATGAAGGGAAAGAAAATGGCCATACCGTAAGAGGAATATGTTTTTAGTAGATAATGAAACATGTCAAAATATTTAAATCAAAGTAAATATTAATCTATCATATATCTACACATATAGCTTCTCTTAACGTCAAGAACACAACCGGCTGAAAAAAAAGTACAGTGAATGTATTTCACAGAATAAACGAATAAATGAAAAGCAACCACATTCTAGTCAAATAGACAAAGGATTCAAATACTAATAACAAAAAAACCCAAAGATTTCTTCCTTTATAGCAGTCTGATGATCTGATAAATCTCGTAATAAAGAGAGCAATTTAATTTGATAAATATAGCAGAGCTACTATAATGCATGTGTCTTTAACATGATCAAATCCGTTCAACACATTCTTCAGTACAGACACTGTGTGTTTTCAGTACGAAACAATTCACTGGAATTCCATATTCGCAATGTGTGGTATAATGTGAAACACTGGATTACACTGAATTGAGAAACAGGTCCCCAAGTTAAGCGTATCGTGGCTTTTTTTTTTTTTTCAGAGTCTGTTTGATGTGTGTTTGGAATTTATAAAACAAACATTTAAATATTCCCAAATGAAACATGTACCTATGGTGAGCGTGTTATCTTCATTTTAGTTATAACAATATGAATTCATAATCTGCAAAAATGTATAGAGTTTCATTTCCACAAATTCGGGTGGAAGAAGAGAAGATATTTTCATAAAGCTTTCTTAATATATTGCAGAGTTTAAAATGGTGATGGTTTTGAGATACTTTTGCCTGCCACCTTCGAGTAACTATTTGCTTGATTGTAAAAGTGCAAAATTATATGTTATCCTTTTTTAAATTCGAAATTCTGTACAAGTACACTGCCAGTTAGCACACATTTTGTGTCTCATGCGTTTGAAAATTATCTTCACTCATTTATTTATTTACGTTTGTAAATGGCTGTTAGTTGAACATTATTTATAAACATGTTATTTGCGGTCCTTGTAGTACTTCTACCAAAAAGTGATTCGCCTGTAGAATTTGTTCTTTTCAAATCATGCTGAAAAGTAGAAATTAAGGCGGAATGCTCTTTTGCGGTAATTCTGTCTTGCCCTGTCATAAGACAAGGAGTTAAATAGAAATGTATAACTGAACGCCAGACATATAATGACTTTCAGGTAATGTGGAAATAGAATTCATCTGCCAGAAATCAGCCACCACGAGATAGATTTAAAGGAAATACTGAAACTAAAATTGCTTCATTCCGGTGATTTGTTAAATCTCAGAACTATTAAGAAACTTTAATTAATTTGATACATGCAATAGACTTACTACAATGCATGTCTGTTTAATATGATCAAATCTGCTAATATCTTCACCACGTTCTTCAAAATTGATACTGAACGTTTTCTATACGGACAAATTTACTGGAAATTAAAAAATGGAATATGGTATACGTTATACATGATTGTTTCAGTATCTCTCTCTCTCTCTCTCTCTGAACCTTAAGTGCCCATGGCACATGGGGCTTCCGCAAGGGTTTTCCACAAATGCCTGTCCTTCGCCTTTTTTCTGCTCTTGCCCATATATAGTATATATAGTATATCTACACTAAGTTAACTGATGTACTTTCGTAAGTGAGTATAAAGGTGTAAATTATTTAATAGTATGGTATTTGAATACTTTTGTGATATTTAGTTTTGATAAATAATTATAAAGGAAACAGCTTCGTATAACGAGAACAAAGGACAGTCACAAGAGAAGGTAAAATGAAATGCTGGAACTAACAGAACAATGTGGGAATCTTTCAGATCTGGCCGCAGATAACTTAATATTTTAAATATTAAACTGATAAATACAATAGACTTACGATGTCTAATTAATATGAACAGGCGCTGTAAATACGTCCACACTTTCGTCAATATTGTTCACCAAGTTATAAAAATAAACTGAATATATGCATATTCTTCGTCTTGTGAATTTGAAAGATATCTTAGCTCATTCAGTTGATATACTTTTGTAAGTCAAAAATATCTTTTAGTATTTTACTTACCTCTCCATAGTAGGAAACTGTTCATCGGAAAGATAAAAGAAAATGTATGGGAGGAGGAAAAAATGTTAAGTTTAATCTGTTAACAATATTTGTTATCAGGACACAAAGTTCGTGCACACTTTGGATTTGAAATTGTTTGAATTTTTTTTTTTTTTAGAATTTGAAGAGATATAGTCTGGTGTACACGTTCTATAGCAGTTAAAGAGAATAAGTTGTCACATTCCATTATTTATTAGTGTATATTATCCTAATCTGTCAAATTATAGTTTACGTGTAGTATAGCGCCCGGTGGGATATATTATAAACAATTAATTCATTTAATATGAATACAGCTTTTCGGAGGTTACTAATATATATATATATATGATTTGCAGGCACCGATTCTTAACTATGTCTAAAAATTAATGAGAAAATGCATACTACCTTGTGTCTTCTTTATTCCTGTAATATTTTCTAGTTAAAACTGGGCTTTTCTTCCCTTCACGATCTGCTGTCCCGCAAAACTTTCTTCCTGTCTTCTATACTTTCAAACTGAACGATATGAAAATCTTCAATTATTATTCTTAGTTGTCCACTCTTCTTTTCACATTCACGACTTGACCAGTTTTAGTTAGAACTTATTTTCTGTTTATCTGTGTGTGAGAGGACACGCATTCTTGAAATAAAAGAACTATCAACACAAGACTGCCCGTTCCAGAAGAGTTTCTTTTTTCCTATGTCGATATTTTCTAACAATAACTAGTGACCGAAGACTACTCTCATGAATTGACAGGTTTCCTCTCTTTTTACACATAGCTACTAAAAACACTTTTTATTGAATGCTAAGCTGTCATTCTAGAAATATCTACTGGATTGTGTCAGTATTTTCCTTATCAACACATCACTTACTTGGTGAATTATAGGGCGAACCTTTTCCTTTTCCTGATTACAAAAAATAGAAATAATTACACATGAGAATGCAAAATTAGTGGATTTTTAATTCAGAAGTATCCCTTTATTAAACATACAAAGTGAATGAAAGGAAAATGATCAAAAACGAATATGTTTTTAAGGTATATATTTATAAAAGACAGTGAAACATGTAAACATTTCTAAATCAACATAAATGTTAATACCATATATCTACACTTTTGGCTACTCTTGACGTCAAGAACACAAGCAGCTAAAAGAAAAAGGAGAGTGAATATATTTCACGGAATAAACGAGATAGTATTCGTAAATGAAAGGCATCGACATCCTAGTGAAGTAGACAAAGAATCAAATACTAATAACAAAAAAGAAAGATTTCTTCTGATATAGCAGTCTGGTGATCTGACAAATCTGGTAGTAAAGAGAGCAATTTAATTTGATAAATATAGCAGAGCTACTATAATGCATGTGTCTTTCATATGATCAAGTCCGTTCAACACATTCATCAGTACAGACACTGTGTGTTTTCAGTAGGAAAGAATTCAATGGAATTCAAATATTCATAACACAATAATTAGTGTATAAGTATACAACTATACACGAAGCACTGCAGTAAAGCTGTGATACCAGAATGTATAAAATAGGAACAAAGTAGGAGCAGCTTTATTACTTAACGATTACAAAGTTGTGACGTTTCGGCGTGAGCCTTAATCATACAAAAACATACAGGACGAAGAAATAGAGAGAGGAGATAAAGTATAGATTCACATGAATACTATTTAAAAAAATAATAATAATAATTTTTTTTTTAATTAAAAAAAAATTTTTTTTTAAAGAGTACTTAGCCGTAAATTGCAAGGTGTGGCTTGTCCGGCGGTGTGTGTCAGGAATGGATCTAGTGGGACGTGGAGACTGTTTAAATAGAGACCTGTGACATGTGGTCAGTGGGTTGTAACTGGGGGTGGTGGATGGGGAACCGGGGAGGGGAGAGAGAGTGATGCAATACCGACCTAGCTAGGAGAAATTGAAACAGATGATTGGGGAAGAGGGGTTGCAGAGAAGAGGGGTTGCAGAGAAAATAGCGGGGTTGCAGAGTGATGCTGTGAGGAAGTTTGAAAAGTAAGAAGGGGTGGATTTAGTGAAGAGGTACTATAATGATTGAAGAAGATGATGTTACGTGTAACTAAACAGCGAGTTTAACCCATGTGGTTCCAGCGCCCCATAATTTTGAATGCAGCGGTTCTCAAGTGCCAGGCGGCTTGTGTCATCTGCGTGACATTGT
This sequence comes from Achatina immaculata, assembly GCA_009760885.1. NCBI lineage: Eukaryota > Metazoa > Mollusca > Gastropoda > Stylommatophora > Achatinidae > Lissachatina > Lissachatina immaculata. Next base: position 61,143 of record CM019708.1, on the reverse strand, counting down.
TTAATGGCTGTTACCAGAAAATCAGATTTGCCTCTGTGGTTGGGGCCATTGAAATGATTTTGGACTGGTTTTGAAGCATGCTGGGCAATGTCGTACAGATGTTTTTGCATGCGGTTCCCTAATCTGAGGCCCGTCTCACCGATATATGTTATCCTGCATCTTTTCCAAACGATGACATATATCACATTTCGGGACTCGCATGTGAATCCCTCATGAAGAGTGAGGATAGTTTTGGGAAAGGTGATTGTTTTTGTTTCCCAAACTACAGGGCAGGTAACGCAGCGGGGGCGGTTACATTTTCTGGTGCCAACATATGTAAGGCTCTGCTTCAAGTTTCTGTGGACGAGGATGTCCTTAAGGTTTGGCTCACGTTTGATGATCAAGCCTGCTAATATCTTCACCACGTTATTCAGTACTGGCACTGAATGTTTTCTATACGCAAAATTTACTGGAAATTCAAAAATGCAATATGTGGTACATTATAAATTGATTGTTTCAGTATATCCCTACTCATTTAATTGATGTGCTTTTGTGAATGAGTGTTAGAATGTTAATTATTTAATAGTATGATATTGAATACTTTTGAAGTATTTATGTTTGATGATTAATTTTAAAGGAAACAGCTTCGTATAATGAGAACAAATGACCACCACAAGAGAGGGTAAAATGAAATGCTGGAACTAACAGAACAATGTTGGAATCTTTCAGATCTGGGTGCAAATAAGTTACTGTTTTAAAAATTAAACTGATAAACGCAATAGACTTACGATGTCTTATTAACGTGATCTATTCTAAGTGCCATGCCTCGTGGCTTAGACAATCATTTCTCTCGACAATTCCGTCTTTTGCGTTGATTATGAGATCCGCCGGTGATTTTCTTTCTAGCCACACTATAGCCCATACAGTAACTATTCTCTCTGTCTTCCTCTATCTCCTCTTCCCTCAATTTTTCCAGTTGCCACAGTGTGTTCAAATTTTACTCTTCTCAGAAAAGTCCCTATAAATCTCGTTTCTTTGTCTCTGATCTTTGCTATACTTTGCTTTTTAACTCCAGCCTCTCTTAAGACTTCTTCATTGATTTTCTTGACTGTCCATGGTATCTTCAACATCCTTATTATAAACCACATCTCCATGGCCTTAATTTCTCGGTGTACTCTCTTATTCATAGACCATGCTTCACACCTGTAAAACAAAATTATCTGGATGTAATATTTAAGTACTCGGAAACTTGTTTCCGTTTATGTTAATCTGTTGCAGAAGATATGTCTCATTGTCTGGAATGCTGACTTGGCCTGAACGAGCCTGGTTTTTATTTCATGTGACATTTCTCATCAGTTGGTATAATCGTTCCTAAATACTTGAATCTATCAACTTGTTTCAGATTTGTGCTATAGAAGGTAATACTACATTTTGGTGGTATTCTTTTCTTTGAGATGACGATCACTTCAGTCTTCTTTTTGTTCAGGCTGAGACCTTTATTTTTACTTTCACGAACCACAATGTCCAGAAGAGACAGTAGCTCTCCTTCAATTTTAACAATTAGAACTGTGTAGTCTGCATATCTTAAGTTGTTAAGGATGCACTTGTCAATTGATATTCCTGGCCTTCTCTTTACATTTCTCATTATGTTTTCGCTGTACAAGGAGAAGAGGTCAGGAGATAAAACACATCCTTGTCTCACTCCTAATTTTATGTCTAGGAATGCTCCTATTTGGTTCTCAACTCTCACTGCTGCTGATTGCTGCCAACATATGCGTTTGATAAGTTTTAGATGTTTCCCATCTATGTTGATGTCTTCCAGCATTCTTATAATTTCTGTGTGTCATACATTATCAAATGCTTTACAGTAATCTATGAAGCATAAGTATAGATCTGTCTTTACCTCTATTGATCTCTCCATCAGTGTTCTCATTATATATATGGCATTACTTGTACCTTTTCCTTCGATGAAGCCGCACTGTTCTTCAACGATTTCTGGTTTTATTTTGCCTCTGACTGTTCTAATGCCAATACGAAGCAGGATTTTGTTAAAATGGCTCATAAGAATATTGATTTGATGGTCGACACATTCAACTGCACCCTGTTTCTTTGGGAAGGCAATGAAAATTGATTGCAGAATGTCTGATGGGACATATTTACTGTTATAGATGTCATTCAGCAATCTGGTAATTATTTCTATTAACATAATTAGATGCTTTAACTACGTCAAAACCTTCTTCAATATTGTGCACCAAGCTATAGAAATAAACTGAATATATGCATATTCTTCGTCTTGTGAATTTGAAAGATATCTTAACTCATTCAGTTGATATATTTTTGTAAAGGACTGTTAGTAAAAAATATCGTTTAGTACTTTACTTACCCCTTCCATAGTAGGAAACTGTTCGTTGTAAAAGTTAAAAACCAATACATGGGATGAGAAAAAAAGTTAAGTTTAATATGTTAATAATTTTTGTTATCGGGACACAAAGTTCGTGCACACTTTGGATATAAATTATTTTGTGTTTCTTTGTTTTTTAGAATATAAAGAGACATCATCTGGCGTACGCATTATATAACAAGTAAAGAGAATAAATGTACATACGGCATTACTTATCAGTTTATATTATGCTAATCTGTCAAATAACAGTGTACGTGTAGTATAATGACTGGTGGGATATATCAATGTATTTATTTATTATGAATGCAGCATTTCGAAGATGACAATATATATATATATATATATATATATACATATATGTGTGTGTGTGTTTGTGTGTGTGTGAGTGAGTATTTCAAGCACCAATTCTTAACTATATCTAAAAACTGATGAGAAAATGGATACTACCTAGTGTCTTCTTATTTCTGTAATGTTTTCTAGTTAAAACTGGGCTGTTATTCCCTTCACGATCTGCTGTCCCGCAAAACTTTCTTCCTGTCTTCTATACTTTCAAACTGAACGATATGAAAATCTTCAATTATTATTATTCGTGTCTGCTCTTCTTTTCACATTCACGACTTGACCAGTTTTAGTTAGAACTTATTTTCTGTTTATCTATGTGTGAGAAGACATGCATTCTTGAAATAAAAGAACTATCAAGGCGGAAAAAACAAAACTGCCCGCCCCAGAAGAGTTTTTTTTTAACGGCGATATTTTCTAACAATAACTAGTGACCGAAGACTACTCTTATGAATTGACAGGTTTCGTCTCTTTTCACACATAGCTACTAAGAACACTTTTTATTGACTGCTAAGCCGTCATTCTAGAAATATCTACTGGATTGTGTCAGTATTTATCTCATCAACACATCACTTACTTGGTGAATTATAGGGCGAACCTTTTCCTTTTCCTGGTTACAAAAAATAGAAATAATTACACATGAGAATGCAAAATTAGTGGATTTTTAATTCAGAAGTATACGTTTATTACACAAACAAAGTGAAGGAAAGGAAAATGATCATACAATAAGAGAAATATGCTTTTAAGAGACAGTGAAACATGTCAAAATGTATAAATCAACGTAAATGTTAATCAATCATATATCTACATCTATAGCTCCTCTTAACGTCAAGAACATAACCAGCTCAAAGAAAAAAAGTACAGTGAATATATTTCACAGAATAAACGAGGTAGTATTCATAAATGAAAGGCATTCACATCCTAGTCAAATAAACACAGAATTCTAATACTAATAACACAAAACAAAGATTTCTTCTTTTATACCAGTCTGATGATCTGACAAGTCTCGTAGTAAAGAGAGCAATTTAATTTGATAAATGTAGTAGAACTACTATATATTGCATGTGTCTTTAATATGATCAAGTCCGTTCAACACATTCTTCAGTACAGACACTGAGTGTTTTATGTACGAAACAATTCACTGGAATTCCATATTCGCAATGTTTGGTATAATGTGAAACACTGGATTACACTGAATCAAGAAATAGTCCCCAAGTTAAGCGTTTTGTGGTTTATTTTCTTCAGATTCAGTTTGATGAGTGTTTGGAATTTATAAGATAAACATTTAAATATTCCAAAATGAAATATGCAGTTTTGGTGTGCATGTTACCTTCATTTTAGGTATAATAATATGAATGCATAATCCGCAAAAATGTATAGAGTTTCATTTCCACAAATTCGGGTGGAAGAAGAGAAGATATTTTCGTAAAGCTTTCTTAATATATTCCAGAGTTTAAAATGGTGATGGTTTTGAGAAACTTTGGCCCGCCACCTTCGAGCAACTATTTGCTTCACTGTCAAGGTGACAATTCTATATTATCCTTTTTAAAATTCGAAATTCTGTACAAGTACAGTGCCAGTTAGCATGCGTTTTGTATCTCATGCGTTTGAAAATTATCTTCACTCATTTATTTATTTACATTTGTAACGGATTGTTTGTCGAACATTATTTATAAACATATTATTTACGGCCCTATTAGTACTTGTAACAAAAATTGATTCGCATGTAGAATTTGTTCTTTTCGAATCATGTCGAAAAGTAGAAATTAAGTCGGAATGCTCTTTCGCGGTAATTGTCTTGCCCTGTCATAAGACAAGGAGTTACAAACAAATGTGTAACTGAACGCCAGACAAATAACGACTTTCAGATAATGTGGAAATAGAATTCATCTGCCTGGAATCAACCACCACGTATATGTTTAAATTAAATACTGAAGCTAAGATTGTCTTTTTTTGCGGTGATCTGTTAAATCTGAGAAGAGTGAAGAAACTTTAATTAATTTGATAGATACAATAGAATTACTGCAATGCATGTTGTTTAATATGATCAAGTCTGCTAATATCTTCACCACGTTATTCAGTACTGATACTGAAAGTTTTCTTTACGGACAAATTTACTGGAAATTCAAAAATGGAATATGGTTTATGTTATACTTGATTGTTTCAGTATATCTGCACTCATTTAATTGATGTGCTTTCGTGAATGAGTGTTAAGAGTGTTAATTATTTAATTATATGATATTGAATACTTTTGAAGTATTTATGTTTGATGATTAATTTTAAAGGAAACAGCTTCGTATAATGAGAACAAAGGACCACCACAAGAGAGGGTAAAATGAAATGCTGGAACTAACAAAACAATGTGGGAATCTTTCAGATCTGGCAGCAGATAAGTTATTGTTTTAAAACTTCAAATGATAAAAACAATAGATTTACGATGTCTTATTGATATGATCATGCGCTGTAAATACATTCATATTTTCTTCACCATTGTGAACCAATTTATAAAAATAAACTGAAAATACTCATATATTTCGTCTTGTGAATTTGAAAGATATGTTAACTTATTCCGTTGATATACTTTTGTTACTCAAAAATATCTTTTAGTACTTTACTTACCCCCTCCATAGTAGGAAACTGTTCGTCGTAAAAGAGAACCAAAAAATGCATATGATGAGAAAAAGTTAAGTTTAATCTGTTAATAATTTTTGTTATCGATCGGAACACAAAGTTCATGGACACTTTGGATATGAAATTTTTTTGTGTTAATTTTTTAGAATATAAAGAGACACCAGAACAGCATTTCGGAAGTGACATAATTGCAAGCACCGATTTTTAACTATGTCTAAAAATTGATGAGAAAATGCATACTACCTTGTGTCTTCTTTATTTCTGTAGTGTTTTCTAGTTAAAACTGTATGCAAGAAACTCTCTACTATAGAGAGCAGAACAACAACACAACTCCTTCAGATCATCAGAGGAAGTACCCTCCCTCCGACAAATGTTTCGGTCTTATTAAACTCCTGACACTCTAAGGAGTATGTGCCCCTCAGAATCATGACTCCCAGAGGTCTTGTGAGTTGTTGCTTTTATGTCCCGGGATTGAGTTGGCACTGCACTTTTGAAGTGCGTCTTAAGCGATTTAGCCACGGATGACTGGTACTGGTTGTGGCAAACAAAATTATTTATGTTCCCAATGCTTGTTTCGCATACTCCACAGCCAGCATGAGCCCTTTTCTGCTGTTTCTGAAAGGCTTTTCGGTGCACTTGCTCTTGCGTGTCTCTTTATGCCCAGTTGCTTACATTGGTCATATGCTGATGTTGCTACGAATCCTCTTGCTCCCACTTCTACAGCTATCATTTTTGCCCTGACTCTTGCCCCCTGCCTCAGTTGCTTGACCAGGTCATTGTACTTCTCACATTTGAATATATGTTGCTCCTCTATTCTTGTTTCGTATGGAACCGTAAGCTCAATCATTATTAGTTCCTGTTTTTCTATGGAATACACTACAAAGTCCGGACGCATTCTTGTGTTCTTGATGGCAGTCGGGTATTCTCTTCTTCCTGGTAGGTCGGCTACCACATCCAAGTCATTTTTACTATCTAGCAGTGATGGTAAGGGAACGTCCTTGATTTCAATATTCGATGTCCTATCAGCGCCTATGAAGTATTTAGGTGGGATCTCAATTCTTTTGCTGTTCTTTGCTTTATCTTTTGCCCTGTCTACAATGGCTACTAGTTCCTGCAGCACTCTGTTGTGTCGCGAGGTGTAGCGTCCTTGATCTAAATATACTCTGCATGCTGACACCACATGTTCCAATGTTTGCCTTTCGTTGCAGAGAGGGCACTTTATGTCTTCTGATAAATCCCATTTGTATAGGTTGGAGCCTGTAGGCAGAAGGTCATAAGTAGCTCTGATGATGAAGCTGAGTCTCAAGGGTGCCATTTTCCAAATGTCATTCCATGTTAGTGATCTCTGCAGGACTTCCTCCCATTTTGTCCCCTGACCTTGCTGTGCCTGTTGGACTGCCTTCTGGACCCACTTGTCATCCTCTGAATTCCTTACTTCGCTGATGATCATATCCCTTCTTTCCTTACAGGAAACCGTTAACCATCATTTGATTTCACCATGACCAAATCCCTTTTGTTGGTCTGGGTGTATCCTATTATTTCTTCCAGCTCCTGTGTTGCCCTGGCTGCGGTCACGTCCTCACTTACTTTCCACTTTCGTCCAGTTTTTAGTGTTGGATGCACTTCTCGTACCACTGGATCTGTAGATTCTTGTAGCATCATTGCAAGCCTTTTCTTTTCTACTTTGTATTCTTCGATCACAGATTTGAATGGCAGTTGTAATGTGTTCTTCTTGCAGTACAGTGCCACATCAGTTAATCCTGGTGGTACACCCAGCCACTTTCTTATGGATTTATTTATCTTTCTTTCGACTGCCTCTACTGTGCTGGTACTTACTTCGTAAATGAGTAGCGGCCACATCAATTTTTGAATCAGCATGAACTGGAGGCACCATATTGTGAACTTCCCCAGTAGCTTGTTTTTGTCTATGATGTTCAGTCCATTCTGTGGCATTTCTATGACCTGCTTCACCGCGTTTGAGTCTTTCATGGAAGCATCACATACTCTGCCAAGGCTCTTCATTGGTTCTTCCCCTACCGTTGGGATTATTTGATTTGCCACTGTGTATGATCTTTCTATCACTTTCCCTTTCATGAGTGACATGCTTCTTGACTTATTTGGCTTGAAGTTCATGCGGCACCATATGATAAGCCTGTCCAAACGCTCTAACATCTTTCGTGCCTGTGCTTCACTGGTTGTTATTACTGTTGTGTCATCCATGAATGCTTTTAGTCGTGGCATCTGACATCCAATTTTGAACCTTGGGCCTTCTGCTGCTTTCAAGATTACTTGCATGGCTAGTACGAACAGTATGGAAGATATTGTACAGCCCATTGCAATTCATATCTGGAGCTCAATCCATCTTGTAATATATCCTGATGTTCCAAATCTCACGAGGAACCCTGTGAAGTACATTTTCAGCATCTTCGTGATTTCTTTTGACACATGATACACGTCTAGTGCTAGCCATATCATCTGGTGCGGTACTGAGCCATACGCATTGGCTAGGTCAAGCCATATTACTTGTAGATATTGCTTTCTAGATCTTGCCTGCTGAATAGCTTCCCAAATCATTGAAGCATGCTCTAGACATCCTGGGGAACCTGGAATTCCTCCCTTCTGCACATATGTATCAATGTAACCATTGTCTAGGAGTTTTGTTGTTAGTCTCCTTGCCATCACAGAGAAGAATATCTTTCCTTCCACATTCAGAAGTGAGATCGGTCTGAACTGGTTGATTTCAGTGGAATTCTGCTCCTTTTGGATGTATACTCCACTAGCCTTTTTCAATTCTTTACTTATGAGTCCCTTGGTTCATGCTGTTCGTATGAGTTTATGGAGCTTCATTAGAACTACGGGGCGTCTTTTGTATAGAGTGTAAGGGACGCCATTTGAGCCTGGTGCTGACTTGCCTTTAGGTTTTCCTACGATGCTCTCTACTTCTTGTACAGTTATTGGGCTGCATTTGAAATTGCTGTCTGGTGCACAGGAATACACTAGACCTTTCACCTGCTCGAGAGGTGTATGCTGATTTTTATCAGAGTAAGTCTTGCTCAGATGTTCCTCGAGTACCTACTTGCTTGCTTTCAGCGTACCTGATTTTGGCTGTTCAAATAACTGCTTGGCAAACCCGAAAGGATCTCTGTAGAAACTCTCTCTTGCATATCTGGTTTCTCTATTCCTTTTGCATAGTCTTTCAGCTCTGCAAGGGCATTGTGCTGGGATTTTAGATTTTGCCAAACCTGTCTTAGTCCTTCCTTTTCTGATTCATGTGCCTTCTTGAACATTTTCCAGGCATGGTTCTTCTGGTGTCTTATTGCTTCTGTTTTCCTCTGTCTGCTGGACTTTCTTGGCGTTACTTTTTTTTCTTTTTGCCTGTTTGATTCCAAACTCTTTGTGGCAGTGAAGATATATGATGTTACAAAATGCTTCCAGTTTTTGCTCAAGGTTTTTCCCTCTCATCTGCTTGTCCAAGTCTTTGCATAATCCTGTGTCCAGGTTTTCCCATGTGCTTTTGGCACTTGCTGGTGGGAAGTTAATCTTGTCTCTGGTCTCGTCGGAGGGCTGCATTGCCTCCCTGCTGCCTGACCCAGCCTGAATATTCCCTGTACTGTGGTTTATATCCTGACAGATGTCTTCTAATGTCTTATCTGAGGCTGGCGTCGCAGAGCGCTTTTGAGTATTGGGCAGCGAGGAACCACTACATCCCTTCTTCGTTCTGTGTATCTTCATGCCACGATGAGTGTTAAATTTCCTGCCACAGATGCATAGATACTCCATCCGCTGTTCTCAACTTCAATTAAATGGGGTGAGCATGGTCGTTTCCGTATAGTCACATGTGGATCCATTATTCTCCCCCCCCCCCCTTTCTCGGTGAATCCTGCGGGCATTTCTTTCTTTTAGACTTTGTAGCAATAGTATGTCGGCTGACAGGGTTGATAGTATGACGGCTGACAGGGTTGATAGTATGACGGCTGACAGGGTTGATAGTATGACGGCTGACAGGGTTGATAGTATGAAGGCTGACAGGGTTGACAGTATGACGGCTGACAGGGTTGCTGGCCCGGACAGCCCAGTTCAAGGACGCGATCCCAGTGAGGATTCTGGTTTTTCCCAATGTCCATCGGTCTTTCCCGATTGTCAATGGCATCACCATACGCTGTATGCAGGAATCTCTTTTATAGAGAGCGGAACAACAACACAACTTCTGGGCTGCTCTTCCCTCACCGTTCTTCTATCCCGCAAAATTTTCTTCCTCTCTGTTATACTTTCAAACTGAACGATATGAAAATCTTCAATTATTATTCTTAGTTGTCCGCTCTTCTTTTCACATTCACGACTTGATCAGTTTTAGTCAGAGCTTATTTTCTGTTTATCTATGTTTGAGAGGACTCGCATTCTTGAAATAAAGGAACTATCAATGAGGACCACACAAAACTGTCCGTCCCAGAAGATTTTTTTTTCTAGGGCGATATTTTCTTGCAATAACTAGTGACAGAAGACTACTCTCATGAATTTAAAGGTTTCGTCTCTTTTTACACATAGCTACTAAAAGCTCTTTTTATTGAATGCTAAGCTGTCATTCTAGAAATAGCTATTGGAGTGTGTCAGTATTTTCCTTATCAACACATCACTTACTTGGTGAATTATAGGGCGAACCTTTTCCTTTTCCTGATTACAACAAATAGAAATAATTACACATGAGAATGCAAAATTAGTGGATTTTTAACTCAGAAGTATACGTTTATTACACAAACAAAGTGAAGGAAAGGAAAATGATCATACCATAAGAGGAATATGTTTTAGTAGACAGTGAAACATGTCAAAATGTCTAAATCAACGTAAATGTTAATAATATATCATATATCTAAAACTATGGCTTTTCTTGACGTAAAAAACACAACCAGCTCAAAAGAAAAAAAAAGTACAGTGAATATATTTCACAGAATAAACGAGATAGTATTCATAAATAAAATGCAACCACATTCATTCATTCATTCCTTTGCATGTCCCTTGCGGAACTTTGCCTCCCAAACAGCACTCCTGTAGGCCTCTCGGTTGTGAGCAAGATGGCCTGCTGCTGCTGCATCCATTTCCAGATCATCAACGATGTCTTGCAGCCATCTTCGTTTCGGTCTTCCTCTTTTTCTTTTTCCCATTATGTATCCTTCCAATACGGTCTTCTCTAAATTATCATGACGTTTAATGTGGCCAAAATATTTAAGTTTTCTCTCTTTAATTCTCCTTACTAGCCAGCCTTCTTCAATATTAAGCTCTTGTAGTATAGATATATTTGTTCTTTTTTGTGTCCACGATATTTGGAGAACTCTTTTATAGCATTTACATTCAAAGGCATTTATGTGCTTCTCAGCTGTTTTGTTAAGTGTCCAGGTCTCACAGGCATATGTTGCGATAGGAAAGATGCATGCCCTTAAAAATCTTATTTTTGTGGTTCTGTCTGCTCCTCTCCACAGATTCTTTATTTGTTTTACTTTCTGAAGAGCAATAGATGTCCTCCTTTTAATTTCCCTCATTGTATCTCCATTATTAGTTAGTAGTGATCCAAGATATTCAAAACTCTCCACTTCTTCCAGTTTTTCCTCATTGATACATATTTCAGTTGCCTTGTTTGTTTTGTCAGTTGTCATCACTTTAGTTTTCTTTGCATTAAGATAGAGGTTCTGCTCTTCGCTGTTCTTGCGGACTGACATAATTAGTTTTTCCATTCCTTCTTGTGTTGTGGACAGCAATACTGTGTCATCAGCATATCTAATCTCTGGTATTTCATAACCTCCAACTGTTATGGCATCGTAATATTCTTTGTCTACATCTTCTCTAACATTCCTCATTATATTTTCAGTATACAAGTTAAATAAGTAGGGTGACAATATGCACCCCTGACGGACCCCTTGTTTTATGTCAAACCAACTTGTTGTTTCACCATTTATTCTTACTGCTGCTTGTTGGTCTAAATACAGCAGTGATGTTAATTGTATCAAATGTGTTGGAAATCCCATTTTTTCCTTTATTTCCCAAAGTTTCTGGTGTTGTACACAATCAAATGCCTTTGAGTAGTCTATAAAGGATAAATATAGATTCACATTAAACTCCCTGCATTTCTCTATTATCAATCTTAGATTGAATATATGATCTCTTGATCCTCTTCCTTGCCTGAAGCCAGCCTGGACCATATTGACTTCTTCTTCTATTTTCTTTCGAAGTCTACCCATTATGATTTTTAACAGAATTTTACTGGCATGACTTATCAGGGCAACAGTTCTGTAGTTGGTGCATAATTTCAGGTTACCCTTTTTTGGCAGTGGTATGAATACAGTTCTTTTCCATTCTTTTGGCCAAATACCTGAATGCCATATCTTTTTACATAGTGCATGATAGATTGTTGCACACTCCTTTCCTCCTGCTTTAATAAATTCAGCGGTTATCTCATCACATCCTGGTGATTTACCATTTTTCAGACTCTTTATTGCCCATAAAACTTCTTCCATTGTCGGCTCGGGTTCTTTCTCCTCCAATAATAATTCACACTGTTGATTTCTGCTTCCACAGTCGGTTGTTTCATACATTCTTTTGCAATATTCCTTCCATCTTTCCAGAATTTCCTCTGTCTCTGTCAGGGTATTCCCCATCTCATCACAAATTACATTTAGCTTAGGTGTGACATTTCTCGTCAATGTCTTCATTTCTTTAAACATTTCACTATCTCTTCCACACCTCTGATGTTCTTCTATTCTTTCACAACAATCTTGTATGTATTGTTTTTTGTCTTTTCTTATGTTTCTTCGTACTTCTTTTGTTAAAGTTTTATATTTATCTTTGTTGTTGTTTGTCACTCTCCATTGCGTCTTCATTTCTCTACATTGTTTTATCAGTTCTAGTGTACCTGCTGTGATCCATCTATTCCTTTGTGTTTTCTTTACTGGAACCATGTTTTTAGCTGTTGTTACTAAGATATCTTTGGCTTGCGTAGCCAATTCATCTGGTGTCATCTCTTCCTGTACAGCCATCAGGATTTCGAAACGGTTCTTCACTTCTATACCGTATTGTTCTGGTATATTTGTAAGGTCAAAGCGGAGTGGTCTTGATCCCATAACTATCTTTTTTATCTTTATCTTCATGTCTGCTATTAATAACTCATGGTCCGTGTCACAATAAGCACCTGGTAAAGTTTTTGCTGATGTTATGCTTGACCTCCACCTTCTCTGCACTAAAATGTAATCTATTTGATTCCTGGTTTTCCCATCAGGTGATGTCCATGTGTAAAGTCTTCTTGAATGTTGTTGAAAAAGTGTGTTAGCGATCATTAGCTCATTTTCCATACAAAACGCCATTAGATTGTCACCTGCCTCATTTCTGTGTCCTATGCTAAATTTCCCTACAACATGTCCTTCATCTTCTGCTCTTTCTGTACCAATTTTTGCATTAAAATCACCCATTATAAATACAATATCATTTTTCCGTACCTGGTCCATTGTCGTCTGCAGTGTGTTATAAAAATGTTCTACTTCATCTTCTTCTGCTGCTGATGTAGGTGCATATACCTGGATGACTGTTACATTTCTAGGAATGCCCTTAAGTCTGATTGTTAGGATTCTATCACTTACTGGATTGTAGCCTAGTAATGCTTTTGATGTTGATTTGTCCAAATAAAAAGCCACACCATTCTTTCCTCCTACTTCTCCGCCAGAATATATAAATATATTATCATTCTCGCTCTTAAAGTGTCCTGATCCTTTCCATCGATGTTCGCATATTCCCAAAATGTGTATCCGCGTTCTTTTCATCTCGTCACTTATTACTTGATATTTTCCCTCATACATACTTCTTACATTCCATGTTCCTACTCTTATTTTTCTTTTTAGTTTGATACAGGGGTTTTCCTTGGTAACACCGTCAGGATTTTGTCCGTCATCACAATTACTAGTACCGACCTCTGCCTCACACTCTTCCCCAGTGTTAAAATTAGATCTATCTGGCCTGGGGGAACTCACCACCAGATCTTTTTCCTATTTGACTTTCCATGATTGCTGCTTGGGTTTCTTGGTATGTTTCCAGAAGGTAGTTTACCATTGCTTTCCTTCCGGGCAGTGACTGTACTAGTCAGTGATCGTAGCCATTGTCCCTACATTGAGATCATCTGCCTACCATCATAGAATGGTGACCATAACCAACATTATCTGTCAGCTGCTCTCCCATTCCATCCACCACCTGCTCCCATGGCTTCACGTCACCCTGATCGGGGGGCTATACGGGTACTCCACCTTGCCCAAGGGTGTCCCGTAGACTGACGGAGGTAAGGAGGCGTCTTACTTCTCCTTTGATAGGGGATACCCCTACCCCGCTAACACAATCCTAGTGAAATAGACACAGAATTCTAATACTAATAACAAGAAAAAAAAACCCAAAGATTTCTTCTGTTATAACAATCTGGTGATCTGACAAATCTCGTAGTAAAGAGAGCAATTTAATTTGATAAATGTAGTAGAACTACTATATATTGTATGTGTCTTTAATATGATCAAGTCCGTTCAACATATTCTTCAATACAGACACTGAGTGTTTTCTGTATGAAACAATTCACTGGAATTCCGTATTTGCAATGCATTGTATAATGTGAAACACTGGATTACACTGAATCGAGAAGTAGGTCCCCAGTTAAGCTTATTGTAGTTTATTTTCTTCAGATTCTATTTGATGTGTGTTTGGAATTCATAAAAGAAAAAACATTTAAATATTTTCAGTTGAAACATGTACTTATGGTGTGCATGTTATCTTCATTTTAGGTATAATAATATGAATGCATAATCCGCAAAAATGTATAGAGTTTCATTTCCACAAATTCGGGTGGAAGAAGAGAAGATATTTTCGTAAAGCTTTCTTAATATATTCCAGAGTTTAAAATGGTGATGGTTTTGAAATACCCTGGCCTGCCACCTTTGATCAACTATTTGCTTGACTATAAAAGTGCAAAATTCTCTATTATCCTCTTTTAAATTAGAAACTCTGTACAAGAACAGTGCCACTTAGCATGTATTTTGTATCTCATGCGTTTGAAAATTATCTTCACTCATTTATTTATTTAGTTACGTTTGTAAATGGCTGTTAGTTGAATATTATTTATAAACATGTTATTTACGGCTATTATAGTACTTTTAACAAAAAGTGGAACGTGTACTATATAATTACTACAATGCATGTCTGTTTAATATGATTAAGCCTGCTAATATCTTCACCACGTTATTCAGTATTGATACTGAAAGTTTTTTATATGGATACATTTACTAGAACTTCAAAAATACAATACGTTGTACGTTATACATGATCGTATGAGTATATCTGCATTAATTTATTTGATGTACTTCCTTTAATGACTGTCAGTGTGTTAATCATTTAATAGTATGATATTTCAATACTCTTATGGTATTTAGTTTTGATAAATAATTATAAAGGCAACAGCTTCGTATAATGAGAACAAAGGACCGCCACAAGAGAGGGTAAAATGAAATGTTGGAACTAACAAAACAGTGTGGGAATATTTCCGATATGGCTGCAAATAAGTTATTGTTTTAAAAAATAAACTGATAAATGCAATAGATTTCATCATCATCATCATTCACTTGCATATCCCTTGCGGAACATTGCCTCCCTATCAGCACTCATGTAGGCCTCTCGTTTGTGAGCAAGATGGCCTGCTGCTGATGTATCCATCTGCAAATCATCAACGATGCCTTGCAGCCATCTTCGCCTTGGTCTTCCTCTCTTTCCTTTTTCCCATTATGTACCCTTCCGAGACAGTTTTCTCTAGATTATCATGACGTTTAATGTGTCCAAAATATTTCAGTTTTCTCTCTTCAATCATGTTTACTAGCCAGCCTTCTTCAATATTAAGTTCTTGTAGTATGGATACATTTGCTCTTTTTTGCCTCCATGGTATTTGAATAACTCTTTTGTAGCATTTACTTTAAAAAGCATTTATGTGTTTCTCAGTTGTTTTGTTAGGTGTCTATATTACAATAAGCTTACGATGTCTTATTAATATGATCGGACCTTTAAATAGCCAACACCTTCTTCAATATTGTGCACCAAGTTATAAAAATAAACTGAACATATGCATATTCTTCGGCTTGTGAATTTGAAAGATATCTTAACTCCTTCAGTTGATATACTTTTGTAAAGGACTGTTAGTCAAAAATATCGTTTAGTACTTTACTTACCCCCTCCATAGTAGGAAACTGTTCGTCGTAAAGATAAAAAAAAAATGCATGGGATGAGAAAAAAAAGTGAAGTTTTGTTTTGTCCTTCCGCATTTACTGTTTGGTGTATATGTGAGGTGCAATTTTCTGGCAATTGTTCGCCTGTTGGCTTTGTACATTTATATGTTCAGGGACTCTGCTATACCATCGGTCCATCGTTTGCATAGGTGGCCCCTTCCTCTGCCTTAATGTGGTCTGTAAAACATTGCTCTCTGTGGTACACGTTCTGTTGGTAGTCGTGATACATGACCGAACCATTTTATTTGTTGTTTTTTAATATAGTTCAGAACTGGTTCAACTCCTACCTTATTTCTAATGACATCATTTCTGATTCTGTCCATTCTTGATATTTCAAGAATTCTTCTCAAAAATCTCATTTCAGTTGTTGTAATTTTCCTCTTATCTTTTGCTATCAACGTTCATGCCTGGCATTGGTAGCACAAAGTTGGTATGAAAATTGTCTTATAGATAGTTCTTTTGGTTTCCAGTGAGACATGCTTGTTGTTTAGTTTGGGAGCCATTTGCCCGAGAAGTTGGTTCGCTTTGTTACATCTGTTTTCGATCTCTATGTCTATTTTTCCTTTTGTTGAGAAAATGCTACCAAGAATAGCTTTTTAGAAACCGCAAAAGTGACATGCGGTACCAAGATCAGAAGAAAAGCTGGGCGAAAGAAACTGGCAAGCTGGTAGAATGACGAAGCCAAAGAAGCTGTGCAAATTAAGAAAGGGAGATACAAAGATTGGGTGAAGAGTAAGCAAGACAAGGACTATATAGAATATAGAATAAACAGAAAAACAAGTAAAAAGAATAACAAGTAAACAGAAT
The DNA here is from genome assembly GCA_009760885.1 of Achatina immaculata. NCBI lineage: Eukaryota > Metazoa > Mollusca > Gastropoda > Stylommatophora > Achatinidae > Lissachatina > Lissachatina immaculata. The sequence continues at coordinate 44,697 of CM019708.1, read as the reverse complement.
AATAACAAGGGGAAAGGAGAAAGACTGGGAAGTATACGGTGATAAACTTAACGACAACCACAAAGAAGCAACAAAACTCTTCTACAAAAAGTTAAACACCATGAGAACCAGAACAGAGCAATTTGATCCAACAGAAATAATAAACGATGATAAAGGAGAACCAATATGTGACCCAAAACAGACTCTAGAAAGATGGCGACAATACTTCGATCAATTACTCAACATCCCAACTCAGACCACAGACTGACAGGCTAACTTCAACATAGAAATTTCCACAGAGTTAGAACCTGATATACTCAGATCAGAAATCAGAGAAGCTATAAGGCTGGCACCAAGGGGTAAAGCTGCAGGGCAAGATGAACTAACCACCGAACTATTAAAAGCAGCGAATGAAGTAGGCGTAGCATATCTACACAGACTATTCGGCCCAAATTGGACCAAGCAAAAAACCCACAAGACTGGATGAATGATATAATCACCCCACTGTGGAAAAATAAATGCAGCAAAAGAGACTGCACACAATACAGAGGCATCCCCTTATTAAGCCATACAGGAAAGATTAAGACCAATGATAGAGCCCCAGCTGAGTGAAGTTCAACAAGGCTTTAGGAAAAACAGAGGATGCACAGACGCAATATTTGCCCTCAGACAGTTCTCAGAGAAAGCGACCGAATTTAGTAACATTCTTTATTTGGCTTTTGTTTTACTTGACCAGGAAAAAAACATTGGACAGAGTGGACAGGAACAAAGTATGGGAATTCCTATAACAATATGGTGTTATCACTCATCTAATAAATCTGTTTAAGAGTCTGTACAACAACGGAAGTAGAATCATCAGAGCAATAGTGGGACATTCTAAACCGTTTATTATTAAATCCGGCATTCGACAAGGTTGCATCTTATCATCGCTGCTGTTTATAACATACATCGATAAATCGATAGCATCTGTAGAGAACCTGGAATGATAAGTCCAGCAAAAAATAAACAAATTTTAAAAAATATATGTATATATATATATATATATATATATATATATATATAATATATATATATATATATATCGATGTTAACTATGTCCAAATATGATTATACGAGTGGAAAATGTATAATACCTAATGTCTTTTTTATTTCTGTAATGTTTTCTAGTTAAAATTGGGCTATTCTTCCCTTCACGATCTGCTATCCCGAAAAACTTTCTTTCTGTTATTTTTTTAAAACTGAACGATATGAAAAACTTCAATTATTATTCTTCGTTGTCCGCTATTCTTTTCACATTCACGACTTGACCAGTTTTAGTCAGAACTAATTTTCTGTTTATCTATGTGTGAGAGGACACATATTCTTGGAATAAAAGAACTACCAATGCGGCAACACAAAACTGACTGGCCCCAGAAGAGTTTTTTCTACGTCGATATTTTCTTTCAATAACTAGTGACAGAAGAATACTCCCACGAATTTACAGGTTTCGTCTCTTTTTTACACATAGCTACTCAGAACACTTTTTTATTGAATGCTAAACTGTCATTCTAGAAATATCTGCTGGATTGTGTCAGTATTTATCTCATCAACACATCACTTACTTGGTGAATTATAGGGCGAACCTTTTCCTTTTCCTGAATACAACAAATAGAAATAATTACATATGAGAATGCAAAATTAGTGGATTTTTAATTCAGAAGTATCCGTTTATTACACATACAAAGTGAAGGAAAGGAAATGATCATACCTTAACAGGTATATGTTTTAAAGAAACAGTGAAACATGTCAAAATGTCTGAATCAACGTAAATGTTAATCTATCATATATCTGTATATATGGCTTCTCTAGACTTCAAGAAAATAACCAACTAAAAGAGAAAAAAAAGACAGTGAATATATCATACAGATAAAACAAGTTAGGAATCACAAATGAAAGGTATCCACATTCTAGTAATATAGACACAGACTTCAAATACTAATAACAACTAATGCAACATTTAAAATGAAATATAAAAACAAAGATTGCTAATGTTGTAGCAATCTGGTTATCTGACAAATCTAACAGTAAAGAGAGCAATTTAATTTGATAAATGTAGCAGAGCTACTATATTGCATGTGTCTTTAATATGATCCAGTCCGTTCAACACATTCTTCAGCACAGACACTGAGTTTTTTCAGTACGAAACAATTCACTGGAATTCCATATTCGCAATGCGTGGTATAATATGAAACAGTGTATTACACTGAATCAATAAATAGGTACCCAAGTTAAGCGTATGGTGGTTTATTTTCTTCAGATTCTGTTTGATGTGTGTTTGGAATTTATAAAACAAACATTTAAATATTTTCAAATGAAACATGTATCTATGGTGAACGTGTTATCTTCATTTTAGGTATAACAATATGAATGCATAATCCGCAAAAGTGTATAGAGTTTCATTTCCATAAATTCGGGAAGAAGAAAGGAAGGTATTTTTGGAAAGTTTTCTTAATATATTCCAGAGTTTAAAATGGTGATGGTTTTGAGATACTTTGGCCTGCCACCTTCGAGTAACTATTTGCTTGACTTTAAAAGTGAAAAATTCTATATTATCCTCTCTTAAATTCGAAATTCAGTACAAGAACAGTGCCAGTTAACATGCGTTTGAAAATTATCTTCACTCATTTATTTATTTACGTTTGTAAATGACTATTAGTCAAACATTATTTGTAAACATGTTGTTTACGGCCATTGCAGTACTTCTAACAAAAAAGTGATTCGTATGTAGAATTTGTTCTTCTCGAATCATGGCGAAAAGTAGAAATTAAGTCGGAATGCTCTTTTGCGGTAACTCTGTCTTGCCCTGTCATAGGACAAGGAGTTACACAGAAATGTGTAACTGAACACCAGACACATAACGACTTTCAGATAATATGGAAATAGAATCAACCACCACGAGATAAGTTAAAAAAATACTGAAGCTACGATTGTTTCATTGCGGTGATCTGGCAAATTTGAGAACAATGAAGAAACTTTAATTAATTTGATAGACACAATAGAATTGCTACACTGGATGTCTGTTTATTATGATTAAGCCTGCTAATATCTTCACCACGTTATTCAGTATTGATACTGAAAATTTTCTATATGGATACATTTACTAGAACTTCAAAAATACAATATGTTGTACGTTATACATGATCGTATGAGTATACCTGTATTAATTTATTTGATGTACTTCCGTAAATGTGTGTTTGTGTGATAATTATTTAATAGTATGATATTTTAATACTTTTGTGGTATTTAGTTCTGATAAATAATTATAAAGGAAACAGCTTCGTATAATGAGAACAAAGGACCGCCACAAGAGAGGGTAAAATGAAGTGCTGGAACTAACAAAACAATTGGGAATATTTCCGATATGGCTGCAAATACGTTACTGTTTTAAAAAATAATCTGATAAACACAATAGATTTCATCATCATCATCATCATCATCGTCATCGTCATCATCATCATCATCATCGTCATTATCATCATTATCATTCACTTGCATATCCCTTGCGGAACACTGCTGTCCTAACAGCATTCCTTTTGACCTCTCGTTTGTGAGCAAGATGGCCTGCTGCTGATGCATCCATCTGCAAATCATCAACGATGCCTTGCAGCCATCTTCGCCTTCGCTGGGCTGTTATTCCCTTCATGATCTGTTGTCCCGCAAAACTTTCTTCCTGTCTGTTATACTTTCAAGCTGAACGATATGAAAATCTTCAATTATTATTCTTCGTGTTCGCTATTCTTTCCACATTCACGACTTGACCAGTTTTAATTAGAAACTATTTACTGTTTATCTATGTGTGAGAGGACACGCATTATTGAAATAAGAGAACTATCAATGCGGACAACACAAAACTGCCCGCCACAGAAGAAAATTTTTTTTCTACAGCGATATTTTCTTGTAGTAACTAGTGACAGAAGGATACTCCCACGAATTGACAGGTTTTGTCTCTGTTTACTATATATTTATTGACTGCTAAGCTGTCATTCTAGAAATATCTGCTGGATTGTGTCAGTATTTAACTCATCAACACATCACTTACTTGGTGAATTATAGGGCGAACCTTTTCCTTTTCCTGATTACAACAAATAGAAAAATGATACATGGGAATGCAAATTTAGTGGATTTTTAATTCAGAAGTATCCGTTTTTTACAGATACAGAGTTACAGAAAGGAAAATGATCATATCGTAAGAGCAATATGTTTTTAAGAAACAGTGAAACATGTCAAAATGTCTAAATCAATTTAAATGTTATTCCATCTTATATCTATATCTATGCTTTCTCTTGACGTCAAAAAATAACCAACTAAAACAGAAAAAAAGACAGTGAATATATCTTACAGAAAAAAAAGGTAGGAATCACAAATGAAAGGTATTTACATTCAGTCAAATAGACACAGATTTCAAATACTAATAACAACTAATGCAAAATTTAACATGAAATATAAAAACAAATATTGCTTCTGTTATAACAGTCCGGTGATCTGATAAATCTCGTAATAAAGAGAGTAATTTAATTTGATAAATGTAGCAGAGCTACTATAATGCATGTGTCTTTAATATGATCAAGTCCGTTCAACACATTCTTCAGTACAGACACTGAGTGTTTTGAGTAGGAAAGAATTCAATGGAATTCCGTATTTGCAATGTGTGGTATAATGTGAAACACTGGATTACACTTAATCGAGAAATAGGTCACCAAGTTAAGCGTATGGTGGTTTATTTTCTTCAGATTCTGCTTGATGTGTGTTTGGAATTTATAAAACAAACATTTAAATATTCCCAGATGAAACATGTACTTTTGGTGAGCGTGGTATCTTCATTTAAGGTATAACAATATGAATACATAATCAACAAAAATGTATAGAGTTTCCTTTCCACAAATTCAGGATGAAAAAGGGAAAGTATTTTTGTAAAGTTTTCTTAGTATATTCCAGAGTTTAAAATGATGATGGTTTTGAGATACTTTGGCTTGCCACCTTCGAGGAATTATTTGTTTGACTGTAAAAGTGAAGAATTCTCTATTATCCTCTTTTAAATTCGAAATTCTGTACAAGAACAGTGCCAGTTAGCACGCATTTTGTATATCATGCGTTTGAAAATTATCTTCACTCATTAAGTTATTTGCTTTTGTAAATTGCTGTGGTTCTAAGGACTGTTATTGCCGGAGGTGGGGTGGAGAATTCGCTCTCCTCTCCAACGGCGTGCGTCTCAAATAGCCTCTGGCAATCAATTCCAGCTCCTGGCCTTCTCGTGGCAGAACCGTTTAAACTGACAGGAGAAGGGGCGAAGGTGAATATCTGGCGCCTGAAAACCAGACACTTAGGGTAGATGAAAGGCACGTTTGGTATCTCATCTACCGCTGCTGGCGAGATACTTCAGGTGCCGTGCTTGGAGCGATGCTCCTATCGACCAATGAAGAAAAGTGCAAATTTGGTTGCCTCGCGGCAGCACTGCAGAAAAGCTGGTAGAAAGGATAAAATGAAGCAAACAGTCAAATCACGGCACCTCTGCTCTTGAGGCCGGCCACGTCCTAAGTACACTTACATCGAGTGAAATGCCTGAACCGACTTAACCCAGAGGTTAAGACACTGCTGGCGAGACTCTTCTGATGCCTCGCGTGGAGTGAAGTTCCTCCCGGTCAAGGAAGAAACTGCGGAAAAGAAGTAAAGGTTGCTGTGCGGCGCCGATGTGAAAAGGTGGTGGAAAGGATAAAGTGAAGTTTAATCAGTATGTCCAGTAGTATCGCTACGAGAGCTACAAATACCACGGCGCTTCTGCTCTAGAGGCCGGCCACGTCCGTATTACACATACACTCGTGAAATATGCCTAAACCGGCACACACCAGGGGTGAAACTTGATGGCTAGGCATATCACGCCACCTCCGCTCTAGAGGTCGGTCACGTCTGATATACACCCATAATGCTGAAATATGCCTAAACCGGCTCACACCCGGGGTGAAACTTGAAGGCTACACATGTCACGGTACCTCTGCACTAGAAGTCGGTCACGTCCCAAATACGCCCATACTGGGATAATATGCCTAAACCGGCTCAACCCAGCGGTAGAAATCACTAGTGGCGAGGATTCGTCCTACTGGACAAAAGCTCCATCCTGGTCACAACTAGGAAGAGTAGCGGCCACAACCACAAAATGCTGAAGACGGAGATACTGGACCAGGGTAGTCTAGATAGGCAACTACCTCTCACCCGGCGGGGATGTATGCGTATCCTAATAACGCTGAGGTTTTCCGGTGAGAAAGTCCAACACTGGACTGGATGGGCAACCACCTCTCACCCGGCGGTGATACACGGGTATCTCAAAACACGTCGAGGTTTTCCGGTGAGAAAGTCCAACTCTAGCCTGGGTGGACTACCGCCTCTCCCCCAGCAGGGATACACTGATATCCAAAACACGTCGAGGTCTTCCGGTGAGAAAGTCCAACTCTAGACTAAACTGGTGCAACGAAAACCACGGTGTCACGCAATCCCGCTTCTGAGACCCACCAAGAATACAGCCTAAAGCCCTCCGATATTGTGAACTTCTTGTGGTCCTCTCGGGGATCTCGTGTGGTCCTTTCGGGGACAACACAGGAGACCACAGGACTTAACGAGGACCACATGCGTAAATTCAGTAGGATCACAGTGCGGTTTTGGTGATAGAAGCGAACGAAGATGAAGAAGAAGAAGGAGTAAATGCCTGTTAGTCGAACATTATTAATAAACATGTTATTTGTGGCCCTTGTAGTACTTCTAAGAAAAAGTGATTCGGGTGTAGAATTTGTTCTTTTCGAATCATGGTGAAGAGTGGAAATTAAGTCGGAATGTTCTTTTGCTGTAATTCTGTCTTGCTTTGTCATAAGACAAGGAGTGACATAGAAGTGTGTAACTGAACGCCAGACACATAACGAATTTTAGATAATGTGGAATTAGAACTCATCTGTCAGAAATCACCCAACACGAGATAAGTTTAAAAGAAATACTGAAGCTACAATTGTTTCATTGCGGTGATCTGTCAGATTTGAGAACAATGAAGAAACTTTAATTAATTTGGTATATACAACAGAATTACTACAGTGCATGTCTGTTTAATATGGTCAAGCCTGCTAATATCTTTACCACGTATTGATACTGAAAGTTTTCAATATGGACACATTTACTGGAAATTCAAAAATACAATATGTTGTACGTTATGCATGATTGTTTGAGTATATCTGCATTGATTTATTTGATGTACTTCTGTAAATGAGTGTTAGTGTGTTAATTATTTAATAGTATGGTATTTCAATATTTGTGTGGTATTTAGTTTTGATAAATAATTATAAAGGAAACAGCTTCGTATAATGAGAACAAAGGACCGCCACAAGAGAGGGTAAAATGAAATGCTGGAACTAACAGAACAATGTGGGAATATTTCCGATATGGCTGCAAATAAGTTATTGTTTTAAAAATTAAACTGATAAATACAATAGATTTCATCATCATCATCATCATCATCATACAATAGATTTCATCATCATCATCATCATGATCATCATGATCATCATCATGATCATCATCATCATCATCATCATCATCAATCACTTGCATATCACTTGCGGAACTTTGCCTCTCTTACAGCGCTCTGTAGGAGTCTCGATTCTGAGCAAGATGGCCTGTTGTTGATGTATCTTTCTGCAAATCATCAACGATGTCTTGCAGCCATCTTCACTTTCCTCTTCCCCTCTTTCTATTTCCCATTATGTACCTTTCCAAGACAGTTTTCTTTAGATTATCATGACGTTTGATATGTCCAAAATATTTAAGTTTTCTCTAATCAGTCATGTTTACTAGCCAGCCTTCTTCAATATTAAGTTCTTGTAGTATAGATATATTTGTTCTTTTTTGTGTCCTTGATACTGGAAGAATTTTTCTGTAGCATTTACGTTTAAAATCATTTATGTGTTTCTCAGTTGTTTTGTTTGTTGTCTATATTACAATAAACTTACGATGTCTTATAAAGATCAGACCTTTAAATACGTCAGCACCTTCTTCAATATTGTACACCAAGTTATAAAAAGAAATTTAATATATGCATATTCTTCGTCCTGTGAATGTGAAAGATATATTAACTCATTCGATTGATATACTTTTGTAAAAGACTGTTAGTCAAAAATATCTTTAAGTACTTTACTTACCTCCTCCATAGTAGGGAACTGTTCGTAGTAAAGATAAAAGAAAATATATGGGATGAGAAAGAAAGTTAGTTTAATGTGTTAATAATTTCTGTTATCGGGAAAAAAAGTTTTACATGCACACATAGGAAATGAAAATTTCATGTTTCTCTGTAGTTTTTAGAATGTAAAGAGACACCGACTGGCGTCCACGTTATATAGCAGTTTAAGAGAATAAGTTGACATATCGCATTACTTATCACTTTATAATATCCTAATCTATAACATTACAATGTACTTGTAGCATAAAACCTAATGGATATAAGATAAATCAATGTATTCATTTATTATGAATGCAGAATTTCGAAGTTGTCCTAATATATATATATATATATGTATATACGTATATTTATATATAAATACCGATTTCTACCTATGTGCAAATATTATTGGAAAATGGATACTATCTAATGTCTTCTTTTTTTCTGTAATGTTTTCTAGTTAAAACTGGGCTGTTATTCCCTTCACGATCTGCTGTCCCGCAAAACTTTCTTCCTTTCTTCTATACTTTCAAACTGAACGATATGAAAATCTTCAGTTATTATTCTTCGCTCTCCGCTCTTCTTTCAACGTTCAAGACAAGACCAGTTTTAGTCAGAACTTATTTTCTGTTTATCTATGTGTGAGAGGACACGCATTATTGAAATAAAAGAACTATCAATGCAGCAACACAAAACTGCCCGGCCCTGAAGAGTTTTTTCTACGGCGATATTTTCTTGCAATAACTAGTGACAGAAGAATACTCCCACCAATTGATAGGTTTCATCTCTTTTTATGCACATTTTTACTGACTGCTAAGCTGTCATTCTAGAAATATCTGCTGGATTGTGTCAGTATTTATCTCATCAACACATCACTTACTTGGTGAATTATAGGGCCAACCTTTTCCTTTTCCTGAATACAATAAATAGAAATAATTACACATGAGAATGCACCATTAGTGGATATTTAATTCAGAAGTATCCGTTTATTACACATACAAAGTAAAGGAAAGGAAAATGATCATATCGTATGAGGAATATGCTTTTAAGAAACAGTGAAACATGTCAAAATGTCTAAATCAACGTAAATGTTAATCTATCATATATCTATATCTATGGCTTCTCTAGACTTCAAGAAAATAACCAATTAAAACAGAAAAAAAGACAGTGAACATATCATACAGATAAAACGAGTTAAGAATCACAAATGAAAGGTATCCACATTCTAATAAAATAGACACAGAATTCAAATACTAATAACAACTAATGCAAAATTTAACATGAAATATAAAAAAAAATATATTGCTTTTGTTATAACAGTTTGATGATCTGAGAAATCTCTTAGGAAAAATAGTAATTTAATTTGATAAATGTAATAGAACTACTATAATCCATGTGTTTTTAATATGATCATGTCTGTTCAACACATTCTTCAGTACAGACACTGAGTGTTTTCAGTACGAAACAATTCAAAGGAATTCCATATTCACAATGCGTTGTATAATGTGAAATACTGGATTACACTGAATCAAGAAACAGGTCCCCAAGTTAAGCGTATGGTGGTTTATTTTCTTCAGATTCTGTTTAATGTGTGTTTGGAATTTATAAAACAGACATTTAAATATTTCCTAGATGAAACATGTACCTATGGTGTGCGTGTTATCTTCATTTTAGGTATAGCAGTGTGAATGTACAGTCCGCAAAAATGTTTAGAGTTTCCTTCCCACAAATTCGGGATGAAGACATAAAAGTATTTTTGTAAAGCTTTCCTAGTATATTCCAGACTTTAAAATGGTGATGTTTTTGAGATACTTTGGTCTGCTACTTTCGAGCAACAATTTCCGCACTGTAAAAGTGAAAAATTCTATATTATCCTCTTTAAATTCGAGATTCTTTGCAAGAGCAGTGCCATTTGGCATGCATTTTGTATCTCATGCGTTTGAAAATTATCTTCACTCATTTATTTATTTACGTTTGTAACGGCTGTTAGTGGAGAATTATTTAAAAACATGTCATTTACGGCACTTACAGTACTTCTAAGAAAAAGTGATTCGCCTGTAGAATTTGTTCTTTTCGAATCATGGTGAAAAGTAGAAATTAAGTCGGAATGTTCTTTTGCTGTAATTCTGTCTTGCTTTGTCATAAGACAAGGAGATACATAGAAATGTGTAAGCCAGCTCCAGACACATAACGACTTTTAGATAATGTGAAAATAGAATTCATCTGCCTGAAAT